>CM060692.1:126225606-126858106 GCA_030686995.1 Artemisia argyi
ATGCTTAGTTTAGTATGTAGTTGTTATGTAACTTTTTTGGCTCATTGTTTCCACTAGTTCTTATGTTTTATACATATATATATACCTATCTAATTATATTATATCTAAATATATGAATACATACATATATATATATTATATATATATATATATATATATATATATATATATATATATATATATATATATATATACTTAGTTACATATAGGATCATATAACCTAGAAAATTCATTTGTTGATTTTCTAGAACTAGAAATTGTTTCGTTTACGAACCCTTTCTTTCCCCCATTTGCCTTATTGAACTTTAATGTTCAACAACACTCATGCTGATGAAGAGAGATGAGTCGAAAAATCTATGGATGAAACAAACTCTCAGCTTCCGTCGCATACGTCTCCCTCCTATATTCTCGTCTTATAAGCCCTCATTATATATATATATATATATAGTATATATATATATATATATATATATATATATATATATATATATATATATATATATATACATACTTATGAACCTTCCACAACTCTCTCGTCCACTTGACAACTTGATGAATTTCATCCGAAATAATCAAGAAAATTTAATTGACGAAATGTCAAGTAAAAATGTCAAGCAATTCCTTTCGTGCGAATACTTTCTAACGTATTTTTTATTTTATATATATATATATATATATATATATATATATATATATATATATATATATATATATATATATATATATATATATCTCTATATTATATATAACAGGAGGCGTTACACGTAGATAATGCCACGTAAATGCCACGTCATTGCCATGTAATTCATTATGTGACATGTCATCACATTGTCGCCATGTAAGCAATTTTTTTAAATTTATTTTATTTGCATTTTCCATGTCATCACAAATTAATGCCACCTAAGTAGTATTATTTATGCCACCTAAGTAGTATTATTTTCAAAATAATGTAGGCAAGGCAATGATTAGAAGACTTAAAATTCGTGATTATTTAAAAAATTAGTACATTGCATGACTCGAACCTTGGATGGTAGGCTCAAATAAACAAACACCTCAACCATTGGAGCATTACAATAGTTGTGATGTAATTTTCAAGTCATAATTAATAATGCATGAATCAATAAGGGTTGGAAATTATTTTGACAAAACCATCACAGCATCATCACGTATCAGTAGGATATCCAAAACCCTAAATCGACAAAAACTCACACAATTCATTGTTTCCATCTATCTTCTAAAAAACCCTAAATCAAATGTATCACAAAAGCCAACATGGTGCTCTAGATCATTCACAAAAACACAAAAAAAAAGGGCGATTCAAAAACAAAACTACTGCAATGTTTCTGAAATCAGTATGTTTTTCTTTTTAATTTTTATAATCGTTTAAAACATGACTTATGTTTTTTCTCTTATTTGATTTTCTAGGACTTCATCATCTGTATAAGAAATCATCCATCATGATTCTTTTGTGAAGGTATTTAAATCATTTAACTACTCATTGATATTTATTTGTTACATTGATTAATGATTATCTGTCTCTGGAAGTGGTTAACAATTGATTAGAAATAGTATGATGCAAATATAGGGCCATTATTCGAAGCAGGTTCTTGGGGTACTCCTATTCCTATTTGGATTATTGTTGTGTTCGAGTTTGTGTCAATCATGTTCAATTATTTCCGGATATCAAAAACCTCAAGATTGGCCACATGTCAAGGCTCATCAATGCCACATCAAGAGATGGGTCCTATAGAGGTAAACGTTGGTCTGCACATTAATAATCATGTTAATCAAATATTAATTGCATTGATTTTTTTAAAAAATAGTTAAGGGAATCATTGTTTTATGAAACTGGGTACGAATATTTAGTCTCAAGCTCCCCCTATATTGTGTATGGTGGATTGTCTTATTTATTCCACCAACGTTTACCTTTGTACAACATATTTATTGGTTACGAGTGGATTCTCTTAGTTGGTTAGTGAAACCTTAATGGTTATAAAGTTGGATATGCCGGTACTCTGGTGGATGAACTAGCATATTGTTTGTTCATGGATTGCTTATGAAAAAGTTATACACGCATTTTATTTGTTAGTTTAAATAATGTCATGATGTCATCACTCACCATGTGATTTATTCACATAATTCGTAGGACTTAGGTGCTGAATCGATTGGTGGGGATTTATTCACCTTATGTGTTGTTTGCCTGGTCTTAGTAACGCCTCTGCCACTACTGGATTTGTAAGACCTCTATAGACATTACATCATCTATGATAATATCAAAAAAGATGAAATCATAATTTTTTTTTAACTTTTTCATTAGATTAATGATAGTATATTTGAAGCAAGAGAAGCAATCAGAATAGAACCCTCCTATGAAAGGGCTCATAATCGTTTAGCGACATTATTTCTCAGGTAACTACAAATTATAATTCTATTATTCTAAAATTACGAACAACATACCTTTTTTGAACTTGAATGCAAATACAGATTAGGAGACCCTGACCAAACTATGCGCCATTATAAGCATGCTGGGTCCGAAGCTAATCCAGATCTGATTATAAAAAAAAAAAAAAAAAAAAAAAAAAATTGCAGGTAACGTGGCTAGAAAACTAGAAGACTGGAATAAATTACTAAAAGATACCATGCTAGCGATATCTGCTGTGCAGATTCTGCATTACCGGTAACTATATAGATTGAGATTATTATTTATGATCTTCTTAGTTGTTAGCATTGAAACAATGAGATTCTTTAATAGGATTTATCTTGGGATTGTACCCAAAGCCAAAACAATCAATTGATCGTTTATGATCTTAATGACTTTTAATGTGATTTTGGTGCAGGTTCATTCATCTCTTTTCGGCTCCAATCGTTTCATATTCTTCACATCATAAATTGATCAGGTAATTGATATGTACAAACTGCATCATTCACTTGACTATACAACTGTTATTAGTAGGCATATATGCACGTAATTGTTGTGGCAATATTGTAGTATGTATCAAGAAATTAATAACACTGTAGCTTCAATTTAACATCAACTTTAAAGAAGACTCTATTGGATGGTATTTTTATTCTAGGTCGTGCACAACTTTCAAAATTATTGTTAAAAATTTGAAGGTGAACATTCCAGTGTAAGATTTTTGTTTTTAATCTTTGAGTAACGATTTATTTGATATTAAATTAACGATGGATTTTTGATAAATTAGGTCCAGACTGTCAAAATTTTAATGATTAGTCAGGAGTTATGCAGCCACCCATAAGTGTGAGCCAAAGTGCATGGGTTGTAACACCCTAAATGGAAACAGACAAATGATACAGACCCGTATCGACCTGTAAATATTGTGTAGCTGACTTTGGCATGTAACTTAAAAGTTGGTGCAGGAAGGCTTTCATTTAACAACCGTTTGAGCTCAAGCCTACAAGAGACAAGACTATATGGGTCAAACCGCGTTGGATTGAGTCGACACACAAACTGAGTAGTGACTCATATGAGGAAGCCGTAAAAGGAGAACCAGTTCTGTGTTTAGTTGATAAAATGATATCATGACAATGTTTGTGAAGCTAATGATCTGTTTAAAACGTAATATTATAATCGAGTTGTGATGTTGCATTTTTACAGCATCAGTTCTTTGAATTGGTTAACCACTCTGCTCAATAACTTAATGAGGGATGAATTAGTCCTTTTATCTGCTTATATAGGTGACGTGTTCTTTTATATATGTTTAAGTAGTAAGATTGTAACCTTTTAGTTTCCTATACCTGCCAGTCACTATAATCTATTTACTACTTAAATAACTTGGAATGTTTCTTAAATAATATATATTGTACCACTTATAGTAAGGGTATTGTGATCTGATACTAATTTGTCAGTTTATTATATTCGATTTTTCTGGAGTACGAGGCAACAAAAAGTATCTTGATGTTATTAAAATTTCTATATCTTCAGGGTTTTCTTATTAGTTGACAAAATAACACTGACTTTTTTTGAATGTAGTGTGACGAAAGACAGCTCAAGTAACGGGTCAAAAAGGGTCATTTTCAAGGCCAAGTATGCAGGTCAAGCATTGGGTTGAAACATGTGAGTTTGGGTTTTTGTCTGCTCTAACTTACATCTTCATGTCTATGTACATTTTTAGCATTCCATGAGCAATGTATGTACTTGATTGCATATTTTTTGTCCAATATAATCAAATAAACTAGAATAAATAATTACCTCAGTCGTTATTAATAATCACTGGAAAACAACATGTCTGATCTTTCTAACAACCAGTGTTCATGTTGATTTCTTTTTATCTGAATCAACTAAAAGGCTTTCAAAGGGTTGCAACTTTTTATAACTAATATGTTTAAGGATTGTTGACAGCGGTTTCTATACGATAAAAAGAAGCTAGAATATTTCCAAACCAGAAACTGACATCTTCATGAAGGTATAGTCACAGGATATTGAGCATTCCATTCAAGCTCAAACTTCTGGTGACATTCAACAGGTTGCTCCTCACTCTCTCTCTCTCTCTCTCTCTCTCTCTCTCTCTCTCTCTCTCTCTCTCTCTCTCTCTCTCTCTCTCTCTCTCTCTCTCTCTCTCTCTCTCTCTCTTACTCACTGATGATATGATCAAATTAGTTCAAATGCAACAACAAATTAATAGATAAAATTAATAATTCTTATCTATATAGACACATGGTAAATATGAACTGCAGCAACATCCATGATTGAGGGAACAAAGTTGCGAATAAAATTCGCTCCCATATCAGCAGCTCAAAATTCTAGATTGTTAGTCTTTCTCTTAGGACTTTTAGGACCATAAAATCCTTCAAGACCAACAGTTGCAAGATGCTTATTGTCGATAGATTTTATGAAGGCTCCCATTTCTTCTATCCAATCCTGTAGTTTATATTAGCATTAGACACAAACCATGCCTGGAGTATTAAATTTGCTATGTACAAAAATAACAAAACACAAAATGATAAATAGCATGGCATTTATGGACATGCCTTTTAATGAAGTATGGGCCCAGGGTTGTAAATGCCACAAACCAGATCTATGCGGCACTTAAACAGAAAAAAATGGGCCCGGTTAATTATAAGTGTTCTGTTACTCATGCAATTATTTAATCTTTAGGAAGCATTTAGTTTGTTGCTATGAATCAGCTCTTCATCAGGGACCAAAATATAATAACTACGATTTGAACTGCAGGTCATCAAAATATTTACTTACATGATGAGAAGGATCTTACATTTATTGGATTCATGACACAATGATTTTCAGGTAGAAATATCAATGTCATGGTTCTAATAGTTCATATTCATGTGAAGCTAGCCTCCTAAAATGACGGGTACTAATTTTGTTCTTTTTTTGCTGTGTGTTTATGGATATTACCTCCCGTCACAGTGTCAAAAAAGGTAATTGTTCTAGAGTTTATAAATGTGTCTTTTTATTACATGACATGGAATACTTAGTTTTTTATTAGATATTTCTGGTCAATATGTTAGTAACATATCGAGTACAAAAGATGCTCTTAAACAAATGATAGCAAGCCAGCCCATTTTATTTATGTTAGAAGAGGCATAAACCTGGTCTCATATATTTAAATAATGGGTCAATTTGGTTTGGTTTCATATCTAGCAAGTCAGAAGGGTAAAACCAGAAAGAGTTTAAAAGTCAAGTTGGTTGAAATTCATCCAATTTGATTTTTAATGCAAATATGAGCAGAAAGTTATGAGCAGGCGGAGAGTTTGAAGTAGCAGAGATGACGCCAATTATCTTATTTCTTATACAGGCCTTATGGAATTGTGGTGCAGTAGTTCGTTACACCTAAGTAGCGTATTAGTGGTCAAGGTAATTTCATACTTATTTGTTTCACTTGCATTTATGAATGGTTGACACGGTTAGAGATGAAAAAAGGGTGTAATAAGCGTGCCTGTTGTAAGGTTGTATAAACTTGAAATTTAAATACTATTTCACGTACTTGGGCCGGAGATAAAGGGTGTTCACTGTGCTAGAGAATTTTTTTTTGTGGTATAATGCATCCTGAAAACACAATAAGTTTTGGCCAGCTACTTAATATATATGTACCTATTTGTGCAAATAAAAAAAAAATCTAACATGTATGCATTTTTAGTATTTGTGATGATAAAAATGATTCAATGCACCACCATAAGCTATTAAATAATGCAGCAGTTGGTTATAATTCAATAATGCAACCTCAAGTTGATGCGAGTAGATTTGTTTCTAGAAAGAAGCCAAAATTTCATCACAGAATTCGTAATTTGTGGTTTTGGTTACAAGTACGTCAAATGAGACTTTGTACATGTATTGCTTTCTATAATAAGTTATTTGAAAATAACCACTTTAGACTACTTCTACCATTTTTTTTCATTTACAGGTAATCAATTAAGCATTCTTATAGGACTTCAAACTTTGAGTCACTTAAGTTGTCTTTGGTTCACAGGTGGATCAGTAGCCCTAAAAATGCTGTGATTGGTGCTTTTGCAGGTAGTTATTGAGGTCTCAACATGTTATCATCTATGTTATCTACTTAACTCATTTTTATATATGCTCTCTTTTTTATAAGTCAAACTACCCAAGGTCACGTAGCCATTGTGGTCTTCTCAGTTTTACTATTTACTTGATTTGATTGTTTGCCATCATTGTAGTTTCTTCATATATGGATACTGATAAAATATTTGAATTAGGAACGATGAATTTGCCAGAAAGATTTGACTTGGATGTTGAATGACCGATTGACGATTTCATCTGCATTTGTTTTTTGCAGGGTATGATTTTTTACCCCATATGCCTACATTGGAAATTCACGAGGTTTGAAGCTTTTCATTATTTAGCTACTTTGTCTCAAGAAATTTGGAATGATGACAATGTAAAAGATGAAATATTTGTTTGAAAAATGCTACTTCATACCAAATCACATGTTGCAAACCTGTAATGTTTTGCGAGACATCACAACTATTGCAGCTTTTGCCCAACATAAATAAATAACTAATAATTTTTGGCCAGGGTGCTATGGACATGTTAATTCATGTATACAAGGAACAGTTCAAGAACCTTGGAGGTCATCTTATTGATGTCCAAAATATTAGTGTGTAATGTACCATTTGTTTTACCGACTACAAAAGTACTGTTTTTTATAGTCCCTTAAGGTTAAGAACAACAATGAGAGATCCTCACCTCTTGCTCACCGGCCCTTACACGGTGAGAATTATTTTGATGTGAAATTGTTTTATATGTATTTTTTCAATGTATGTTATTGATGAGTCCATGGTGTCTAACTTATAATATATTATATTACGTTGTCTAATTGAAATTATAAATGTTGTAGTAACGGGTCAAATTCAGGCGCTTCAATGAAATGTACTGGCTATCAAGGTTCTGGAATTGAAGTGTCAATCAGGCATCTTGGCCTATCTATTATTTAGCAAATGCAACGTTCGTGCAAATATGTTTGTAAACACGAAGGTTGTCAAGCTTTTATATTTTCTCTCATATTCGATAAATGTATATTTTTTTTCGTTCTTAATCAATTCAATATATAATTTAGTATGTTTATATTTTTATTTTATGTCAACTTACTTTTTTCAACGATAATCACAAAACATGCCCGCCCATCGGGCGGGCTTTGACCGCTAGTATATATATATATATATATATATATATATATATATATATATATATATATATATATATATATATATATATATATATATATATATATATATATATATTTTCTTTTTCGTTCTAGAAACCAAAAACACGAAAAATAAACATTTTGGAGGGCGGCCCCCTTAATGTTTAAGGGGACCGGCAGCTTAATGAAGGGCGGCCCCCTTAATGTTTAAGGGGGCCGGCCATCTGAACACTCCAACCCGTGTTTCCCTTTATTCCTCTTGCCAAACACTCCACTTTTTCATACTCTCCTTCCCTTGCTACTGCTGTGACGAAAACCAAAACCCAAAAACACCTCAAATCACTTCCAAATCACATAATTCAGGTTAATTCGCAAAGGGCAAATTCATCTAACACAATCACCATTACGTATTGTAAGTTTTTCATAACACATTTCATCTAATTCCATCTAATTTGGTCATATTCATGATTATGCATGTTTTATAAATTTCTTCAATTTCACAATTTCTTTTGAATTGAGTCTTAAAACTCCATAACTAAATGCTTCCCCTAGGATTAGAATGATTAATCAACACTAGAAACTAGTAATTATAAACCCCCCTTGTCGAAAATTTTTGAAAAATTTCATATACTTCTTTTCAAAAATTTTGGTATACACATTTTTGAATAATGCTTTGAAAACTTGTTAAAACTAATCACATTATACTTTTATAACTTGTAAAACTTGAAATTATGTTTCTCGACCAAGAAAAAAATATTTTGGTTCGCAATAAGGGAGTATTTGGATCATGTCCAAATAATATCGAAACTTAGTCATTATAATTTTTATAAAACGTTGTTATGATTATAAACTTAACAATTGCTATCGGACTTGTCAAGATATATAATTCATATATATATTGACATAGTAGTAGTATAAGTAACTAGTTAAGGAAGCGTTTGGTTTAATATGAAAAACGACATTTTTGAGTCAAAATATAAACCATCTTCGAAAACAAATCATATGTATAAGAAACTCGTAAGAAATAGCTAGTTTTACAACCCAATGTAAATCTAGTAAATTTCATGATATATTAAGATGTTTAAAGGGGCGTTTGGATTTATCCATGACCACTTACTAAACATCGTAAAATATATCTAGAACGAGTTAAAAACAATATTAAGGAACATGGTAAACTACTTCCTAGGATAAGTGTCGAAGTATGTTTACGTTCCAACATAAGTCTAAACAATATATATATATATATATATATATATATATATATATATATATATATATATATATATATATATATATATATATATATATATATATATTCTTCTTTATATTTATTTTGGTCTTTTGTATTGTTGTTGTGTTTAGGTGAAAATGCCAAAAGCGACTACCGAAGATCTTTCCCACACTAAAAACTACATTCCCAAAGTTTCCCAACTCCTTACTACATCTCCTTCTATTGGACGTATTTATCGTGAAATTGAAGATAGAAACGTTCATGAGAGACGTGTAGTAGATCTAACCTTTGCTCAATCCCACTTTATTAGTCGCTTGTTTTCAAGCATCAACCTCAATTGTCTTTATGAAATTAACGAACCAATCGTTCCTCGTTTCATAGTCGATTTCTATAGCCAAGTCACCGTCCAAACCAATGATCTTGGTTTCATCACCATTTCCTTCATGAATCAAAACGAATTCATCACCTTAACTCTCGAACAATTTGGTCAAATCCTCCAAATTCCTTTCAGAGGTCAAGCCGTTTTCACAAACGAGTGGGACCTCGAATCTCTTCATTGTTGTAAACTAACCTTTGGTCCTTATCTATCCGATATTCCTCATCCCGATGAAATTCGTCAAATCCTTGGTGTGGAACGTGCTACTACAACTCGAAAAATAAAATCCAAAAATGTTCCAATATCTTCATACCAACTTCTCCTCAAAGAATTAGGCCCCCACATGAAGCATTGGGAAGAACTCATTCGTGAGAATGCGTTTGGTACTGGAGGTCACCGGGACCATCTCCCGGCGTGCCTTGCTCACATGTTGTATTGTATAGCTGTCGAAAAGCCGTACAATTTGGCTTACTTCTTTATCAAACGGATTGAATGTGGTAGAAAAATTCCCAAAGCCAATCTTCCATATGGTATGTTCCTTACTCGTCTTTATCGTCATGTTATCGAGTACTACCCCGATTTTGATGATAGCATCTATGAGTCCATCTATCCCACCTTACGTCCTCTCACTCTAAAACAAGCTCGACGAACTCGAAGTGACAAGGGAAAATCTCGTCGTCATAGCTTTCATGGATCATCTTCTAGACAAGACAATGACGATGAAGAGGAAAACATCCATGATGCTAGTACCCCTTCGTTTTCTGAGTTCGTTGACAATTTAGAGGATCTTGACTATCCCGAGTATTCTACCCCATCTCCTAGTGATCAAAACGAAGAAGTGCTTCATGAGCGAACTACCGAAATGCTTAGAAGACAAAAGAGTTTACATGAAGAAGTTAGAGGTGGTTTCAAATCTATCGGGAAGACTTTGAAGGGTATCTTCGAGAAGAAAAGGAGATGATGTGCTTGGATTATACTTATTGAACTATTTTTATTTTTATGTCTTGTATGCTATTTATCCGAAGTTTATTCGGAAGTACTTGTTATTTTCTTGGATAATTGTTTGAATATTTTGATTAGGATGCTAACTTGCTTGTTTATGATTAACATATGCTTTTGAATGCATGCTTCTCTACTAAATCTATATATATATATATATATATATATATATATATATATATATATGTTTGCAGGATTAGTTAATGTTTATATATATATGACATGTATGCTTTCTAATAGACCAAAACAAATGTGAAATGTCCAAATAGAGCTTGCTGCAAATACAAAACAGAACATAACATTTTTCCAGAAAATTTTTAAAATCTTTTTATTTCTTGGTCGTCAGATGGGCGGCCCCCTTAATTCATAAGGGCGGCCCCCTTAAATTTAAGGGAACCGGCCTCCATTTAAGGGGACCGGCCATCTAGAACAGTTTTTACACTGTTTTCTTTTGCACCTTGTGATCTCTTTTGCTAGTCCCAGCTACCATTTCCTTTAAAGACTAAACTGATTTTGGAATCTAACATTACAATTTCAAATTAATTCCACTTCTAAACATGTTTTCCCACTATATAATTACCATGCATGTTTAATTCACATTCCATGATCCTCAACATTCATAAAACATCATCCTTTTATCATGTCATCACCAAGAACCACCTATTCAAACAATGCCAAGAAACAAAAACTTGTCATTATTCCACCAAAACAATTATTCATTGATCTTACAAATGAAGACAACACTACCCCATCACCACCACCTCAATGCTCATCTCCTAGTGCACCTAATGTACCCTCCTAAACACCATCAACAAATGGAAATTCCACTTCCTCCATACCATCCACTTCATCCATAAATGACTACATAAACACCCACTTATCTCCTCCAACAATTGATCAACCATCACAACCTACCAATGAAAACACAACTCTTGCACTCACTCTCTCATTATCACCATTAACACCTCTTGATGCACACTTCTCATCATACCCTATCAATCCACCAACCTATAACCCCGTCCCATGGAGCTTACTTGAAGCTCATGGAGACACTTGTCTTTGTTGCATTCACAACCGAACAATTGTGTTCAGACTAAGAGATGAGATACAATACATGTTTTCTCATATTGAAAACTTGTTGCATCAACCGCCAACAACAAACACAACACTTCCACAACCATCAAAAAACACTCCTCCACCATCACCATCTCCATGTTCACCATCAATTCCTCCCAATTAAACATGCTTGGTGTTTTACAAATAAAATTATCATAAACCATTTTGAATGGCAAGCTCTAGAAAGGACTCCCATGTTTGAGCCTTGGTTTATTATTTTAAGTGATGATTGTAAGCCTTTAAGGCTTATGTTGGTTGCATTACTTGTTACGTTAATGTAATGCTTGATGTATGTGTTTCATATTATTAATGTTATGGTTATGATTAGTCTCTACTCTTGCATGCTATATACATATATATGTTGCTTGTCCACTAAATATTTTTGCAAGATATCCATATCTCGATTTCTTTATGGCCTCAAAATGAGGGGGAGTATACTTCAAGGGGGGGCTTCTACAAAATTGGGATAACCTTTTTGATGCTAACAAAAAGGGGGAGAATTGATATAAACTCACAATAATACTTGTGTATAGATTAATTTTCGATTAATGAGTTTAGATTTTTTAATCATCAAAAAGGGGGAGATTGTTGACATAAATAATGCATGAAAACGTTATTTACATTTTTAGATATCTCTATATTTTGACGATCACAAAATATAAACTCATCAAAACGTAAGATTGCTACGTAAACAAGTATTAAGCTAGTTTATATCACTATATCCAACTTAATCACTTAAGGTATGAATAAACAAGTGTTTAATACATCTCATGATCAAAGGGGTATTTAATTAACTAATACAAAGTTTATTTAATTATATAAACATATTATATATTTTTGAAAAATACTTTTGGTAATAAAGAAAAATGTTTTAATCATACTAAATATATGATTTCAAATTTTTAACCAAAATCAGTTAGTTTTTCCCCAAATAAACTTTCCCCACTAAAAGACAAGTTTTCTGGCCGTTACAGTTGGGCGGCCCCCTTAATTATAAGGGGCGGTCCCCTTAATTTTAAGGGGGCCGGCCTTGATTTAAGGGGGTCGGCCACGCTCCTCAGTCAGAACTTGTTGCCTATAAATACCACCTTAAACCTGGAATTTTTCTTACGTTTTTGCACGAAATTTTCAGATCTCAAACTCTCTAAACATCCTCTAAAACCCTTTGATCATTTGTATATTAATCCTTGTTTAAGTGATTCAATCCCTTCTCATCCATACTCATCCAAAGTGCAAAAAGAAGAACACTCCTTCTACAACTAAGTTCAAGAAGTATTGAAGAGTAGTTGTGCATTGTGTACATATATTTGTGAAGTTGTGTTGTATATGTAATAAGTAGTTTAGAAGTTATTGAAGTTGTGTAGGAAGTAGAAGTTGATTAGTAGTGAAGTAGTGTAGTTGTGAAGAAGATAGGTGTGTAGCATATTGAAGTGAAGAAGATAGGTGTGTAGTAGATTGGTGTGAAGAAGAAAGGTGTGAAGAAGATAGGTGTGAAGAAGTTGTGTAGAAGTTGTGATCAAGTTCTGACGTAGTTGTGGTGTGTAAATTGGTGTGTAAGGTTTTCTCCGCCATAAGGGAGTTTGTTGACATAGTGAAGAAAACTCTCGAGTAGGTGACTCGGGGAGTGGAGTAGGAACAAGGAAGGTCACCTTGTAGCCGAACCACTATAAATCCTTGTGTTGTGGTTTGATCTCTCCAACTCTTTTCATTACTTACTTATATATCTTTACTATATTAGTTAGTTAGTTATTATTGTTCATATAGTGCAAGTATTGAGATCACATAAACTAGAATCGAAGTTTGTAAAACAAACTTGTTATTATAAATTTTAAAAGGACGTAAAACTATTCAACCCCCTTCTAGTTTTCCACATATAGTTTAAATTTTATATCGAAATAGTGTAACTTAAATCCCTAGTTGTTAATTTTACTTAAAGTAACTTGTAATCTATTTTATTAATGTACTGTGATCTTTCTTTAATCATAATTTCAAGCATTTCAATTCCAACTCAGTTTTTGCAAATTTAATTTGAAATTTATTTTTCTTCCTTAACAGTGTCCTAAGCTTAGTTTTACTAATTTATAAGCTCACCTAGGTTATCTAATCACGGTATTATCATAAAATGAAAAAAAAGGGAAAACAAAACAAAGAAACACCACAGGGAACCTTTGCACTTGACAGGAGGCTTAAGGAAGTTGCCAGTAATGGATATGGCAAGAAGGACTTATACCTAACTTGTTTACAAGCTAGGAGCTTGTAGCTGCCCAATTGGGTCCCCTTGTTCAGCTAGGGTCTCAAGTGAGCTCAACTTATCATTTTTCTTTGATTTTAACTTTAGTACTGTAGAATAAGCTTTAAGTTGTTATCTTTGTGTTTATATGTTTGTTTGCTTCATTCTGGTTATAATCTCACCTAAAATCAGTGGCTTGTTTGTTGGATTTCATAGTTGCTAAAATTCCAAGTTTCACAGTTAAAAATAGATTATTTAGTAATCTTGGGTTCTTGTTGTTAAATCTAGTGTCTCTGTGCTTAAATCAGCTTAACTTAGCATATGTCAACTTCTGCAACCAATTATATGGCTTAAATCTTTGAAACTCTTTGTAATCTACAAAAATTAGTTCATAAAGGGGTGTTTGGATTTTATTGTTTCACTGAGATAAAAAGGTTTTTGTTGATCACCTGTGTTTAAAACATGTTCACTTAGTTCATATTGAATCAGAATAATCATAAAAACTAGTGACCATTTGCAAAAAAGTCAAAACACCTTTTGATTTAGTCTTATTGGTTATCTGTCAAAGGTTTTAAGTCCATATCTCATCAAATCATTTCACAAATAGTTGTTGTAGCTTAATTTCATCTTACTTTAACTTATTTCAACACAATCAATGCTTAAATCTGGGTAGAGTTTCATAAAAGTCAATTTAGCTTAGTATTTCAAAAAGTCAAAATTGTAGACTTAGGCAGAAAACCAAAACTTCAAGGATTTTTCTAGAATTTATTGTTAACTTCTAGACCCTGAGCTTTTCACAGATATAAGTCCATTAGCTTATCTACAATAATCCGTTGTTGGCTTATTTTTGTAATTTTTTTTGTGGACCCCACACTTGCTCAAAGTGAGCTGCAGGGCAAGTGCATGCCCTGTGCATAGGTTTTTGGCCATAATTCCAAGTTGATTTGTGACTAACCTATTGGAACCCACACCCTGTACCCTAGATTTTTGGAAAGCCAATAAGCTCAACTCCAAGGTTCAGTGCTTATTTTTGGGTCAGGAGCTTATTTGATAGGGCTGCAAGTCCTAAGAAGATTGTCCCATTTGACCGTGTACACTGAGTGGCTCAGTGTTTGACCACAAGTTCCAAGCACCACCCAGTGCTAAAAAAATAAGCAATAAGCCCATCTTATTGGCTTATTTGAAAGTTGACCAGTCCACCTTCAAGGTTCAGTCCTTACTTTGGACCCCCTTGACTTCTGTGGACCCCGCAGAAGTCCAAAATCCCTTTGTTTGGCCTGTTTTGGCCTAGTGTCTTGCTAAGTGCTTATTTGCCTCTTAACAGCTTTTCTTGAGTGCTTATTTGTTCCCAATTGCTTATTTCAAGTTGTCAATCATCTGTTTATGCTTAGTTGTTCATTTCTCAACTTTTTCAATAATCACAAAGTCCTAATAAGTTATTAAGTTAACTGTTAAGCACAAGGGGGTGCACATAGCTTATTAATAAGCTATTTCAAAAGTGTTTTCATAAAAGTTACTTATTTTTAGCTTATAATCATCTTTCAATAAGAAAAACCAACAAAAACCAAATTTAAATATAGTGATAGCTTCTATTTAATAGCATTTATCTTTTTAATTTTTCTTTTCAGCTTATTAATAAGCACTTCATCAATTTTATATTTTTCTTAATTTTCTTTTAACTTAAAGTATTTTCAGTAATTTTCCTAGATTTTTCTCTTTTAGTTTAGTAATTATTAGAATTAAAATTAATTTAATTAAATGATTAAGTAATATTAGTAATTAAATAGTTTTATAAAATTTTAATTAACAACAGTAAGTTTTTATATTTTTCCTAGGTTTTATAAATCATTTAGGATTTTTAGAAAATAGTTTCTTAAACTCTACTGTTCATTTACTAACTTTCTTAATTAATTTAGTTAAATTAGATATTAATTAATAATTAAGTAAATAATAAGTAAAATAGTCTAAATATAATTTTTGGAAACTTTTTATAATTTTTTTTAGGATTCCTGTGATGGTTAATTAGATTTATAAATTTTTCTCTAATTTGCTAAGTCATTTTTAGTATTATTAGTAATTTAAAATAGTTTAAATAGTTTAATTAATACAATTAGTATTTAATTAATAAAAAACCCACAAAAATACAAAAATATATATTTTTAATTTTAAATTTTATTTTAAGTTATTTTAGACTTTTAGAAATTAATTTTACAATTTTCTAGTTTAAATTTGTATTATTAAGTTTTTAAGTTAATTAGTTTTAATTAAATAGTTAAATAGTTTTATTTAAATAATTAATATTAAATAATAAAAAAATCAAAAAAATGATTTTCTTTTTAATTTCAATTTCTTTTAAAATTAAGTTTGTAAAATTTTCATTTGCGCCCCCTGTAGTTGTAAAGTGTTTAAATCTCACCTTTTCTTCAGTTTGCAATTATTTCTGATTTCCAATTTGCATACTTGTAATCATATCTGTGTTTCTATAATTGTTTATACTCTTTCAATTGTTCAAATACCAAGTAATCAGTAGTATAATCACTTCCCAATCATCTTTGGTTACTGTCCTCAGTGCTACTCATTCTCAAAAACGTTTTCAAGTACCATTGCAATCTCGTCGGGACATAACGACCCGGGGAAAAACTATACTATCCACGGAGCATTGACTCTAGGCAGTTTGACTTTGTTGACCAAATCACTTGGTCAATTCAGTTGACCGTTTAGGGTCAATAAAAATTTGGCGCCGCTGCCGGGGAGGTTGTTGCGTGTTTTCAAATCGTTTTAAGTTTAGTGGTTTTCAAACTCCTCCCTGTACAAATTTCACTACTTTTGTAAAAAGTTTTTGTAAAAATATCAATCATATCAAAAAGTTCATTAACACTTTTCATGAAGTTTTAAAAACACCAAAAAAATCAAACACAACAAAACAAATCGTGAAGTTAAATTACTTCGGTTTCTTTAAGATTACAACCTGCACAGGTGGAATACGGAAGTTCTGACATTAAATTGCGAACTGAAGAGAGGTCCATTCTTCTCTCCCGCCACCGTGCAAGTAATTTTAAAGAGGTCGATTTCGGATAACGAGTCGATAACAAAAATATTTCAAAAAAGTTTTTGCACACACACCCGAAAAGCCCAAAAACAATTTTTCTGTTAATAATAAACACATAAAATCTTACCACCGCAAACCAAGCCAGAACACCTACCAACTGGGGGTGTGAACATAATAAGTTCCCAAACATAAGATTAAAACATGCCATCTGTGAGTGGTGTACCTTTTTCAAAGAAGTCATTCACTTGTGATTATTGGTTTAAGTTCCCTGTTGTTTTGCCTCGAATTTGTTTTGAAAAATTGTTTTTAGTGCATGCGCACTCGTTCACAAACAAAGAGTAAAAATCAGAAAAATGTACCCGAGCTACGTACTGTTATTGAAGAACCAAAAACAGAAATGCACGACTGGCCACCACCACCCCCTGACCCTCCCAAGGATGAGCCAGCTCCCGATCTTCGAACGATGGAGGAGTTTTGTCAGCCTACCATGCAAGGGAGGGGCGGACCTATTGCACCACTCACTATTGAGGCTACGGACTTTGGCCTCAAGCACCACATGATCCAACAAGTCCAAAATTCATGTCAATTTCACGGATTACCAGGTGACGATGCTAACAAGCATCTTGATAAATACCTTATCGTCACCCAAAGCATGAAACAACACGGTGTCACCGATGATGCCCTCTGTCTGTATCTCTTCCCCTATTCTCTCACCCATCATACCACTGCTTGGTTTGACCGACTCCCCAAGAATTCTATTCGTACTTTTGATGAAATGGTAACCAAGTTTTTAGCCAAATATTTTCCACCTTCCATGGTTACCAAGTTACGTAATGATATCAACAACTTCCGGAAGCGTCCCGATGAGTCTCTATTCGAGGCTTGGGAACGTTATAAGCTCACAATTGATCGGTGCCCTAACCACAATATGTTACAAGTTACCATCATAGATACCTTCTATAATGGTCTGACATTGAGGCACCAGGATATTCTCAATGCTGCTGGTGGTGGGACCTTCATGAAAAGACGTCCTGAAGAATGCTATGATCTAATTGAGAACATGACTGCCCACCATAACTTTTGGGATTCCTCTGCGGAGAGGGATGAGTCATGTAAATCAGTCATTCCTTCATCATCATCTCCTGATATCGTGGTTCTTACTATAAAGATGGACGACTTTGCTACGGCTATGTTGAGGATGAATCAAACCCTCCAAAATCAACAAGTGAAAGTCGTGGCCTGAAGTTGTGAAACTTGTGGAGGCCCACATCTGTATTTCGAGTGTCTAGCTACTGCTGGTTATCCTCAAGAGAACGTTTATGCTGCTCAAGGTTCCTACAACATGGAGGGTAATTCTTACCAACCACAAGGGGACCGTAATCTCTTAAGCTATCGTTCCAACAATTTTCTCGGACCTCCCGGTTTTAACCAAAATCAAAACCGTAACTCAAATCAAAATCAGAATCGAGGAGATTTTAACCAAGGTCAAAACCCGAATTTCCAAAACCCGAACCAAAATCAAGGTCATTTTAATCAAAACAATTTTCAAAATGGCAATCAAAATCAAGGTTTTCAAGGAAATTTTCAAAGAAACCAAGGTCAAGGGAATTACAATCAGGGTAATTTCAACCAGAGAAACAATTTTCAGGGTAACAACAACCAAAACCAAGAAAATTTTCAAAACAACCGTGTTCAAAATTTTCCTAACCAAAATGAAAATTTTGTTCAACCCGAGCCTTCCTCCGATGAAGTTTTAAAACAATTCATGAAAGCACAAGAGGAAACGAATCGGTTATTGGTCAGCAAGATCTCTGAACTTCAGAAGTCTTTAAATGATCGACCCTCGGGCTCAGGTACACTACCGAGCAACACGATCGCTAACCCGAGGGACGATGTTAAGGAGATCACTACCCGAAGTGGAATATCATACAATGGACCCACGGCTCCCTCTACCTCTTCTTCTCCTCCTACCAAGGTAGCGGAACGTAAACCTGAGATTACCACAGACACGATACTTCCTACTAATAACGGAGGTACCAACAACGTCCACCCTCAAGTTTTCCCGGTCCCGACTCTCAAGTCAAAAGTTGTATTTGATCCTCCAAAAATTCCTGATGGAATTCCAAAGAACAATCCCAAGACTTCAATTCCATATCCTTCACATTTGAATGATCAAAAGAACCGCGAAAAAGCTAATCATCAGATGGAAAAATTCTACCAAATTTTCTAAGAATTATATTTCGATATTAGCTTCGCGGATGCTCTTCTTCTGATGTCTAAATTTGCATCAACAATTAAAAGTTTGTTAAGTAACAAGGAAAAACTCTGTGAGATGGCTAAAACTTCACTGAATGGGCACTGCTCAGCAGTACTCTTGAAAAAGCTTCCCGAAAAGCTTGGAGATCCCGGGAAATTTCTCATTCCTTGCATTTTCCCGGGGATGGTTGAATGCTTTGCCTTGGCCAATCTTGGTGCAAGAATTAACCTTATGCCTCACTCAGTCTAGAAGAAACTCGCTCTTCCTGAGCTCACTCCTACCTGCATGACTCTTGAGCTTGCAGACCGTACTATATCTCGTCCCCTCGGCATTGCCGAAGATATCTTCGTGAAAGTAGGAAAGTTCCATTTTCTGGCAGATTTCGTGATTGCTGATTTCGATGCTGACCCAAGAGTTCCTCTCATTCTCGGGAGGGGATTCTTAAGAACGTGTCGTGCTCTAATCGATGTTTTCGAAGAAGAAATCACTTTGAGTGTTGGTAATGCAGCCGTCACATTCAACCTTGATCAGACTTCAAGATACTCCTCCAACTATGACTCTGAAACGATAAACCGAATTGACATCATCGATGTTGCTTCAGAGGAGTATTCTTAAGAGGTCCTCGATTTCTCATCAAGTGGCAGTACCACTCTTTCTTCTGAGCCTATCATTTCCGACTCTTCCCCTTCTCTCACTCCGTTTGAGGGGAGTGACTTCCTTTTGGAAGAGGTCTAGGCTTTTCTTGCTCAAGATAGCTCAATCTCAAATGAGATTAATGAAAACTATCTTGACCCGGAGAGGGATATTCTTCTTCTTTAAAGATTGTTAAATGACGATCCTTCACCCTTTCCGTCTCCAAAAGAACTTCATAAAGCGGAAATTAAGTCTATTGAAAAATCTGAAGAATTTCCCGAGGCTGAGCTCAAGGACTTGCCTCCTCATCTAGAGTATGCATGTTTGAAGGGTGATGATAAATTACCCGTCATTATTGATAAAGACTTGAAAGATGAGGAGAAAACTGCACTCATAAAGGTTCTTAAGTCACACAAGCAAGCAATTGCTTGGAAACTCTCCGACATTAAGGGTATTAGCCTGGACTTTTGTACACACAAAATCTTGATGGAGGATGACTTTAAGCCAGCAGTGCAATGTCAGAGGAGGGTAAATCCTAAAATTCACGAAGTTATCAAACAAGAAGTTCTAAAACTTCTTGATGAGGGATTAATTTACCCTATATCCGACAGTCCTTGGGTTAGCCCAATTCATTGCGTTCCTAAAAAGGGTGGCATAACCGTTGTCACAAACGAGGAAAACGAGTTGATTCCAACTCGTTTGGTCACGGGTTGGAGAGTATGCATTGACTATCGTAAGTTGAATGAAGCCACCCGCAAAGACCATTTTCCTCTGCCTTTTATGGACCAAATACTCGAAAGACTAGCGGGGAATGAATACTACTGTTTCCTCGATGGTTTCTCGGGTTACTTCCAAATCCCCATTGATCAACAGGATCAAGAGAAAACTACCTTCATATGCCCCTACGGAACTTTTGCCTACACACGTATGCCTTTCGGCTTATGTAATGCACCTGGCACGTTCCAAAGGTGCATGATGTAAATCTTTTCCGACATGATCGGGAAAACCATGGAGGTATTTATGGATGACTTCTCAGTCATCGGGGATTCATTCCAGTCTTGTCTCTCCCACTTGGAAAAGATGCTAAAACGTTGTAAAGAAACGAACTTGAGTCTCAACTGGGAGAAGAGCCATTTTATGGTTAAAGAGGGCATTGTCCTCGGCCATAAAATTTCAAAAAACGGGATTGAGGTTGACAAAGCCAAAATTGATGTCATCGCTAAATTACCTCATCCCACTACCGTCAAAGGTATTAGGAGCTTTTTGGGTCATGCCGGCTTCTATCGTAGGTTTATTCAAGATTTCTCCAAAATCGCCCGGCCTATGACCCATCTCCTCGAGAAGGATGCTCCTTTTATCTTCTCACCTAAGTGCATCGAAGCTTTTGAAACATTGAAGAAAAAGCTTACTGAGGCACCGATTCTTGTTGCCTCCGATTGGGACCTACCTTTTGAGCTTATGTGCGATGCTAGTGATTTTGCCATAGGTGCGGTCTTGGGGCAACGAAGAGCAAAATACTTTCAGCCTATACACTACGCAAGCAAAACTATGACCGAGGCTCAGAGTCATTACACCACCACTGAAAATGAACTATTAGCCGTAGTGTATGCCTTTAAAAAATTCCGGCCATATATGATACTGACCAAATGCGTAGTGTATACGGATCACTCGGCTTTGAAGTACGTCCTTGCAGAACAAGATGCAAAGCCGAGACTACTCCGTTGGGTTCTCCTCCTCCAAGAATTTGATATCATTATCCCTGATAAAAAAGGAGTCGAGAACCTGGCTGCTGATCATCTCTCACAATTAGAAAACCCTCACCAGGATGTGTCCGAGAAACAGGAAATAAATGAAACATTTCCTCTCGAGACACTCAAAGTGGTTTCTTTTCGTGGTGACTCTACTACCCCATGGTTTGCCGACTTTGCAAACTACCATGCGGGTAATTTCATTGTGAAGGGGATGTCGTCCCAACAAAAAAACAAATTCTTTAAAGATGTTAAACATTACTTCTGGGACGACCCCTATTTGTTCAAAATCTGTACCGATCAAGTCATCAGGCGTTGTGTTTACGGACAGGAAGCCACTGATATTCTCAAGGCTTGCCATGCTGGACCCACCGGGGGCCACCATAGTCCTAACTACACCGCCAAAAAGGTGTTTGACTCCGGTTTCTATTGGCCCACAATTTATAAGGATGCCCACGAATTAGTCAAAGCTTGTGATGCTTGTCAACGTCACGGTAATATTTCACAAAAGAACGAAATGCCACAAAATGCCATTCAAGTTTGTGAAATCTTTGACGTCTGGGGCATTGATTTTATGGGGCCATTCCCATCTTCTCGTGGAAACAAGTACATACTCGTGGCGGTTGACTATTTTTCAAAATGGGTTGAGGCCAAAGCCTTACCCACCAACGATGCCCGAGTTGTTGTGAAATTCTTGAAGTCCCTCTTTGCTCGTTTTGGAACTCCCCGTGCCATAATTAGTGATCTCGGTACCACTTTTGCAATGATCAATTTGCAAAAGTCATGCTTAAGTACAGTGTTACTCACTGTGTTTCTACCGCGTATCACCCACAAACAAGTGGGCAAGTGGAAGTTTCAAACCATGGTATTAAACGGATTCTTGAGAGGACCGTAGGTGAAAACCGTGCCTCCTGGTCGGACAAACTAGATGATGCACTCTGGGCATTCCGTACAGCTTACAAAACACCCATCGGGTGTACTCCTTACAAGCTTGTATACGGGAAGGCGTGTCATTTACCGATCGAGCTCGAGCACAAAGCCTATTAGGCCTTGAAACATGCTAACTATGACCTTCATAAAGCGGGTGATCACCGTAAAGTTCAACTCAATGAATTAACGGAACTTCGTGATCAAGCCTACGAGAACTCTTTGATCTACAAAGAAAAGACAAAGAAGATCCATGACTCCAAGATTAAGAACCGCGTTTTCAACGTCAGTGATAGAGTCCTTCTTTTCAATTCAAGGTTAAAGATCTTCTCGGGGAAATTAAAAAGCCGATGGACTGGACCATTCACTGTTGCAAAAGTATACCCATACGGAACTATTGAGTTATCTCAACCCGAAGGTCCTAACTTCAAAGTAAATGGTCATCGTCTTAAGCGCTATTTTGGAGAGGACATACCATCTATGATTGTCCTGGATCTCCAAACTTTCCCCATGGACAAATGAATTCGGGGATCGAGTCAAGCTAGTGACTCGGTGAACAAAAATTAGCAAAACATGGGTTTTCACCCATATCTCTGACTTCTTTCTCTTTATACCAAACTAGTGTGGAGGAGTCCCCCATGCTGTTGTATATAAAGTAATCTTGAAAAACAAAAAAAAAATGCTATTCCCACACTTGCCCAAGTTTCAAAATTTCAAATCAAAGTTTTTCAAAATATCGGCATAATGGCTGGTACTTTGAATATTGAGGGCAATATTCAGTTCTAGTGTGGGGGGGGGGGGGAATTCTGGCGAATTTTATCACATTTTTACCTTATAAGTGCCATAATACCCCTGTTTTAGCCCAAAAAATTTTTTTAGTGGAAGTGCTTCGCACTAAACACAACAAATGGTAATCAGTCCACCATGTCTAAATCATACAAGGACTGGCTAATCCAGGAGCAAAAGGCTCTTGGTAAAGATATCTCAAAATCGTTGATGGCTGACAATTTGCCAAAAATTGTATGGGATCTAGCTCACCATATCCTTAATCGTGAAGAGTTGGCTAGTCCAGAAGCAAACGGCTTTTGGTAAAGACAAATCAAATCCGTTTAGAGCTTATGATTTGCTCAAAATCATATGGTTATCGGTGTACCATAGTTCTTACTTGAACTGAAACATTTGGCTACTCCAGAAGTAATGGCTTTTGGTAAAGAGACTTCAAATCCATTAGGTTTTCTCAAAAGATTGCTAGGGACTAGCAATGTTTTAGTGTGGGGGATTGATGAGTGTGTAAATACTCATCGTTTTTACCTAATCTGAGCTGCCAAAACATCTAAAAACACTCAAATATGCATCATAATACTGAAAATATCCTAGGAATGTGTTTTATATGTTTCAGATGCAAAATAATCAAAAACAAATGAAAGATGAACAAAGTTTGCATAATTGGCAGTTTCAGTCCCTCAACTTTCAAAAATTGACAAAACTAGTCCCTGGTTATTCTAAAACATGAAAAAGTCACCAAAGGTCCTTTTTGAATCACAAATTACATAATTAGTCCTTTGGTGTAAAGTTTCACAAAATTACAAGTTTAATCCCTCAACTTCGCAAAATTAACAAAAATGGTCCCTGGGATGTAAAACCTTAGAGAAAATCAATTTTTATCCTTGTGCTACTCATCTTTGGCAGGAATGGTCCTTGGTTGGAAAGTTTGGTGTATTTACATGATTGGTCCCTGAGGTTTCAAATATGGCAGAAATAGTCCCTAGAAAGTTCAAAAGTGGAAAATTCAACATTTGGTCCTTATACTATTCAAATATGGAAAGAATTATCCTTGGACTAACTTTGGAAAGTTGTCAAAACCAACCCTTCAAAATCCAAAAAATTACAAAATTGGTCCTTGTGATAAATCTACAACCAACCGGACCCTGTATATTAATCCAATCCAAAACCCCACCTTATAACCCCTTGTGATCCAACAGCAGCCCACACCACCACCTGAGCCCAACTCCACACCAGCCCAACTCTCCCTTAATATTATTACGGGTCAAAGTTTGACCCTGTGGTCAAAACCAGTCAACCATCACCACAACCACGCCTCAAAACCACTCCACCCTCCAATACCACCCTGCAAAACCGCCCCATTTGCCCATCACATCTCCACTACCCACTCCACCACCAATACCTAACAGGACAACCCATAATAAATGCACCCCCCTTGTGGTTTATCAGAGCAAATTGCTCTATTCCTTTTTGGTGCGAAAAAAATTTAAATGGCTGGGATTAAATACAGGGATCCAATGGTTCAAGATTGAATTGGGAAAGGCTTAGTGGGACCCAAGAAGCTCAAAAACTCAAGTATAAAAGAAAGAGGAAGCATGAAGAAGGATAAGTAGTCATATAATTTAAATTTTATATCGAAATAGTGTAATCTAAATACCTAGTTGTTAATTTTGCTTAAAGTAACTTGTAATCTATTTTATTAATGTAATATGATCTTTCTTTATTCAGAATTTCAAGCATTTCAATTCCAACTCAGTTTTTGCAAATTTAATTTGAAATTTCTTTTTCTTCCTTAACAATGTCCTAAGCTTAGTTTTACTAATTCATAAGCTCACCTAGGTTATCTAATCACTCTATTATCATAAAAAGAAAAAAAGGTAAAACAGAACAAAGAAACACCACAGGGAACCTTTGCACTTGACAGGAGGCTTAAGGAAGTTGCCAGTAATGGATATGGCAAGAAGGACTTATACCTAGCTTGTTTACAAGCTAGGAGCTTGTACCTGCCCAATTGGGTCCCCTTGTTCAGCTAGGGTCTCAAGTGAGCTCAATTTTTCATTTTTCTTTGATTTTTACTTTAGTACTGTAGAATAAGCTTTAAGTTGTTATCTCTGTGTTTTTATGTTTGTTTGCTTCATTCTGGTTATAATCTCACTTAAAATCAGTGGCTTGTTTGTCGGATTTCATAGTTGCAAAAATTCCAAGTTTCACGGTTAAAATTAGATTATTTAGTAATCTTGGGTTCTTGTTGTTAAATCTAGTGTCTTTGTGCTTAAATCAGCTTAACTTAGCATATGTCAACTTCTGTAACCAAGTTTATGGCTTAAATCTTTGAAACTTTTTGTAATCTACAAAAATCAGTTCATAAACGGGTGTTTGGATCTTATTGTTTCACTGAGATAAAAAGGTTTTTGTTGATCACTTGTGTTTAAAACATTTTCACTTAGTTCATATTGAATAAGAATTATCATAAAAACTAGTGACCATTTGCAAAAAAGTCAAAACACCTTTTGATTTAGTCGTATTGGTTATCTGTCAAAGGTTTTAAGTCCATATCTCATCAAATCATTTCACATGTAGTTGTAGTAGCTTAATTTCATCTTACTTTAACTTATTTCAACACAATCAATGCTTAAATCTGGGTAGAGTTTCATAAAAGTCAATTTAGCTTAGTATTTCAAAAAGTCAAAATTGTAGACTTAGACAGAAAACCAAACCTTCAAGGATTTTTCTAGAATTTAGTGTTAACTTCTAGACCCTGAGCTTTTCACAGATATAAGTCCATTAGCTTATCTACAATAATCTGTTGTTGGCTTATTTTTGTAATTTTTTTTGTGGACCCCACACTTGCTCAAAGTGAGCTGCAAGGCAAGTGCATGCCCTGTGCATAGGTTTTTAGCCATAATTCCAAGTTGATTTGTGACTAACCTAGTGGACCCCACACCCTGTACCCTGGATTTTTTGAAAGCCAATAAGCTCAACTCCAAGGTTCAGTGCTTATTTTTGGGTCAGGAGCTTATTGATAGGGCTGCAAGTCCTAAGAAGATTGTCCCATTTGACTGTGTACACTGAGTGGCTCAGTGTTTGACCGCAAGTTCCAAGCACCACCCAGTGCTAAAAAAATAAGCAATAAGCCCAGCTTATTGGCTTATTTGAAAGTTGACCAGTCCACCTTCAAGGTTCAGTCCTTACTTTGGACCCCCCTTGACTTCTGTGGACCCCACAGAGGTCCAAAATCCCTTTGTTTGGCCTGTTTTGGCCTAGTGTCTTGCTAAGTGCTTATTTGGCTCTTAACAGCTTTTCTTGAGTGCTTATTTGTTCCCAATTGCTTATTTCAAGTTGTCAATCATCTGTTTATGCTTAGTTGTTCATTTCTCAACTTTTTCAATAATCACAAAGTCCTAATAAGCTATTAAGTTAACTGTTAAGCACGAGGGGGTGCACTTAGCTTATTAATAAGCTATTTCAAAAGTGTTTTCATAAAAGTTACTTATTTTTAGCTTATAATCATCTATCAATAAGAAAAACCAACAAAAACCAAATTTAAAAATAGTGATAGGTTCTATTTAATAGGATTTATCTTTTTAATTTTTCTTTTCAGCTTATTAATAAGCACTTCATCAATTTTATATTTTTCTTAATTTTCTTTTAACGTAAAGTATTTTCAGTAATTTTCCTAGATTTTTCTCATTTAGTTTAGTAATTATTAAAATTAAAATTAATTTAATTAAATAATTAAGTAA
Organism: Artemisia argyi; assembly: GCA_030686995.1. Classification (NCBI taxonomy): domain Eukaryota; kingdom Viridiplantae; phylum Streptophyta; class Magnoliopsida; order Asterales; family Asteraceae; genus Artemisia; species Artemisia argyi. Next base: position 126,252,336 of record CM060692.1, read on the forward strand.
TATTAGTAATTAAATAGTTTTATAAAATTTTAATTAACAACAGTAAGTTTTTATATTTTTTCTAGGTTTTATAAATCATTTAGGATTTTTAGAAACTAGTTTCTTAAACTCTACTGTTCATTTACTAACTTTCTTAATTAATTTAGTTAAATTAGATATTAATTAATAATTAAGTAAATAAAAAGTAAAATAGTCTAAATATAATTTTTGGAAACTTTTTATAATTTTTTTTAGGATTCCTGTGATGGTTAATTAGATTTCTAAATTTTTCTTTAATTTGCTAAGTCATTTTTAGTATTATTAGTAATTTAAAATAGTTTAAATAGTTTAATTAATACAACTAGTATTTAATTAATAAAAAACCCACAAAAAGACAAAAATACATATTTTTAATTTTTAATTTTATTTTAAGTTATTTTAGACTTTTAGAAATTAATTTTACAATTTTCTAGTTTAAATTTGTATTATTAAGTTTTTAAGTTAATTAGTTTTAATTAAATAGTTAAATAGTTTTATTTAAATAATTAATATTAAATAATAAAAAAATCAAAAAATAATTTTCTTTTTTATTTCATTTTCTTTTAAAATTATGTTTGTAAAATTTTTATTTGCACCCCCTGTAGTTGTAAAGTGTTTAAATCTCACCTTTTCTTCAGTTTGCAATTATTTCTGATTTCCAATTTGCATACTTGTAATCATATCTGTGTTTCTGTAATTGTTTATACTCTTTCAATTGTTCAAATACCAAGTAATCAGTAGTATAATCACTTCCCAATCATCTTTGGTTACTGTCCTCAGTGCCACTCATTCTCAAAAACGTTTTCAAGCACCATTGCAATCTCGTCGGGACATAACGACCCGGGGAAAAACTATGTGGAAAACGAGAAGGGGGGGGGGGGTTGAATAGTTTTACGTCAGTTTTTATTTTATAAAAAATTTGTTTGCAAAATAATCGATTCAAATTTTATGTGAGCTCAATAAACAACACTTATATAAACTAATATCTCCGAAATGAAATGACAACAATATAAGTAAATAAGTAAAGAGATAGAGACGGAAAGATCGCACCACAAGACAAAGGATTTATAGTGGTTCGGCTAAGAAGCACCTCTTCACCCTACTCCACTCCCCGAGCACCTAACTCGGGAGTTTTCTTCACTACGTCAACAAGCTCCCTTATGGCGGAGAAAACCTTACACAACTTTTGCTTACACCAATTTACGACACCAAGCTAAATGTCAAGTCCTAATAGTAGCTAGAACCAATCTCACACCACTACACACCTTCTTCACAACTTATGCACACCACTACTACTACACAACTTCAATACTTCTCTTTCACAACACTACTTCTACTTCTACCCAACACAACTACTTCTATTCACAACTACTAACACACCTAGATCTATCTATTACACAACTTCTACACCTTTACAATATACACAAGCCTACAATACTTCTTAACAAGATGTTGGAGGAGTATTCTTCTCTTGCACTTTGAATGTTGAAGGATTGGATCACTTGAAACAAGAACTAATATGTTTATGATCAAAGGATTTAGGAAGATGATTTGAGGGAATTAAAACAAAAAGTTTTAGTGCAAAAGGTGAGGAAAAAATTCAGATTTGAACCAGTATTTATAGGCAAAGAAATCTGACACAGGAGCGTATGCCGGCCCCCTTAATTGTGTGCCGGCCCCCATAAAATTAAGGGGGCCGCCCATATGAAAACGGCCAGATTCTTTATCTTTTTCTGGGGAAAGTTTATTTGGTGAAATTTTAACCGAATTTGGTTAACAATTTGAATTCATATATTTATTATGAAATAAACATTTTCTTTAATTACCAAAAGTCTTTTTCTTAAATATATAAAATGTTTATACCATTTTATATAATTTGTAATTAGTAAATAAACCTTCCTTTGATCATAAAATGTATTAGGCACTTGTTTATTCATACCTTAAGTGAATCAGTTAGATATAATGATATTTTGTCACTAAATACTTATTTACGTAATGATTTTACGTTTAATGATTTTAGATTTTGTGATCGTCAAAAAATAGGGATATCGAAAAATATTAATAACGTTTTTACGCATTATTTATATCTACAATCTCCCCCTTTTTGATGATTACAAAATCTAAACTCATTAAATCAAAAATTATTATATATGCAAGTATTTAGTGAGTTTTATATCACTTCTCCCCCTTTTTGTAAACATCAAAAAGGTTTTTCCGAAGTTGGATGAGCTCCCACTTGATGTGTACTCCCCCTCGTTTTAAGGTTAAATGACAAATCGAGATATGGAATGCTTGCAAAAATATTTAGAATAAACAATATATATGCATGCAATAAGCTAAATATACAACTAGAAAAACATGTAAAAAGTAAACAATAAATCTCAACAAGCATTTGTTATTCATAAAAATAAATTATGTTGGAAAACATAATCATTGTTACACAAGCATACATATATGCTTTTCTTAGTAAACTACATTAGATAATACTAAGTTGTTATCTTGAGGTCTCTAAGACTTGCTTGGAGATGTGAATCATGGATTTAATGGAGGTGGACATTGGTGGGAATTTCGGTTGGAGAGTTTGGAATGGTGGATGGTGGTGAGCTTGGAGCGCAAGAATTAGATTGTAGTGTTTGTGATGGTGGTGGGGAAGACCTTGTGAGGAGATACTCAATCCAAGTAAAGTGCTCATTGAGAGCAATGGTTTGTTTTTGGAGAAAAATGCAACAAGGACAATTGTTGACATGATTCTCAAGTGGGACGATGTTGTTGGATGGTGAGGATGGAGTGGTAGAGGGTTGTTCAACCAAATTGCGTTGAGCAAGATGTAGGGCAAGTAGAGCACTATGCTCATGGGTGAAATAGGCTACAACAACAACCCAACTCCTCCCTCATAGGGTGAAATAGGCTACAAAAGCATAAAGCAAACAGGGAACCTCGACCATCAGGTGGCCGGCCCCCTTAATTAATGGCCAGCCCCTTTAATTTTAAGGGGGCCACCCGTTATAATTATGGGGGCCGCCTAATGCTTGGTTCCCAGATTGCCAGAAATGGTTTTTAGCACAGGTTTTTCCAGAAAGATGTTTGTTTTGAGGTTTGGTTTTGGGCAAGTCCATCTCTAGGCAACTAAACAAGTATTATCTTGATGAAGTATGCATAGAAAGTATATATATGTAGGCAACTAAGCAAATATAATAGTTTACATGCAAAGGCAATAATGATAAAGAACAAATAAGCAAGTTATGTATCCTAAGGCAACAAATAAGGTATAGGGCAACTTAGTGAGGGAGAAACTAATGATGGAACAAATTAGGACCAAGTGAAACTTGACATTTTTCTAATGTGTGCCTATATGCAACAAATGTGGAGATGCGATTGCTTCGACTCCTAATGCAAAGAAAAACATGTATCACAAGAAGCAATCCAAAAACTCCTTGATTTAATTTGCTTAGTCCATGATTGCCAAAGATATATATCGGATTAAATATTTTGACACTTCATGTTAACTCTTATGCATGATTTTAGAAAGACGTTTTTACCATTATTCAACAATGTAAAATTTGAAAGTGATGAGTTTTCTTAATCGTGAGAATAATTTCAAAATGAATTGAGGTTTTCATTTGAGAGTATATATACAAAAACAAAATACCTCAATTCCTGATTTTTGTGCAAAACAGAATCCTAGACTCAGATTTGAGAAGTCGGAAAAGAAAAATTTTTGATGTTTTTAAATGCTCAGGTGGCCGACCCCCTTAAAGTGAGGCTGGTCCCCTTAATTTTAAGGGGGGCACCCTTATATATTTAAGGGGTCCGCCCATCTGACAGAAAAAAAAGTTTCAAAATTGAGAAATTTCAGAAATAAAATTTTAATCTATTTGTTCCATCATTCCTAATCCTAAACGCAAGCGGTTAAATAATTCACGCTTAAGGGGCTTAGTAAATATATCCGCAATGTTATCTTCCGAGGCTACCTTTTCTATAGTTATATTTCCCTTTTGTACGTTATCCCTAAGAAAGTGATGATGTATTTCTATATGTTTAGTCCTAGAGTGTTGAACGTGATTCTTACTTAAATCTATGGCTCCATTATTATCACACATTATAGGAATGTTTTCTAACCTAACGCCATAGTCTACGAGAGCTTGTTTCATCCATAGTGCTTGTTGACATGCCTTTCCAGCGCTTACATATTCAGCTTCGGTGTTCGAAATAGCAAGAGCGGTTTGCTTCTTGGAAAACCAAGATGTTAGGCAACATCCCATAAACGTGCAAATACCACTAGTGCTTTTTCGATCCACGTAGTCTCCCACATGATCCGAATCTGCATAGACAATGGTTTCTATGTCGGATCCCTTAGGATACCATAATCCTAAGTGGATAGTGCCTTTAATGTATCGGAAGATACGCTTAACCGCTTCTAGGTGAGAGGTTTTGGGATCCTCTTGAAAACGGGCACAAAGGCAAACACTAAACATGATATCGAGTCTACTTGTCGTTAAGTATAGTAAACTACCTATCATTCCTCTATACTTAGTGTTATCTACGGACTCACCTTCTTCATCTCTTGTGAGTTTCACTTCCGTAGACATAGGTGTCTTAAGGGGTTTTGATTCTTCTAGTCCAAATTTCTTAAGCATTTCCTTAACGTATTTTGATTGGTTAAAAAATATTCCATCTTTTAGTTGTTTTATTTTTAATCCTAGGAAGAAGTTTAGTTCACCCATCATACTCATCATGCATGATTTTGGCAAATTCATCACACATATCCTGCCAAGCCGATCCAAATACAATGTCATCGACATATATTTGAACAATTATGATATTTGGGTCACTTCTTTTAGTGAAGAGAGTGTTATCTACCATTCCCATGGAATAATTTTGCTCAACTAGGAAAGCTTTAAGTCTATCATACCAAGCTTTTGGAGCTTGCTTAAGACCATATAAAGCTTTCTTTAGTTTGTAAACATAATCAGGTTTTGCGAAGTCAATGAATCCCGGAGGTTGTGCCACATATACCTCCTCATTGATAAAACCGTTGAGGAATGCACTCTTCACATCCATTTGGTATAACTTAAAGTCTAGGGCAGAGGCATAAGCTAAAAGGATTAATGGATTCTAGTCGAGCTACAGGAGCATAGGTTTCGTCATAATCAATTCCCTCTTGTTGATTATAACATTGGGCAACTAACCTAGCTTTATTCCTAGTTATTATTCCATTTTCATCTAATTTATTCCTAAATACCCACTTAGTTCCTATTACGGTTGCATTTCTAGGATTTGGGACTAGTTCCCAAACATCATTTGTTTTAAATTGACTTAATTCTTCTTGCATAGCCATAATCCAACTTTCATCCTTTAAGGCTTCATTTATATTCTTAGGTTCTATTGTTGACACAAAACAAAAGAAGTTATTTTTATCTTGACCTTGTGATCTAAGTGTTCTTTGATTTAGATGACCTATTATGTTATATAATGGATGTGACTTTGATTCTTTAACATTTACAACTTCCTTTTCTTCTAAAGTTTCTACTTCAAGATCATTACCTAAGGGTTTAGTTTTACTAACCTCAATAGCTTCTTCTTCTATAACATCATCATCTTCTAAGGGTAATGTTTTAGGTAGTGGAGGAGTTTCATCAAAGGTTACATTTAGGGATTCTTCTACTTTCATGGTATGTTTATTAAGAATTATATATGCCTTACTATTTTGAGAATATCCTAGAAAAACTCCTTCGTAAGCTTTAGGGTCGAACTTAGTGAGATGGTCTTTTGTATTAAGAATGAAGCATTTACTTCCAAATACTCTAAAGTAGCCTATATTAGGTTTTCTACCTCTTAATAATTCATATGGTGTTTTTCCTAAGATTCGTCTTGTAGGACCGAAAGTATGTATGATTCATGTGGTTCGGGAGGTCTTGGTTGATCAAAGATGATGAAAGGATACATCTTTCTAGTGAGAGAAAGTAGAGAGAGGGTGGAGAAAAATGGTTTATTAATGACAAAGTAAATGATACACACAATTTCCCACACCCCTCATGGAGAGTCATGAGGGGTATTTATAGGCTCATTACATAATAAGTTTGCCTAATGATCACTAATAGTCCCTGAAGTTACTACTAGCTACATATCTAGTCCATTTCACTTGTGTGACATTATCTTTATAAAATAGCAAGGCTAACAATCTCCCTCCAAGATATCGTCACACGTGAATGGTTACAATGAGACCTATAAATACATTAACAATGTAAAATTACAACAATAGTAAACTATGTTGACGTTGTTGAAGCGCAGAGTCTCTGTAGTCTAGATACTGAGGCAGACTTGAAGTTCTCTCTTCCGACGATCTCAGCGTTTGATCTTTGACACTGACGGCAAAGGTCTTTGTAGCTCTGAACTTCAACAGTAATGGTCTAGTTAGGTTATTACTCCCTCCTAACTTGTGAGCCTTTTCTTTCTTTTTCCTGTTCCTCCTGAACCGACAACCTCTTTCATCATGCAGCGGATAAAGTAGATTCAAAAGTGTAGGCACGTGGTTGTCGTTCAGGGAGCATCATGACAATATAACTCACATAAAATAGCACAGAAGGTTGGTAATACGCTCCGATGTACACACCATTAGTACTTCTTCGGTTCTAGTGTAAGCACAATTCCTTCGAACAACCAACGTACTAGAGATGAAACACTACTTCTTTTGGCATGTTCTTCTCCCTCCTGATTGTTGCGATTTATCAAAATCATCATACTATTTTGTGTACATGCCATAATTACCCGTACTTTACCCTTCTGATGCAATATAGATAGACCATGAAAGCATATTTTGTGAGTATATGTCGCAAATGTATACTCTCAATACTATTCTCTCAAATCAACCTTTAAACGAACCTCATTGTAATTCACCGGCTACTAGTAATGACCACATATGGAGACAGCCCGATATGACCAGCTTCAAAAAAGAAGTAATCATCTCATCTTGTGACTTAACGCTTGTACGATAGATGTGACTTAATACCTATACTGAGCACTACAAGTAACTCCTTTAAGTATGAGGTTGCACGAAATATTCGCCGTTTGAACAATCCACTACATCGTGTGACACTGAGTACTACAACGTAACTTCTTTAAGTGATAGCTATACTGTGAGCACTACAACGTAACTCCTTACATCAGTAATAACTAGATTGTCAAGACTGAATTTTTTAATTTGCGCAGACAAGTTATCTTCAAAAGTCATGCATCCAACCACCCCTAGACTTTGAGATAAATAAGTGCACTTGTTGTGATGCTACTTCAAAGTCAAATCAATAATACAGTGCAAAAACCCCGTAGTCATTTTTGTTGAACGAAACAATTCTAGCCGTGAACAATGTATCCCCGTGAAAATTTTCTAATACCAATATACCCTCTTAATACCAAATGTTATCAATAATACAATATCTAAAAAATAAATTCAGATATTATATTTTGATATTTCCATGTATGCACAGTCCTTCAATTTCAGCCCATTTTAATTTAATTCTCATCCAGTCCACGTTGAATCTTTGTGACATACTTATGTAGCCCAAAAATTTAGATCGATCCAAAGCCTAAATCCAGGACATAACCTGATCAACTTCCACGAGCCCTAATCCAATTCACATGCTGATAGATATAACGTTAACACACTCAGTTGACCTAAACCTATCCACACACTTATGTTATTTTGTCCGCCCCCATCTCTAATAGCTCTCTCACCAAATCTTATCTCCTCCACAAAGATAACTCATCCAAATCTGATCTCAAACTCCATCTTCTCCTCTTAACTAAAATCCATAGTTCGAGCCTTGTTTGATGTTTGGAGTTGGAATAAAGAAGTTACTTTTTAAATGAGGAGGATGATACTAGATTTAGGTTATATGGATTTGATTTAGTTGTACACGGACTGATGATGTTTAATATTAACTGGAGTCATCACGAAAGTAGGTATTTGGTTTTTGGTCGAGTGGTCCTCTTCTCTTCATCTTCATTTCTTTTGCATTTATTTTCGAAAATTTTCTTGCAAAGAGATTTCGATAATTTTCTTTCCATAACTTTTCGAAAACTGTACATAACTTTTCGAAAAACTGTTTCCGTAAATTTTCGAAAACTTTGAATCTAACTTTTCAAAAATTTGTTTAAACTTCTCAAAAAAATTAACTTTAGGAAAAAATTTAAACTTTTCGAAAGTTAAGGGTTTTGACTTTTCGAAACTTTCTTTACAAGAAAGTCCGACCTTTTCCGGCGATTATTCCGACCAAGAATTCTGGCCACCCTTTTTGCCCAGTTTCCAATGAGTTTTCCGATGACTTTCGACCATATAATGACCATTTTTCACGGTTTGGTACAACATAAGTCACAAATGAGATAAGCTAAAAAAAACTGTTAACGAGGCAAACAAACCAACCAACATCAGTTTTTACGCAACCCAATGAATAAAGGCTTGATACTTTTTGTTGTTGACCAATTTTAGATACTGAAACTGTTTAGAAAACTGTTCCTACCAAAGATAAGAAAAAAATCAGATCGGAATATATGGGCGTAAAACAGCTTCAAACAAGGTACGAACCACAAAAATCAACAAAAAGAACACTATAGCTCAGATGCCAATTGTAGGACCAAAAGTATGTATGATTCATGTGGTTCGGGAGGTCTTGGTTTATCAAAGATGATGAAAGGATACATCTTTCTAGTGAGAGAAAGTAGAGAGAGGGTGGAGAAAAAAAGGATCTTTTATTAATAAATGAAACAATACAAAACACTAATGATTTCCCACACCCCTCATGGAGAGTCATGAGGGGTATTTATAGGCTCATTACATAATAAGTTTGCCTAATGATCACTAATAGTCCCTGAAGTTACTACTAGCTACATATCTAGTCCATTTCACTTATGTGACGTTATCTTTATAAAATAGCAAGGCTAACACGTCTAATGGAAACCCTATTAAGTATATATGTTGATGTATCTACGGCGTGACACCAAAATTTTTGTGGGATAGATTGTTCATTTAACATCATTCTAGTCATTTCTTGTAAAGACCTATTTTTTCTTTCTACTACCCCACTTGATTGCGGAGTACGTGGAGCGGAAAAGTTGTGAGATATTCCATTCTTATCACAAAATTTTCCGAATTGTACTTCGTTATCAAATTCCCTACAATGGTCCGTCCTAATTGATACTATAGAACATCCTAACTTATTTTGTATCATTTTACTAAATATCAAATTTTTCAAAGGCTTCGGTTTTATCACTTCAGAATTTAGTCCGCGTGTATCGTGAATAATCATCTACTATAACTAAGGTGTAATGATTGCCACCATAGCTCCACACAGCGGATGGACCAAAAAGGTCCATATGAAGTAATTCTAAGCATCTAGTTGTGGATAACATATTTTTAGCTTTGTGACTAGCATGTGCTTGTTTTCCAATTTTACAAGCATCATAAAAATGTTGATCATATCTTAGACTAGGTAAGTTTCTAACTAGTTCCTTAGAGGCTAAAGATTGTATTTGTTGCATGTTTGCATGACCTAATCTCCTATGCCACAAAGTGGAGTTTTCATCTATAGTAGCTAGGCATATGTTATCTTCCGGTTTGTCTCCTAATTTCATAACATATATACCTCCTTTCCTAATTCCTCTACCTATAATTTTCTTATCCTTAATTATTTCACTATCTTTTTCGGTAAAGGTAACCCTACACTTATTATCACATATTTGGCCTATACTAAGCAAGTTATAAGTTAGATTATCTACATGCTCGACATTTTCAATAGTTAGAGAGTCTTGAGAGATCGTACCTTTGCCTATAATTTTTCCACGACGATCACTACCAAAAACAACATTACCTCCGTTGTATGCCTTATATGTAGAAAATAGCTTGCGATTCCCCGTCAGGTGTCTTGAGCATCAACTATCCTTTATCCACTCATCGGGCTCCAAATCTACTCCTAGACATATTTCATCGGGTGTATGAGCCACGAAACATTTGTGCTTCATTGTTTCATTTTCGTCACTAGAAATTCTTCTTCGGGTGATTTCCCTTTTATCTTGTGCTTTTAGTCGCTTCTTAATAAATTCTTGAATTCTTTAACGACCTTTGCATATTCTTCATCTTCACTTTTGGAACTATAATAGTCATCATCATTATGTTCGATTATTGACTTTGTACACCCTTCTTGTTTGCTCTTGGTATGACTCATGGGGTTTTCGTCATTATTACCTACACATGCAAAATTTGAACTAGTAGTACTTGTACTCATTTCAACTAAATACTTATCTACTATACTTTGATTTTCAACAATTTTATATATTAAATTTTCTTTGGCTTGACATTTCTCTTGATGAAAATTTAAAAGACTTTTCCACATACCATTTGCCATTTGACAAAAAAATAATCTTTCATATTCAATATTTGGTAAAGCTTTGTATATAATCATTTTAGCAATATCATTTTTATCAAGCACTATTTTGAAATAATTATCATGTTTTTCAAAAGTGGTTTTTGTTGATTGAAAATTACCAATTGAAATGACATGCCAAAGATCATCATCTATTAATTTCACATAACTTTCGAATCGATTTTTCCATTCAAGAAAACTTGTATTTTCAAAATATGGTAGTTTAAATGTCATGTTCCCTTCTAAATATTTTTCTGATTCCATAGATCGATTTCAAGTTTTAAAATACAATTTATTTTAAAAATCTTGTTTAACGTAGCTCTGATGCCAATTGTGGAAAACTAGAAGGGGGGTTGAATAGTTTTATGTCAATTTTTATTTTATAAAAACTTTGTTTGCAAAATAATCGATTCAAGTTTTATGTGAGATCAATAAACAACACTTATATAAACTAATATCTACAAAATGAAATGACAACAATATAAGTAAATAAGTAAAGAGATAGAGATGGAAAGATCGTACCACAAGACAAAGGATTTATAGTGGTTCGGTTACGAAGCACCTCTTCGCCCTACTCCACTCCCCGAGCACCTAACTCGAGAGTTTTGTTCACTACGTCAACAAGCTACCTTATGGCGGAGAAAACCTTATACAACTTTTGCTTACACCAATTTACGACACTAAGCTAAATGTCGAGTCCTAATAGTAGATAGAACCAATCTCACACCACTACATACCTTCTTCACAACTTATGCACACCACTACTACTACATAATTTCACTACTTCTCTTTCACAACACTACTTCTACTTCTACCCAACACAACTACTTCTATTCACAAATACTAACACACCTAGATCTATCTATTACACAACTTCTACACCTTTACAATATACACAAGCCTACAATACTTCTTAACAAGATGTTGGAGGAGTATTCTTCTCTTGCACTTTGAATGTTGAAGGATTGGATCACTTGAAACAAGAACTAATATGTTTATGATCAAAGGATTTAGGAAGATGATTTGAGGGAATTAGAACAAAAAGTTTTAGTGCAAAAGGTGAGGAAAAACTTCAGATTTGAACTAGTATTTATAGGCAAAGAAATCTGATACGGAGCATATGCCGGCCCCCTTAAAATTAAGGGGGCCGCCCCTTATAATTAAGGGGGCCGCCCATATGAAAACGGCCAGATTCTTTGTCTTTTTCTGGGGAAAGTTTATTTGGTGAAAATTTAACTGAATTTGGTTAAAAATTTGAATTCATATATTTATTATCAAATAAACATTTTCTTTAATTACCAAAAGTGTTTTTCTTAAATATATAAATGTTTACACCATTTTATATAATTTGTAATTAGTAAATAAACCTTCCTTTGATCATAAAATGTATTAGGCACTTGTTTATTCATACCTTAAGTGAATTAGTTGGATATAATGATATTTTGTCACTAAATACTTATTTACGTAATGATTTTACGTTAATGATTTTAGATTTTGTGATCGTCAAAACATAGGGATATCGAAAAATATTAATAACGTTTTTACGCATTATTTATATCAACAAACTATACTATCCACGTAGCATTGACTCTAGGCAGTTTGACTTTGTTGACCAAATCACTTGGTCAATTTAGTTGACCGTTTAGGCTCAATCAGTCAGTATAGCCCTTAAGTGTTATGCGTGCTCTTCCTTACTACATGAATAGATAAGGATATAATCGATGAATACAATCACAAACTTGTCCAAATAGGGTTTGCACACTCGGTTCATTAAATCCATAAATACAGCGAGTGCATTTGTTAGACCGAATGGCATTACTTGGAATTCGTAGTGGCCGTATCTTGTCCTGAAAGCCATCTTAGGGTTATCTTCTTCCCTAACTCTCAGTTGGTGATAGCCCGATCTTAAATCAATCTTTGAGTAAACACTCGATCCTTGCAGTTGATCAAACAAATCGTCAATCCTTGGTAACGGATATCGATTCTTCTCAGTAAGTTTGTTCAACTCACGATAATCGATATACAACCGCAAGGTTCCATCCTTCTTCTTTACAAATAACACTGGTGCTCCCTATGGTGACGAACTTGGGCGAATAAATCCTTTATCCGATAATTCCTGCAATTGCTCAGATTACTCCTTCATTTCCGACGGTGCTAGCCTATAGGGTGCTCGTGCTAGGGGTGCTGCTCCTGGCACCAAGTCAATTTGAAATTCCACTTGACGTGCTGGCGGAAGGCTAGGTAGGTCCTCAGGAAATACCTCAGGAAAGTCCTTGACTGATGGCACATCCCCAAGTCGCGTCTCGTCCAACTTTTTCTCGGTGACTTAAGCCAAAAAGGCTTGACATCCTCGTTCGATGTACTTCACTACTTTGACCCAAGAAATGATGCTTAGACGTGTTTTACTTCATTCACCACGAACAAATAGGGTTTCATTTTTAAGAGGGATGTGAACGACTTTTTCGTCACAAATTATTTTAGCGCGGTTCTTGGATAGCCAATCCATTCCTATGACAACATCGAAACTACCAAGTCTAATGGGCATAAGGTCTATGATGAAAGGTGTGTTTAGTAGGCGTAGGGTGCAACCTCAGAGTATGGTGTTAGTGCTCACTAGCTTTCCATCGGCTAGTTCAATTTCGTATGTGGTGTCTAGTTTGGTTGGTGTAATATTAAGTAGAGGTGCAAGAGAAACAGATACGAAACTTTGATCGGCTCCGAAATCAAATAAAACTTTAACAAGGCGGTTGTTAAGAAGGAACGTACCCGTGACTACGTTCGGATTGTGCTGAGTGTTTCCTTCTCCCAGCACGTACACTCTTCCTCGTGCATTGTTGTCCTTGTTTGGGCACTGACGCCTGTAGTGTCCTTTCTCTCCATAAGCATGGCATATTACAGCCACGGGTTGCAAGTTAGCTCCTGTAGCTTTGTAATCTTGTGTCTTATGACCAGTCCTGGAACATTTTCCACACTTAGCATAATAGAGTCCAGTGTGGTGCAATTTACACTTGTTGCAGAATGGGGCAGGTCCAGCATACCCAGCATTCCTGACTGGTGCGGCGACATAAGCTTTGGCAGCTTCCTGTCGTCGATTTTGTTGGTTGTGGTGAGTGTTTCTGTCATGGTGATAGTTATGGTTGGGGTTACGGTTGTTGTTGTTGTTGCTGTTGTTGTTATTGTTGTTTGTCTTCTGATCATCAAACTTCCTTTTGTGATCATTGTTTCCCTGAGCAGAGTTACGCTTAATCTCCCGGTCTAGCAGTCTTTGGGCAATAGTCATTGCTTCTTCCAAAGATTGAGGCTTTGACAAGGTGATGTTTCCCTCAATGCTCCTAGGTAATCCCTCAATGTACCTTTCCAACAACTTTTCCAAATTGGGAACCTTCGAAGGGCAAAGTGTAGCAAGCTCCTGAAATCTCATACCATAAGCCCTGAGATCATTCCCTTTCACGACCAATAGGTGCAACTCATCTTATAGTTTCTTAATCTCTCCTCTTGGATAGAACTTCTTCAACATCTTTTCCTTAAAGTCAGCCCAGGTGATCTGATAGGCTTCCTCCACACCTATCTTCTGGGCAGTTGCGTTCCACCAAGACAACACGTCTTCTAGCAATGTTCCAGTAGCAAACGAGACTCTGTTTTTATTGGCACAACCGCTCCTCACAAACACAGTTTCAGTTCGCTCAAACCATCGAGCAAGTTTTGTCACTCCTTCAATACCTTCGAATCGAGATGGATTACAAGCTATGAAGTCCTTATAGGTACATTTCCGAGACACAGAGGACTCGCTTTCTACAGTGGGTCAGTTGTTGCTACTTGATCGCGCCATTGCGGCAGCTTGCCCTTCCAAAGCTGCAGCAACACTGTCGGCAACCAATTTCTTGATAGCAGCTTGAGTCATAGCGGGTGATGCGGTGGTAGTTGCGGTTTTCCTATGGGCCATATCTCTATAAAATCACAAGTGTATAAGTAAGAATCCCAAACATTGATCAATAATAAGAGAAATAATGTAACCAAGCACATAATGGTCGAGATCATCACAAAATACATCACAATCACACCATGAATATATACATCAACATAAACCATATCATCCATAAATAACCATCACGACATGTAACAACACACATGGAAATTATAATGAATCTCAATATGGGAGCATAACATAAGATCAAACAACCAAAACATCATAAATCAATATCAGTATAGTACAATAATAACCAACACAAAGTTTTAATAATTTGAATTCATTGTTACAAAACAACAAGATACAACATTAGTAATGCCGCACAGGGCAAGTTAAGATGTCTCTGAATGTTATGATACGTCATAGATCTATGAAGCTCCAGGTGCGCCTCCTGATCTCCTCTCCAGCTCTTGAATGATCCTGATCATCTCCAACATCTCTAGATCTCTAGCTCTCTCTCTAGCCTGGACCTCCTCAAGCGTGACTAATAGAGTGTGGATAGTAGCACTAGATGCTGCCAGCTCCTGGGTCTGATGCTCCAACATCTATTGTGTGATGACCGCAATCTCTCTCAGATCCTCCATCTCGTGTCTCTTCATGGATAGTAGCACTAGATGCTGCCAGCTCCTGGGTCTGATGCTCCAACATCTGTTGTGTGATATGTCCTCTATAACACTCAATAGCTCATCAAGGCGATCCTCATGTCTAACCAATCTAGCAGCCAGTAAAGGGATGGTATGGTGTATCGGCTCCCCAGTGACTGGTAACACAGCTGAGGAGCTCTCTCCAAGCTCAGCAGCCCTAGGTGATCCCTCAATAAACCTCCAACGACGAATGCACTCTAACAAGAACGACCATCGGCGGGCATCAACCATCCTATGAATGCTAGGTGAAGTAGTGGTCTCAGTAGGAACAGATGACGGTGATGGAATAGGAGATAAAGTAGGTGATGGTGTCAGCACAGTAGTAGTCTGAGAGTAGAAAACCATAGGTGGTGGTATGGGTGGTAAAACCTCAGAAGAGTGGGGTGCGGTGTAAGTAGGCAGCATGTAAGGATGTGGCTCAGGTAATGGTGATATAGGTGATGGTGACAGAGATGGTGAAGGTGCTGGTGATAACACAGGTGTCAACACAGGTACAGGTGGAAGTACAGGTGTGGGTGATGGCACAATAGAAGTAGGTAAAAAACAGACTCGTTTCCGAGCCGTACACTTGTGGGTGAAGCTATCATCATGGTATCGGAAAAGCTCTCCAAAAGGCTCAAGATCAAAAGGCTCAAGGGTCCTCACTCGCTTGCATCGACGAGTCGGTGCAGGCGGGGATGGTAGTAGGATAGATGCAGCAGTGTCAGAAGTATCTGAGTCAGGAGACTCGTCATCAGCATCTGAACCACAATGGTGACTAGCAGGTGGTGTAGGACAGTCATCAGCCGCAAGAAACTGCTGAGACGTGAGATACTGATCATACAGGTACTGATCGTGTGTCATAGGTCCACAGACAGGATGGAAAAGTGGCTGCACAGCAAAAGAATCAACGGGTGTCGAAGCAACCTCACCCTCCTCGAAGGGCTCAGTCTCTGCAGATGTGTTCCCAGACGGAACAGTAGATGGAATGACAGGTGATACTGGTAAGGTGTCATGGGTATCAGGGGAGTCATGGGTGTCTCGGGTGTCGTGGGTGTCATAGTCAGATAGGTCAATGGTAGGAAAGGAGGATGATGCCGGCATGACGTCATCGCTGTCAGACAAGATAATAACCGGAGGCGACATGGTACTGTAATATCCCAAAAATAATAATATAAGTCATTTAGTCTACATAATGCTACATGCACAGTGATCATGGTGTCATAGTGAACTTAGTGCAATGGGTGCTAAAAATCAAACCTTAAAATATGATGTTGACAAGCGCTGGCACGGAGGGCACTTTGGTGATAAATAGTTATGTTTAGAAATCTGGTGTGGTTATAGTCCAATGTTTTGAAAATCATTTGGTTCTCTATAACCATGGCTCTGATGCCAATCTGTAACAACCCAAAAATTTGATATGCAGCGGAAGTCTAATCGGGGTCATTATAGTTTAGAACACAGTCATACTTATAGAAACAATTCAAAAGGTAGTCGATATCATTCTATGAAAACTCAAAGTATTCAGAGTTACAAAAATTTTTCCAAATGTTAATTGTCTCACAAAAGAGATAATGAGTTTGAAAAGAATGATATAATTATTGAGATAAAAGGGAGGTCCTGTGTGCCCTTTTTGCCAGCTCCGTGCCATCATGCCGCTAGTTTCCTGAGATAAACATGCTAAAAAGTCAACACAACGGTTGAGTGAATCCATAGTAGTTTCAATTAGTAATAGTGTGAACACAAGTAAAATATTTTGAAATAAACAAGCCAAGATAGATCGGTCTCGACTAAACTGGTGTCATATTGCTCCTAAGCCTCATGAAGCTCAAGCCTTAACATCGTATCGAAATATCATAAAGATAAAAATCACCTACACCACGGGGGATGTAGATAACAAAGGGGCCCTCGGTGATGGAAATGTACTCGATTTCCATGGTACTTCAAATATAGCACACCTCCTGCCAAATGATCACTTTGACAGAGATGGGTTGTCGTTCCAATAGATCTATTAGCTATATTCGTGCACACTCGCAAGTGATTAAGGTTCATGATATGAGGGACTTGTAGTACGGGTGTCAACTTAGGCAATATCAGATAGTAATAGCATACTGAAAAATACTTGTGTTCGGTTTATAGCACGTATCTCCCCTCGGGGTTTAAAAACAATTAAAAATGTGGGACCATGAACTCACCTGACGGGTGTGTGTGAATCACAACGGGGCTCAAAGGTGACGGTGTATTGCTACGACTAGCAAAAAAAAATCCTCCGACTTGCGACATATATTGATGTGATATATACATTACCATCGGTGTTTCAGATTCGATGCGTAAATGACATGTGTTATGTCTCGAGTACGGTGATATCGATTCGGGTGTCTTAAATATTCCAAAATAACTTTATAGTTATTTATAACGTTGATACGAACTGGTGATCAATAAGTGTTAATTTATCCATTATAATGACGTTAATAAAAATATTTATTTGAAATATATATATATATATATATATATATATATATATATATATATATATATATATATATATATATATATATATATATATATATATAATTATGTAAAGTAGTAAAAATAAAATATCATTATTAAAGTTTACCCTTAACCATTAAGAAAAGTTACCTCCTTGGTTAAAACAATTACATTCTTAGTCCTTGTTAGTCCTTTTTAATCTTTTTGCATATTAGACCTCACTTTTAAAGTATTTGCAGTTTCTACCCTCAAGTTTTATTGAAAATCGACTGTTTTAGTTCTAGTCCGAAAGTTTGACAGTTTGTCATTTTTGGTCCCTTAACGAGAGTTTTTGCAAAAATAGTCCTTAGTTAAGTTTTTGAAAAACAAACTTTTATACAAAGAAGTAACCTTTAAATCTTATAAAATCCTTTTAAAATCAGCTTTCAAAAGTCTCAAAATATTCTTGAAAATCTTATAAGTTTTATACCGAAATTTTATTTAAGAAAGTTTATGGGCTCCGTAGCCCAAGTTAGGCCCAAACGATACATTTGTTAGTTATAGAGGTGTTCTAATCGCGACTTAGGATCTGGTTCAGTTTACGTAGCATTAGGTCGCGTATATCATGCATGAAAGGTTAGTTTTTCTTAGCTTGGTTTGAAGAAATAGATCATCGAAAAATATATGTATGTTGTATGTGGGAAAACGAGATTACGAGCCCTTTTCTAAGGGTGTGTCGAGGTGTCACAAGTGTTAATATTATGTGTGATGTAATGTTTTCAAAGTGTTATACGAAAGGTGTAATGCGTGCTATGCATGAACATGAATAACGTACGAATTGAAAAGGGAAATGGCAACTTACAACACCTATAAGGTGGTGAAGAGTTCGAGTCATAGGAGTGGTGAAATGGAGGTACACGAACAACAAACCAAACCTTGTTAATCTTTAACCTACGTTCACAAATTGTTAACACAAATAGCTAATCCCTTAACCCGATTCTTGAGTGATTCCTTCTCGTACTTGAATGTGACAAGACAAATAGAATTGCTTGTGGTTTTTGTGAGTGGCAAGAGTGTGTGAAAAGTGTAACACCCCCATTTTTTACTGATCGCAGTGGATAAAGTGTTTAGGGTATTACTTCATAGAATCACAAATACAGTAATAGAAAACGACTCGAAAAGAGGCGGTTTGGAAATTTAGTTATCATTCATAATTATCAGAGTTTTAATTATAAAAGATATACTTTTATTTTTGATGAGGTCCCAAAAATCTAAGAGTTAGGTTGTGTTTGAATAATAACCATAAAAAGTCCTCCGAGTTAAGTACCTCCTTCTGCCATAGATCCATAGAAGTAATATACCTAGAATACATGCTTAAAAAGTCAACACTAGGTGTTGAGTGAGAATCATAGGTTTAGGGGTTAGTGAATACAAGTTCCCTGGGTTCAGTTGTTACACCCATCTAGGAAAATGCAAGTTTTGTGATAATTGTGATGGATGCACAATTATCAGGAGTTTAGTATGTTGCACTAAGCTCATGAATCACACCTTAACGATCCGGGTCATCTGGGCTGCACACCCAACATGAGGGGATAGAAGGATAACTTGCCAAAGTTATTCCTTGAGTGGATTCAAATATAGTACTTATGGGTACCACCTAGTGGGGTGTTAATACCAACGGGAGTTGTCAAACTCCAATAGATCTATCAACTATATTCGCGTTCACGTGGGTAAAATATCCCAAATGATTAGATTCATGAATTTTGGTTATGTAGTGGCGGCAGTTAGTTTACTCGTGCAAACAACCAAAGAAAAAAACTTGCATTCGGTTTTAAGTAAAGCATTTAGCATGTATCCTCCTCACAGGGTTTGTAAAGCATTTAAAGTGAAAGTATAAAAAGATGTGAGGCTACGAAAACTCACCTGGGTTTAGAGTAATCTAAGTGATGTAAATAGTGACTCGGAAACTAGACCGCCTTACTCACATATCCTAGTGTGTTGTTGGTTTTGTATGTATATCAAGCTTTAGTTATCATGTTTATGTTTCTCAAGTTATTGTTTTTAGGTTTGTTAATATTTCATATATAACATAACACCGTTCAGGCCATTGTAATTCAGAAGTATATGACTCCTCACATGAAGCTCCCTACTATTGTATTATGTTATTAACATAATACCGTTCGGGCCATCATAATTCAGAAGTTAATACTCCTCACACAAAGCTCCCTATTATTGAGTTATGTTGTTATTAGGGTTTAGTTATAATCATATCACCGTTCGGGCCATCATATCTCAATAAATATATGCAATAATCGTTCGAGGAGTCAGGGCACTTTAATTCGTAAACCCAACAAACTCGTCAAAACAAAATATCCACATAGTACTCCACGCATGAAGCTCCCTAGTATTGTGTTATGCTTCTAACTTTATTTAGGTTCTATACTTATATGATATTTTCACTTTTTACCCTTATAGTTTATATATTTACGTTTTCTACCCTAAATTTATATTACTTATATTACTTATACTGATAACTATCTATACTTGACACAACTAGTCCCTAGACTTCTATTTTTTATGTAACTAACCTAAGACTCTTAAGTTTTCTATATTTTACCATTTAGACCTTTAACTTTATAATATTAACGTTTTTAGTCCTTTTTATTTTATACTTATTTTAATATCAATCCTAGGGTTTTAATATTATGCAAAACTAGTCCTTACACTTATAACTTCTAGGAAATGTCAAAAACAGTCCCTAGACTTTATAATTTCAGGAATTTATGATATATACCCTTATGCATGTAAAGTTTTGCAAAACTAGTCCTAAATGCATGTAACTTATATTTTATCTAGCAACTAAGTTTTCTAGCTTATGTTTTACTTATTTTAAGTTATGTAGGTTATGTATAACTAGTGTATGACCTAAAGTAATAACTTATAGCATGCATGCAAGTATATGACTCGATCTAGGGTTTTAAAACTTAAACTAGCAAATGAAAGAGTTCAAGGCTCATGCAAGGGTTCCTAGGGTATCCAAGGCATCCTAAATCTATCCTATGACTAAACTAAAGCTAAATATACTAGTATGTAAGATTTATTTAGCTATGGGAGGGTTTACGTGGGTTTTAGGGTTTTCTAGGGCTCGTTCGACTCAAAACCACAACACAACACGACCAAGGTCTAGCTACTCGTCTCCTAGGGCTTCTAAGGACATATTACTACTGAACTACTGTAAGGTGAAGAGAAGAAAGGGTGTGAAGAATAATGGAGGGGAGGAGGGGGTATTTATACCCGCGTAGAGGCGGTTTGGATGGAAAACGGGGTGTAGGTGTTGTGCAAGGGGAGGGGTGAGCAAGAAAGGCTAGAGGGGGGTTGTGGCAGGTCTAGTGGTGGTGAGGAGAAGCTAGGAGGTAGCTAGGGGCGGAGCTAGGACGGTTGTGGTGGTAGGAAGGCCAAGAGAGGCGGTTAGGGAAAGGTGGTGACAAGTAGGTGATGCACCTACTTCTGTGCTAGCTTAGAGGTGCTTGTAAGCTGCTTAGGGTGTTTAGTGATGGTTTAGGTTGATTAGCAGTGGATTAGTGGTGGTTTAGTGGTGGATTAGTGGTGGTTTAGGGTGGATTAGTGGTGATTAGTGGTGGATTAGTCAAGTAGGTGATGCACCTACTTGTGTGAGTGCTTAGAGGTGTTAGGGTGTGTGCTTGGGTCTGACTAAGGTGTTTGGGTGCTAGGTTGAGGTGTTTAAGGTGCTTATGTTTAGGTTTTACCTGTTTTAGTTAAGTTTATACCTAGTTCTACTTATTAAGTGTTTAAGATTTTACCTAAGGTTTAGTGCCTAATTTAAGTTCCTAAGGGTGTCTAGTAACTAATTCTAAGTCCTAATGGGTTTATTCTAAGTGAGGGTAACTTATGGGAAAGGTTTGGGAAGGTTTGACCTAGTTTTGTAACCTAAATGACCTAGGTGTGTTTAGTGATAGACTAGGGTTTATCCTATGGTTTAGTGCCTAGACTAGTGTCCTATGAGTGTCAAATAACTATTCCTAAGTTCTAAAAGGCTTATACTAAGTGGTAGTGACCTATGGGGAAGTTTTGGGATGGTTTAGACCTAATTCTAGTTATCTATGACCTAGTTATGATTTAGCGCTTATGGGGTTTGTATCTAAGTTCTAAAGGGTTTATTCTATAGCCTAATGGTTCTAATATATCCTAATATTCCTAAGAACTCATACTTAAGCCTTGGACACATTCATACTAGTTAAACTAGGCATATAGGTTCAAATAAGCACATACTCCTACTTAAGTTTTAGTTAGTGTTTATTAGGGTTTTGTGTTATGTTTAGTGTTTTAGATTGGTGAATTACTTATTATGGTGTTGTTATGATTTTATGCTTGACATACTTGGGGTTTATAGTATGTGAGTGTTGAGATTATTTGGCTTGTGTGGATACGTGAGCAGGTCTAGTGAGTCATGCAAGTAATAATTCATATAAAAATCAAAAATTTACTTGTGAAATACCTACTATAGGTATTTGTAATGGGAATGATAGTAATGGTTGTTTGTGGGTTGTTATAGTCTTACCCCCTTAGAGAAAATCTCATCCCGAGATTTTGACGATTCTAAGAGTAGGGGAGAGAATAAGTCGAGAAAATAGAGGAAGAAGAGGATTATCTTCTGATACCGAGAAAAATTATGTGAAAAGAAAGAAGATTTTGCACAAGCGGAGTAGGAATTGCTTGTACAGATACCAGATACTTAGGTTTTTATATCTCATTATTTGCAAATAAAGGCGTCCCAATATTTGAAAACAAGAGCGTATAAATTCTTAACCTATTTGACTTATAACTTTCTCATTAAAATGTAGGAACATCCTAATTCATTTTAAGAGGATAGTCATCATAAATCATCCTTAAGTAGTATCGGTGGAAAGTGAAGAGAGTTTTACCATATTTAAGGATATATGGTAAGGGAATATTTTAGAGACAAGTTTCAACCGAGATGACAACTAGTTTTTCATCATGGTGGAGACAAGTTCTAGATACGGTAGAGGAATATTCTAGTCAAGGTAGAGACAAGTTCTAGTCATGATAGAGACAAGTTCTAGTCATCATATAGACAAGTTCTAGTCATGATAGAGACTAGTTCTAGTCATGATAGAGACAAGTTCTAAAGTTCTCCGGTTTAGCAACTTGTCACATGGTAGATTCCCATTTTTAGACTAGAATGACGGACGTAGAAGATCTCATTTTTTTGCAATTTCTTGCAAAGCGAGATTTAATATCATAGTCGAACATAATAAGGATTAAAGTTCGATGTAGATATTCTTACAAGTTCTAACTAATAGAAACTTGCGTTACAACGAGAAATACAAGTTCTAGTTAATAGAACATTGTAGGATGAGGTAGGGAGAGAATATAGAGAGAAGAAAATAGAGTGTAAAATGACGGAGAAATAAAAATGAAGGGAAATGGTGTAAAGGATTTATGGGAGTGGAGTGGAGTGAGAAAGGAAGAAGGATGAAATGGAAAAGTAGGGGAAATGGAAAAGGAAAAGGAGTTTGGAGTGGGTGGAGTGGGGAAAAGTATAGGAGTAGGGAAAATGGAAAAGTATGGTTTTAATTTGTGGAGTGGGGAAAAGGCGGGAAAATGGGATTTTAAACGGAAGAGTAGGAAGAAGTGGAGGGAGAAGATTTAAATGGTAGAAAGAGAGAAATGAAAAGATGAGATTAAACGGAAGAGTAAGAGTATAGGATACCTGAAGGAGAATATCCTAACGGAGTTTTAGATTTACTAGATTTCTTCCCAGAGTTTTGTTTTGGGATTTCGTCATAGAATAGCAATGTACTTTTCCAAATGTCCCGTTCTAGTACGTGTACTATTTTTAAGTTTTAGAATAGTAATGTACTTTCTATAAGTGTACCGTTCTAGTACGTGTACTTTTTTAGTTTGTAGAATAGCAATGTACTTTCGATAAGTGTTCCAATTTGGTACGTGGATGACGTACCAAATTGGAACACTTATGGAAAGTATGACATACCAAATTCGAACACTGATGGAAAGTACATTGCTATTCTACAACTTAAAAAAAGTACACGTACTAGAACGGGACACTTATAGAAAGTACATTACTATTCTAAAACTTAAAAAAGTACACGTACTAGAACGGAACATTTGGAAAAATACATTGCTATTCTACGACCAAATCCCTTTTGTTTTCCCCCTAAGGTTCTTCTAGTTTTTCCTAACTAATCCTAATTTCTAAAGGTGAGGTGTTTGGTACCATTGAGGTAGAGGGTTCTAAAGAGGTATTAGGTTTAAGTGTTTGTGTTTTCTTTCTTAAGGATTGACTAGGTATATCCCTATTCTTAGGTGTAGTTTCAGGTTTTCTTTTGTTTTAAGTTGTCTATTTTATGTCCTAGGTACTTAAAACCAGGTAGGGTAATACCCATAGTATTTTCCTAAGTGAAATTTCCTAATGGGTATTCTAAAAATTGTCAAATTCTAAGGTATAATTTAAAATCCTCAAGTGTATAAGTATGGTTATCCTAAGGGCTAGGTATGGGTAATATATGACCTAAATCTACTTATTCCTATAGGGTAGAGGTTTGCTAATTGTGTCTATCCTAAACTAAGGGTCTAAAGGCTTAGGGTGAGGGTTATCTAATCCTAGGTTTCCCTAATCTATATTCTAATCCTAATGTTTTCCTACTAAGTCTTATCCTATATCTATTGGGGTAGGGGTTTTGGTTTCTAATCCAAATTGCCTAAGGTTTTCTAATCCTAAGTTTATGTTTTCTAGGGTTATCCTAATGTTATTTCTAACCTCAAGTATGGGAATCCTAACAAAGGTTTTGGGGTTTACTAAAGGGGATTGGGGAAAACTAGCTCGGGTATCATAGTAATCTAGGGGAATAAAGGATAGGAATATGCTTATATATGAGGATCATATATTTGCATATGGGGTTGTTAGGGGTAGAATCTCTAACTAGAACGAAGATAGCTTAAGAAAGCTAAGGAATGAAGTGATGGGGTTTAGAGATCGCAGGAGAAAGAATTCAGATCTCTATGGTGAAGAATGAGGATTCTCACCATCGGTAAAGGGAAAAAGAGTTTGAAAAGGTTAGAGTAAGGGAAATTTAAAATAGTTTAGAGATTCTATATACCTAAGACATCAGGGTGGGTTTTCTAAGATCCTAAGGGTAAGGGTTAAGGGTAGGTTATAAGTTTTCCTAAGGGTTTTCTATTGGGTTAAGGGTGTCCTAAGGTGAAAGGCATTCCTAAGTCTAGTTATCTAATCTATCCTAGTTGAGGGGTACCAGGTAGTTTCTAAATCCTAACTTGTTTTATTTATTTTCTATTCTACTTATCCTATAGGCTCTATTTATTCTAAGGCATATCTCCTAGGGTTATTTATCTACTTAGGGTTTTTTTAAAGTTTCCTAATTTCCTAATTCCATGAGTTAGTGTTTTCTAAATTTTCCTCATCATTATCTATTATCTTTTCTAAAGTGCATATCCTAAAGCGGGCAAAGGCTATTTTATGGTGATGTTTCATTTGGTTTTTCTGTATTTTAGCTATTTTAAAACGGTTTTCTTGTAAAGTCTTTCTTAAACTACTATAGTCGGGTTGATTATCTAAGTTATTATTATTATGACCTTTTTCTATCTTCTCAAGGAGATCAAGAAAAATTTCATCTAAGTTATTTAAAATCTCCTCTAATTGGTTTTCCTCATCTTCTAGAGTTAACCTAAAGGATTTTTCTCCAATTTCATCTTTCCAAGATAGAATAGGAGGGTTTATTAAGTAAGGGGTAGGGTTTAAGGTATAGGGTTGCCTAAGGTCATATCTAGGGGTATAGGTAGGGATAGGATGTTTAGGTATATATGGTTTTCTCGGGAGAATGAAACCATGGGGTTCTGTTCTAGAGGTAGGAAAAAGAGGATGTATAATAGGGTTTAGGGGAGGTAGGGGTGATGTCTTAGCATAGAAATCTCTTATGTGTTTTAAATGAGGGTTATCTAAAGAAGGGGTATATCCTAAGGGTGAAGGTTTATCTAAACTATTCCTAGACTCTTCTAAGTTATAGGGTTTAGGGGAATAATCTAGTACATTCGGAGATGAAAGATCATTCTCCGGATGTAGACTAGATGAGATAGGGGTAGAGTAGTGGGGAGTAGACATAACTATATAATAAAGAAAATACTGTAAATTATTTAGCAGTTAAGCAGGAAATTATTATACTTACCTTAGCACGTATGGTTATGGAGGATGGCAGAGGTACTGAGGACTTTCTCGGATTTAGGAAAAATAGTTGTAGTTTAGGTTTTGACCTTGTTCTCTACAACTGAAGGTATGATGCCGATCTGTAACACCCCCATTTTTCACTGATCGCAGCGAATAAAGTGTTTGGGGTATTACTTCATAGAATCACAGATACAATAATAGAAAACGACTCGAAAAGAGACATTTTGGAAATTTAGTTATCATTCATAATTATCAGAGTTTTAATTATAAAAGATATACTTTTATTTTTGATGAGGTCCCAAAAATTTAAGAATTAGGTTATGTTTGAACGATAACCATGAAAAGTCCTCCGAGTTCAGTACCTCCTTCTGCCATGGATCCATAGAAGTAATATACATAGAATACATGCTTAAAAAGTCAACACTAGGTGTTGAGTGAGAACCAAAGGTTTAGGGGTTAGTGAATACAAGTTCCCTGGGTTCAGTTGTTACACCCACATGGGAAAGTGCAAGTTTTGTGATAATTGTGATGCATGCACAATTATCAGGAGTTTAGTATGTTGCACTAAGCTCATGAATCACACCTTAACGATCCGGGTCATGTATGTTGCAGACCCAACATGAGGGGGTAGGAGGATAACTTGCCAAAGTTATTCCTTGAGTGGATTCAAATATAGTACTTATTGGTACCACCTAGTGGGGTGTTAATACCAACGGGAGTTGTCAAACTCCAATAGATCTATCAACTATATTCGCATTCGCGTGGGTAAAATATCTCAAACGATTAGATTCATGAATTTTGGTTATGTAGTGGTGGCAGTTAGTTTACTCGTGCAAACAACTAGAGAAAAAGATTTTGTATTCGGTTTTAAGTAAAGCATTTAGCATGTATCCCCCTCACAGGGTTTGTAAAGCATTTAAAGTGAAAGTTTAAAAAGATGTGAGGCTACGAAAACTCACCTGGGTTTAGAGTAATCTAAGTGATGCAAATAGTGACTCAGAAACTAGACCGCCTTACTCACGTATCCTAGTGTGTTGTTGGTTTTGTATGTATATCAATCTTTAGTTATCATGTTTATGTTTCTCAAGTTATTGTTTTTAGGTTTGTTAATATTTTATATATAACATAACACCGTTAAGGCCATTGTTATTAATATAATACCGTTCGGGTCATCATAATTCAGAAGTTAATACTCCTCACACAAAGCACTCTATTATTGAGTTTTGTTGTTATTAGGGTTTAGTTATAATCATACCACTGTTCGGGCCATCATATCTCAGAAGTATATGCAATAATCGTTTGAGGAGTCAGGACACTTTAATTCGTAAACCCAACAAACTCGTCAAAACGAAATATCCACATAGTACTCCTCGCATGAAGCTCCCTAGTATTGTGTTATGCTTCTAACTTTATTTTGGTTTTATACTTATATGATATTTTCACTTTTTACCCTTATTAGTTTATATATTTACATTTTCTACCCTAAATTTATATTACGTATATTACTTATACTATTACCTATCTATACTTGACACAACTAGTCCCTAGACTTTTATATTTTATGTAACTAACCTAAGAGTCTTAAGTTTTCTATATTTTACCATTTAGACCTTTAACTTTATAATATTTACATTTTTAGTCCTTTTTAGTTTATTCTTATTTTAATATCTATCCTAGGGTTTTAATATTATGTAAAACTAGTCCTTACACTTCTAACTTCTTGTAAATGTCAAAAATAGTCCCTAGACTTTATAATTTTAGGAATTTACGATATATACCCTTATGCATGTAAAGTTTTTCAAAACTAGTCCTAATATGCATGTAACTTATATGTTATCTAGCAACTAAGTTTTCTAGCATATTTTTTACTTATTTTAACTTATCTAGGTTATGTATAACTAGTGTATGACCTAAAGTAATAACTTATAGCATGCATGCAAGTATATGACTCGATCTAGGGTTTTAAAACTTAAACTAGCAAATGAAAGGGTTCAAGGCTCATGCAAGGGTTCCTAGTGTATCTAAGGCATCCTAAATCTATCCTAAGACTAAACTAAAGCTAAATATACTAATATGTAATACTTACTTGGCTAGGGGAGGGTTTACGTGGGTTTTAGGGTTTTCTAGGGCTCATTCGATTTCAAACCACAATACAACACGACCAAAGCCTAGCTACTCGACTGCTAGGGCTTCTAAGGACTTATTACTACTGAACTAATGTAAGGTGAAGAGAAGAAAGGGTGTGAAGAAGAATGGAGGGGAGGAGGGGGTATTTATACCAGCGTAGAGGCGGTTTGGGTAGAAAACGGGGTGTAGGTGTTGTGCAAGGGGAGGGGTGAGCAAGCAAGGCTAGAGGGGGGTTGTAGCAGGTCTAGTGGTGACGAGGAGAAGCTAGGAGGTAGCTAGGGGTAGAGCTAGGATGGTTGTGGTGGTAGGAAGGCCGAGAGAGGCAGTTAGGGAAAGGTGGTGAAAAGTAGGTGATCCACCTACTTGTGTGCTAGCTTAGAGTTGCTTGTAAGCTGCTTAGGGTGTTTAGTGATGGTTTAGGGTGATTAGGGGTGGATTAGTGGTGGTTTAGTGGTGGATTAATGGTGGTTATGGGTGGATTAGTGGTGGATTAGTCAAGTAGGTGATGCACCTACTTGTGTGAGTGCTTAGAGGTGTTAGGGTGTGTGCTTGGGTATGAATAAGGTATTAGGGTGCTAGGTTGAGGTGTTTGAGGTGCTTATGTTTTGGTTTTACTTGTTTTAGTTATGTTTAGACCTAGTTCTACTTATTAAGTGTTTAAGGTTTTACCTAAGGTTTAGTGCCTAAGTTAAGTTCCTAAGGGTGTCTAGTAACTAATTCTAAGTCCTAATGGGTTTATTCTAAGTGAGGGTAACTTATGGGAAAGGTTTGGGAAGGTTTGAGCAGGTCTAGTGAGTCATGCAAGTAATAATTCATATAAAAAGCAAAAATTTACCTGTGAAATAACTACTATAGGTATTTGTAATGGGAATGATAGTAATGGGTGTTTGTGGGTTGTTATAAAAAGGGTGCATTAAATGTGGGTATTTATAGGGAAATGAGGTAGTTAGTAAGAAACACATGTGATTTGTGTCCTTGGAGGTGTCAATCGACTTAAGACAAGCATGGTTCAAACTTCCTTGTTAAGTGAAGTCGAGTGGTAGTCTTTAGAGGCTATGATGGTTTCTTTGATTTGTTTAGTACTAGGTCAAGATGTGTTTAGGGAACATGTGAATGTACTAGGTGATTATTTTAAGTTAGAAATGTTTGTGTTGGTGGTTAATGAAACACATATTCTTTTGGATAATAATGTTTTAGGGTGCAAAGTTATGGTATATTGGTTAACTAGTGAAGTAGGTTCATTATAGGGCGGCTTGGTGTTGGCTTTTGGTTGGTCTCACACCCAAGAAGAAGCAAAGGAAATGGGGTGGCTTTGTGTCGAGTGGTGAGGGAACCAAAGAGAGAAAACAAAAGAAATAGATGTACTAGTAGGATAGTCTTGTGTTGTGTGATGCATGGGAACAAAGAAATGGTCTTGTTCTATTCGTATGGTTGGGTCGTGTAGCTCCTTGTGGTATCGAGTAGAAAAAGAAAAACAAAAAGAGAGCAAGTGTAACATATATGTTGTACACATTGCTGAGCTCGTTGTGTAACCTAGGTCCAAGCAAAGAAACGAAACAGCCATTGGGCCTTGGTGTGCTCGGCCCAAACAGAAACAAAGAAAGGAAATAGGCTTTGGGCTTTGGTGTGTTGCTTGGCCCAACAGAAACAAAAGAAAGAGATGGTTCTTGGGCTTAAGTGTGGTGCTCGGCCCAAACAGAAAAGAAAAGAAAGGGTATAGTGGGTTTAATGAAAACATAGGCCTAAAGTGATACGAGGTATTGGTGACTAATACGTTCGTAACTATATTTTCGGTGTCGGTGTCGGTTCGTGTAAACCTTGAAAATATTAACGGTGTTGCTCATACGTATATATACTTATATATATACATAGTATAATAGTAATTTCGTAGTAGTTAATATATATAGAATATATATCAGTGTCATTACAAAGTGTCGCGTCGCAAGTGGGAGTTACTGGTGTTAACCTCATTGGGTAACATCCAAGAGTGTCTAATGGTGATACCAGGTGATAAACATATGGTGACCAACGTGTTTCAGGTGTCAAGCAAACGGTGTCTCATAAAAAAAATAAATTACCCCGCAAAAATGGCTTTGATTAGAATAGCTTTGGTAATTAGCATTAATAACTGACATGGGATTTTACGGAGTATTACAGCGCCCGCTAACACTAAGCGATTTGAAAGTTATAAGCAAAATAGTGAGTGATGTGCTAAACCTAGTCTTATATATATATATATATATATATATATATATATATATATATATATATATATATATATATATATATATATATATATATATATATATATATATATATATATATATATATATATATATATATATATATATATATATATATATGGTAGGGTTCTAGAGAAAAGTGTATTTGGATAGAAAAGTGAGAAAAAAAGTTATAGGGTAAATTATGAAAACATTACAAACTTCAGGGTAAAAAAGAAAAAAAAAAACAAAAAAAAACAGAGATTCCTTCTTAATACAGACACACAGACACCGACTCAAACGCACACACACTCACAGTCACTATCACCACCATCGCCACCCGCACCGTCGCCACCATCATCGTCACCACCACCACCATCGCCACCATCACAGTCATACACAAATTCAATTAAAAAACAAACACACTTGACACTCCAATCAGAAAACACACTCAATCCGATCAAAAACACACACTCCGATCATCAAATAATCAAAATTTTAAAGATAGCAAGCGACCTAATTCCATTCATTAGAAAAAAGTAAGTGTTTAATTATAGGTTTTATTAATTTATATGTTATTTTAGTACATCATTGTGTAAATTATAAAATAATCATTGTTATGGTTGAATGAAATTACAATTTAGTGCATCTGCCTTAATAATATGTTACAACATTAGTTTGTCTGAATAAGTGCATCCTGATTGATGTTATTGCATCTCTTACTATGATAAGAGCAGCATCTTATAAGTTAGGGAATCTGTTTGTTTGATTAGTGCATCAAAAAATGTGTTATGACATCTCTTAGATAAGATCATCATGTTATAAGTTAAGGCATCTGTTTGTTTGATTATTGCATCTAAAATAAGCGTTAGTGCACCTGTTAGTATAATTAAGGCATCAATCGACTTGTTACAACACTTGTTTGTATAATTAGTGCATCAAAAAAAATGTGTTATAGCATCTCTTAGTATGATAAGAGCCTAATGTTAAATTAGGGAATTTGTTTGTTTGATTAGTTCATCAAAAAAATGCATTAGGACACCTATTAGTATGATAAGAGCATCATGTTATAAGTTAGGGCATCTGTTTGTATGTTTATTGCATCGCTGCAACTACTTGGGCATCTGCTTGTAAATTTAGTGCATCGATGAACAAATTAGGGCATCAGTGAGTAAGATTGGGGCATCGTTAAACATATTAAGGCATCTTTATAGTAATTGGATTATAAGCAGGCTGCATAAGAAAAATATTGGATGTGTACATTTTACTGCATCTATGTACATTTTACTGCATCTGTGTAGCTTATTTACTATATATATGACAGTTTTGACTTGAACTTGTTTAGACATGTTATCCAACTATCTAACCTGATCAATTTTTGTTTGTTTCCTTATTTGCAACCGGAATTGTCAGGGGTCTCAGTTTGTATAATGATTGATTACTTGTCTTGTTAGAGTAATGAGTGTTAATTAGGACAATCATGTTTAGTGCATCCATTGACATGTTTAGTGCATCCATTGAACAAACATTTTGGCAACTAAAGAACTTAGATTATATTATATTAGAATAAAATATGCGAAATGCAACTTAAGCAAGTTTCTAGGAAGTTGTAAATGTGGTCAGCATATCTGGACATGAAAATAGTTACGGATGAATATCAAATTCAGTTTTCAAATAGGATAAATTGGTAGAAGATGAAAGCAGGGAAAAATAAAGGCCACAAATTTTAGGAGTCCTCCCAGATTGAAAGTACCGATGAAGTTGTAAGATAAGTTCTATAGGAAGTTATAAGATAGTTAATTAGTTTTAAGTAGTTAAAATAGTTGATATGATTGGTGAATTGTTAGTTGAATTAGTTATGGATTATATACTATATAATACTGGAGTCAGTGGTATTGAATCACCATTATCCGATCTAATGTTTTTCATTCGTTTATCAAAATCTAGTTAAATGAGTTTATATGATATTTCATATGTAGTTATGTGATCGTTAAAATGTTAGTAAACTGGTTAAAGTAGTTAAAATAGCTCTGATATTTGTTGAATTAGTTATGATTGAATATATAAGATCAGAATCAACTATATAGATTGATTGTGATCTAATTTAGTTTTTTGATGATTGTGTTATTCTTAGGCGTTTGTTGAAATATTAGTCAAATTGTTTGTATGAATATATTTCGTTATTTTTGTCCTTTTGTCATTGTGATCTGAACTAGCAGTTTTGTTGTTAGTTAAAATTATAGTTAAATTTGCTGTTTTGATGACACTATTTTTTCATTTTTTATGCTGATGTCTGATGTTCCCGTTATTCAGGTGCATTTGAATCTGGAAAAAGTAGAGCGGAGGTAATTGATCTAGGTGAATGGGTCGAACATGTTCTCTATGTATATCATTTTTGGTATCTAGCAAAACACAGTAAATCATGTTTCTTAACCTATGGTTTTTTTACAGAGAGCGCACGGTGGCTTTCCTGGTATCACAAGGTACTTTAGTGCATCCGTTTAAGGCACTTTAGCGCATCAGTTTGAGGCACTTTAGTGCATCCATTTGAGGTAATTTAGTGCATCCGTTTGAGACTCGTGCTAACAATTGACTTATAAGTAATTAATAAAAGACTCGTTCTAGCTGAACTATAGGTGATTAACCATCAAAAGTTTAGGGTAAAAAATAGAAAACAATACCAAACATGTATAATTAATAACACATCTCTCTCTGATAAGATACAACACACATTGCCACCACCACCACCACCACCATCTACATCTCCACCGCCGCCAATCACAAATGCACCACAACAGCATCAATAATCATCATCTCCGTCGTCATCATCTCCACTATCCAATACCCTAACTACACTCATTGTCGTCATCATCTCCATCATCACCGGAGTAGCTTAAACCACCTACACTGCACACCAGACCATCCGTCGTACATTCGTGTTACAGCAGAAGAACATTGAAATCGAACAACATATAACTGTAAGTTTTCAATTACTTATTTTTTAATTTTTATGTTATTTTAGTGCATCATTGTGAAAATTATAAAATAATTAGTGTTATTGTGGAATGGAATAATATTTAATGAATCTGTATATATAAAATTACATTTTAGTGCATCTGAGTAAATAATATGTTATAACATTTATTTGTATGAATAAGTGCATCAGTATAAACATTATATAAACAAGTTTAGATGATTAGATTATAATGAATTTAATTTACAACATATTTTTGTTAGATTAGAGCATCGCGAGATAGATTAATGCATCAATTGTGTATTATTAGAGCATCACGTGACATCTTTCGTCATTTTTGTTTGATTAATGGATCAGGAATTAATGTTATGCATCCATTGTGTATTGTATAGTTTGATTTAACAGTAGATGTTAGTGAAGCAAGTGTGTATAATTAAAGCATCGTATGATACATTATGGTATCCATTGAGTATATGATTAGAGCATTTGTTTGTTTGATTAGTGCATCAAGTTTTCATAAATTATCATATGCTTGTATGATTATTGCATCAGGAATAGTTTTTACAGCATCCGTTAGTATGATTAGGGCATCAAATGACTTGTTACGGCATCTGTTTGTGTGATTAGTGCATCAAAATATGTTTAGTGCATCGTTGAACATATTAGAGCATCAGTGAGTATGAGTAGGGCATCAGTGTTAGTGATTGCCGTATCAGGTTAAATGTTTGTATGTTTGGTGCATCACTAAATATATTAGAGCATCAGTGAGTATGATTAGTTCAATAGTGAGTAATGATTAGAGCATCAGTGAGTAATGATTAGGGCATCAGTGAGTAATGATTAGGGCATCAGTGAGTATGATTAGTGCATCTACACATCTGGATTGATTTTGGATATATTAGGGCATCTGTTTTGCTTGATTAGTGCATCTAAGATAAGCGTTAGCGCACTAGTTTACTTATTATAGTTTACAAGTCTCTACAAGGTAGCGGACCGATTACTCGCTACAAGGTAGCGGACCGCTTGAGACCGCCTAATGAGTTTTACTATCATATATATATGAACATGAAGTATTTCCATATTGTTCATAGGACCTATCTACCGTTACTTACTTTTTTGAAATTTGTTAGGTACCCATATTGATTACACACAAGCAAGAATGAGATAGATATAAGGATTTGGGTGATTATGAGAATGAGAGAAATATAATTGCAAGAGTTTCCTTAAGAAATCAAATAACTAACCAAGTTTACAAGAGACCTAAGCATTCTATTTATAGGGAAGGAGCTAGGGCAACACTCCCTCTCCTTCTATTCATCAATTCGTATGGGCTTGGAGGCCCATGGGTTTCATAACTTAAGCCTAGTAAACTTAATACAAAATGTAAATTAAAGTAAATAATAACTAAGCAACCTAAAGTTATTACAAATGACCGAGACTTGATAAAATAGTAAAACTTCGTTCCCAACAATCTCCCCCTAAGAGTCGGTCATCACGGTTGCTTGACGTCTTTGTCATTTCTTCATCTTTGACTTTCACAGCTTTAGACGTCTTTCAAAAATCATGAGACAAAATCATTCATCTTTCTTTGTGCCTTGTTCATTGTTGTTGTGATAGTGATCAAGTTATGAAGTTGTCTGCCTTTCGTCACTTCTGCGTCTGTGGTGGTAGCCCGCCATTCCAACATGCTCATACATCTTTGAACTTTGACTTATACATGCACGTAGTTCCCTTTCTTACACTTTGATCCTTAGTCTTTATACTCTGTAGATTCTCCTTTTTGGCGTAGAATCTTTCTTTGACCTTTGTGTTGCTTTGATCTTTGAGGGAGCTTTTGATGACTTCAAGATGCATGTGTGAGCATGTGGAATCCGTCGCCATGGAGATAAAGTGTCCCTGCAGGTAGACAGTTAGCAATAAAACATCTGGTACTTACAGATAAGGAATTAGAGATCGTCAACATCATAGTGTGAAGACTCCTTCTAACCCTTATCAAGGCCGTTCCTATGTCAGATACTCCCGAAGGAGCTTACAAGACCTACTAAGTAGCTCAATGACTGGGTGAGTTGTTGGGGATCACTCCACAACTGTAGACCACTAATAAACCACTGCAAACACTAAGCGTAACCCACAAGGAGTTACCAAAGTGACCTGCTGTCAGGGCTGTTTGATGTTGACCCTGGCAGGAATTTCCATTCAATCGTTGAGAAATACATTTTTAATTCTCTCATAAACATTCTCGACCGATTGCTAAGATCTGCGAAGGACTCGATAATTTAGAGCTGGTGTCCATTGATGTAGAATACCAGTTGTAGAAATACTAAGTGTTCCTAAGAGATCTTTGATGTATCTCATGGCTCTAGACTCGATAAGTGCACACTTAGGTTTCCTATGTGGAGACTAGGGAGGGGTCTCCTGCTTCAATATCAACCATCTCTAAGAGATAGGTCGATAGATTACACCGGTTTCCCGTGAGAATGAAACAAGCTCTTTTAAGAGAACTTGAGTGGTTAAGAAGGTTTTGTGCATTGCGTCACTCGGTCCATGACGACTTTATCTTCAATACTGGTGTTGTCTTAACAACAACCAGTAGCATATGAATTGAACCCGGTGTCTGCCCTAAGGTTGAACATATAGAAGGGCTATTTCTTTTCACCCTTTTCTTTACTTTTCTTTTTAATTCTTCAACTCCTTCTTTCCCCTTTCATTCTTTTCTCCTTTTTTCGTATCATACATAAGGACTTCTAATTCTAACTATTGGTGATGTCCTTGGGTAGATCCCTCCGGCTCTGGCAGATCATAGGACGGTTTTTCCTATCTTAATCACCTTATAACTCCATAATTATCCGACAATAGCCATTGAAACATTTGAAAATCTCTCAAGGTGTTTGTGATTATCAAACATTTTGTTTAACACTTTGAGAGTTTAGTGTTTTCTTATGAAGGGCTCCCCCTTCACATGTGCTCATAAGTATTAAATAAATTTGCCCATGCGGGAGGAGCAAGCACTTTTTGAATTGATCCGCTTTCAGTGAACCTGACCGATTCGAGACACGCTTACATCACTAGTTAGACTAGCTTGAAGTTATTACCCGGCCTGGTCAAGTCAACAGAAAGTTTCTCGAAATGGTACATTTCTACTAAGACAAATCCTTTGCGAGACACGCTTACGTGGCTAGTTAAAGAGTTCCATTGTCAGCTTTTAGGTGACAACTAACTCTAGTAACTAACTTGATGTTATTACCCGTCAAGGATAAGTCTTTTCGAGATTACTAACTTTCATGTTTTGTTAATTCCTGGGTCAATTCTGAGTCTAGTTTGCACAAGAAACAACTTTAGCAACTTTGAACGTTCATATCTTAATCACATTCACTTTTTCTCCCCCTCAAAAATAGCATATAAGATGATATTTTTGACATTCTTTTTGATTAAAATATGCCTTTTGAGTCTTATGAGGAGAATTCAATAAGAACTTTTTATTTCAAGAACGATGATTTTGTTTCAAGTGCTCCCCCTCAACAAGTGAATTCTTATTGAGGTGAAATACTTGTCTTTTGAGCAGAGTTACGAAAATCAGAAAATGTTTGATTAACTCTACTCAAAAGTAAGAAGCCTTCGCTCCTTATATCAGGATTGAGGCACTGATGCGTACCTCAGGGTCCTTTCTTTACAAGAACAGGTTGTACACTGTTATGTGTGCACAAGCCATTATGATGATAAATCAATCAAATGAAATAGTTAATATTGAAATTGTAATACCCTTGTATACCAGTTTAAGATTCATCAATGAACGGTGCATCAAAGTCTGTGAACTGTGGATCTGGTCTTTTGAAGAGTCTGATGGGAAATGAAGGTCTGACACCGATATAACTTTCCAATCGTCTGATCTGCTCCCGACGGGATAACCTTTCTTCAATTTTCATAACAAAGTTATGAACTTGTCTTCTGGCACTGGATTTCCACCTTGCAGTTTCACCTCTAGATATCTTTCTCCGATCATCATTCAACCTTTTGACTAACCCATCGCGAACAGTTTTGAGCGTGACATCACAGAACTTGTGTAACTCATCGAGCCTCATAAAACTTATTAGCTTTTTGCTATTGAGGTAGGTGAAGCCAAAAGATGGTGTTTGGATGAGCGTGTACTATGACATCTGATTAATTCTAGGGAATGAGACTTGTGGCTTTGTCAGATTGATCTTCTGTTGGTAACTTTCCACTCCAAGCTGAAGATCTTCCAATCTTTCTTGAACTATCAATCGTCGGATGAAGAGAAGTAGAGATGAAATGAAGTTGTATTGTGTTTCAGTTTCGAATCCACACATTCTTCCTTGAACTTTTTCTAGATACATGTCTTTAATGTCATTTAGATAAAGGTCAGGAAAGTCTGCTTTTGAGAATTTGTACTTCTTTTCATCTTGTCTTTTAACCACAATCTCATTCATGAACATGTAGTTAAACTGTTTCGACTCTTGAATCTCCAAGATAGCAATGATCTTTGATTTATGCTTCACATTCTCTAATGACTTGATGTCTAACCTGTGAGTGTAACCGAGTCGACGACGTTCAGGCCAGTGCTGAATCCCGTGTAAAGAATCTCTGTCGTAAGCTACAATAAAGTCGCTAAATACTGGAGTTGATTCTTCAATTGCAGGAACATCGTATCTTGTGGCTGGCACTGAGATAGTCAATGAGGAAGCATATTTCTGTTTTGAGTTCTCTTGAGTGAGTTGGAGGTTACGAAGATCCTTGTTAAAGAAGAAGCGGTAAGGTATCTTGGGTTTTTCGGGAAATCCTTGCAAAGATAATGGTTTAGTCCAATCGGTGAAGTAAGGTTTGTCCTGTTTTTTAGAATAGGTGTCGAGACTCGCCTCAGGATTTAGCCAGTCAAACTTTCCAGACATTGCACTAGCTATATTCTGCATATAAAATTTGAGTTCCATCTTATTTCCAGATCTAGACTTGAGGAATTCACGCGCATCCCGATCGATTCTTCTTAGCTCCGCCTTTGTAAGTTTCTCAATCTGAAGCTCCTTCATGATAACCTGAGTATATTGTAGTGTATTGCCTAGGAGTGGTTCTTCATCTTCCAAAGGTGGTTGAGCTTTGACCAAATCAGTCAACCAATCATTTTCAGGTGTGTCATCATTGTCGAGCCATGAGTGACGCCTTCTTTTCTTTGACTTCTTAGACTTGGATGTAATATCCTTGTCTTGAGCTTTTGAGGTTGACGATGGTCCAGGTTGAGAATCGAGAATTGGGGAGGCACGGTAGTCGGTATCGGGTTGTCCTTCATAATCATCAGTTGGTTGCATAAATGTCTCTTCCTGATCTGTGAGACCATGACCAGTAGCTGAAGTGTGTTGCTGATTTCCAGGAGGAGTAGGATCCTTTTGTGGTTGGTGAGAAGATGATGGACCGGTTTCGGACTTGTGTATCTTACCTTTTGAGTTCGGGTTCGGGTCTTCATCTTTCCTTGACCTCTTCAGGGATCCAGCAGCGTCTTTGCACGACTCTTTAGACAAGTTAGCTGCAATGGCGTCGATAAGTGCAGTTTCCTCAGTTGTCAAAGTGGTTT
The DNA here is from genome assembly GCA_030686995.1 of Artemisia argyi. Taxonomy (NCBI): domain Eukaryota; kingdom Viridiplantae; phylum Streptophyta; class Magnoliopsida; order Asterales; family Asteraceae; genus Artemisia; species Artemisia argyi. Next base: position 126,290,971 of record CM060692.1, read on the forward strand.
TGGATGCAACTTTGTCATAGAGTTGAGTAAGCAGGTCTTCGACTGATGGTTCAGAAATGACTGGAGTTGATGTTGAAGCTTTGGCAGGATGAAGCGTGAATGGTGTTGTTTACAACACTTCTGATTCTGTTCTCCAAGTTATCCTTAATTGGTGCAACGAGACTTGTCACTTCAGGAGTGACGATTTCAACCAGATTCTCAGTAAGGTAATCTAGTGTGAAAGTCCTGATGAGTCCTGTCAAATCTGATTTTATGAACTTATCGGTTTGCTGCTTTGCCTCCCGAAAATCTTCAATTTGTTTAGCAAGATTAGTAACCATGGTTGTGAGACTGTTGACTTGCTCCTGAAGATCAACTAGTTTTGTCGGTTCATTGATTGATTGTTGCTTAGATGCGGTTTCAGAGGGTGTGGGAGATGAATGTTCCGGTGATGATTCAGATGATGACTGGTTGTGTGAGCTTGAAGAAGAAGCTGGAGGAGTCGGATCCTTTGGTGGAGAGTCTTTAGGAGGTGGAGGTTGCTGCGAAGATGTCTGCTTAGATTGTGAAGATGACTGAAGGAATACGTTGGTGTCGAATGCTTCCTTTTCTTCATTTTCCTTTCTTCTGCGTTCCTCTTCTTCCTTTGCAAGAAACTCTGGTGTAGTGAAATGGTCAAATCCTAGATCCGTGGCAATGTTCTCCTGTTCGCCAACATTCTCCTCTACATTTACAGTTTTTGTCATAGTGATGTCTCCTGTTGCATCTGCGTCCTTTACTTTGTCACCGGGTTGTAAAGCTGGTTCTAAAGTAGTAGACACAATGGGAGGAACTATGTTGCTGGTAGTGCCTTCATGCTCTGGTTGATTGACAGGTGGTGATGAAGGTTGAGGATGAAGTCGGCTAAGGAGTGATGCTTCCCTCTGATCTTTAAGAAATTTCTTCTCTTCGGCCCGTGTGTCGAAAACTATACTTTTCAATTTTCTTTTGTCGACCAATTGTTCAACTATTGGTTCGTCTTCTTCATCATCATCGGGTTCATTAATCGTGATCCCTTTCCTTTTTCTTTTATCTGCTTCAAAGGTTTCTAAACTCTGTTGTATAGCAATTTCTGTTTCAGGAAATGCTCTTCGTTCAAAGTCTGCCTCTTCTTCTTCAGATTCTGTGTCAAACTCGGAATCGCTTTCAGAGGGTGGCGGTGTAGGTTCATCTCGAAGAGCGCGCTTTCGTATTACCTTCTTCTTTGGCTTAGTTGCAGGCTTAGGTTTGGGTGTAGGTTTCGGTTTGGTGGAAGGTTTAGTTTTGGGAGTAGCCTTTGACTTTGATTGCAGTGAGCCAGTGGTGCTACTGGTACTTCCATATTTCACACCTCCTTTGCTTCGAGTCTGTATGGTAGTCTCTTCATGAATCCCTTTAAAAGCATTATCGTAGAATTCATAGCTTGAACTTTTCCTGATATTTTCATCAAGAAAGTACTCGGGAATCCTCTTTCCTTTTTGTTTTGTAGAAGATGTGGTCATTTTGAAAAAAGAAATGGCGAAGTCGTCCTCTAAGAGGTTCTTTGGCTCATTTGGATCTCCCATTCTTTTGATGAATTCCGGTGTATCTTTGCAAAAATGCTCAATGATTAGCTTTGTGAATCTTATGAACGGGATCATAGTCTTTTCACGTCCGGTTTGAATGTTGTAGACTATATCGTTCATTATGGGAATTGCAAAGTCAATCGGTAACATACTGACCATTCCCCAAAACACTTGTAAATGCTCAATTCTGGGAAGTTCGTGACCACTTTTTCTTCCTGATATAGAACGTACGACCAACATATAGAAAGTTCTCCAAGGCTGAGGCATATTCTTTGCATTGAATCTGGAATGCTTAATTAGAGGTAAGTCGTCTTGAACATCGTATCCTAGGTCAATGAAGAAGTCCAGGAGATCCAGTTCAGGCAACATTGGAACAAATTCATTCTCAGGTTGAGTTAGAAGGAAGACTGTACGAAGGACTTCGTGATCTACAGTGTAGACTTGTCGATCCAATGTGACAGTGAAAGACTCATCATCCAGGTTAACCTTTGCCGTAAGCCAGAACTGATGAAGGTAGAACTCTGGAACTGAAGTTGATTTGTCGAGCAGATGCTTGCATGGATGTGCAAGGAGAATATTTTTGAAAATCTTGCATGAGTTCTCAGGAATTCTCAATTTGTCGAAGTCAACTCGAGGATTGTTTCTGCCAATGGTGACGCTGTAGTCAGCAGGGATGATGTCATTCAGTGTAAGCAACGGAAGATTTTGATCGGGGACATTCTCGTTGTGTTCAGCCATGTTAATCTGAAAAACAATATCATAAACCAAACATCCAGATTTGTTACTCGTTAGTACGATCACAAGTTTGATTACTGATAAGGATTTAGAATCATTTAAGCACAAATGGTTCAATTAGTATATGTGAAGTGACGAATTAAGTATACTCAGATAAAGTTGAGCTTATATAATCATGAAATTAAACATAGAGTACTCATACATTCACATAAGCACTAATATCATCCAAGATACATGATTACATCACACTTTATATTAAAAAATAATCATCGTCACAGTTACATGTTTTCGAAATTACAATATTCAAAGATCTCGAAACAAAACATATAATACATTTTCTCGCAAACATGCATAAGTCCTTGATTTCGAAAAAATGTCAAGTGAGTTCTCGAAAAGCAACCTAGGTAAAAATTTTGCAAATCCCCAATGTAAGTGTTTTCGAAAAATTCACAAATAGTGTTTTCGAAAAATAATTTATCGAAAAAACAGAATTTGCGAAAGTTTCGCAAACACTCAAATTGAGAGTTTTCGAAAGATTTTTCTGTTTGCGTTCTCGAAAAAAATGGGCACTGATGAGATTCTTTCGCAAACACACTGAACAGGTCTTTTCGAAAAGAATTTCAAAGTGTTTTTGTGAAAACTAATGACGTTTTCAAAAGAACAGGACTTTGAGATATTTTTCGCAAACACTTGTCAAGAGTGTTCTCGAAGGAATTCCACCATTTCGAAAACAGTGATCTCGAAAAAATTCTTATACAAGAATTTCGAAACTGTGGCAACGTACGTTTCTTATGAAATTTTGAGTTTCTAAAGGTCGTAACATGTTGTGAACGATGAGAAACAACAATGAGAAGCATAGAAACATCATATATGTAACAATTTTGAAATATGGCAAGAACACATTATCAAAAACATAAGTTTATGCTAACATTCGACATATCTGTGACACATGTAACACTAAACAATCATTTAGAACATGTAGGGCACAAATAACGGATTACATGAACACCATACGAGAAACATCTTAAACGAACATAAACCCTAGTTTTCGAATTAAGTGCATACATGGATTAAGTCACAATAAAAGTGATTCAAAACGTCATAATCACAGAAAACAACATATCCCACCAACAAAATCAATAAAACAAACTATAAATTAATAAAACCCAAATAGTACCTAAACCCTAGTTATCGAAGATCTACCAAACATGTTTTAGATTATGACTAGTTGTTATAGAAACGTTTAGAACATGATTTAGGAAAAAAGCCCTATGAAAAATTGCACCTCCAAACACGTTTTGATTAACTTCGAAATATGTGAAACCCTAGGATTTAAGAACACGATTTCTTGAAATCAAACCGTTAATTTTGTGATTAAACGAAAACCTATGTTTATAATACCCTTAAGATCATAAACAAACTTACAGGTTGAAGATTTGAAGCACCGATATTGCGTTTGATTTTAAGCCGTAGGTTTCAAATGGGGTTTTATGTTTGATTTTGATGGTTTTAGAAAAAAACGGGGTGTTTGTTTGTGTATATGTTTGGAATTTTTGAATTTTTTTCACTTTAAGTCCCTTAACTTCTAATCTTGCATCATGAGTCCTTAATTTGATACAAGTAAATAACCAAAGGCAATAGTCTAAGATATACTCCTTATGACATCGTTTTGTGAAAAGAAAAGGACATGAGATATCCATTTAATCCTGAAACAACGCATCTTTTGAAAATATGCAAGTATACCGATTTGAAAAAGTGAGAAAGATTTTTGAGCGTGTCTCCCCCTCAACACTTGTAAGAGAGAAAGGAATAACAAGGTGTTGACGGGAAGCGCTATACTTGCAGTCCCTATTTTTTTTTTTTTAATTGCAAGAAAAAAATTTTTTGTGTTTTTGAAGTTTTAATAAATTTGAGAAAAAATATTTACAAAGATAGTTTGTTTGATGTTTGACATTTACTTGTGTTTTAAAAACTTTTCCAGATCCTCTGGAGTCAAACATCGCATACCAATTTGGTGAACTAAACTGACAAACCTTTATGGAGCTAAGGCTTTTGTAAGTAAGTCCGCCAATTGGTACTCAGTTCCCACAATCATGAAAAAATGAATGTCGGGCATCTGTTAGAGGAAGGAATGGACAGATAAATACATACTTTTTAACTGTACCCTTTTTGACATGCTCCTTGATGAAATGATAGCATTGATCAATGTGTTTGGATTTGCAGTGATGGACTGTGTTGCAGGAGATTGCAATGGCACTTTTGGAATCGCAGTAGATCGGAATTTTATTGAATAGGTAGCCATAGTCTTTAAGTTGTGATCTCATCCAAATGACTTGAGCACAACAAGCAGACATAGCTACGTATTCAGATTCTGTTGATGGCAGTGAAGTGCAATCCTGCTTCTTTGATTGCCATGACACAAGCTTATCTCCAAGAAACTGTAATCCATCTGATGTACTTTTTCGCGTGTCTAAGCATCCTGCATGGTCAGCGTCTGAAAAAGCTATTAGTTCAAAACCAGAATCATTCGGATACCAGATTCCCAAATGGATAGTTCCCTTTATGTATCGAAGGATTCTTTTTGCCTCATTGAGGTGTTTCTCAGTAGGTTTATACTGATAACGCGAACACATATAGACAGCAAATACAATATCAGGTCTACTAAATGTGAGATACATGAGGGACCCAATAATACTTCGGTATTTGGTAGGGTCAACAGGAGTCCCATGTATATCAGCATCTAGTTTTGTGGAATTGGCCATAGGTGTAATCATTGTATCACAGCTTTGCATTCCATGTTTCTTTAAAATCTCAAGAGCATATTAGGACTGATTTAGAAAAATTCCACGGGGTGATTGATGAACTTGTAGTCCTAGAAAGAACGTAAGTTCACCCATCATGGACATTTCGAAATTATTTGTCATTAGTTTTGCAAAATCCATTGAGTAAAGTTTGTTGGTTGAAGCAAAAATAATGTCATCGACATAAATTTGAACAATTAATGAGTCCGCCCTGTATGTTTTTGTAAAGAGTGTTGGGTCCACCGAGCCTAGAGTAAAGTTATAGGCCAACAGGAATTTAGATAACTTATCATACCACGCCCTGGGGGCTTGCTTGAGACCGTAGAGAGACTTCTTTAGCTTGTAGACATGATTAGGACGTTCTGGATCAACGAATCCTTCAGGTTGACTGACATAAACCACTTCACGGAGTTGACCATTCAGAAAAGCCGTTTTCACGTCCATTTGACAAACAATCATATTCCGATGAGCAGCATATGCTAAGAAGATCCGTACAGCTTCAAGTCTAGCTACTGGAGCAAATGATTCTTCAAAATCAATTCCTTCTTCTTGAGAGTATCCTTTTGCTACCAAGTGTGATTTGTTGCGTATGACAGTTCCTTCTGCATCCAGTTTAGTTTTCCAGATCCATTTTAATCCAATGACAATGATGCCTTCGGGTTTTTCAACCATTTCCCAGACTTCCAATCTTTGAAAGGATTCGAATTCTTCTTGCATAGACTCAATCCAGTTTTCGTAAGTCATAGCTTCTTTGACGTTCTTTGGCATGGTTTCATATACTGTGAGTGCGTATATGCAAGTTTCACCGTCTGTGTGAAGGCGTTGTCTTGTCATAATAGGTGCATCTGGATGGCCAATAATTTGAACTAAAGGGTGATCTCTAGTCCATTTGTGTGTCGAAGGGTGAAGTTGATAAGTATCTCGCAAGTGAGCAGGACCCAAATTGCGTGTAGATGACTCAGCAATGTCGGGGACAAGTGGAGCCGGTGCAAATGGGTTAATGAACGGTTCTGGGTCATGCTCTGTGGTTTGTGGAACTGAAAAAGGTATGGAGTCTCCAGCTGATTGTCGTGAGTTGGATCCGGTTTGTTCTATTGTTGTAGGTGATATAATCGGAAGACCGTCTCTTCCAACAGTTGTTGTTGTTGTTTGTTGATGTGTATCAGGTACTTGATGGCGATCAAGATGTGCAGCGGAATTTGGTGAGGCCTCAGATGGACGGTTAACAATCGTATCGTCAAACAATGGAGCAAACAAGGTTTCCACTTCTTTACGAGAGAGTCACAACGGTTCAGCCGAAGATTCCGGAAAGTTTACACGGTTGGATGCGGGTCCTAAGCTGTATTGCTCAGAAGCCAATTGAGTGAGTTCATCGAAATTAGCATGAATAGTCTCTTGAATTTCTCTTGTACGACGATTCCATATCCGAAAGCCTTTTGAATTTTCAAAGTATCCAACGAATATTCCAATGTCAGCCTTTGCTTTAAGTTTACCTAGATCATCACGATCATTGACTGGGTAACATAGAGCTCCAAATACATGAAAGTAACTAATGTTCGGTTTCCTTTTGTGAACAATTTGATAAGGGGTTTTGTGATGGCATTTTGTGATCATACAACAGTTTTGAGTGTAACATGCGGTTGAAACAGCTTCCGCCCATAAGTAATCTGGTAATTGAGCATTGATTAGCATCATACGTGCAGCTTCCACTAACGTTCTGTTGCGTCTTTCGACTACTCCATTCTGTTCGGGTGTTCGTGGAATGGATGTTTGATGTTCAATTCCCAGTTTCTCAAAATACGACCTTAGAGTCTGGTTCTTAAATTATGTGCCATTGTCAGTTCTAACAATTCTGACTGTGTTGCGTAGCTGAACTTGTATTTTGGTGAGAAAGGTGATGATCATTTGAGGAGCTTGATCTTTACTTCGAAGAAAATAAACCCAAGTCCAACGGGAGTAATCATCAACAATAACTAAAATGTAGCGTTTACCGTTGATAGTTTGAACACGCATTGGACCACACAAATCCATATGGAGTAATTGTAAAACATTATTAGTACTGTGTTCAGATTTTGAGGGAAAGTGAGCACGGGTACTTTTTCTTTGTTCACAGGCTGGACATAAGTGATCTTTGGCATAGCGGAATCTTGGAAAGCCTTCAACTAATTTGTGATGAGCGAGATCAGTCATCGTTTTGAAATTCAAGTGAGAAAGGTGTTTATGCCATAACCATGATTTAGTCGTTTCAGCTTTAGATAGAAGACAGATAGGAGATGAAGCGATCATGTCAGACATTGAAATTGTGTAAAGGTTAGTGCCACGCTTGCCGGACATCAGATCATTTCCTTGTAGATCACGAACAAAACAAGTTTTTTCTCGAAATGCTACTTCTAAATCCCCATCACAAAATTGACCGACTGAAAAAAGGTTGTGACCCAAGCCTTCAACATAATAGACTCTGCTAATTTCAATATTCCCATTCACATAGTCACCGTAACCCATGATTAAAGCATATTGATCATTCCCGAATCTGACAGTACCGCTAAACTTTGAGACAAAGTTTGCTAACAGTTTGAGATTGCCTGTTATATGTCGGGTGCAACCGCTATCAACAATCCAGAGAACAATCTGAACCACCTGCATCACAAGGAGACGACAAAGATGGAACAGAAGTAAGGGTGGAACCCGAAGAAATGGTGGGTTCCTATTGGTTAGAAGCACAAATGTTCAACAGTTTAGGAATCCATTTAAATTTTGGTTTGTATTGTAACCAACGTTGCCAGTTCCAACTAGTTTTTGCTTTATTTTTGGTAAATTCACTAGCTTTTGGCTTGTTCCTATAATTGTTGATTTTATCTGTGGGGGTGACAACAACATCATTCGAAACAGTAGTTGGCAGTTTTCCTAAGGTAGACTTAGAGGCAGTAGTGGGCCTAGAAGGAATTCCTGATCTACATTTCTTGTGACGATCTAAGAGATTATTAGCTACACATTTAGTATGATCACCAGATAACACACTTTGACGACAAAACACACAAGATGCATTAATTTTCAAAACATTCAAAGGTTCATCATTCGTTACATTAAGATTTTGATTACAATTTGCCAGATTAGAATCTAAATCAGATGCAACATGAGTTTTATTCAAGTTCCTAAGGTGAGCTTCTACTTCTTGCACTTCTAGTGTTCTTATTCTACGCTGCCAGAGCCTAGCCTTTTTAGTCTTCTTAATGCTTTTTGGCATTGGGCTGCTAAAGTTCTTAGGGAAAACTAGTCCTGTAGAAGTGGAAGAGCTAAAATTAGAATTCTTAGCATGATTACCCTTATCTGTTTTGTCTATTTGAAACATTCCTGGTGCTATCACAATGGTGTCAACAAATTTTCCTTTTTGAAGTAGCTTAATTTTCTCTTGCAAATCAATGATGGTGTGTTTTTTATCCTGAATATCAGACTCAAGTAAACCATTGCAATAATGAATGTGATCCGGGTTTTGTTGCCATTCGACGTTTTAAATTTTTAACTCCGCAATTTCTTTTTCATATTGAAGACATTTATTTTTGAGAAAAACATTGTCTTTGCAAAGTTGACAGCTTTTTGAAACATTTTGACTTTGTAGTTGCAATTCTGTTTCAAGACTTTGAGCTTGACACCATTCAAGCCTTTGTTTGAGTTGACAATTTTCGTTTGAAAGTTTGTTTCTCACTTCATCACTGTTTTGACGCAACGTTTCATATTTATGTTTTAATGTCTCAGTTTCCTTATTCAGCAAGTCAATATCAGCACAGTAGTTATCAAACATCATAGCGTTGCTGGATTTGTAAAGATCATTCATAATGATAGAAAAAATATCAGTTGTGAGAACTTTTTCTAAGAGTCGATCAGAATCCGTTTTCAAAAATTTATTTTTGCGTTGTTGAACCAAAATTGCATTTTCATTTAAAGTGAAAACGTTTTGCATTGATTTAACTTCTTTTTGGACTTCCTGTTCCCACCGAGTAGCTCAATGATGCAAATTTTAAACTAAAGGCAGAAATTGTTTTTGAAAAATGTCTCGCTTTTCGCGCTCGTAAGCTGATTGAAAAGTAGCAATTTTTATTTCCGAATTATATTCAATTACGTTTTCCAAGTTTTTGATGCCTTTCATGAAGGTTTTAAAATATTCTAAGACTCGACAACGTGTTGGTAAAGGTGTCACAGTACCAGAAGATGGTAATGGACCATTCACTTGTGCCACGGGTTTGACAGGAGCTCCATTGGAAGATGAAACATAAGACTCACTTACATACCATGATTTCTCAGGTATTTCTCTTGATGGAACAAAAGATTTTGAAATATGAGGAACTTTTGAATAATCATATGGTTTGCAATATTCAACTTGACTCATTTTTGATCGACTCTTTTCTTCAAGTTCTTCTTCTTCCTCAGTATTATATACAATGACACGCACAACATTATTATCCATCAATTGGTCCATACTGTAAAGCTTAGGAATTGTTTTGAACGCAGTGTGAAGAAAAGTTGATCTGTAATCGTCAATGGAAAAACCTTTGTCAGGTCTTGGTTTTAAAGTAAACTTTTGAATTGTTGTTACAGATTCTCCATGTTTGTAAACGATATTTTGAAATTCTTTTATTTGATGTTTGAGAGTGATATTTTCTTCAATTAAAGAATTTTCTTTTATCATTTTCCAGTTTGGAAACCAATTTACCGTTTGACTCAATTAAGTCATGCATTTGCTTTTGAAGATTTTGTTCTTTGACATACGATTCCTGAAATGACTTTTCAAAGCACTTTTAACGTTTAACTGCATTTTGAAAATGTGAAAGTTGTATTTTATAACATTCAATGTCCTTTTGCAAAAACTACATTTGTTTCTTTCAAAACTGTATTTTGCTCGTCCTTTTTGTGAGTAATAAGAATTTGTTCTTGAAGTTGTTTGGCTATGACAATATAGTCAGGATCTGGATCAGAAGAAGGTTCACGTTTTTCAACATGATCATGTTTATCTTGCTCAATAGGATCATCAAATGAAACGACAGTGTCATCATCAAATATAACAACTGTGTTTAATTGTTCATCTTCTTGAGAAGATAAAAATGATTCAGATGGAACAACTTGCACCTTATCTGATTCAGAAGCATAGGGTGATGCATTTTCTTGTATTGAGCATGTGGTTAGGTCATTTACCTGAGACAAACCATCAGTGTTAAACACTGGGCCTGAATCATTCAACTGAAGTTCCTGCATGTTGGCCATAAGCATCACAGCTGCATTGGCTTCAAGATCTTGCATATCATCATCGTTGTAAGTATTAGCGAAGAAACTATTTTCTTGTTCAGTGAAAGTTCCTTCCTTTTCATCTTTGAGAGCCATTAGTAATGCCTGCTTGTGAAACTGACTGCCTCGGGTTCTCGATTTTGGACATGCTGTTGCATTATGACCTTTTTCGTTGCAGTTGTAGCTGTAAGTTATCAAATAATTATATCTTATATGGTTCTTGTGTTTAGATGGAATTAAAGAAAGAAAGAAAGAATAGTAGATGAGAGTTTAGAGAGAGGAAGAGAGTTGGGTGATTTCTAGAGAGAGAGAGAGTTGAGAGAAAATAGAAAATGTTAGATTGAAAGAAAAGCACCAACCCTCTCCACATGTTGAGAGGGGTATATATAGTTACCTACAAACGCCCACACCCGGGCTGTGGATCAGGCATACAGTGGGTAAAGACCCGTCCTTCTTCCACGGTGTTACTTAAACTAAACTAACTAATACTTATAATTAACTAACTACGAGCTAACTAAAATGCTATTACATCAATTAGGTGACCGAGACTTTTATAGGAATATTTGTATTTCTAACAATCTCCCCCTAAGCGAGGTCACCTTTGAAATTAAGCTCTTTGGTCTTTAAGCATTCTTTCGTCTCTGTAGCTCGTAGGATCTGATTCTTCACTTTACTACACACTTTGTACTTCAAGCAAGCGAACTTGTGATTTGAATTCCTTTGTGATGTGTGATCTTTTGAGCTTCTTTGAGATCATCAGCCAAAGTAAATCTCTAAGCTCATCCATAGTTGTATTGCCTTCATGTGATGTAGTGATTAAGGACCATCATGCTCACACCCTTCTGTATCTGGAGACGTTGAATTGGAGTTGTGGATCAGGAGACTTTTTCATCAGAGTTGTGGAAACGTTGTTGGTAGTCTCTCAACATTTGTTGTAGCAAGTCTCTCATCTTCATTGATAGTGTGGAGGATGTGTGAGCATGAGGTATGGATTGACCCGATTCAGCTGGAAACTGGAGCCATCAACGCCATCTTTATATGTGTCCCTGAAATAAAACAGTTAGCAATAAAGATAGAGAACGAATATGGCTTTGTCATTCGTTCTGCGAGGACAGACTACCCTCCGGTTTTGTGAAAACCGACCTGTGATCAGGTAGGGTCTCTTTTAAAGAAGACTCTCCTTGACAGGAATTTCCAGCTTGTAGTAATGAATTTTCCAAAGAATCCACTTTAGAATCTTCATACTTAGCATGTTCTCATACCGGAACGTCTCAAAGCAGACAGCACGATAGAGTGAATCGGTGAATGAATATTCACGGATTGATGAGAAATAGATTTATAGAAATCACTCGCGTGTCCTATGATAAACATTTTTTGAGACACGACGAGAGTTTTATACTTTGAATCACATTTCCATCAAAAATACGTTTGTTTGAAAGATATTACACAATCAATGTGCTCGAAAAATTAGTTTGTGAGCACATTGAAAGGTTTTAGCAAAAGTATTCGTCAATCCATATCCTGGAACAAGTTTAATTCAATTTAGAATCGCACCATTGTTGCTTTCCAGTTGTCACTTGTTCATTGATCCAAGATGGATCTCACATGTCACCTACCAAGAGCTTGAGTGATGTTCGCTCTAGAAGGATTTCCATCTTCATTGTGAATATTTTCATATCACTCGGATGTTCTGGAAATACCACAAGGATAAAGCGTAGGACTCTAAATATTTTATCTTATTTTCCACATTGTGTGAAACAATAAGCATATTTGGAATGTGTCCTATCGAGATTTATGGATGATCTCATGGCTCTAGACTCAATAGTGCGTTTTGATCCGCTCCTGGAGACTGGGGAGGCGTCTCCTGTTTTAGGTATCAACATAGCTCGCAATGAGCGGTCGATACATTGCACAGGGTTCCCCGTGAGATTGAAACAAGCTCTTTTAATAGAACTTGAGTGGTTGGGAAGTTTGGTGCAGTGCGTCACTGGGTCCATGACGTCTTGTCTTCAATATCGGTGTTACCTTAGTAACCGCCAGTAGATTATGAATTGAACCCGGTTTCTGCCCTAAGGTTGAATTTGTGGAGGGCTATTTCTTTTCACCCTTTCTCATTACATTTCTTTTTCATTCTTCAACCCCTTCAGTGCTTACCGAGACTTCATCACTAGAACCTTGTTGGGTTTGTTCCAGTCCTAGCTCTATCTCAGTCCGCACTCTTCCCTTTCTCACTTTTCTCCTTTTTTCAATCATTCCTAAGGACTTCTAATCTATCTAGAGGATTGTCCCTGGGAAGATCCTTCCGGTTCTGGTGGATCATGGGAATTCATACCTAACCTTAACCAACCTTATAACTCCATGCGTAAAGATAAATGGTCAGTCTTTGGTATAATTTCCACAAACGCCTTTTGCTCCCCCTCAATATGTGCATCGATATTCGAAAGAGTTTAGCACATATGTGGGAGCACATTTATTGAGTCCAAAGATCACATTTGATTATCAGATTTCATATTTAAATCACATTCTCTCCCCCGATCAAAAATATCAAATCTTTCAAGATTTTTTATCTCAATTGATTTAAATAATTTAGAAAACTTTTGGGAGAGAAATGCGGTTAATTTTTTTAATGTTTTCTGATAAAAGGAACTTTTTCTTGCTCCCCCTCAAACTGTGAAGGAGGTTGTTATGTGTCAGATTTGAAGAGTTTGCAAAAGATTCTAAGTTTTAACAAAAAGGCTCTTTGAAAATTTACTCATTTTGACACACAACCATCACAAATCGTATTGTTGTTTTTGTACAAAGTGGGGAGTTTTGATGATACATAAAATTTTTAAAAATCATTCTCCCCCTCAATCAATGACGGATGTTAAAGCATAAATATTTTCATAAACTATTAACGTCATTGATTGAGTGAAAATTTTATCAAACTTTGGAGTTCAATTTGATTTTCATTCAAAATTTTATGGTACCACCAAGTTTTGCACAAACACTTTCCGGAAAAATCATAGAAGGGAAAGTATTTGGCGATAAAAAGAAGATTTCTCTTCTTTATCAAGAAATAATGCACTGAAGCGTACATTAGATCGAGGGTGCATGAATATAAAGTAATTCACGCTCGGATGAACGGCACCATTTGCTAGGAACAACCGTCTTTTTGGCAACGTGTTTTCCTCATTTTGGTAAAACGGGTTGCTATCTGAAGTAATAGCAAGCCATATTTTTGAAGTCCGGGTTGCAGCCTGAAATGACTGCAAGCCATAATTTTAAGCTTGGGTTGTAGCCTGAAATGACTACAAGCCATATTTAGAAGAATGTTTTGAGAAACGGCATGTTTAAAAAAAAAAAAAAAAAAAAAAAAAAAAAAAAAAAAAAAAAAAAAAAAAAAAACTTTATTTGAAACCGAAAAACTCTTGCTCAAGCATATGTATGATTCCGTGTCATTATTGAATGACATTTCTAGAAACGTACATAATATTGATTACACAAGAGACATGTCGCTAGAAGACTATTTTTGGTTTTTATAATTTTCTAATTTTTATGGTTTTTATGTAGGTTTTATATTTATCTATTTACGTATTGGTATAAGATATGTACAAAGGATACCAAATAGTCTAAGGAGATGTTGACATGAGCATCAAAATGAGATTGTCGTTCAGCTCGTTGTAGAAGTATGTAGTCAACATCTCTTAAACTTTCACCACCAAAGCTTTCGAGGCTCCTGAATAATTGTCTGAATCCATAGATGCCATAATATAATCTTAAACGGGATTTTACAACTCTTGTGACATAAACCGAGAGATCGATTCTCTCTCGGGATTTTACTAAAGTCAACAAAAGAAACCGAAAGATCTAATATGCGAGTTAGACTTAGAGAGAGATCTTGGATAAGTAACAATTAGCATTAAGTGTCAAGCCGTGACAAGTCAAGTTACAATAGATCTGATCGTAATAAGTCAAGTCGTAAAGATTAACTCACAATGTCAAATTACAATCAGACTAATGGAAATGACTTAAGTCACAACAATTCACCAAACACAAGTAGTTAACAAATCACTAGAATCTCACAACTGAGTTAATCGCCAGACACCCACCAAATTTCTGAAAGTTTTTATTGCCTCCTCATTGTGAAGCTTTGGTAGCTTCCACCCAAACCGACAATCACCTACATGAGACCACTTCCCCCAAGAGGTTGAAGTGATGCAAAAAGTCTCATTGTATGAAGCTCGAGAACCCGAAGAGAACGATAACACCGAAGTAACAGGGTGAACCATGGATCATCTCTACGGTTATCAATCCCGGAATGTATGATGAAGCCCGATCACATGACCCTGTTGTACGTCCCCAATGTACACATTACTTTCTGGTTTGGAGCAGTCGTCTATTCAGGGGAATAATATATCGACATCTTCATTTCACCGATTGCTTTCCAGTTATCTTACATATACCAACTCAATCCATATTGTACGCATGTATCCAACACAAGAAGAAATGATGACACCAAAGTAACAGGTTGAAGCACTGATCATCTCTGCGGATATCACCTCTGGAATATATGATTAAGCACGATCATGTGAACCTGTTGCGCGTCCTTGATGTACACAAATCTCTCCCCTGATGGTTGCGATCTCATTGGAGTCAGCATAACATTGTGTACATGAAGCATTAACTAGAAGCACTTTACCATAACTCGTATCAACTCATATGAAGATGTCGATAAGCAATATCATCTCACTCTCCAATTGTTCTTCTCATATTTCTTCCCACTGAAAGCTGAAGTAATACATACCACAAGTGTCAAGAGAACACTTCCCCCACATAGTTGGAATGATACACCAAACGCCACAAGTTAATACACTGATATTCTCTACGGTTATGACATATGTCTTCCCGGCATAACTTCAATTAAGAAGAAGTATTATGTTCATCACGTGTACTCGTTATGCATTCGGATGCATGTCTCCTTCCCCCTTGCTGGTTTTGATACATCAGAATCAGCAACAACTTTTAAGCACATCTACTTGAAATAATGAGAGGAACCAAATAAGCTAAAATATATCAAGCGAGAATCAACTGCTATAGAAATGCTCACTAATTGGGTTAATCCTCCCTCCCAATTAGTAAGCCCATAAGTGTACTTGCTCCCTCCCAAACTGACGACCCGTTTGAAATAACATTGATGCATGTTGAAGAAGTATCTATCAATTCTGCCCAAAATGTCTTCAGTCTCTTATCATGTCATCCACAACGTAAAGTGGATCAAAGACTGATAATCTGTAGCTTCTTCACGGGTTTGTTTGGGAAACGACAATTCGACATTTTCAACTCACTTATAATGTTTCCAGTTCTTTGATAAAAGCCCCGATGTACACATTTCTCCCTCCATGATGATGACGATCACTCGAAATCATCATAACTGTGTGTACATAAACATATCAACTGGAAGCAACATACAAATCACTACCCCATGAGTAGATGTCGAGAACAATTCTCTTCAACAATTCACTGTGGATCAACCCCTAAGTAAACCTCTTTTCTCTTCCACTGGCTAATAGTAAATGACCATGTATGGAGAAAAACTGATATACTAAACTTGAAACTGAAGTAGAATTCCCCGCTATTGTGTCTTAAGCTTGCACTAATGTTGGAAGAACGGTGTAGAGAATTTATGCTCCAAGCAAATCTCTAAGTACTCACTACCCAATCAAAGCATGAGACATTATCGCCTCTTGCGATTATCCACAACGACAGCGGCGTGTGACACTGAGTACTACATCGTAACTCCTTAAAGTGATAGTTAACCAGGTCTTCAACCATCCACCTCGACAACTGATAACTAGATAAACCAAGTCTTCAACTTAAATCTTAAGCACGAGCAAGTTATCGTTGAAAGTCATTCATCCAACCAACCCCGACTTCAAGATAAACTAAGAACACGTCTCTGTGAAAGTCAACCTTCAATCTCAAATATGTGATACCCATTCAACTCCGTAGTCACAATTAGTCTTCCTTAGTTAGTGGACCATTAGGTGTTGGATGAGAGGAGAGTCATTTCACGCATCAATCTACATGTATTTTATTCACACTTCTCCCCCTCAAATATTGCATATGAGGATGCGATTTTTGATTGAACAAGTAAATAGAAATACATGTAGTTTATTCACACTTCTCCCCCTCAAAAATTGCATACGAGGTTGATCCACTCTCCACACTTCTCCCCCTCAAGAATTGCATTTGAAGATGCCATTTTTGATCGAGTGAATAATAACAAATAACATCGGATGAAGGTAATCCACTTGATGACTGAACAAGCGTGGAACAAATATGAGGTTTGTTGATGAGAATGGTCAGAAGCAAGAACATTTCTCTTCTACAAAAGATAAAGCGTACTCAAGCGCACACTTTTCTTTTTCTTTGATGAACGGGGCCTGAAGTATTTTCTGCAGACGCCATAATGATGAAGTACGAGGCCTGCACTGAAGTGTACAGACATCATAGTCGATGAAGAACGAGGCCTGAACTGAAGTATTCAGACGTCATTGTGCACATACATCAACATCGACATTCCAGAACTCTTGAAGCTGGAGAAATGATTACTTTAGGCCTCCAGACTTTGAGTTTTCTCATATGGTGAATGATTGATGTACCTCCAGCTGAGTAAGGACTACCTGCACTAACATCACAAACTTGATAGCATATATATGGGTTAGTGACAACAGTATCCAGACCCTTAGGGGTTTCATGATCAACCATGCCATTATCATTAGTGAGTAGCTTTCCGGTAGGAACCCACTTAAGTCCAACGTGCTTGAAAACTCTACCGGTTGGAACCCACTTATGGCAAGTTCTAGGATTACTCAACTTCTTATGCATAGTGGAAGGTTTATCAATATTCCTAGACTCCAATGATTTAGGAGTTGGTATCCACCTAGGAGAAGTTTTCGGTTTGTTTTGCTTCACATGCATTGTAGATGACTTACTGTAATTCCTAGACTTAACAGGTTGAACCTTAGCATTGTACCTCAATATCCTACGAGGGATCATACAAGGTTGAGAACCTAAGATTCCATCCTTATGAAGTAGTGCCCTTTTCCTAGCCTTTTCTAGATCATAGTTCTTGTGCAGGTCATTTATAACATAAGTGTTTTGAGCCTTAGTGCTAGGTTTCGACACTGTTTTCGAACTAATCCTAGAGGAGCTGGGTGTAGGAGTAACTACTTGTTGAGGCTTAGAAGAACTAGTAGCTATAATCTTGGGCCAATAATGTGTAGTGACTGGTTTTGTCAAAACTTGTTCCGCATCAACTTGGGAGGCAAACCGTGTTTTTGAAAATTTTGGTCTCTCAGATCTAAACGCAGTCAATTGTCTAACAACTGATTGGTTTCTATTCGATTGAAAAACTGGTTTCCCCAAGATTGATGGTTTTGCAAACTTAGTGTTCACACTATTCCCTGTTGCTTTTCTTAGCTCGTTCTTTAATGATGCTATTGTGAAACCCTTTTCCTGAACTTGAGCTTTGAGTTCATCAATTTTTGCAATCAAAGACGTTGTTTGCTCAACAGTTTTAGTATTCTTTTCTTTGATTGAATCACACAGTTCATTGCAATGAATTTTCAAAGACTCATTTTCATCACATAATTTAGCCACATTATGTTCCAATTCAATAACATTGCAGTCATGTTTAGCTTTAACTTCATTACACATATCACATAACTCAGTAATACGTTTTTTCAGGTTGTTGATTGTCAAGTTCTTGGTTTCTAGCTGAGCTTTCAAATCATTAATCAAAAAGAATTCGCGGAAATCAGGAAGTTCCGGATCTTTACATGGTTGGTTAGTTTGCAAACTTTCTTCCTTTTGTTGCATTGCGATTTCAAGTGAAATACAATGTTTTTCAAGTTGTAAGAATCTCTTTGAAAGTTCATTAAACGTTTCTTTATCAACCATATCATTTGATTTAAAAGACTCAACTGTAAACAAAGAACTTGACTCATCATCACGTTCAGCATCCTGATCACTTTCTCCCCCTTTATGATTCATATTTGTTAAATCAGAAATGGTATTGCTATCAGTCTTTTTCAACAAATATGTGTCATAACTGGGCATAACTTGATCAGTATGCAGTCGTTCATCAAAAAGCACATTATGATGTACAGTTAGGGGTACCTCAGCACATGACATTTGTTCATTAACCAGACTAAAATCAGCATCCATGCCATGGGTGTCTAGAGTCACAGATTTGCTGGTAGTGTTAAGCTTGTCAGTCTCTGATCCTTTATGCATCGTGACACCTAACCCAACATCCAAAGCATTTCCCGAATTGTCAATACCATCACATGATTGTACCAGAGATCCCTTCATTTTGTCGTCATCTAAACATCTGTGTTGTGCTCTTTCCACAATGAACGCCTTAACATCACCCATGAGTTGGATGAGTGTACCTCTGAACGTGTCAACCTCAATTCCCGTGTGATCAGCAAAGCACCTTTTCGTCATCTCACTATAATGGTCATACTCCAAAGTGAATTTCGAATCAAAGAACACTTGGAGTTGTTTGTTGATCACACAAAGGGAAGCCATGGATCCCATTTTGGAAAATTCTCCTTTGTCAAGTTGTTGTTGTAGTTGATCTAAGTTAAGAATCATTGTGCATGTGAAATTCTGAACATCTTGACCAAAGAGTGTTACAAATGCGCGTTTGAATCCCATCTTGAATCCATTTCCCTCTAAAAGTACCGCGAGATGTGAATGAAGTTGTCTAAAGCATTATGTGCAGCTTCTTTCTGCGTTATTGAACACTTTTTGTGACTGGAGAAACTCTTCCTCTTGAGAATGCGAGCATGACGATTCCATCTCAGCATATTCAGACTTGAAAACGGTTGTCTGATCAGAAGTGTTTGTCAGTTGTACTTTATTGGGAATCTTATGTTCATTGTCCATGTCGTACAACTTGAATATCTCTGAGATGACAGAATCTGAGTTGGTTGACAGGATTGTGAATGTACACGGGATTTTACAATTCTATGATTTAAACCGAGAAATAGTTACTTTCGCGGGATTTTACAAAATCAAGAATAAACCGTGAAACATAGAAGAATTGGTTAGGTTTGGTTGAAGTGAGTTTGAGTGATGAGTTAGACAAGTCACAGTGTATAACAGATAACCTTCGTGTGACGTGATCCAATAAAACCCCGTAGATATATCCAATACACCCGATAATATTTTACCCCAAAATAACTCTCAAACTCAGAATCTTGAAGCTCAAACAAAACCGTTGTCCAGAATTTATACCGGAAAATATAACTCAATTAACCATTGTGTACGAGGCAAAAGAAAGAAAAGGAAAATACGTCCCCTCGTAAATTAGCTCAATTGCACACAATATTAATACAACTCTAGTCCCTTGTTGAGATTGCCAGCCCACGAGACTAATGCAACATACAGCCCAATTCAGAAATAATAACCAAGGTCCAGTTCGAGTCCAGTAGCAGCCCAATTCAGAAATAATATTAAGTCTGATAAAGCCCAAATCAATATTATTTCCCCTAATCACACGCCCCTTATCACAAACCTAATCACATTCATCTGCCCCCACATTTAATATTTACTCTCGTTTTCCAGATCACTACCATCACACAAACAGATACACATTAATCTCTTATATCATCTTAGAACACAAACAATCTTCGTCCTTAGTTCCTTAATGAAGGCTGATACACACGAATAAAACAGTTGGTGTTTTACCCACGAAGATGAAAAACCAATCCACCCTTGCTACTGTAAATGTTTGAGAGAAAGCCCAAAGTCCTCGCAAGAAAAAGCAAAAAAAAAATCCGTGGTAGGTTTCTTATCGTTGTGTCTCGTTTTTCAATTAATCCGAACAAATGAGAGGTTGAAACAATTTTGTTTTGTTCTTTCTTTAAGTTTCGAACATTAAACAAAGTATATACTTCGTAAAAGATCTGTGATGAGTGAAATCTCTTGATGTTTTGTTAAAGAAGAACGAAACTTTGGATAAGTCTTGATTCTGGACGAGAGATTATCTGAGATCAATTTAACGGTATTGTTTCTTAGATGTTGTTATGAGTCTTGATTAGAGGTGAGATGATTAAGTGACTGATTAGAGGTGAGATGGAGAACAAGAATGTAATTTGTTTAAACTTCAGTTAAGATTTGATTAGTTGACTAATGTTAGTTTGGTTATAAATTTGGTAACCGCAACAAAAGGAACGAGGTATTCGCAAAATGGAAACCACAATCAAGATCTAACCGCAATAACAACAATAGTTAACCGCAAATCTATGAGCTAACCGCAACTTAAATAGCTAACCGCAACTTGAGTTAAACGCAAGGTTGGGCAGAAAGAACTAAGCGCAGTTAAACAAGAAGTAATCGCAAGGTAGCAATATTCAGTTTACATAAGCTGCCAAAACCAGTCCTAGCAACTTTTTGTTTCCATCCCACAAACTGCCAAGAACCAACAGCTGTACTCACAAGACAAGGCACTTAAAATACTAATATCTTTCAATTGCAAACCGCAAGTAAGAAAAGGATGATATAACCGCAACAAAGATTTGAAGGCAGAAAATAAATGGGTTGAAATGGACTTGGACTATACCCAATACACCACGAAATCAAAAGCTAGAACCAAACACCTAGTAACAATACTAATAAAAAAACGTGAGTATATGAGGCTAAAATCAATTCGAACCAAGTAACCCACCAAGACTAATCCTAGAATACAAGACCTTGCAAACCCAAGAATGTAACCTTGGCTCTAATACCAATTGTAAGTTATCAAATAATTATATCTTATATGGTTCTTGTGTTTAGATGGAATTAAAGAAAGAAAGAAAGAATAGTAGATGAGAGTTTAGAGAGAGGAAGAGAGTTGGGTGATTTCTAGAGAGAGAGAGAGTTGAGAGAAAATAGAAAATGTTAGATTGAAAGAAAAGCACCAACCCTCTCCACATGTGGAGAGGGGTATATATAGTTACCTACAAACGCCCACACCCGGGCTGTGGATCAGGCATACAGTGGGTAAAGACCCGTCCTTCTTCCACGGTGTTACTTAAACTAAACTAACTAATACATATAATTAAATAACTACGAGCTAACTAAAATGCTATTACATCAATTAGGTGACCGAGACTTTTATAGGAATATTTGTATTCCTAACAGTAGCACCATACCGCATTCCCAGATTCTGTATTACCATTTGCCACATTGTCATTTCTTCTCTGAGGAGCACCTGAGTTGTTTCTGAATCCCCCATTGTTGTTGAACCTTTGTCCATACCCAGAACTTCCGGAATACCCTCCTGAACCTGAACGTCCAAGATTACGGTTCTGAATCTCAACCCGACCATCTTGAATAACAGCTTGATTCCTTGTATTTGATCAAGAACGAAGACGGTTGTTAGTCTTGTTTGAGAATTTGCTGAAAGCACGAGAGATAAGAGCAAGTCCCTGATTAAACGTATTGACGTCTTCATCATCATCTTCTATCTGATTCGAGTAGTACATGCTATCATGGTTGTCATATGGAGCAAGTTGAGGAGAAGCCTGTTGCGAGGATGATTCATATGGGACCATTTTGTGTGAGGTTGCAGGTTGCGGGTAACTGAAGTAATTATGTTCCTGAACATAAGCATGATTAAGCATCAGAGGATGTGCAGCATGAGATTGAGCAGCTAGTGCTAGTGGATAAGAGCAAGTCCCTGATTCAACGTATTGACGTCTTCATCATCATCTTCTATCTGATTCGAGTAGTACATGCTATCATGGTTGTCATATGGAGCAAGTTGAGGAGAAGCCTGTTGCGAGGATGATTCATATGGGACCATTTTGTGTGAGGTTGCAGGTTACAGGTAACTGAAGTAATTGTGTTCCTGAACATAAGCATGATTAAGCATCGGAGGATGCGCAACATGAGATTGAGCAACGAGTGCTAGTGGATTTGAAGTAGGTGGTGGTGTATATCCTCCTCGTGCAGCTCTATCTTTTTCAACTTCAGATTCATGGTGCTTGAGATAGTCATACAACAAACCATATGGAGCATCATGAAGATTCTTAGCTTGTCTCACAAATGTCACATACTTTTGCCAATCATAACCCATACTACTAACAAACTTTGTATTGACTGCGATCCTTGGAAGGTGTACTTCATGTCTCTCTAAGTCGTTAAGGACATTGGTGAAACGATGATAGTAAGATTCAAGTGATTCCCCTGGTTCGATCATGAAGTTAGTGTATTCCAAGTAAAGTTTAGATTCCATGTCTTCTTTGTTCAGTTGTGTGCCTTCCATAAGTAGATGGACGTGTTCCTACATAGCTTTCGCAGTTGTCTGAGCATCAACACTTCTGAATATTGGATTTGGTATTCCCTGAAGTATGTAAGCCATAGCATACTCATCTGCTTCACGATGAAGATGTTGTTCAGTAGTGAGTGCAGACTCAGGAACTGGTACAGCAGTAGGAGCTACTGGAGGATCAGCAGATGGGTCACCTCCAACGTAGTTAATAGGCCACTGAAACGGTCCTTCAAGGATAACTTGTTTCATTTACTTACCATTGGGTTTCTTGAGTTCAATAAACCTTAAGAATCGACTTACCCACTGAACATAATTACCCGGTGTAAGCATTGGTGGAGTGTCAATAGATCCTGCTTCATGTCTGGATTGTTGAGTTGAAATGACTTCACACATCCGGTCAAACCAGTGAGTCTGTTTTGATGGAAGTTGGCTTTGTTGTTGTGGAATTAGGTAGGAGTGTTGTATTGGGACCATCTGATGTTGTTGCATGAGAAGATGTTGTTGTGAGTCAAACGGTTGTTGATGATACTGTTGATTCTGATATTGCTGAGGATGGTTAAAGTTGTAGTACGGTGGTTGAGACATAATGAAATACTTGGGTGAAAAATGGACTTGTAGAAGGTATAGGATTTAGCCAAATCTCGAAAACTTGCACAACTTGTGATTTGCGAAACTTGTGACTTGAAGTGATCTCGAAACTTTGTAAGGAAGTATTCTCAAAAACTGTTGAAACTTGAGATTTCGAAACTAAGAGATTTCGAAATTAAGGAATTACGAAACATAGATTTCGAAACTTTTGTGAAGGTAGATAGTTTTCGAAACTTTAGAGGTTTGCGAAAAAAATGTGATTTCGAAAAAATTATGATATTTTCGAAAACACAAATTCACGAACAAAATTTCGAAATTGTACAATTTTGAAATTAATCCAAAAGTCGAAGTATTTTGCTTTCTTGTACATAAGAGAAAATACCGAGTACACAATCCGTAAGTCGATAGGTAGCAAATTCAAGTGATTTCGAAACTTGGTCGATTTGGTGATTTCAAAACTTGGACAGAAATTGTTTTCAAAGAAAGCTAATCAAAAAACTCGTTTTTATTTGAAGATTCTTGAACTTTTAGGTATAAAATGAAGAGATCTTTAAGAAAGTTGAAAACTTGATAAACTTTTCAAAATTGAAAAAGATTTCGAAAACAAGTACAAGAAACCAAATCGTGAGTTTTGATAAAAGTTTGGAACTTTTTTGTTTGTTTTGATTTGTAGCACAAATTTGTTAGCAAAGATGTGATAAAAACCAAGAAACAAGCAAGAAAGGACTAAAATTTTAACAAAAAACGATTTAAAAAACGAGTTTAAGGGTCGAATTCAATAAAAACGATAACTACACCTTCATTTGGAGAAAGATACCACTTGTTAGGTACCCATGTTGATTACACACAAGCAAGAATCAGATAGATATAAGGATTTTGGTGATTATGAGAATGAGAGAAATATAATTGCAAGAGTTTCCTTAAGATATCAAATAACCAACCAAGTTTACAAGAGACCTAAGCATTCTATTTATAGGGAATGAGCTAGGGCAACACTCCCTCTCCTTCAATTCATCAATTCGTATGGGCTTGGAGACCCATGGGTTTCATAACTTAAGCCTAGTAAACTTAATACAAAATGTAAATGAAAGTAAATAATAACTAAGCAACCTAAACTTATTACAAATGACCGAGACTTGATAAAATAGTAAAACTTCGTTCCCAACAAAATTTCTTATATTTCAATGACAAAAAGCATGCTAAAATAATAAGAAATTATGACTACAGTTCTACAAGTTCTTCAGGAATCTATTTAATGATGGTTTGTTTTTCTTAATTTATCCTTTATTTGTAGATTGTGGAGGCGCACAATAGGGGTGAGCATGGTCCAAAAACCGGACCGGACCGACTAGGACCGGACTGGACCGAAGACCGAGAACCGGTAAAACCATAGACCGAGACCGGACCGAATGTGGTCAGTCCGGTCTCGGTCCGGTTCGGTCCGGTCCGGTCTTCGGTCGGTCCGGTCCAATTAGGCATATTTTGGCACGTTTTTTCGGTTTTTTGGTCGGTCCGGACCGGACCGGACCGAGGACCGAATTAGCCAAAAAAACTAGACCGAGGACCGGACCGAATATGGTCGGTCCGGTCCGGTCCGGTCGGTTTTGTCGATCGGTCCGGTCCATCCGGTCCGTTTGCTCACCCTTAGCGCACAATATGCAAGAGAGAACGGAATACTTGTTATAGTATTTCTCAATAAAAAAATTGAACCAGAAGGTCTGTCCTGTAGCTGCTCCAAGGTTAACTTGACCTATAATTATTTTTACTGTTATTGTATTTGTCCGTTCTTGCTGATTTTTTGTTCATATATCTATTAATTTATTTGCAGTGCATACAAGATAGACTTTATCTTTCTAGCTGGATACTTAAAGCTTATACAGTCTAAGTTAATTCAAGCTTATCCAAAATCAATCCTCAATATACATCGGTTACTTCTTCCTGCTTTTGGAGGCAAAAGGTATTATGGTACAAAGGTGCATAAAGCTATTATTGCTTCTGGAACTAGGTACTTGGGCCCCACAATTCATTTCGTTGATGAGAATCACTGGTCAGATTATAGCGCAAAGAGTTGTTCCTGTGCTTGCTAATGACACTGCCGAATAACTTGCTACAAGGGTTCTTCGCCAATTAACGTAAATCTAGATCTTTTGAAATAAATTTAGTGTCCTTCAGTTTTTTTGTAAATTTTTATTGGTGGTTTCTAATGAAGTTTATTACTTGAACTAGATGCAGAGGTAGCAGCCGCAGTTTGTGAAAAATGTGTGATTTGGAGAGAAGATGGTGTTCCCATTATAAAAAAGCAAAGCTAACCCAAATAACAATATCTAAGAGACGGATACCATTATCTTTTTATCCAAGGTTAGCTAGCGTTGACTCTACTGGTATGCTATTTTTTTTGTTGACCAAATCTTACACTCACAACTTTGTTAACTCCTTTGAGCTTGTAGTTGTGTGTCTGTGTGCATTTTGCCGAGAATGTTCTTGTTACTTATAATTGAATGAGTCATAAATAAAGTCATGTTCATGTGGTGTTTATACATGATCTTGAAAGGAATGTAATTTTGTTAAACTACGAGAGTTGTGGGATAAAACACACTTGATTAGTGCAGGCAAATGGTCATGGAACAATTTTGCCCGTATAGGCTTATTATTGTGATCATTACCAGTAAGCAGTAGAACATGTTTATTGGAATACATCATTGGTTGTTTGGGCTCGTTGTATAAGTTAGCGCATCTAGAATAAGCGTTATCGCATCTCTTTGTTACTTTGTTTGATTAGTGCATCTGTTTCAAATGACTAGAGCATCAATTGTTTCATTCATTAATGTATCACAAATTCATGATATGCATCTGTATTAGTATGATTAGAGCATTAAGGTAAAGTTAGGGCATCTGTTTGTTTATTTAAAAACTAATTTAGAAAAAAGGCTAACCGGTCTTCTATGTGCATGTTTTGTGGGATAGGCTGGTCTCCGTCCTGGTGTTCTTAATATAGTTTCAGCCTTTCAGGCTTGGTTCAACAGTAGTGCAGCTCTTGCAAGTCACATGGATGTTGATGAAGTGAGTAGCTCATATATGAAAATCTTTTAATCATGCATAGTAACGTCCTAAAGCCAAAGTCTATTCTTTAATGCATAAAACACACTTTTAGTTCCCTTTAGTAACCACATCAGTGAAAGGCGTATACTTTTTTTTGTACTTTCACTTCTAGCTTTTACACAGGTTAACTCACAAAGTATTGTTTTCTTTACAGTTAAACTTAGAATCGGAGGATTTAGTATGGGTGTTGTGTGTGCACTTTACTCTGCAGCTTGTTTCGCTGAAGGAAAATATGGAAATGGGAGACCATACTCGATAAACTTGAGGGCTGTAGTTGGATTGAGTGGATGGCTTGTTTCACTCAAGTAGGGATCAAAATCTTACCAAAAACATGTTTGTTGTTCCACTAGGATCTGGTATCGTGCATCAGGTACAGGGTTTAATCTAAAAAACTTTACGAGCTCATACTAATTTTTGATTGCTATGCTATATTCATATGATGATTCAGCCATAATATCACTTTGTGAAGTTCTTCTAACAGTAAATTAGATACATAAGCATTTTTGGTCTTTGCATTAAGTGATTTAATTTTTATTATCTGGTTATTTAGTCGTCAAAAAATCAGTTCTATACCAACGGCCACAAAGATGATAATTTAGGCGTCAAATAATCACCTACTTTTTACCCAATTTTAATGACTTTTGACTAACATTTTATAGTTTAAAACACTCTTATTGAGATCAAGATCTAACCTTTTTGTGTTGCTATACATGTACTGACTATACGATTACTGAATAATGTTATTTGATGACTGATTCTTTCTGTATTAGTTACAAGAGGTCGATATAATACTATAGTCTGGACTAACTACTATATATTGTAGTTTCAGATGGTTTGAGCCTGCTGTACAAACATTTGTCAAGATATCATGAGCACTCATACTGCATATCTGCAATAAGTCAATAATGTTATTGTAGAGGGGTATATAGTCAGTCAGATGTTATCTCAGGTTAGTATTGTCAGCTTGATTCATAATCTTATTATGTCGAGTTGTGTTTAAAATATCGATTTGATGTCATTACAGTTATTCGATATGGCGGTTGAAATTGAAGACATGTCTGATGAACAAAAAGCAAGATGTAAAAAACTGGGTGAATCTATCTAGGCTCAAGAAGGAACGGTAATCCGAAGACCGTCTAAGAAGTTCACCTAGATTCAAGAAAGCCAAGGTCACTGCTAGCTCGGGAATACAGAAAGAAGTTAGATCACGAGCCAATAATTTTAAGTCAAAAGTTGAAACGAAACTATTTACTCTATAGTTAATTTTTATAACATTAGTTGCTAATAAATTTGACTGTTTGATCATTTGCAAAAATATAGCGAACAATAATATTTTATAACTTTTTAAAACCGTATATGTATGATGTTTTATAAGGAATCTTAAATAACAAAAACAGTATCATCACATTATTATTTATAAACTTCTTATTGAATAATTAACAGCTTTTAGTGCACAATGTACAAGCCATAAAAAGACTTGTGATTAGGGGTGTCATATGGGTCGACCCGACCCGACCCGAACCCGACCCGAACCCGATAAGGCCTTATAGGGTCGGGTTGATTCGGGTCCAATACACCTTATCGGGTTATCGGGTCAACCCGATAACCCGATAGCCTTATAGGGTCGGGTTTCGGGTCTTAATAATTTCGTTATCGGGTTATCGGGTTGACCCGATAACCCGATAAGCTATAATAACACATTAAAAGCTTTATAATTTTTGAACTTGACCCGATAACCCGATAACCCGAACCCGATAACCCGAACCCGATAGACCCGATAACCCGATAGACCCGAACCCGATAACCCGATTCCTTATCGGATCGGGTTGCGGGTTAAATTTTATATGTCGAAAACCCGATAGACCCGACCCGATAAGAGGCTTATCGGGTCGGGTTGACCCGAATGACACCCCTACTTGTGATGGTAGGAGAGGAAAAGATGGAAAGTTACAAAATAGCCCCTTAAAAAAAGAAGTATATGACAAATAGCCCCTGTACTTGGAATGAAAAAAAAATAAGGGGAAGAGGGGTTGATTTGTACACTTTTCTCACTTTTCTATCAAAGTGGGCTTTTTTCATGAACCAACATCTATATATATATATATATATATATATATATATATATATATATATATATATATATATATATATATATATATATGGTAAAATTAAAATAAAAAGACATATCCGTAAAAAAAATAAAAAATAAATAAATAAATAAATAAAAACTTTTTTTAAAAAGTTCTCGAAAAATTCTAATTTTTTTTTTTTTTTTTTTGAAATTTTCCGAGAACTTTAAAAATATATATATTTTTATTCTTTTTACGGAAATTTGTCTTTTTTAAAAACTTGTTACACTCGTAAACAAATGTATATGGTTATTAGTTTGAACCAATCCTAACCTCACTTAGAGGCTCAATTCTAGAATAAATGGTATAGAGAAGAAAACCCTCGACACAACACACAAGTGTGGATTAGGTACTTGTGTGTCTCTCTTACGAAGATGTGTTCTTTCAAAAATGATAAGAGAAGAGATTAGAACACAAGAAGTTTAATGGACTTAAGAGGGATAGAGAGAAGAAATAAGAGAGAAAAAAAGAATAGCAAGAGGTGAGGAATACGCTAGCCAAGAGGGATTTACTAAAAAAAAAAATAGCGCTACAACTTCTTAGATAGAAGTTTCTGCTTTTTTGGATTTCTTGATCGTGTTTTGGTCAGTCGAAGTTACAGCGGTTTCTGATGATCACCATTCGTGTTCACTAATGTTCTAATCACCAATAAAAGGTACACATGCTTCTATTCCTTTGTTGGTTGCTTGATTACTTATACAATACATAAGGATCCACTATTAGTGATGACTTTAATTAATCGTTTTCGCTTCTTTAATTCTATGCTATATTAGTGTTCAATTCATATAATATTTGCTATGTTATTGTTTTATAAAACCTAAGCGCCAACATTATGTTTATTAAGGCACAATATACACATGTTACATGAGAAAAACCTTTAACGAACTCAAACCCACAACTGGGCTTGGGTTAGCTAATTTAATACCGTCTAAGCTTTCACTAATTTAGGAACATTCAGTTGAACCGCACCTCATCTACAAAAAAATGGAAAAAGAAAAAAAATATCAAAATCGAATTAGCCATGCCAAATAATGCACTTTAATTATATGCGTGTCTTTTGCAAAGGTAAAGGTATATTATGTCTCTCCCATGTCCCACTGGTGTTAATGGTATGTTTATGCCTATCCAATCAAGGCTTAAGTTTTTGCTCTAAAGTAATCATCACACTTACGAAAAAGCAAAACAAACACTAGAGTTAAGTCAAAAGGTATGGTATAGCAGTCTTTCCGAGCGAGCCTCTGGGATCTCCTATAAACCCCCATGATGTGGTAAAGGGAGGATATTAGGGGAAGCAGTGAGTGGAGATTCCCCTGCATCTCATAGCTAAAGAGGGCTCCAATTTGACATAGTTCAACTCGGAAGGATTGCTTTCTGCCCTCTTCTTCTCTCTCGTGCTATGGCTTTAGGCTTCCTTCTGGATCGATACTTGCGCACGGGATCTTTTTCACCTAAGTTTCATGCGTTCTTCTCTCTTCAAATTCATTGGCAAAAGCATTTCCATTTGTTTTTTATTTTCTTCATTAAGCACCTTTAATCAATCAATCAATTGTTTCTAAGCTGGGAAGTTGGTTTCTTTTTTGGGTCACCCCTTTCTTCTTGTTTCCAAGAGAAGAGGAGAAAATCGCATGAACATTTTTTTTTAGATAGAAAATCGAACAAGAAAAACCATTTCTGACCCTGGGAAAGAGACTATAATCGCTGCCGAGAATAAACATGATGTGCCGGGTGACTGGAATCCTCTGAGGTCAGCTGAATAGGCTGACAATCGGCAGAAGATGCTGAGCAAAGCCGCTTGAAGCGTGAGGCTGATCCGTAACATCAACTGCAGAAGAATGCGGTTAGAGTTGATGAACAGGAGAAGGCCGCAATAAGTAAGGCCGACTGAGTCAGCGAGTTAAAGAGGACAACACAAAACAAAACAAAAGAACAGCCCGTACTCTCTATCTATCCAATTTCTTACTGAACTTTACTTATCTCCGAAATATCCACCATACTGCGATGGGACTGAGTCTGATCGATTCGGCTAGATAGCTCAAAGGGGTGTAAGGGGAAGGAGTGGTACCATTTTCATCTAAGCAAATGGGGAATTTATAACTCCCTATTTAGACTTTTGGGCCCTTCATCTTTCTGAATCGAGACCCAGCCCGGCACGTGTCGTTTCAACAACCGGCGGGGAGCACCTCAGTGGATCGTGACAAGTCGTTACTACTAGCAATAACTTCCTCTTTCATTACTTCATTCTTTCCATATCCCTGTCCTTTGTTCTCAGTTACTCATCAAATGGCACTCAATTCATATCTTTAATTTCAGTTCGATCATTGACAAGGTTCAAAGAAAGGGTGGGCTATTGATAAAGAATCGATTCCAAACCACAATGCTAGCAGATGGCGGGCCTCCGCTTTTATTTTCATTCATTTTTCCCAGATTCAAAAAAAAAAAAAAAAAAAAAAAAAAAAAAAAAAAAAAAAAAAAAAAAACTCCCGGCGATCTTTGACCGGGCGGGGTAGGTAGAAGTTGATCCGGTAGATCGACTAGCAGTTTCAGCTACTGCTCGTGATGATGATTTTTATTAGCGAGATGTTCACTTTTACTTGGATTATGCAATAGATTTTCCTTATTCTCCTCCCACGACGTGCCTAGCTATTACGTTCCGACTTAATAATCTGCAAGATTGCTAGCTTAACTGGTTTTGATAATTATTTTGTAAGTGCAAAATGACCTAAGTAGTGTACTGTTTACACATAGTTTTCCCAACAATCTTCTAAGACGAGTTTTATGTTGCGCTTTAATGTGATCGAATAATAGTTTGTATACATCGAAAGTCGCAAGGAAATTTGTTATGAACACTGAACACGCCGTGATCAATTTATTACGTGTATTTTTTGATTCTTTGAGACTTTCGAATTCTAGCTATGGAGCCACTGCTAAATTAAGCTATTTCATTGGTCATCGATACAGGCTATGTTTGGCAAAAGTAGCTGTAAGCAGTAGCTGTGAGCAGTAGCAGTGAGCTGCGAGCAGTAGATGTGAAAACTGAGCTTTCTGCTCACAGCTTCTTAAAGAAGCATTGGAAAAATGAGCTTTCTTAAAAAATAGCAAAGCTCACCACTCTTTTGCCAAACAACACTGAAAACAAAAAAGCTCATTCTCACCGCTCATTAACCAAAAAAGCTCCAAAAAAGCTCCATGCCAAACATAGCCACAATAATGCAACTCCACAATCATCCTTGAGTAGTTGACTTAATTAGTTGGGTGCTGGACCATTTTTCACAATCATCCTTGAGTAGTTGACTTAATTAGTTGGGTGCTGGGACCATCTGAAAAATGGTTTCTTCCAATTCCATTAACATATATGAATGTGTACAAAAATAGTACGGAAGGCTCTCTCAGTTTCCTGGAATTTTTTACTAACTAATTGCATTTTAGAAAAATAATGACCAATGTATGATATGTTTAAAAATATTATCTATTGTATGCAGGGACGGAGCCAAGGGGGTGCCCGCGGGTGCACGTGCACCCTATGGATGTTTTCGATATAGTGTTAATTTTTGAAAAAAATATCGATTTTTTCTAAATGTATCTTAAATGCACCCGGTGCATTAAAAAAATATCGATTATTTTAACGGCGCTTTAACATGTGCTATAGAGAAAGAAAAACTTATTAATATTAAAAATGAGGGTGCACGTAAGTGTTTTTTTTTTTTTTTTTTTTTTTTTTTTTTTTTTTTGCTATGAGAGATCGTAGAATCACTAATTAGAATGTAATATTTTCATTTATTTATCGTTTTAATGAAATCTTCATTTTAATCCATTTTTTAACTCAATTATATTACGATTAAAAAAAATTTATGCATCCGGTCATATTTCTTTCTAGCTCCGTTCCTGATTGTATGGCATAACTTATCATATCAAATACTACGTAATATATCTTATATTTTGATATTCTTTATTAATTATTAATTAAAGAAATTGCAAATTGCTGTACAAATAAAGCAAAAACCCTACGTAGCTCTACTCAGCCGTTCGCTCGTCTATTCATTCGTTCATGGTGAGTGAAAAGAATCTTTTACTGTTTCATATGTGTATTGCTTATACATAGGTAATCTTTAATATATTTCTTGATGCATATTTATTTAATTGATATTGTAGAGTTTTGTGTTTATCTAAATTATGATTGTGTCATGCTTATATGAATGGTGGCCATACATCTAATGTTTGAAACCCGCTGAAGACTAGCTGTGTTTTCTAGAATTCATTTGTATAATTAATTAGTCCTTCGTTTAGCTCTTGCTCCATGTTGATTTCATCTTTTAGATAAAAATAATAAAATGGTTATTTAAAGTGGTCATGTATGTTATTGATGTTTGGTCTATTTTTTCCTTAGTCGATAATAACTTTCATGCTTGTTTATGACTTCAAATGTGATAATAGTTGTTTATTAGTTGACGTTTATGCTTATTTATTGGTTTGCTAGAGAAAAACATGAGCTATATGGATTCCATTTTGGATATGATTCGCAATGAGGACTCCGACACATTGTCAAGAATTGCTGTTGTGAACAATGAAATGAATAACGGATTTCTTGATGCCGATGAAGTTCAAGAAGATGGAATCGGAGATGAAACTGACACACTAAATGAGGACGGAGATGAAATTGTTAATGAATTTCAAGTACCTTCCAATTTTACTAATATTGAGGGAATAGATAAGACTACCGTTGATAATTGGAGCATGTCACATTCAGTAAGCAAAAATGATTTCACTCGCCAGTTAGGAAAAGATTCTTTCAAAGACATGGAAGAAGTGATTAGAGCTATCAAGCTCCACGCTATCAGGACTCATAAATATTTTGAGGTGGTAGAGACGTGTCCGACTATTTGGAAGATAAGATGCAAGCTACATTCACAATCTGGTTGCAAATGGCAAGTTCGTGCTTCTAAACTCAAGCGTAATGGATATTTTGAAATCACAAAATATACTGGACCACATACTTGTTTACACTATAAAATTATTCAGGACCATCCGAATCTAGATGCACGCTTAATTGCTCAAGAAACCGAACACCTAATTAAGGAGCAACCTTCTATCAGTATTCCTGCTTTGAGAGCTGAAATAATTAATAAATTAGGCTATACACCATCATACAAAAAGGTGTGGGTGGGAAAGGAGAAGGCTATTGAACATGTCTTTGGAACTGGGACGAATCTTATAGTGCTTTATGTAACAATTCGCAATTTCAGGTTAATTACTATTCCCGGAAAATTTAACTATTCACTTTTACTATTTATTTTTACTATTCATTTTTACGATTTATTTTCCCGAAATTTGATTTTTATTTCATATTCTCGAGTGATAAATCATTTCCCTGGCAAATTAAAAGTTTGACACTCGTTAGATCATTTTCGTGAAAGTTATTAAGGAATTACACGTTTTAGGGTAAAATGTCATTCAAAAATTCCACGCACAACGAAATTCGGTCGCGTTAATTTTTCCTGTATCAGAAAAATGTTTGACACACTCATGATTTATTTGAGAATAAATCATGACTGAGAAAAACATGACCAAATAAACCTCGGCCGTGAAAAACTGGAATTTTCAGTTTTAAGCGTTTTTAAGACGATTTTCAGCCGTAACCTTAGCCTATACATGTACCGCGTTTCTAAGACGATTTGAGTTTTCACATTTTTGGAAAAAGTCAACATGTTTTTCCCTCCCCCTTTGACCAAAAAAATCATTTCTTGATTTTATAAGTCATTCCGTGATTTTCAGGCTTACGGTTTTATGTCTAAAAGACATTTAATACCAACCGACACTAGACTGAGCCCAGTCTAGACATTATAAGTCATTTTAAATCATTTATATCGTATTAGAAAAGTAACATTTTACTTTTCTCAATTTTACACAACATTCGTACATTTTACGTATTACGCGTTTTAGACCCGTGTTTCCAGTTTTAGCAGGGTTTTACCACCTCAATGGAAGCTACCGCTCATTTTATATTTTATTATGGAACTTAATGATATGTTTATCAATACTTTCAAGTTCCATATTTTTACGACACCCGGTTTTACGTTTAATCATTTACGGTTGGCATTTCCCGGAGTCAAATCTCATCCTAATACTTAGGATATTACCAAGCCAAGTACACCTCACCCCCCTAGCTCTTGTGAACCGCCAATAGGGGGGGGGGGAGTCACTCCTTAATGTGGCTTGATCTCATGACTTAGGGCTTGGATGGTTTACATGTGTTGAAGTGTACTTAGGAAGCTTTGACAAAGTCTTATTTGTAACCTCCTCATGGACCTATAAATACCCCCCTCCCCTTTTTTGCCGTGCATATCCAACACCAAAACCACTCCACACTTAGTTTATTTCCTTCTAATTTCTAGCAAGGTTCAAGTGCTTATTCAAGATAGAAACCCTAGTTTCTTTTAGGTAATCAAAACACTTCCAAAACCTCATATACTTTGGTGATTTCTCTTGAGTTTGAATCCACTCAAGTCACCTCAACTTTCATCATCTATCTTTCAAGAATTACAAGAGTAGAAAGATTGCATGAAGTGAAGTGGGTTGAAGCTAAAGTCTATCAAAGTCCTATCCTTACTTGTTAACTTCCTTTCTTTATTTGAAAGCCAAAAGTTGTAAGCCAAACCCTAACATGCTTCTTGTTAAATATCATGTTCATGTTATTTACATATTACTCATGCTATATTATGTCTTGTATTCATGTCCATGATGTATAAAAGTGAGTAAAACAAGTTATTGTATATGATTGTTAAGACAAGTAAACTAGTGACTTTCTTGGTATAACCTGATCAAAATGGTAAAATTATGATATTGGATCATTACATATTATAGTAGAGTACCTAACAAGGAAACCATAGCAATTTGAACCACCTAAAACGAGTATACGAGTCAAAAGTTATGACCATTTGAAGTTACCAAAACTTTGCGGCAAAGCTGCCAAAAACATTCTGTTACAGAAACTTAAAACACGCAAAAAGAGGCATTTCTGGTCCGTTTCATGAAAAAGTTAAAGTACGAAAGTTGTCCGGAATCATGTTTTCTTCAAAAACCCAGGAGCACGTCTCCAGAAAACCAGCAACGAATGAAATTTTTATCAGTTTCTTAACAGCTATTTACATGTATATAAGTCACTATATATTGGTTATGTTTTAAAAAGACCAAGAGGTCTTATGACCCAGAATCAAAACCACAACCATGGCTAGAGCCAAGGTTGAGTCTCAAGACCATGGAAAAATGACCAAAGGTCATGGCAAGGCCATGACTAAATGATCATAGAAGCTTACTTAGGCGAAAACATGAACGAAAGAATTGGCGATAACTTGAACAAGCAATTTGGAGTTACTTCACTTAAAAGAACCATGAGTTATTACAAAGAAAAATGGTCATACAAGTTATAAGAAACTTACCCTAATAACAATCTTCATGTAATAATAAACTTTCCTAAGTTTATTCAAATATTGAACATGTAATTTTCAGATCAAAACTTATATATATATATATATATATATATATATATATATATATATATATATATATATATATATATATATATATATATATATATATATATATATATATATATATATATATATATACTTTATCAACTACTACAATAGTAGGGAGCCTCATGTGAGGAGTTCATTATGTAAGCCGTCGAGTTAAGTTGTGGATTTACGAATTAAAGTGTCCTGGCTCCTCGAACGTTTACTAACATGACTTCTGAATTATGTCGGCCCGAACGGTAGTAAACGATATATAAAACATACATGTTTCATGAATCCTTTCTTTCAAAGACTTACACTATACATCATACCACATCATGGACTAGATGCAAGATATATATATAGGCACTTCTTCATATTCTTTACTCCAATCCTAAGTCGTAACATTCTATTATAGGTTGCTCGTAGAAACCTTCACGAACCAAACATTACCTTCATTACTTGCTATCTTACTTAAGGTGAGTTCACAGCCCCACTTTACATTACTTCAATGTTTTACAAACCCTTGGAGGGAATACATGCTATTTTAAAACTGAACACAATGCTTTGAAACTGTATGCTGCCTGATTGTTTTATTATTACTAAGTACCTACCTTGCCAATCCTAGGCCCCATATCATGAACCATTTAATCACTAGTATTAGTGAGCCGAGTATTGTGAATAGGCCTATTGGGATTGACGAATCCTATTTGTTTGAGCAGATTAGTTCAAACGAATGCACTATATTTGAACATTAAGTATGACGGCAAAGTACTTACCGGGGCAACAAAACTGCCGATTGATATTGGTACCCGTTAACATATTGGTTGCATGAGCTTAGTATATAATAATAACTGTTTTGTTTTCTAACATAAGTATGAGTCTAATTAACTCTTACTACCAACATATTGTGTTCAACCATTAAACAAACTCTATGAATATCACTCAACCTTTGTGTTGACCTCTTAAGCATGTATTTCAGGTCCATGATAATCAAGAATGGAGCGGAAGGGCACGTACTAAAGGAAGAAGGCTATAAACTACTATGTCATTTGATAAAACATCAAAAGACTTTATATTGATGTATTTTGAAACATGGAACCTTTTTGGGACCTAACTATGTAAACTCTGATATGTTTGAATAAATTCGAATGATAACTCTTTTTAATACGACTCGGTTAGAGTTCGTTTTCTATTATTATGACTGTTGTGCCGTCGAGTAACACCCAAGTTGAATTCCGCTGCATCATGAATTGGAGGTGTTACAGATTGGTACCAGAGCCATGGTTATAGAGAAACGGGTCTAAGTGAGACCTAAACTATAACTACAATCACAAGCAAAAACATTTTTATAGCCTTCCGCTCTTCGTGCCTTCCATCCTCCAGAAGATTATGGACTTATTACACATGTTATGCTACATGAACATATTTGTATATTGTTATATACACATTGCCACATTTTGAGCACTTTCCATAAACATTTGATTTATTTTGACGTCATAATACTAATTGTAGACATCATGTCCGCACCTCCATCTCCCGATCATCTTCCTGCTATGCCCGAGTATTTACCAATTCTTCCCGGACCCGATGATCCTTACTTTGAAGCAATTGACTACGACGATGGGGAAGAACCTTACGAGGATCTAGACAATGAAGTAGATTCGGACGAAGATCCTGAAATGGATATGGACATAAACATCGATGATTACGAAGAAGATCCTGAAATGGATATTGACATTTAAGGCATCGATGACATTGAGGAAGCGGGGGAACAAATAGTGGTGCAACATCTATCACCATTAACATCACCACCTCCTATTTCACCAAATTCATCCGAATCTAATCGTACCACTCTAGCTCAAATTCCAAAGTCTACTTACAAATTCGGAGGAACCTCTACATCTACACCTATGTTCGTGAACTCTGCTCAATACGAAATTTACTCTTTGAAACAAGCCCTCAACCTAACCCAACTCAAGGTTCAAAGCATGGCGAGCCAAATGAACGACTATATATCCAAGGTAAATTCTGCCAAAATGGATACCATGAATGCTCGAGATGACCTATATTGGTTTAAGCTTGACATGAGCTATGTGAAGAGAGACTCGACACATGTTGGAGAAATAGTCTTAAATCCCTTGACCGGTTTGGATGACGTCAAGGATAGACTTACATTGGTTGAGAGGGCCCAAGAACAAGATGCGGCACAAATTCACAAACTACTTAACCGCCTAAATACCGCAGAAATCCGGTTGGATGTTGCTAACTTTGACCAGTATCAACTTAAGAATGATTTTTGTGGAATGCAATCTCAAATGAGTGCCATACAACAAAGGCTATACCAAGAGGATGTCAAAGAATACCGTCCCAATGATAGTGTGGATGTGTTAGCAAGATACGGAAATAATAATCCGTCCGGACTACAACAACCTTCCAAC
Source organism: Artemisia argyi (assembly GCA_030686995.1). Taxonomy (NCBI): domain Eukaryota; kingdom Viridiplantae; phylum Streptophyta; class Magnoliopsida; order Asterales; family Asteraceae; genus Artemisia; species Artemisia argyi. The sequence goes on from CM060692.1 coordinate 126,329,421, forward strand.
CGATGTTAGACTAGTATTATAGTACTAGTTATCTTTTGTACTAATCCATGTAATAGCGATAGTAGAAACGTTGTAATTACTAAACTGAAAGTATCAGTTAGTAAGTTTTGAAGAAACTTGTAATAGGTTTTGTTAGGTCACCATTTTGTAAACACAAGTATGATAATGAAAGAAATGAGATGAGAATGAGAGATGGTTGATTATAAGAAATGAGAGAAGATAAATAGCAAGAGTTTCCTTAATGTATTCAAATAACCAACAAAATGAAATGTTTACATAAGCTTAGTATTTATAAGGGAGGAGTAGGGCAACATTCCCTTCCTCCCTCATTCTAGTTAAACGTGGGCTTTCAAGCCCATTGGACTTTAGTACATAAGCCTTGTAACATAAAACATAATGAGATAAATAACTAAGCAACCTATTACAAAAGGTAATGACCGAGACTTGACAAAAATACAAAAGTATGATCCCAACAATCTCCCCCTAAGGGTCGGTCATCACGGTTGCTTGACGTCTTCAATTTTTGTCGTTGACTTGTGACATGTAAAGCTTCAAACGTCTTCAAAATGGTTGAATGATAATGAATGTACTTTGCTCTATGTCTTTGTTCTTTGGTGATGATGTAGTGATTGTGTCATGAGGTAGTCTGCCATTCGTCACTCCTGCGTCTGTAGTGGTTGTCTGCCATTCCAACATACTCATACATCTTCGAACTTATACTTTCATGTACATGAAGTTCCTTTTCATATTCTGAGATCTTTAAGTCTTTATACTTTGTAGATTCTTCTTTTTTGACGTAGAATCTTTCTTTGAACTTTGTGCTAAGATCTTTGGGGGAGCTGTCATTTGCTTCAAGATGTATGTATGAGCATGTTGGAATCTACCATCATGGAAGTGAGGTACCTGCGAGTAAACAGTTAGCAATAAATAACCGGTACCTACAGATAAGGAATTAGAGCTCATCAACAGCATATTGTGAAGACTCCTTCTAATCCTTATCCAGGCCGTTCCCATATCAGATACTCCCGAGGGAGCTTATGAGACCTACTAAGTAGCTCAATGACTGGGTGAGTCGCTGGGGATCACTTCACGACTGTAGACCGCTATGGAACCACCGCAAACACTAAGCGTAACCCTTGTGGGGTTACCGAAGTGACCTGTTGTCAGGGCAGCTTGATGTTGACCCTGGCAGGAGTTTCCGTTCAATCATTGAGAAATACATATGTAATCCTCTCATAAACGTTCTCGGCAGATTGCTAAGATCTGCGAAGGACTCGTTAATTTACAGCTGGTGCCCATTGATGTAGAACACCAGTTGTAGAAATACTAAGTGTTCCTAAGAGATCTTTGATGTATCTCATGGCTCTAGACTCGATAAGTGCTCACTTAGGTTTCCTATACGGAGACTAGGGAGGGGTCTCCTGCTTTAATATCAACTATCTCTAAGAGATAAGTCGATAGATTACACTGGTTCCCCGTGAGAATGAAACAAGCTCTTTTAAGAGTACTTGAGTGGTTAAGAAGGTTTAGTGCATTGCGTCACTGGGTCCATGACGACTTTATCTTCAATACCAGTGTTGCCTTAGCAACAACCAGTAGCATACGAATTGAACCCGGTGTCTGCCCTAAGGTTGAACATTTGGAGGGCTATTTCTTTTCACCCTTTTCTTTACTTTTCTTTTTAATTCTTCAACTCCTTCTTTCCCTTTCATTCTTTTCTCCTTTTTTCGTATCATATCTAAGGACTTCTAATTCTAACTATGGGAGATGTCCTTGGGTAGATCCCTCCGGCTCTGGCGGATCATAGGACGGTTATTCCTATCTTAATCACCTTATAACTCCGACAGTAGCCAAGAAACCTTTGATTGAAAATCTATCAAAGTGTTTGTGATAATCAAATATTTTGGTTAACACTTTGAGAGTTTTGTGTACATTTTTGAAGGGCTCCCCCTTCACATGTGCTCATAAGTATTTAATAAATTTGCACATGCAGGAGGAGCAAGCATTTTAAATTGATCCACTTTCCGTGAACAAGACCGATTCGAGACACGCTTACATCACTAGTTAAACTAGCTTGAAGTTATTACCCGGCCTGGTCTAGTCCACAGAAAGTTTCTCGAGACGGTACATTTCTACTAAGACAAATCCTTTTCGAGACACGCTTACGTGGTTAGTTAAAGAGATCCATTATCAGCTTTTAGGTGACAACTAGCTCTAGTAACTAACTTGATGTTATTACCCGTCGAGGATAAGTCTTTTCGATATTACTAACTTTTATTGTCTCGTCAATTCTTGGGTCAATTCTGAGTCTAGCTCGCACATGATACAACTTTAAGCTTTGACTTCTTATATTTTAATCATTTTTTCATTTTCTCCCCCTCAAAAATAGCATATACTATGATGTTTTTGACAAACCTTTTAGATTAAAATATGCCTTTTTGAGTCTTATGGGGAGATTCACCAAGAACTTTTGATTTAGAACAAAGTATTTTGTTTTTGACAAGTGCTCCCCCTCAACAAGCGATAAGGTCTTATTGAGGTGAAATACTTGTCCTTTTGAGCAGAATTATGAAAATTCATAAACATTAGATTAATTCTACTCAAAAGTAAGAAGCCTTCGCTCCTTATATTAGGATTGAGGCACTGATGCGTACCTCAGGGTCCTTTCTTTACAAGATCGGGTTGTGCACTGTAATGCGTGCACAAGCCATAATGAAGTATAATATTGACAAATCAAATCAAATTCTTACAACATTCTACCATTCAGGTCTCTGAAATGTCAACACCGGAAATCCTGGTCTGCCTCCAACATAGCTTTCTAATCTCCGAAACTGATCCCTGCGCTTCAACCGGTTCTCAATCCTTAAAATGAATCTGCGAGCGTCCCTGGCCTCATTGGTATTCCACCTTTTAGATTTACCCAGTGCTATGTCATCCAATCTGCTTTTGACTCCATCTCTGACGAACTTCAAGGTTTCATCACAGAACTTATGTATTTCTCCATAGGCCATGAAGCAGTTACGACCGTTTACACTGCGGTAGGTGAACCCAAATGTCGGATGTCTGATCAAGGAGTATTGAGATAGATGTTGAAGGTTCGGGATGTCAAACAGGTTTGGTTTGGTGAGATTCAGCTTCTTCTGATAACTTTCCACTCCCAGTTGAAGATCTTCTACTCTTTCTCTGATGACTATCTGCCTAATGTAGATTAGGAGAGCTGTGATAAAGGCAAGCTGCATCTCTTTGGGTAAGTTGCAAAGCTTTCCTTGAACTTTGAGCAGGTACATATCTTCAATGTCGTTGAGGAGTAGTCCTGGAAAGTCTGACTCGGAAATATCGTACTCTTTTTCATCAAGTCTTTTGAGTGTGATTTTGCTGAGGAAAGGGTACCCAAAGTGAGTGACAGTCGAAATGAACTGAATCGAGACTATCTTCAAATCACTTGTCACATCACCCATCGTCTGATTGAGTCTGCTGCTTCGATAATACTGTGTCCGGTTATCTGGCCAATGATGTATACCATAGAGTGCATTCCGTTCATAGTCAACAACTTTGTCGATGAATAAGGCAGAGGCTTCTTCTTTGATGGCATTGTTGAGATATCTAGCTGCAGGGAGAAAGGCAAGTGATGTGACGTACTTCTTCTCAATCTTGCTGCCTAGTTGCAGAAATTCCAAGTCATTGTTGAAGAAGAACTTGTAAGGGATCTTTGGTTCCTTAGGCTTCCCAATCATCGGTGGTGGTTTGGACCAGTCAGTTATGTATGGTGCGGTTTTCCTTGCGACCGGATTGACGTAAGATTCAGGATTGATCCCGTCAATATTGCTTGACATAGCTCGAGCAATATTTTCAAGATGGTACTCAAGTTCGATGGAGTTAGCAGACCGATCTTTCAGAAGATTGAACGCATCATTCTTGATTCTTCGTAGCTCTTTCTTGTTCATCTTTTTCATCTGAAACTTATGCTGAATCAACTAAGCGTATTCCACTGTTCGACCATCTTGAGGTTCTTGATTGTCTGCAAGTGGCGGTTGAGAATTAATCATCTTTTCAAACCAGGAGTAATCGGCAGTTTCGTCTTGGTCTAGCCATTTGAGGATGGTTTTCGGTTTCTTGGGTTCTGTGCCTTTTGATGAGGTGTCCGGTTTGTGCTGATGATGTTTTCGCTTCCTTTCTTTCTTCTTTGTAGATGACGGTTCTGGCACTTCATCGGTATGAGGAATCTCGTCTCCACTTGTATATTCAAAATGGTCATGTGCTTTGGGACCGGAACCAGATGCCTTAGGTTGTTGTGAAGATGTTGTTGTAGTTGGAAGGATGACCGGTGCTTTTGGTTGAGATGAGGGTCCTTCGGCTTGCTTTTGTTTCTTTGCCTGGGAGTTAGGATCCTGATCTTCATCATCTCTTGGACGTTTCAGTTTGTCGGCCTCATTGCTGCAGGTCTCTTTAGTCATTTTGGCTTTCAAAGCTTCCAGGACTTTTGCTTCTTCAGGTGATAATGTGAACTTGCTAGCCAATTTGTCTAAGAGCTGGGTTTCTAATTCGTCCATAGATAACCCCGGTTGTGGTAAAGTTGATTTGTCAGCACGAAGAGTAAACGAGGTAGATCTGATCACTTTCTTGACTGCTTGTTCTGCAAACTTTGTGAGTTCATCTCTCATAGGAGCCAGCAGTTCTTTCAACTCAGCCACTAAATGTTGTTCAATATACTGATGTGCTTGAGCAGCTAATGTGGCTTCCAAGTTCTCCTGCACATCCTTTGCTAAGAAGGTGTCAACCTTTTCTTGCAGCTCCTGGACATTAGTGTTAAGCTTCGTCAGTTCAACAACTTGGCTTGCAAGTGATGCAACCTGATCTTCCAATTTGTTTTTCTTCATGTCATGTACTCTTCTAAATGTTGTCTTTATCAACTTGGATGCAGCAGAGGCTTTGGTACTTGTAGGTTTCTTAATTGATTTGTCATGGGTTGATTCGGATGCTGGAGGAGATGATTGTGAGGATTCAATGTTGGTGGTTACGTCTTTGTCATCTCCTCTTTGTGGTTCGGGTTGTTCAACATTCTTTGCTTTGGCTGCTTCCTCTATTAATCTTTGTTCTTCTGCCAGTTTGTCAGCTTCGGCCTTAAGTTTTTGTTCTTCGGCTAATTTGGCTGCTTCTGCCTTAAGCCTCAGATCTTCAGCAAGCTTGGCTTCTTCTTCTTTTCGTAACTTATCTTCTGCCAGCTTAGCTGCCTCTTCTGCCTTCCTGCTTTCCTCCATACGGATTGTTTCCTCCAGTTTGGCTTATGCAAGCTCCTCAAGCCTAGCCTCTTCAGCTTCCTGCTTTTTCTTTAATTCCTCTTCTTGAGCCCTTTCTTTGAGCTCCATTTCTTCCATAGACAGCAAATGTGGAGCATCAGTATCCATGTGATCTTCCTCTTCTTCTTCTCCTGCTGCTGAAGCATTGTGCATTTCTTCATCTGTGGGTGATACTGTTGGGGTGTTGTAGACGACCAAATCAGTATTAGTTCCTTTAGTAGGTTCAGGAATACTGCTAGATCCACCAGCTTCATTAGTTTGAGAGAACAAAGGAGGTGGAGGTTGATCAGCTTGGAATGCATCTATCTTGCTGCGGAGGATGCCCAAATTGAGAGTTCTTTCATTTTCTTCTTTAACTGAAAGGCCTATGTTTGAGTGAGCAGATTCTTGTTCAGCAGTCATGGGTTCCTTCAGTTTCTCTTTCCCGACCCTTTCTTCTTCCAACTTTGTTTCTGCTTCAGTGAAAGGTCTTTGATTGAGATCTGCTGGGTATTCAGCATTATCAGCAAATTCATCAATGTTCTTCTCCCAATCTTCGAATGTCAAGTCTTTATCATCAATATCTTCAAGATTGACATTCTCGTTGATATTGGCAAAGGCTTCCCTGTAAACTGGACCTTCGTCGGACTCGATTTCAGAGTTAGACTGTTTTGGAGAAGATGGTGGTGAGGGGAACCACCCTGGTTCAGGGATGGATGCAGGTTGCTTGACAGGAGTTCTTCGCTTGAGTGTACCCTTTTTCTTTTGTGTAGACTTGGTAGAACTGCCGGAGCTCCCAGTCTTGATGCCTTTCTTTCCCTTCTTTTGCATGCACGAAGGTAGAACAACTTCATCCAAGAAGCCAACTTTGTCTTCCTCGAGAGCTTGAAGGTAGTACTTGTAGTTCTTACAAAGCTTCACTTTGGCATTCAAGAGACAATCGGGAAATTTCTTTCCTTGTTTACGAGTGCTGGTGTCTAGTCTCTTAATAACTTTGAGAGTTTCCTCATTTCTGAAAGTGTGCTTGGCTTCATCATCAAGTCTTTGTAATATCGTCATACTCACGAAGGAAGCTTTCGATGAGTAATTTTGTGAAGCGTACAAATGGAATGTTGTTGGTCTTGTATTGAATGTGCCACACAAGGTCTTCCCAGATAATGCTGGCATAATCTACTTTCTTGACGTTTGCCACTGCCCAGAAGAGTTTGAGGTGTTGGAGCTTGGGGTGTTCATGGCCAGTGTCTCTGCCAGATAAGGATTTGGCAATCAGAATATACAGGGTTCTCCATGGTTGTGGAAGAAATCTGATGTTGACCCTAGAATGTCTTGTCACAACTTCTTCTGATTCATCATAGCCAATATCCCGTAACCACTCTATCAGCTCTTCCTCGGTAGGTACTTGATCATATTCTTCATCTGGGCAAAGTTCGGGTAACCCAAGAACATTCCTTAGTGTATCTATGTCCACAGTGACCTGTCTGTTATGAAGCATGCAAGTGAAGGAAGCTTCCCCAAGGTCTAGCTGAAGTGTATGCCAAAATTGGTATATGTAGAAGCAGGCCACTGATGCTGACTTAGTGAACAAGAGCTTGTTGGAGTGATATAGGAGAGCATCCACTGCAACAATGCATGAGGATTCGTTGCATGTGATTTTGTTGAAGTTGATTCGTAAGTTGTTCTTTCCTATCTTCCTGGTGTAATCTTCGGGAAAGGTCTCTTCCCATGAGAGTTTTGGTTCAGGTTCTGGTCCATATGGAATGTCATTGTGTTCTGCCATCTGAATTGATCATAAACAAACACAAACATGGCAATGATTTACTTTGTTAGCTCAGACATTCAATTACATGATTGTGCATATTTTGAATTGATCAGTGGATGTTTGTGTGTGTGAAAACTTTTGTTATATGACAAACTTGTGTTCTTAGAAGTTAACACATGGTAGAAGATTATAACAATTTAGTTACAACATGAGTTTATCATTACAAGAGATTACACATAGGAAACATTACAACACTTAGAAAAAAATTTCATGAGTTTGACAATGTTACGCGTAAGTTAGAAAACCTACGCATAACATGACTTATGCGTAAGAAGTGAATTTAGGCGTAAGAGCAAAAGCTACGTATAACCTTATATGTTACACGTAAGGTAATTCTTATGCGTAGGCTCAATCTTACGCGTAGGATAAAATCTTAGGCGTAAGATATGAGCTTATGCAAAGGATTAACCTTATGCGTAAGATATAACTTATGCATAGGTTTTGACTTATGCCTAAGTTCAAGACTTATGCGTAAGATCAAGACTTATGCGTAAGAATATCTTTTATGGGTAAACATTGTCTTATCCAAGACAATGTTTTTTCAACGTGTCGAATCTTACGCGTAAGAATCAATCTTACGCGTAGGATGAACACCTTATGCGTAGATTTGTATTTGACGCAAATCACCTTTTGAAATTTCGAGTTGTTTGATTCCTGAAAGTGTAAAATCACAACCACTGATCAATATTTGTTCCAACACACTTAATACACACATTTTATGCGTAAACGTGCCTTAATCCTATTTTACGCGTAGGATCGTATGAACACTTAATCACAAATGGATTCAATCAGGTATCTGGGTTGAAATGAACTTAGGGCAAGTGATTCTAACATCCTAAGGAACATATGGTCCAAATTATAACAACAATCGACCACAAAATCACAAGATCAAAACTGCTAGTGCAACGAGCCCTAAATCTTTGATTCATGATCAAGAGATGTTTCTAAAGCAATTAAGTCACATGATCAAGTTCCTATGCATATACTAACACAATCCCCATCAACAATTAACATCATAACACTTAAAATCAAGAAGCCCTAAAAAAACTCGTATGAACCCTAAATTCAAATCAATCGATTTAGTGTTTCTGGGTACGATTGGAGTTTAGTATCATGTTTATTATCATCTAAGGATCATTTCCCACTAACAAATTTCATCCTAACACAACAAGTTTCTGGGTTTAATCTTAACGCAACACCCTAGATCAATTTTAACGATTGTGACAAATTAAACCGTTGGATTAAGATAAAATTTAAAACCCTTGTTAAGAATGGTGATCAAAACATGTTATGACTTACATATTTGAAGATAGATGTCCGGATTAATAGTTTGATTTAGAGCCGTGGATTGGGTTGGTGTGGATAGTAAATGTGTGTGTCAGTATAATGAATGACCGGTCAAAATTTGTTTTGACTAGTGGTAAAAACAAGTTTAAGATATTGACACATTTGGCCCTTTAGACCTTATGTTGCATTCAATCCTAATACCCAAATTAACTATCATATATAACTATTGTTAACTACACCAAGCTATGGTAAGAACAACTTGTCGAATTTTACTCCCCCTCGACCATAGACCGAAGTCTTTTCAAACTTAAAGAATTTAATCATAATGGTCAAGGTGAGTATCCCGAAACACTTATGAAGCATCACTTTTGATAAAAAAACGTAATATTTTTGGTAAAATGCAAGTATAAAAGTAAATATTTTGTGAAATTAAAAAAATACTTTTCCTCCCCCTCAACACTTGTTTTTAATAATTGAAGGCATTTTATAAAAAAGTGTTGAAAGAGGTGGTATATACTTGCATTTTTTTAGGAATATTTACAAAGATAGTTTTGATGTTTGACAATCAATTGTGTTTTAAAAACTTTTCCAGATCATCTGGAGTCAAACATCGCATATCAATTTGGTGAACTAGACTAGCAAACCTTGATGGTGCTAAGGATTTGGTAAGTAAGTCCGCCAATTGGTACTCAGTCCCGACAAAATACAGTTCAACGGTACCCTTTTCAACATGCTCTTTGATGAAGTGATATCGGAGATCGATGTGTTTGGATTTGCAGTGATGAACTGTGTTGCAGGAGATAGAAATGGCACTTTTGGAATCGCAGTAGATTGGAATCTTGTTGAATAGGTAGCCATAATCCTTAAGTTGTGATCTCATCCAGATGACTTGAGCACAACAAGTAGACATGGCTACATATTCAGATTCTGTTGACGACAGTGATGTGCAGTCCTGCTTCTTTGATTGCCATGACACAAGTTTATCTCCGAGAAACTGTAATCCACCAGATGTACTTTTGCGTGTGTCTAAGCATCCTGCATGGTCAGCATCTGAAAAAGCAATTAGTTCAAAACCAGAATCCTTCAGATACCAGATTCCCAAGTTAATGGTTCCCTTTATGTATCGAAGGATTCTTTTGACCTCACTGAGGGGTTTTTCAGTTGGTTTGGACTGATAGCGAGAGCACATGTAGACAACAAATACTATATCAGGTCTACTAGCTGTGAGATACATGAGTGACCCAATCATACTGCGGTATTTGGTAGGGTCAACAGGAGTCCCATGTAAATCAGCATCTAGTTTTGTGGTATAGCCCATTGGTGTATTATAAGTATCACAAGTCATCATTCCATGTTTCTTTAAAATTTCTAGAGCATATTTGGACTGATTTATAAAAATTCCACGGGGTGATTGATGAACTGGTAGTCCTAGAAAGAACGAAAGTTCACCCATCATGGACATTTCAAAATTATCTTTCATTAATTTTGCAAAATCATTAGAGTAACTTCTTTTTGTTGAGGCAAAAATAATGTCATCGACATATATTTGAACAACAAGTAAGTCCTCCCCGTAGGTTTTTGTAAATAGTGTTGGATCCACCGATCCTTTAGAAAATTTATTGTTCAGCAAGAAATTGGACAGTTTGTCATACCACGCCCGTGGGGCTTGCTTAAGTCCGTAGAGTGCCTTTTTGAGTCGGTAAACGTGATTGGGACGCTCAGGATCAACGAAGCCGTCTTGTTGGCTTACATACACTTCTTCACGGAGTTCTCCATTAAGAAATGCAGTTTTCACATCCATTTGGTAAACAATCATGTTCCTGTGTGCAGCGTAGGCCAAAAAGATCCGAACAGCTTCATGTCTAGCCACTGGAGCAAAAGATTCTGCAAAGTCAAGTCCTTCTAGTTGGGAGTATCCTTTCGCAACCAGGCGTGATTTGTTACGTATGACAGTGCCTTCAGCATCAAGCTTATTTTTCCAAATCCATTTTAACCCAATGACAAAGACTCCGTCAGGTCTTTCAACTAATTCCCAGACTTCTAATCTTATGAATTGCTGAAATTCCTCTTGCATAGATTCAATCCAGTTGTCATAAGTCATTGCTTCTTTAATATTCTTCGGTTCTTCGTGACAAACTGTGAGTGCATAGATACAAGTTTCTCCATCAGTGTGAAGTCGTTTTCTTGTCATAACAGGTGCATCTGGATGGCCAATAATATGAACTAGTGGATGGTCTCGAGTCCATTTGTGTGTCGAAGGGTCTAGTTGATAAGTATCTCGCATGTTAGCAGGATCCAAATAGCGTGTTGACGACTCAGCTATATCAGGAAAGGTAGGAGCCGGTGCAAACGGGTTAAAGAACACATCAGGATCATGCTCTGCGGGTTGTGGAACTGATTGTGGTGTAGGATCTTCAGCTGATTGTTGGGAGTTAGAAACAGTTTGTTCTGCTGTAAATGGTGATGCAATTGGAGGACCGTCTTTCTCAACAGTTGTTGTAGTTTGTTGAGGTGAGTCAGGTACTGGAATATTGTCGGGTTGAGCAGTGGAATTAGGTGAGACCTCAGTAGACCGGTATTCAATTGTATCATCAAAGAGTGGAGCAAACAAGGTTTCCAATTCTTTGCGGTTGAGTGGCAATGGTTCAGCCGAAGAGTTCGGAGAGTTAAGACGGTTGAATTCGGGTCCTAATCTCTGTTGCTCAGAAGCCAGTTCATCAAAATTAGCGTGAATGGTTTCTTGAATTTCTCTTGTCCGACTATTCCATATCCGAAAACCTTTAGAATTTTCACAGTATCCAACGAACACTCCGATGTCAGCCTTTGCTTTAAGTTTACCTAAATCATCACGATCATTTTTCGGATAACAAAGTGCTCCAAATACATGAAAGTAATCGATGTTCGGTTTCCTTTTGTGAACAATTTGATAAGGTGTTTTGCGATGGCGTTTTGTGATCATGCAACGGTTTTGGGTATAACATGCGGTTGAAACAGCTTCCGCCCACAAGTAATCTGGTAATTGAGCATTAATCAACATAGTTCTAGCAGCTTCCACTAACGTCCTATTGCGTCTTTCAACAACTCCATTCTGTTATGGGCTTCTAGGAATAGATGTTTGATGTTCAATTCCCACTTTCTCAAAATATGACCGAAGTGTCTGATTCTTAAATTCAGTTCCATTGTCAGTTCTAACTATTCGTACCGTGTTGCGTAACTGAACTTGAATTTTAGTGAGAAAGGTGATGATCATTGAAGGAGCTTGATCTTTACTTCGTAAAAAATAAACCCAAGTCCATCTGGAGTAATCATCCACAATTACAATAATGTAGCGTTTACCGTTGATACTTTGAACACGCATCGACCTACACAAATCCATATGTAGCAATTGTAAAACATGATTTGTACTGTGCTCAGGTTTTGAAGGAAAATGAGCCCGAGTACTTTTTCCTTGTTCACAGGCTGAACATAAGTGATCTTTGGTAAAACGGAATCTTGGAAATCCATCAACAAGTTTGTAACGAGCAAGGTCAGTCATAGTTTTGAAATTCAAGTGCGAAAGACGTTTGTGCCATAACCAATATTTAGTCGATTCCGCTTTGGAGAGAAGACATATCGGAGATGTAGCAATCATATTTGACATTGATATTGTATAAAGGTTAGAACCACGTGAGCCAGACATTAGATCGTTTCCTTGTAAGTCACGAACGAAACAAGTTTTCTCACGAAATGCAACTTCTAGATCCCCATCACAAAATTGACCAACAGAGAAAAGGTTGTGTCCAAGGCCTTCCACATAATAAACACGACTGATTTCAATGTTCCCACTGACATAGTCACCATATCCCATGATTAGAGCGTAATGATCGTTCCCGAATCTGACAGTACCAATGAACTTTGAGACAAAGCGGTGTAACAGTTTTAGATTCCCTGTCATATGTCGGGTGCATCCGCTATCAACAATCCAGAGAACAATCTATACCACCTGCATCACAAGAAGAAGACACGGATGGAACAAAAGTAAGGGTGGAACCCAAAGAAAGTGCGGGTTCCTGTTGGTTAGAAGCACATGTATTCAACAATTTAGGAATCCATTTAAAGTCTTGTTTGTGTTGTAACCAACGTTGCCAATTCCAACTAGTTCTTGCTTTCTTAATGGTGTATTCACTAGTAGTTGGCTTATTCCTAGATTTGTTCTCGGCACTTATGGGGGTAACTTCAACTTCAATAGAAACCGTAGAAGGCAGCTTTCCTAAGTTAGACTTAGAGGCAGTAGTGGGCCTAGGAGGAATGCGTGTCCTACGTTTCTTATGACGATTCAGAAGAGAATTAGCTATACATTTTGTATGATCACCAGATGATACGTTTTTACGACAAAACACACAAGATGCATTAATATTCAAAACATTCAAAGGTTCATCATTCGTTACATTTAGATTTTGATTACAATTTGCCAGATTAGAATCTAAATCTGATGCAACATGAGTTTTATTCAAATTCCTAAGTTGATCTTCTACTTCTTGAGCTTCTAGTGATCCTCTTTTACGTTGCCAGAGCCTATTCTTCTTTTTACTTTTTCGCTTGGGTCTGCTAACGCTATTAGTGGAGACTAGTCCTGTAGAAGTGGAGTTATCAACATTAGTATTTTGAACAACATTTCCTTTAGCAGTTTTGTCTAATTGATACAATCATGGTGCTATCACCGTGGTGTCAACAAACTTTCTTTTTTGGAGTATCTTGATTTTCTCATTCAAATCAATGATGATTTGATTCTTATCCTGAATATTTGACTCAAGTACACCATTGCAATATTTGATGTCTTCGCGGTTTTGTTGATATGCAACGTTTTCAATTTTTAAATCCGCAATTTCTTTCTCGTATTTGAGAGACAAACTTTTGAAAGACTCATTGTTTTTGCAAAGCTGACAAGAGTTTGAAATATTTTGACTTTGAAGTTTCAATTCCGTTTCAAGACTTTGAGCTTGACACCATTCAAGCCTTTGTTTGAGTTGACAAATTTCTTTAGAAAATTGTTTTGTCACATCATCATTTTGTATTCTCAGCTTATCATTATCATGTTTAAGTGTCTTGATTTCCACATTCAACAAGTTATTATCAACACAAAGATCATCCATAAGCATAGAAGTACCAGATTTATAGAGATCATTCATGATAACAGACAAAATATCAGCATTGAGAACTTGTTCCAAGAGTCGATCAGCATCATTCTTTAAAATTCTATTTCTTTGCTTTTGAACCAAAATCTCATTTTCAGTAGAGTTGAAAACGTTTATCATATTTTTGACCTCGTTTTGAAGTTCCTGATCCCAACGTGTAGCACATAGACGGAGGTGTTTGACAATTGGCAACATTTGTTTTTGAAAAATATCTCTCTTTTCTTGCTCGTAAGCGGATTGAAAAGTTTCAATTTTTATTTCAGAATTACGTTCAATTGTTTCCTCCAAAATTTCGATGTCTTCCATAAAAGTTTTTAAATAATTTAAGACACGACAACTTTTTGGTAAAGGTGTAAGTTCACCGGATGATGGTAAAGGACCATTTACCTGTGCTACAGTTTGGACAGGGGCCGCATTAGAGGATGAAACATATGACTCAGTGACATACCATGATTTCTCAAGTAATTCCTTTTGAGGAACAAAAGATTTAGAAATGTGTGGAGCTTGTGAATAATCATATGGTGTCCAATATTGAACATAACTCATTTTTGATCGACTCTCGTCTTCAAGTTCTTCTTCTTCTTCAGTATCAAAAACAACAGCACGCACAATCGTATTATCAAGCATGTGGTCCATACTGTAAATCTTAGGATTTTCTTTGAATGCTGTGTGAAGAAACATTGATTTGAAATCGCAAAGTGCAAATCCTTTATCGGGTCTCGGTTTTAAAGAAAATTTCTGAATTGTTGTGACAGAGTTCCCGTGTTTGTAAACAATGTGACGAAATTCTTTGAGTTGTTTTTCAAGATCAACAATCTCACCAAGTAAATTATCTATGTACTTCCTTTTTTGTATTTTATGTTCACAAAAATCCTTTTTACAATTGGACAATTCTGTTTCAGTTTTTGAAAGTACTGTTTGAAGACGTTCAACTTGCACTTTCAGTTCACACTTTTCACTTTCAAGTTTAGAAATCAACTTTCCATTTGACTCAATTAAATCTTGCATTTTGTGTTGAAGATCTTGCTCTTTGTTATAAGAATCTTGAAAAGCTTTTTCAAAACTTTTTGCATGTTTAATCTTGTCTTCCTGATTTGAAAGTTGAATTTTATAACACTCAATATCTCTTGCGAGTGACGCATTTTTTTCTTTTAAAACTTTGTTTTTCTCGTTGCATTTTATGATTTGCAATTGTTGTGCATCCAGTTGTTTAGATAACAATATTAGGTCAGGGTCTGGATCAAATGATGGTTCATGTTGTTCTATATGATCATGTTTATCATTCTCAATAGGATCCTCAAATGAAACAACTGTGTCATCATCAAATATGACAACTGTGCTTATTTGTTCATCTGTTTGAGAAGATGAAGATGATTTAGATGGAACAACTTGCGCCATATCTGATTCAGAAGCAGAGGGTGAGGCTATTTCATGTATTAGGCATGCTTTTTGGTCATGTACCTGAGACAAGCCGTCAGTGTCATACACTGGACCTGAATCATTAAACTGAAGTTCCTGCATGTTGGCCATAAGCATCACAGCTGCATTGGCTTCCAGATCTTCCATGTCATCATCATTGTTCACATTTGCTATGAAGTTGTTATCCTGTTCAGGGAAATGTCCATCTTTTTCATCTTGAAGAGCCATGAGTAATGCCTGCTTGTGAAACTTACTACCCCGAGTTCTCGGTTTGGGACATGCTGTCGCTATATGACCTTGTTCATTACAATTATAGCACCACACTGCATTCCCTGAGTTGGAGTTCCTAGTTGTAATAGTGTCAGACCTTTGCTGAGAAGAGCCTGAGTTGTTCCTGAACCCCTCATTGTTATTAAACCTCTGACCATTCCCAAAATTTCCTGAAGAACTTCCTGAACCAGATCGACCAGAGCAATAAGAGCAAGTCTCTGATTCAACGTATTAAAGTCATCATCGTCATCTTCATTGGAGTTGGAGTAATACACTGCATCATTGTTGTTTAATGGAACGAGTTGAGTAGAAGTATTCTGTGGAGATGAATCATAAGGGACCATTTGGTTCGAGGTAGAAGATTGTGGATAACTGAAGTAGTTTTGCTCTTGAACATATGCATGATTAGACATAGGTGGTGGAGCATAGGGAGATTGAGCTACGAGAAGAATTTGGTGTTGGTGTTGGTGTGTATCCTCCTCGTAGAGCTCGATCTTTTACAACTTCAGGTTCATGGTGTTTCAGAAAATCATACAACAAACCATATGGTGCATCATGAAGATTTTTGGTTTGACGAACAAATGTCACATATTTATGCCAATCCGGGCCAAGACTACCAACGAATTTGGAGTTCACTGCGATCCTTGGTACTGTGATTTTGTGACGTTCCAGATCATTGACCACATTTGTGAAACGATGATAGTAGGATTCAAGTGACTCTCCTGGTTCAATTGTGATGTCAGTGTATTCCATGTAGAGTTTGTATTCCATATCATCTTTGTTCAATTGAGTGCCTTCCATAAGGAGATGAACATGTTCCCACATAGCTTTGGCTGTTTTCTGAGCATCGACACTTCGATAAATTGGATTAGGTATACCTTGAAGTATATAAGCCATTGCATACTCATCAGCTTCACGATGTAATTTATGTTCTTCTGTGAGTAAAGATTCTGGAAGAGGTCTATCACCAGGAGGACGTGGAGGATCAGCAGTTGGATCACCAATTTCAAATCTTGTTGGCCACTCAAATGGTCCTTCAAGTATCACTTGTTTCAAGAATTTCCCATGAGGTTTCTTTAGTTCAAGAAATCGTAAGAATCGACTTGACCATTGAACATAGTTCCCAGGTGTTAGCATTGGAGGTGTTTCAAGTGATCCTGCCTCATGTCTGGATTGTTGAGTTGTAATAACTTCACACATTCTATCAAACCAGTGAGGTTGTTTGGAGGAATACAGATTGTTTTGTTGTGACATTTGATATGGTTATTGTTGAGGAATGATTTGATGTTGTTGTATCATGAGATATTGTGGTTGTGGATTAAACGGTTGTTGATGAAAGTGTGATTGTGAAGGTTGTTGATATGATTGTTGCTGATGGTATTGTTGTTGCTGATACTGCTGATGTTGTTGCTGAGGATTAGAGAAGTAGTAATGTGGTGGTTGAGACATCTTTGAACACTTGTGTAGTAATGGATCTTTGTAGAAGATTGAAATGCACGTTCCTTTGGTTAAGTTCAAAATTCCAGGGGTAAGTTGAATTCTTACGCTTAATAATAATCTTACGCGTAAACTTTAGGTTATGCGTAAAGAGTTGTTTATGCATAAACAATGAGTTTATGCGTAAGTTTCCTCTTTACGCGTAAGCTTTGCTTATGCGTAAGTTTAGACTTATGCGTAAGGTTAAACAACCAAACAAATTTTCCAAACTTATCCAAGCTTGAAAGATATCCGAAGTCGAAGTATTCCACTAACTTATCCAAGCTAGGGAAGTACTGAGTCACCGTAACACAAGGAGAAGACCTTTGATGAAACTTAAGCGTAGATTCTGGCAACTTACGCATAAGATGAACTCTTATGCGTAAGATTAGAACTTCTGCGTAGAAAAGGTAACTTATGCGTAGGATGTAGACTTACTCGTAGGTTTTAGGCGTAGATGACCAAGTTAAGCGTAACAACAGGGTTTTGACCAAGGTTACGCGTAAGGAAAGGGTTTTGACCAAATCTTATGCGTAGAAGGGACAAAAAGTACTGTTGACAGCTTTTCAATCGTACTGTTCACGTAAGTTACGCGTAAGGAGGTCAGTAGCATGAAAAATTTCAAATTTTTTGAAGAAAAATGCTTAGAAATAAAGTACTTTTGATCAAATAACTTCACCAATACTTAGAAAACACTAACTATTGAAGATTTTGAGTAGAAAAAACCTTAAAAATCAAAACTTTATGCAAAATCTAAGCTTCTAAACACTATGTTAACCTTAAAACTTATCCAAGCTTCAAGATTTGAGTGTAAGAAACAAAGAAAGAAGCAAAATAACACCTTAAACCCCACGTTAAATCCAAGAAACACACTTCAATCTCTATTAGGCGAATGATACCACTTGTTAGGTCACCATTTTGTAAACACAAGTATGATAATGAAAGAAATGAGATGAGAATGAGAGATGGTTGATTATAAGAAATGAGAGAAGATAATTTGCAAGAGTTTCCTTAATGTATTCAAATAACCAACAAAATGAAATGTTTACATAAGCTTAGTATTTATAAGGGAGGAGTAGGGTAACATTCCCTTCCTCCCTCATTCTAGTTAAACGTGGGCTTTCAAGCCCATTGGACTTTAGTACATAAGCCTTGTAACATAAAACATAATGAGATAAATAACTAAGCAACCTATTACAAAAGGTAATGACCGAGACTTGACAAAAATACAAAAGTATGATCCCAACAGGTTTCGATTTTGTAAATCAATCAACGTTATATGAATAAAACTCTTGTTTTATATACTATCATGTGTTATGCTTTTAAGTTTCAACATTATTATCCTATCATTCTTATCAAAAATTGTGCTCATTTCACAACTCTCTAATTACGATGTTTCTTTTGAACAATAGAATCATGGCGCCAAAGAAGAAGACACCACCAGCAATGACTCAAGCTGCTATTCGCAAACTAGTTAAGGACAGTGTCAATGCAGCACTCACAACGGAACGAGCAGCCGTAGCTGCAGTAGCTGCCGAAGCCGCCACAGCTGCTGGTGCTGTAGATGCTACAGCTGCTGAGGCTGCAGCAGCTGCTGAAGCCGCCACTGCTGCGGAAGTTGCTATAGCTGCAGAAGCTGCCCGAATTTCCAACCTTAACATTGGAGGACCAAATCCAACTATCCCTCCAGTGACAAATGTTGCTTCAGTACCTAAGGGTTGCTCATTCATTTCCTAATGCGAACCCATAAAGTTTAAGGGTACTGAAGGAGCTGTAGGTTTGACCCGCTAGTTTGAAAAAGCGGAGTCGGTATTTTTGGTCAGTAAATGAACTGAGAGTGATAAAGTTCAGCATGCCACAAGTACTCTGTTGAATGAGGCATTATCATGGTTGAATTCAATTGCTCAACCAATGGGCATTGAAAATGCTTATAAGATTTCTTGGGATAATCTGAAGAAGATGATGATCAAAGAGTACTGCCCCCGCAGTGAAATGCAGAAGTTAGAGGTAGAATTCTGGGATCATTCTGTTAGGGGAAATGACATCATAACCTACAACCGTCGATTCCAAGAATTGAGGATACTGTGTCGAACAATGGTTTCCACAAAAGAGAAATTGTTGGAATGGTATATCTGGGGACTTCCATCAAGTATACAAGGGAATGTAACTTCAGCCAATCCCAAGGAACTTGATGAAGCTATGCGGATGTCTCGCAGCCTCATGGATCAAGTGGTGCGTATGACAGAAACCCGAAAGCAAAACAACACTAACAACACTAACAACACCAACAACACCAACAATACCAATAACACCAACAACTCCAACTACCGTAACAACAATAACAATAAGAACAACAACAACAAGCGACCATGGGATGGTAACCGTGGAAGTAATAACAACAACAATAACAACAACCAAACCCGAAAAAACAACCATCACAATCAGCAGAACAAAAGACAAGAAGCCGCGACGGCTTATGTTGCTGCACCAGCCGGAGGTAAATACGTTGGTACTCTACCACAGTGTACCAAGTGCAACTACCATCATGCAGGTCCCTGCCTGGCCAAGTGCAACAAGTGTCAAAAGCCCGGACATCTTGCCAAGGATTGTAGAGGCAAGGCTGTAGCTACTGGGGCTAACACTCAGCCAATAGTTACATGTTTTGGGTGTGGTGAAAAGGGACACTTCAAGAACAACTGTCCTCAAAACCAAGGACCCCAAGGCGGAGGTGCTCGCGGTAGAGCCTATGTCATGGGAAATGGAGAACCACACCAGGACCCGAACGTGGTTACCGGTACGTTCTTACTCAATAACATTCCTGTTAAAGTCTTATTCGATTCTGGTGCTGATATGAGCTTTATATCTACTAGAATTGCGCCTTTACTTGATATTACATCAATCACTTTAACCACTAGTTATAGTATTGAACTAGCTACCGGTGACTTAGTAAATACTAATGCCATAATCCCAAACTGTACCCTTAATCTCTTAGACCACCCCTTTAACATCAATCTTATGCCAATCGAACTCGGAAGTTTTGATGTTGTCATTGGCATGGATTGGTTGTCTAAACATCAAGCTAATATCATTTGTGGTGAAAGAGTTGTGCACATTCCATGTGACAATGAAACTTTGATCATTCGTGGTGATCAAAGTGGAACTCAAATAAACATCATCTCATGTATCAAAACCATGAAGTACATTGAGAAAGGATGTTATGCTTTCTTAGCCCACGTAACCGAAAAGAAATCCGATGAAAAATGTCTCGAAGATGTTCCTATTGCCCGTGAGTTTCCTGAAGTCTTTCCGGAAGATTTACCCGGACTACCACCAAATCGTCAAATAGAATTCAGAATTGATTTAATACCAGGAGCGGCGCCAGTTGCCCGCGCACCATACCGGCTAGCACCTTCAGAGATGCAAGAGTTATCAAATCAATTACAAGAACTTTCGGACAAGGGATTTATTCGACCCAGTTCCTCACCTTGGGGAGCTCCAGTTTTATTCGTGAAAAAGAAAGATGGGTCATTACGAATGTGTATTGACTATCGTGAACTAAACAAATTAACCATAAAGAACCGATACCCACTACCAAGAATTGATGACTTATTCGATCAATTACAAGGTTCAACCTATTACTCAAAAATTGACCTACGGTCAGGTTACCATCAAGTTAGAGTTCGTGATGAAGACATTCCAAAAACAGCCTTTAGGACACGATATGGTCACCATGAATTCCAAGTGATGCCATTTGGGTTAACTAATGCACCGGCAGTATTCATGGATCTCATGAATCGTGTGTGTAAGCCATATTTGGACAAATTCGTGATTGTATTCATAGACGACATTCTCATATATTCCAAAAACGAAGAGGAACACAAAGAACACCTGAGAACAATTTTAGGACTACTCAAGGAAGAGAAATTGTATGCAAAGTTTTCCAAATGTGAATTTTGGATTCAATCAGTACAATTCCTTGGGCATGTGATTGACAAGACCGGTTTACATGTCGATCCCGCTAAAATTGAAGCTATCAAAGATTGGCCAACACCTACCACACCTACAGAAATTCGTCAATTTCTGGGTCTAGCCGGGTATTACCGAAGGTTTATTGAAGGATTTTCCTCAATAGCAAAATCTTTGACCAAGCTAACTCAGAAAAACAAGAAATACGTGTGGGATGAAGTTGAAGAAAAAGCTTTCCAAACCCTTAAACAGAAACTTTGTAGTGCTCCTATCCTAGCATTGCCAGATGGGATCCAAGATTTTGTAGTCTATTGTGATGCATCGCACCAAGGTTTAGGTGCCGTGTTGATGCAACGTGATAAAGTCATGGCTTATGCTTCAAGACAACTCAAGGTTCATGAAGAAAATTACACCACTCATGACTTAGAGTTAGGAGCTGTGGTCTTTGCACTAAAATCTGGAGACACTATCTATACGGTACTAGATGTACTGTGTACACCGATCATAAAAGTTTACAACACATTTTGAACCAAAAGGAACTAAACATGAGACAACGTCGTTGGTTGGAATTACTAAGTGATTATGACTGCGAAATTGGTTACCACCCAGGAAAGGCAAACGTAGTAGCCGACGCCCTGAGCCAAAAGGAACGGGTTAAACCACTACGAGTCCGAGCCTTAGTTTTAACCATAAATTCAAACTTTCCTGCTCAAATCCATCACGCTCAAGCTGAGGCGGTGAAACAAGAAGACATCCAAAAGGAAAAATTGGATGGCATGATACAGAAGAAATTCGAAACCCGTTCAGATGGAACTCTATGCTTCCAAGGTCGAAGTTGGTTACCACTTTATGGTGGCCTACGAGACTTGATCATGCATGAATCTCACAAGTCCAAATACTCCATACATCCAGGATCTGATAAGATGTATCATGATCTTAAACTACTCTATTGGTGGCCAAACATGAAGGCCGATATTGCAACATACGTTAGCAAATGTCTTACCTGCTCCAAAGTAAAAGCCGAACATCAAAAACCATCCGGTCCATTGCAACAACCAGAGATTCCTATGTGGAAATGGGAAAAAATTACTATGGACTTCATTACTAAGCTCCCAAAGACATCAAGCGGTTATGACTCCATCTGGGTCATAGTTGATCGTCTCTCAAAATCCGCACACTTTATACCAATCAAAGAGACTTACAAAATGGAACAACTTACTCGACTGTACGTCAAATAAATAGTCTCAAGACATGGTGCACCGATATCCATCATATCTGACCGAGATGGTAGATTTACTTCCAATTTCTGGCAGTCACTCCAAGACGCCTTTGGAACAAATCTAGATATGAGTACAGCGTACCATCCTCAGACCGATGGTCAGAGTGAACGAACCATTCAAACACTTGAAGACATGCTTCGAGCTTGTATAGTAGATTTTGGAAAAGGATGGGATACTCATCTACCATTAGTCGAATTTTCCTACAACAACAGCTATCATGCAAGTATTAAAGCAGCTCGATTTGAAGCACTTTATGGTCGAAAGTGTCGTTCACCTGCTTGTTGGGCTGAAGTGGGAGAAGTTCAACTCACTGGTCCAGAACTCATTCAAGAAACAACGGATAAGATTGTACAAATCAGAAGTCGACTACAAGCCGCAAGAGATCGACAGAAAAGTTATGCCGACACACGACGCAGACCCCTAGAATTCCAAGTCGGATAGGGTTATGTTAAAAGTATCGCCTTGGAAAGGCTTGATACGATTCGGTAAACAAGGAAAACTAAACCCAAGATACATCGGACCATTCAGAATCCTAGCCAGGGTTGGCCCTATGGCATACAGACTTGAGCTTCCATCAGAACTCAGTAGTGTACACCCCACTTTCCATGTATCTTACCTAAAGAAATGCTTGTCAGATGAATCACTCGTTATACCACTCAATGAAATTCAACTCAATGACGATCTTCAATTTATTGAGAAACCCGTAGAAATCATGGACCGAGAGGTCAAACAACTCAATCAAAGCCGTATTCCAATTGTCAAAGTTCGTTGGAACTCACGACGTGGTCCTGAATACACATGGGAACGAGAGGACCAGATACGTAAGAAATACCCACATCTTTTTACCAACGAAGCTTCTACTCCCAACGTAAATAGATCTCCGGGATGGAGCTCTCATATGGGGTGGAGACTGTAACAATTCGCAATTTCAGGTTAATTACTATTCCCGGAAATTTTACTATTCATTTTTACTATTCATTTTTACGATTTATTTTCCCAAAATTTGATTTTTATTTCATATTCTCGAGTGATAAATCATTTCCATGGCAAATTAAAAGTTTGACACTCGTCAGATCATTTTCGTGAAAGTTATGAAGGAATTACACGTTTTAGGGTAAAACGTCATTCAAAAATTTCACGCACAACGAAACTCGGTCGCGTTAATTTTCCCCGTATCAGAAAAATATTTGACACACTCATGATTTATTTGAGAATAAATCATGACTGAGAAAAACATGACCAAATAAACCTCGGCCGTGAAAAACTGAAATTTTCAGTTTTAAGCGTTTTTACTCAGCCGTAACCTTAGCCTATACCTGCACCGCGTTTCTAAGACGATTCGAGTTTTCACATTTTTGGAAAAATTCAACATATTTTTCCCTCCCCCTTTGACCAAAAAAATCATTTCTTGATTTTATAAGTCATTCCGTGATTTTCAGGCTTACGGTTTTATGTCTAAAAGACATTTAATAGCAACCGACACTAGAATGAGCCCAGTCTAGATATTATAAGTCATTTTAAATCATTTATATCGTATTAGAAAAGTAACATTTTACTTTTCTCAATTTTACACAATATTCGTACATTTTATGTATTACGCGTTTTAGACCCGTGTTTCCAGTTTTAGCAGGGTTTTACCACCCCAATGGAACCTACCACTCATTTTATATTTTATTATGGAACTTAATGACATGTTTATCAATACTTTCAAGTTCCATATTTTTACGACACCCGGTTTTACATTTTGAGGCTTAATCATTTACGGTTGGCATTTCCCGGAGTCAAATCTCATCCTAATACTTAGGATATTACCAAGCCAAGCACACCTCACCCCCCTAGCTCTTGTGAACCGCCAATAGGGGGGGATTCACTCCTTAATGTGGCTTGATCTCATGACTTAGGGCTTGGATGGTTTACATGTGTTGAAGTGTACTTAGGAAGCTTTGACAAAGTCTTATTTGTAACCTCCTCATGGACCTATAAATACCCCCCCCCCCCCTCCCCTTTGTTGCCGTGCATATCCAACACCAAAACCACTCCACACTTAGTTTATTTCCTTCTAATTTCTAACAAGGTTCAAGTGCTTATTCAAGATAGAAACCCTAGTTTCTTTTAGGTAATCAAAACACTTCCAAAACCTCATATACTTTGGTGATTTCTCTTGAGTTTGAATCCACTCAAGTCACCTCAACTTTCATCATCTATCTTTCAAGAATTACAAGAGTAGAAAGATTTCATGAAGTGAAGTGGGTTGAAGCTAAAGTCTATCAAAGTCCTATCCTTACATGTTAACTTCCTTTCTTTATTTGAAAGCCAAAAGTTGTAAGCCAAACCCTAACATGCTTCTTGTTAAATATCATGTTCATGTTATTTACATATTACTCATGCTATATTATGTCTTGTATTCATGTCCATGATGTATAAAAGTGAGTAAAACAAGTTATTGTATATGATTGTTAAGACAAGTTATTAAAACAAGTAAACTAGTGACTTTCTTGGTATAACCTGATCAAAATGGTAAAATTATGATATTGGATAATTACATATTACAGTAGAGGACCTAACAAGGAAACCATAGCAATTTGAACCACCTAAAACGAGTATACGAGTCAAAAGTTATGACCATTTGAAGTTACCAAAACTTTGCGGCAAAGCTGCCAAAAACATTCTGTTACAGAAACTTAAAACACGCAAAAAGAGGCATTTCTGGTCCGTTTCATGAAAAAGTTAAAGCACGAAAGTTATCCGGAATCACGTTTTCTTCAAAAACTCAGGAGCACGTCTCCAGAAAACCAACAACGAATGAAATTTTTATCAGTTTCTTAACAGCAATTTACATGTATATAAGTCACTATATATTGGTTATGTTTTAAAAAGACCAAGAGGTCTTATGACCTAGAATCAAGACCACAACCATGGCTAGAGCCAAGGCTGAGTCTCAAGACCATGGAACAATGACCAAAGGTCATGGCAAGTCCATGACTAAATGACCATAGAAGCTTACTTAGGCGAAAACATGAACCAAAGAATTGGCGATAACTTGAACAAGCAATTTGGAGTTACTTCACTTAAAAGAACCATGAGTTATTACAAAGAAAAATGGTCATACAAGTTATAAGAAACTTACCCTAATAACAATCTTCATGTAATAATAAACTTTCCTAAGTTTATTCAAATATTGAACATGTAATTTTCGGATCAAAACTTATATATATATATATATATATATATATATATATATATATATATATATATATATATATATATATATATATATATATATATATATATATATATATATATATACTTTATCAACTACTACAATAGTAGGGAGCCTCATGTGAGGAGTTCATTATGTAAGCCGTCGAGTTAAGTTGTGGATTTACGAATTAAAGTGTCCTGGCTCCTCGAACGTTTACTAACAAGACTTCTGAATTATGTTGGCCCGAACGGTAGTAAACGATATATAAAACATACATGTTTCATGAATCATTTCTTTCAAAGACTTACACTATACATCATACCACATCATGGACTAGATGCAAGATATATATATAGGCAATTCTTCATATTCTTTACTCCAATCCTAAGTCGCAACATTCTATTATAGGTTGCTCGTAGAAACCTTCACGATCCAACCATTACCTTCATTACTTGCTATCTTACTTAAGGTGAGTTCATAGCCCCACTTTACATTACTTCAATGTTTTACAAACCCTTGGGGGGAATACATGCTATTTTAAAACCGAACATAATGCTTTGAAACTGTATGCTGCCTGATTGTTTTATTATTACTAAGTACCTACCTTGCCAATCCTAGGCCCCATATCATGAACCATTTAATCACTAGTATTAGTGAGCGCGAGTATTGTGAATAGGCCTATTGGGATTGACGAATCCCATTTGTTTGAGCAGATTAGTTCAAACGAATGCACTATATTTGAACATTAAGTATGACGGCAAAGTACTTACCGGGGCAACAAAACCGCCGATTGATATTGGTACCCGTTAACGTATTGGTTGCATGAGCTTAGTATATAATAATAACTGTTTTGTTTTCTAACATAAGTATGAGTCTAATTAACTCTTACTACCAACATATTGTGTTCAACCGTTAAACAAACTCTATGAATATCACTCAACCTTTGTGTTGACCTCTTAAGCATGTATTTCAGGTCCATGATAATCAAGAATGGAGCGGAAGGGCACGTACTAAAGGAAGAATGCTATAAACTACTATGTCATTCGATAAAACATCAAAAGACTTTATATTGATGTATTTTGAAACATAGAACCTTTTTGGGACCTAACTATGTAAACTCTGATATATTTGAATAAATTCGAATGATAACTCTTTTTAATACGACTCGGTTAGAGATCGTTTTCTATTATTATGACTGTTGTGCCGTCGAGTAACACCCAAGTTGAATTCCGTTGCATCATGAATTGGGGGTGTTACACTTTACCTAAATTTCTATCTGCACTTTAGCACTTTAATCGAGATAGTGTAGTTGAGTGGTTCATTACAAGACTTGATAATAATCAATCGGAGTTCATACGTGTTTTTTGGGCTTTTGCTCCTTCTATAAAGGGATTTGAGCACTGCAGGCCTGTTATTAGTATTGATGCCACTCATTTGTACGGTAAATACAATGGCAAAATGATGATTGCAATGTGAGTCGATGCTAACAATCAAATATTGCCACTTGCGTTTGCTATTGCAGAAAATGAATCTTACAATAGATGGTATTGGTTTTTATCACACGTTAAGAAACACGTGGTGAAAGAACGTGAAGGCATTTGTCTAATATCAGATCGTCATCCTGGAATTCTAAAGGTGGTTAATGATGAAGGATCTCCATGGTTAGAGCCACGTGGTTTTCACAGGTTTATGATGACATATCATTAAGAATAATCATTATAACTTTTTTTCACTCATATTTGATAGTTTCTTACAGGTATTGTTTAAGACACTTCATCAACAACTTTAATGATAAATTTCACAACCTACAATTGAAAACATTAGCTTATCGTGCGGGGAGTCAGAATCAAGTTCGCAAGTTCAACTCTATCATGGATGAAATTGGGCAAATAAATCCAGAAGCTCGTCAGTGGCTACAGAGACACGCATTTGATAGATGGACACTTGCACACGACAGTGGAAAGCGATATGGGTTACTCACTACAAATTTATCAGAAATTTTTAATAGTGTTCTAAAAGGTGCTCGTTTTCTTCCAATTACTAGATGCGTCCAACTTACATTCTATAGATTGGTGCACTACTTTGATGTAAGGCATCCGCAAGGTATTCGTGCTCAAACTAGTGGAGAACGATATGCCCCTATGTTGTTGCAAAACAAGAAGCCTTAAAGTTGAAAGCTAGTGCACATGCCGTGAGATTATTTAATCGGGAGAGAGGAATATTTGAGGTGATAACTTAAAAAGGAAGAAATGTGCAAGTAGTTAATTTGGAAAAAGAAACTTGCACATGTGGCAAGTGGGAGGTATATAAGTATCCGTGTTCTCACGTGTTGAGCGCATGTGCCAATCTTTCTTTGAATAGTTGGCAATATGTTCATAAGTGTTACTCAATTCGAGAGTATTGTGCAACTTGGGCGTCCGAATTTTTCCCACTCCCTCATGAAGCATATTGGCCACAATCATCATTTTTTGGAGAACTACTTCCAAATTCAAATCTAAAACAGGTGAAATCGGGTCGTCCTCGTTCAACAAGAATTCATAATGGGATGGACATTAAGGAAGGGAAAAAAAACAACCTTTGTGAAATTTGCAAAAAAGGTGGTCATAATAGAAAAACATGTCCTTCTAGACCTAGAAGAATGGATGTTGCTCACTAAACAACTTGTAATCAAGGTATTTGATTAGCTTTTTTTTTTCTTAAAATAAGTAAATACTTACATATTTATATATATATATATATATATATATATATATATATATATATATATATATATATATATATATATATATATATATATATATATATAACATATATATATATATATATATATATATATATATATATATATATATATATATATATATATATATATAGTGAGGATCACGTGCGGATGTTTTGTTTTAGTGCGGACGTGCGGATAGATCTAGGCCGTCCAATCCAGATCTGATCTTGATTTTTTGTAAAAAAGTCAAGATCTACGAACTATCACAGTACCAAATCACCATTCAAACGATTTTTTTAATTTTTTTCCTTTTGAGCGATCCTTAATATTGTTATATTCTTTCATTTTTTTATTTTTTTAGATTTTTCTGTGAACTTTTTGTTTTTTTGATTATGAGTGCTACCGTGATATTAACCATATTATGAGTTCTACCGTGATATTAACAATATTATGAGCCGTGATATTAAAAACCTATGATAGCTACGGTTATATTGTAAAACCAACGTGATATTAAACTTTTTTACATGTAAAAATGAACCGTGATATTAGTGAAAAGCTTAATATAATTGTTTTTTTTTATTACGATATTAAAAAAAACTTACGGTGATATTAAAAAAACTGAAAAAGAATGTATGAATATTAGAGTGATATCAAGAAAGCATGATAGTTACGGCGATATTAACAATTTTTATTAAGAAAAAGTTTTTATGATATTAAAAAAGTTATTGTGATATTAAATTTTTTATTAAAAAAAAAGTTTCAGAATCTGATTTTGACTTTTTACAAAAGTCAAGATCAGATCTTGACTTTTGTAAAAAAGTCAAAATCATACGCTAATATCACAATACCTTTAACGATGAAAACGGTTTTTTTTTGAAATTTTTTTCAGCGATTCTTAATTATTTGTTGTCCTCTTTATTTTTTTAATTTTTTCAGATTTTTTTTGAATTTTTTTCAGAAAAAAAGCTAATACGATAGTAACGTTTTTGAAAAAAGACGGAATATTTACGATATTGCCACCGCGTTTTTTTTTATCAGAATCTGAGATGGACGGATGATCGTGTGGTCCACATTCATCCGTACCATCCGTACTAAAAAGGAAAAATGCACCCGATCCCTTCCCTATATATATATATATATATATATATATATATATATATATATACACATATTACCTTTTGTTTGGCCCTTAAGTTACTTTTCACGTGGTTCTTTGCGGATCAACATGTTGGAAGTGACTAAATGATGTTAGGAGCATAACTTGATGAAGAACTAGTGCTACAAACAATTTGCAATATTTTTTATTTGGCATGAAGTATTGGTTGAATCTATTCTGTTATTGTGTTTTTGGATCAATTACCTTTTGAATTTTGTTTTGAGAAAGACTCATTGTAATCTGTTGCATTCTTGTTGCTGTCACTGCAACTTCAGTTTATACTACAACTACGAGACTTGGTACTTATTTTATGTTTGTGCACTATGATTGGTCTTGGTTCATGGGAGGTTTTATTCTGTGTGTGGCTCGCCATTTATATGTGTTGTTTGTTTGCATTAGTTAGTTCATGTGCTAACTCTAGTTCAAAAAATAATAAAGTTTATGTGCTACTCTCTAACAGGTGACATGGTGCATTCTTGTTGTTAGTGTATGAATATATATATATGTGTGACATGTTGAAACGAACAGGTGATTTTTTTAACTAAAATAATAGTCAGTTTCACATACTTTGGTCGACCATATGAGTTTGTTTCAAATAAATACATTAAAATATAAATTGAAAAGAATAACAAAGAGAGCAACCATATAATGGTCAATATTATTCAACATGCCATACATTGGTCATTATTTTTTGAAAAAGCAATTAGTTAGTAGTGTACTGTTTACACATAGTTTTCCCAACAATCTTCTAAGACGAGTTTTATGTTGCGCTTTAATGTGATCGAATAATAGTTTGTATACAGCGAAAGTCGCAAGGTAATTTGTTATGAACACTGAACACGCCGTGATCAATTTATTACGTGTATTTTTTGATTCTTTGAGACTTTCGAATTCTAGCTATGGAGCCACTGCTAAATTAAGCTGTTTCATTGGTCATCGATACAATAATGCAGCTCCACAATCATCCTTGAGTAGTTGACTTAATTAGTTGGGTGCTGGGACCATCTGAAAAATGGTTTCTTCCAATTCCATTAACATATATGAACGTGTACAAAAATCGTACGGAAGGCTCTCTCAGTTTCCTGCAACTTGTAAATTTAGAATTCCAATATTTCCTCTTTGGCATGGAGTTAAAAGAATATAAGGCTGGACCATGTTGCCCTATAAACATTACTACATTAGTGTAAGCCAAAGCACAAGTTTAGAAATAATTCTATTTAAAATCTAAGTCCACGTATAAAACTCCTATTTGTAGCTTAACGTATGTTAAAGAAATATAAAGGTGACTTTAGTTTTAGTAGGGTTGAGTTTGCTATTCAAAAGAGGGTTGCGGCGCGACTTGTTGCTCGCTTGACTGCCATCTTATTGTAATTGTTATTTATCCACATGAAATGGGAATATATGATTACCTTTAAGGTGACTTTAAAGTAATATATATGATTTGCCAAAATATGATTTGCTTTTCAAGTTCAACAAAGAAAGAATATAATGGTCCTCCACTAATGAACTATATTCATTCAAAGGTATTTACTTTTGTGTGTTAGCTCCAATCGTTCGATAAAGTCTCACCACATAATCCCATTGGTAGTGACCAAATAGAAACTTTAGAGTCGTAAGGCCTCTGGCCAATTGCTCAAGAATGGGAATCTCTCTAACAGCTTTGACTCGTAACTAGAGTAAGAAACTATATTGAGGTTATGGTGTGATCGGGTCCGTCCCGTGAATTCCTGTGGCCCCTGGGCGGTAACTGAAATGAGGTCCCTTGCGAATGCAATCAATATACTTATATACGCTAATATGCTTCATGTCCAAACCAACGTTTTGAAACCCGGGTCGACCCGGCCGGTCGGACCGGAACCCGGTCAAAAAACGGGTTGTTTTGACCCGGGTTTCTAAAACCGGGTCAACCGGTGTGACCCGCCGGGTTTTGAGTGACCCGGGTTGACCCGGGTTTTGAAACCCGGTCGGGTTTGGATTTTCTCTATTTTTTATTATTTTTTATTTTTTTTAAAATTTAAATTTTGATTTTTTTTATTTATTTTTCATTATTAAGGTGTTATTTTTGTTTGATATGACTTTCTTATGGTATTTATTCACTCATATTTGTGCGTAAAATCGATTTTTGGAAATGTGCGTAAAACCGGGTCTAACCGGGGTGACCCGGTAACTCGGCCGGGTCGATCCCAAACCCGGGTTTCAAAACATTGGTCCAAACAGAAACATTTGCCTAATTTTTGTAATGAT
Source organism: Artemisia argyi (assembly GCA_030686995.1). NCBI lineage: Eukaryota > Viridiplantae > Streptophyta > Magnoliopsida > Asterales > Asteraceae > Artemisia > Artemisia argyi. Next base: position 126,360,712 of record CM060692.1, read on the forward strand.
GGCAGTTAATTTTTAATTAGTTTTCTTTTAACAACTAGTTGACTAGTTTTTGTTTTTTTTTTTGTTTTTTTTTTTTAACTTAGTTGACTAGTTAAGTTGTAGTATAAAACTAGTTCTTAAATTTTAGCAATATGTATATTTAATTCCAAAACACAATAATGTTTTTCTAAATATGACTTTGCGTCCGGCTTCGCCACGTGTCTAGGTCATTTTTCAGGAATCGTTTTTTAAATATAGTATGTAAGTTGTTTCAAACAATTTGCATTATAAACATTAAAACCACTGCATTTATATACTACTCATTTTAATTAGGCAAGCATTTGACATTGCATGGTTTAGTAGTTTCCAAACTAAGGCATCTACTATGGATGAGCCTATTAGAGGTTTATAAAATTGCCACATTTTATAATGTCATTAATTTTTAAAACTTTTTATGTTATGAACCTATTGTTACTATAAATAAATCTTTTGAGGTTTATAAAATTTCTTCAACATTTGAATGTCATTTATTATTTAGTTGAAAAAAAAGGAAATAAACAATTTTTGGACCTCTCCAAGATCTTAGACTTTTTCATACCACATAGGCATGAAATGATTCCTCACTATGGTATAAAAATTCTTTGACCTCTTCATAAGTGTTTAGACATATTCTTAAACTTCCATAGTAGATGCTCTAAGATAAGGTCAATTATCAATTATTACTAAATCGATCGTTACTTTCGTAGATCGTTATCAAGTTGGGGAACATACTTAAGACATACGTGTTTTATATACTGTATTAGTTAACATTCTTAAAGAGATATTGGCAAAATATTACACCTTATTATAATTTCAACTTATCGCAATTGATTTGATTTTACTCAAAGGGATATATTCCTAAATGTCATGTCTTACTTATATCTCTTTGCTTCGACGTTCATTTTGTATGTATCTTCAGATTGACATTCAGATTATTTCATGATAGTAACATATGTTAGATACATAGGGTTTATAGGTGTTATAAAGTTGGCCACAGTAAGGCGACTCAATCCTCTCATTTTTTCATGTCACGTCAGCTTTTTCTCTTCAGCGACCTGCTGGCGATTGGGTGCCCCAGTAAAGGCGACCAAGTTCTTTTTTTCTTTTTTTAACATTTTTAACACAAACTAAAATTTCATTCATAATTAAAACATTACATATTAATTTAAATAAATAAAAACATTACAACACTTATTAAAAACTAATAATCCAGGTTGTGTTGTTCCTTGATTGAGTCTTTGATATCTTGCATTTTTTGCCGTTATAATGCGGGCAAAGATGGGTCGATTGGTGTGAGATAGAAGATGAGGTCTTTTTTATATTTCTTTTGTCGCTCAAATTCAAGTTTTTGTTCTTCCATTGCCAATCTTCTATCTTCTTGCTCCGCTTTCTTTTGCTGCAGCTCTAATCCTTATCCCTTTGCTCTAGCTCTTTTTTCTTCAAGTTGTAGTATCCGTCTGCAAGCTCCTGCTTCTTACTCAATGCCATTGACTTAATGGTTTTCCATTTGTCGGCTACCTCATCCAAATTCCAAGACTTGGAATTCTCCGACGATTTCTTCTTAGTAGCCTTATTTTTCTTAGCTGTATCATGACCAACTGGTCGCTCATTTCGAGGCTCTTCATTATCAGGCACATCCGAGCCAGTTTCAGAAGTCCTTGATTTTTTTCGAGCCTCATTTTGGTTTAAAAAAACCGGCATCTCATTTTTCTTCCATGTTTGATGGTCCCTCAAAATCTCCCAACAATGATCCAAATGAAAGGCACGCTTCATCATTATTTCATATTCTTCACACGCTCTTTAGTAAATATTGAGATCTTCTCACCCCTTCTAAAATTCGTATAACAATTGTCGTAAATGGCACAAAATGCACCAACTCTAGGACGAATCCTATTTTTCCACTTGCTAGTAATTGAGTTGTACGATCTTCCTTCATCAACCTCATTTTCAAAGTATGTAATTACTTTCTTCCAAGATCCCTTAGAATTTTGGTTAGTTCCAACTATGCTATCCTCCGACAAATCACACCAAGCTATGCACAATGCGATCTCTTCTTTTTTTGTCCAAATCGCCGAATCATTCGTGGTTTCTTTCTTAACCGCCTTCTTCTTACCCTTTGTAGCACGCTTCTTTGGTTTGACCGGTGACATCTCTTCAGAAATAGTGTTGTTGTCGTCGATCATCACCAACAAGATCATCATTTGGAACCGAATCGTGAAACGATCCATGACCCGAACCTTGATAACCTGGTGACATATGTTGACTCGGATAACCCGAACCGGTTCCAACATAAAAATCAGGATTGTTGCATAATTGTTCCATAAAATCACAAGCAACAAGATTGATGTGGTTAACCGGAGAATAATTTTGATAATTAGAATAGGAAGACGTTGATGAGTCCATTGTTGGATGATACGACGATTCGGGGGAGCCATACATAGATTGTTGGCTTTGATGGGAGTGGCTTTGTTATGGTTGTTGGTTGTTTGATATGGTGGAATGAACGGACGATTAACATTACGATGCATAGTAAATGGATTGAATGTTTGTTGTTGTAGAGGTTGTTGAGATTGATAATCAAGAGTAGCGGGTCGGAAATTCACGTTTAGTGAGACACCGGTTAACCGAAATGTCAAATCCGGTGATAATTGTTGGTTGTTTTGTGGTAAACGGGATTTTCGGTCTTTTTCTTGTTGTGGTGTTTTCTTAGACATTTTGAATAGAAATAATTGTGAGATTGTGTAAATTGAAGTGTGTTTATGTTGTGCATTTATAAGGTAATTTAAAGTATACATACATACATACATACATACATACATACATATTTGTGCCAAACGGCTAGTTTTCAAACGGTAGATTTTTTTTTCCTTTTTTTTAGCTCAAACATCTATATATATATTTAAGATGGTAACCGTTTGGATCAAAAAGCAAACAATATGGGAAATTATATTCGGTCGAGATCACGACCTATCGTCTTTGTTTTCCTCCCTCTACTCGGTCGCGACCGAATGTTCACACAAAGGCCAACCGAGATCCACCTAGACGACCGACTCAGTTGAGCATGCTTCTGTGGGCAGCCTAAGTGAAATCACCATCGATTCAAGAACCTCAAACGTGTGTGTTTATCTCCTTCATTATTCATTTGAAAAGGTCAAAAAATGTGCATGCATGTAACGTTGCTTCATTAATGATGTTAAAATCATTTTTCATGTACGGTTCAGTGGTATTAGAAAGTACATTCATCTTTAGTTGCTATTATCTTCGTCTTTAAATAAATGTTCAGTTTGACTTTTCAGGGTCAAATTGGTTCAACTTTGACTTTAACTATTTTTGTAGGTATTATATAATATTTTATGCAAAATATATGAATAGATTAGGTTTAAAATGTATTTTTCAATGATATAATTTTTATCATGTCTTATATAATACAAAAAAATATTTAAAATTAAAGTTGAACCAGTTTAACTCTGAAAAGTCAAACTTAATACTCCGTATTTATTTAGTGACGGAGATAGTATTAGAAAATACATCCATCTTTAGTTGTTATATTATAATGTAAATTATGAAATAATCCAGGAGGTGAAAAACAAACTTTAAACTAGGAGCTTTTTCTAAAACTATTATTGATTCCATGTGGTGAAAAACACAGTTTGAACTAGGAGCTTTTTCTAAAATTAGGTTGTGTTTGGCAACAAGCGTCTTGAAGTATTTTGGAGTGGTAAACGACAAGCGGTTAGTAGTTTGGTTGAAAAGCTTGTTTGGCAATGAAGCAATTATAGTTTGAAATTTATGCAACTGTCATATTTGTAATGCTTGCTAAAGAAGAATTTCTAGCAAATTCTCAAGCGTTTTGTTTTAATTTACTCATATACTCTCAATTAGTTTCTCATTTCCTTATTTAGCTTCTTATTATAATATGTATATGCCCTTGTTCGTAATTTTACACTTTATAATTATTGCTACAGCTATGTTATCAAACATCAGCTAAGTGCTAACTGCTACTACTAACTGCTACCGCTTACTGCTTACTTCTACCGCTACTGCTACGTGTCGCCAAACAGTTGAAAATCAATTTGAAAGCCATATAAAAAGACATGTGTGCGCTTTTTTAGAGCTGGTACACCAATTGGGACACATAATACTAGAGTAATTTGGTTGCGAAATGAAACTAAAAAAGAGCATATTGCATATCACATGGAATAAAAACGTACGTGTTTGCATATCTAAAGTTTTTAAAAACGTGAATCTGCCTGATTAACCTTTGTGTTGTTATTTATTTATTCTATAAATCAGTTGAGCAAGAAAGCAATTTATATGCACGTAACAAGTTTGAGAAAATGCCAAGTCGTTTGTTCTTGGTTCTAAGCGTTGATTTTGTTTACCTAGGAGTTGGATTGTTGGCGCTATGAGTGTTATGCTTTTTGGCTTGATTTATAGATAACCATTTCATGAAACTTTTAGATGATCAAATCATGCATTATTGGGATATTTCCAATGTATTTTATGTGTTGCATTTATTTATTTATTTATTTATTTATTTATCTATTTTGTATTCTTCTTATCCAAATTATAAGACTATAAACAAGAAACTGCTTGGAGTTCGTGATCAGCCGGGTCCTTAATTAATATTTTGCCGCTCTCAATTAATTTCGCATCATCTAAGCATGTCTTTTAATAGGGGTGGAAACGAGTCGAGTCGCTCGTGAAAAGCTCGAGATCGGATCGGTAAAACGCTCGAACGAGCCGAGTTCAAACAAGCTCGAGCTTGAGCTCGAGCTCGAGCTTAAGTTTAGGCTCATTTAATAATCGAGCTCGAGCCCGAGTTCTATATAAAAAGCTCGAGTAGGCTCGCGAGCCTAAACGAGCCCTAGAAATACATACGTATATAAATTGTCTATACGTATAAACGAGCTTAAAAGTAGTAAACGAGCTCGAGCCTTATGTAATTAATGAGCCGAGCTCCATTTGAACTTTATTTTCTTTAACATATCATATAAATTAGTCGAGCCCGAGCCGAGCTCGAGGTGTGAAAATTTTTACGAGCCGAGCTCGAGCTTAAAATATAAGGCTTGAAAGGAGCTCGAGCCCGAGCTCGAGCTCGGCTCGTTTCCACCCCACTTTTTAACATATTTTGACAATGAGGTTAGGGAAGAGAAGAAAAAACTACACAATGCATGGATACTTTAGACAGTTGTATAGTTATTCATAACAAAGGTAAAATCATTGTGGTTTACCAATTTTTAGTTTCAAATCACCACCTATTACTTAATTATTCGAATAATTACTCAAAAAGACTGTCGTGTGGAGTTTGTGATCATATTCACAAGTGTAATGACCGTTGTACCGTTTATTTGAGTAAAGGGGAGTAATCCTGTACCCTGGTAAAATATATTAACCAAAAAAACATTGAAGTACAACGGATGAAAGTGAATCACTCATCTCATTCTTTTAGAACACTTACAAACAACTCTATATAAGAATGGCATGTCATTCTTATAACTTACAAACTAAAAAATGACAACCTACCATGACTATACAATTGAATAAACATTATGAACATAAAAAGCTTGCTTCACAATAGTAGCACCAAACGCATAGTCATCGTAGAACTTCAACTCAACTTCCAAGTGATCATCAACATATAATATGTTTGTAGTATCAACGACCACCACAAACAAAACCTCCACCATTCCCATCGTATTATGGACAATAATTTCAAAGTTATTAAACACTACAAGTCTGAAAAATATGAGGGAGTTTATAAAAAAAATATCTACCATTCAACCAAAAGAAGATAACCAAGCCACGCCATTACGTCGAATCATAGAGAAACCAATAGTGGGCATGTATGTACCAACGGCAAGGATCCAAGTTGAAAGGTAACACCAATACAGCGAACCTGCAACAAAATACACACAAAAAATCAAATTTTTTTATTTATTTATTTTATTATTATTATTATTATTATTATTATTTATAATGGCAACAAAAGAAAAGTCGGCTACACAACATTCAAAAAATATTAAGTTATGACACTTTTTGTTAACATTTTTATTTTTTGAAAGGACACTTTTTGGTAATTATCTGTTGATACAAAAATTGGGCGTTTTTGACTATGGGCTCTTGCTCTCGTACCAATTCGCTTCTTAATGCTTGAAACCTGCGCACTAAGAAAATAGACAACACCGTTAGGCTTATCGTGGGATTGTCTCCCACGATTAGACTCCGGCGTGAGAGTAAGTAATCGATTTAGGGTTCTCGTAAAGAGTTTAAGGGTTTGTGAATCGTACCTTGAATGAGAATTATGTCATTCCTTATATAGGCGCAAAATCCTTGTAGGGTTCGTGCTCGTTACGTTTCGCACACATGGTGCTTATCCGGGTTAAGGATATCCATTCCATAGATAGAAGATCTCTATCTATTCCGTATATAGTTTGCTTGGGCTTGCGTGAGCCCATTCCTATTATTGATGCGGCCCAAGTTATAATAGCCCACGCATGGTTGCTTCAGGCCTTAGCAATGTTTAATATTTGGGCTTGTGGCACATATATAGACTATACGTCATCATGTCCCCCCAGTCTAGTGTGCGCGGCTCGTAACCGCGGATGCTAGACTAGTCAAAACAGCGGTAAGCGTGGCGGGAGAACTGTGAAATATTGCCGCCCAATATTGAGTACAATGTACATAGTCATAGATATTTCAAAGAAATGCCTCGAAAATCGGGAGTTGTGTCCACGTGTCCCCTGGAAAACAGGAAAAAGTGCATGTACCGTTTCGGTTTCTAGCCACACGTTGTGTGAGTGGGATCCACGTGGGCGTCATCTAGGGTTTTTGGACTCCTTACATAAGAGTCACCGTCTCCTTTTTACCTAAACACATAGTAAAAACACATACTCACCCTTGCACTCTTCTTCAAAGCGTTTTTTTTTTTTTTTTTTTTTTTTTTTTTTTTTTGCAAAGAAAGTAACTGTTTTATTAGGTAAATTTATGTGCGTTTCTTAGTAAATTTATGAAAATGGTTGCCCAATTAGAAGATTTTCTCTCTGCGATGAGTGAGAATGATGTGCGTCAGTTTACATCTGACTACTTCATTTCTCTGGATGTGCATCCAGAGGCTCCAGATGTTGATGCGTGTATAGCCGATTTCCCCGAAGGGAAAATAGGATTATACACGCGTTTTTTCGAGTATGCGAATTACCGCGTACTGATATCTATTTTTCTGAGCGATTTACTCAATCACTATCGTCTCCACATCTCACAGCTGCACTGTATAGGTGCGGCTAAGGTGTCGAATTTTGAGGTAAACTGCCGTTTACTTGCGATAGAGCCGACCATTGCCTTGTTCCGCGCCTTCTACCACACAACGTGGTCGAATGGATGGGTGTCCTTTGCGAAGCGCCCAGGGGCGCTTCAGTGCTATACTGAGAAGGTAGACTCCCTGAGGCATTGGAGGGAGCACTTTTTCTGGGTTGATGACGTGGTGTTTCCATCACCCTTTGAGTTTTATACTCAAGACACGTTGCCAAGGAATGGGCGCCCCGCACCCGGTTCCTATAGTTTGGCCGATGCGCAGACCCTTGATGCTAACCGCATTCCCATTAACCCTTATCCGGAGGAGTTTTTGGTGCATGTGGGGTTGAGTCGCAAATACTTTGGTGGTGTTGACGAGGTGCCAACCTTCATTGATGAGGAAGGCCGGGGTGGGTGTTCGTCCCTTCTGCTTCTAATCATGTAAGTTTTTTCTATATGCGCACGTTTAGTAACTAATCCCTTCTTTTTTGCTGTTTGTTTCTATGTGTGCAGAGATGGATCTATTTGCTGTGGTCAAGCTGGAAAAGCCAAAGCAGGTGACTGTGGGAGTGCGCCCTCTGAGGGAGGGTGAGCAGCCACTTCTAGAAGCGACCCGGGGTCATCTGACTGTGCTGGGGGATGTTGGCCACGAAGATTCGCCACCTCTCCAAGTAACGCCCGTTCAGAGTGTGGCGCCAACTGTGGAGACAGCGCACGTAGAGGAGGTGCACTCCGAATCTTCGGATAGTGTGGAATTCCTGAAACCTGAGGAGGTGTTGAAGGAAGAGGTAGCGCAGAATCTAAAGCGCAAAGGGGAGGCTGGGAGCAGTGGCACTTCTAAGAGACGACGCCACCTTATTGGAGATGCGGAGTCATCCGCGGAGGAAGAGACATCCACTCCTGGCGCGGATAAGAAGGCTGCCGAGGCCTCGCCCTTTATGTAAGTATTTTGTCGCATATTATGCGTATTACTTGTCGTAATATTTTTTTAACAGTTTGCTTTTTTATTTATTGTAGCGATGATGCTACGAAGGATGATGGAGCCTTCGTGGAGACAGTGGCCCCTCCGCAGAATGAAAACAGGGAGGAGGGGGCAAAGGTTGATGAGGGCGTATCTGCGCAGCAACTAATGGATGAGTTGGCTGCTACTGCTGCGCGTCAAACTGAGCTGGTGGCTCAGTTGAAGACGAGGTACGTCGGGGAGAGTAGCACTCTCGCCCAAAAAGATGAGGAGATAACTATGCTCCGTGCGCAGCTGGCTGAAGCGCAGGCGGAAGTGGGGTCCTCCAGGGTGTACAATGAGAAGGTCACCAATGAGAAGTTGACCGCGATGGCTGAGCTGGAGCAGGCGCGCGGACAACTTCATCAGTACAAGGCCAACCTTACTTGGGCAGTAAGGTATTTGGAGGAGAAGAAGGAGGAGCACTTCGTGAATATTGTTAAGTTCAAGGAGCGCATGGAGGAGATTGTCCAGATGCAGGAGAATAAGCTGCGTGGCCTGAGCATAGAGTACGATGAGGAGTTATACCCTCATCTGATGTCGACTATTGCTGAGCGCAGGTACTTCCTTTTCAGCTTTGTATGCTTTATTTTATTTTGTTGCTATGTTTTCTTTGACACAAGTTGTCCTTGTTGATGTAGGTGGTTGATTAGTCATGAGTTGCGTCTGGCCGCTATGGGCACTTTGGAGTCCCAAGAGGTGTTGGGTGCCTTTGGGAAGGTGGTGCAGTGTGCTGTGGAGCGTGGGAGGTCGCAAGCTATGGAGGATCTCCATGAGGCTAAGTTATTGAGCAAAGCCTTGACTGAGGTACCTGGCTATAACGCGGGTGCGTATGACGAGCTGGTGCAGGCTATGGAGGGGATGAAACTTCTCGAGCTGCCTCATATTGCACGGTTGGAGCGCGACCAAGACAACCCCATAAAGGTAATTATGGAGGGGTTGACCTTGGAGCGCCATATTTTGGAGGATGCAGAGGCGCAACCGGACTACTTCCTAAAGCCCGATGAGTCGCAGCTGCAGGTTCCAGTGTTTGCGCAGCCTCGCCATATGCTGAACCCTTTTGCCCTTGAGAGGGAAATTCCTCTGAAGGAGGTACTGGAGCGCCACGCGCAGAGAGCTGCCCAAAAGAAAGGTATTAAGGGCAAGGTTGTATTATGCGGCGAGGGCGCTGCACATATCCCCAGGTCTGATGGGGTTCCTGTGAGTGTGCCAAGCGTATCTCCCAAGGATGCATTGCTCTTGAGAAAGCTTCAAGAGGCGGGGAGTTCTGCTGCACCGGAAGATAGCCCTAAGCATCGCCATAGCGTGTAGGCTGTTTTTTTGTATATTTATTATGTAAATAACAAAGTGTATCTTTTGCTTGTAATTTTGTGTAAAAATGTTGAATAAGATACTCTTTTATAAATTAAGTGCGTGACTTAAAAATATACTTGCATTAATATTTACTAAGCTTTATTATTTGACCAAGTGTCTTGGCTCGTTATTTGCTAAGCTTTGTACGGTGTACTTAATATTTGCGCACCCTTCGTGGGATGCGCACATAAAACTTACCTCAACGTCTCAAAAGTAAGGTGCTTAGCAAGGATGCGTGATCCAATGTTGATGGGTTTACAACCCTCTTACTCAACGAGTGAATTAGTAGGTTTACTCATCCTTTATGCCTTCGTGGGTCTTAATTAGTGCATGCACGCCATGTAGGCAAAAATATAAGATAACAATATTGACATATATAAGTATGTACGCAATAAAGTGGAATACGTTATGGAGTTAGCTAGAAACCATAACATTTTATTGATACTTGCAAGTTTTTTGAAAAATTTATAAATATAACATTTATCAGGATTTACTGTAGCTTAGCTATAGTAACACGAAGCTACAGTAATCCCCCTCACAGTGAACAGTAGAATGTACAGTAACTAACGGTCGTTAAGTTACTGTACATTCTACTGTTCATCCGTTAATTTTTTTTTTTTTTTTTTTTTTTTTACATTCTTTGGCAAAACATCCCGCGGCAACGCGCGGGTGATCCACCTCGTAAAAATACAATTCATAAGAAAGAAAAGAAAAATCAAACACTTATTGGGCACATCCTAAAGTGCAAAGGTGTCTGTGTATTGGCCGTAGCCTTGCCTAAAGATAGCATCTTTTAAGATTGCAGATGTTCCAGGTGCGCGCTAGGTCGTGACCTTCCATATCGCGCAGCCTGTATGCGCCATTGCCTAGCGCATCGGTGACCTCGTAGGGTCCTTCCCATTTAGGTCCGAGCTTGCCTGTGTCTTCAGCGTGGCTCGCATCATTGGCGCGGTATACAAAGTCTCCTGGCCTGAAGGAAGTGTGTTTGACCTTTGCATCATAATACTTCTTCTTTTTTGCCTTAGCCTTTGCTTCGCGTATAGCTGCGCGTTCACGTCTTTCTTCCAGTAAGTCCAAGTCTATGTGCCGCTCCTCGTCATTTGTTGTGACGTTGACCTCTGTTGTTCGTATAGTTGGCATCCCTATCTCAGCTGGTATGACGGCCTCTGTTCCGTAGACAAGGGAGAATGGCGTGTCGCCAGTACTAGTTTTGATTGTGGTGCGATGCGCCCATAAGACATGTGAGAGCTCGTCCACCCACCTTCCTTTGTGTCTGTCAAGGCGCGCTTTTATTCCTTCACCTAGACTGCGATTTGCACGCTCAACTAAACCATTGGTTTGTGGGTGTTTTACTGAGTCGAAGTGTTGTGTGATGTTCAATTGCGCGCACCAATCTTTGAATGGGTTGTCGCGGAACTGTTTCCCATTATCTGATATAATCTCTCCGGGTAGTCCGAAGCGACAGACAATGTTGTCCCAGACAAAGCGTTTGACTTGGTTTCCCGTGATGCTCACCACCGCCTTTGCTTCAATCCACTGTGTGATTTAATCTATGGCTACGATGAGGAACTTTAGCCCTCCTGCTGCAACTGGGAAGGGTCCTGCGATGTCAATGCCCCACTTGTAAAATGGCCATGGTGAGGTAATGGGTGTTAGCTCTTGTTGTGGTCAGCCCGGAATTGGCCTGTATACTTGACAATTGCTGCATTTTTTTATCAGATCGCGTGCGTCGCGGTGCATAGTTGGCCAATAATACCCCGACCGTAGAGCGCTTGCTACCACATATTGCGGCCCTGAGTGCATGCTACATGATCCAGCATGGATTTCTCGGAGTACATAGTCTGCTTGAAGAGGTCCGACACATCTGAGCCATGGTTGCAAAAAGGAGCGTCGATAGAGTATGTTGTCTCGTAGTTCAAATCGCTGCGCTGTGCGCCGCACTCTTCGAGCGTCCTTATGGTCTTGTGGCAAGACTCCCTTGTTAATGAATTCAATGATAGGTGTCATCCATATAGGATCTTGTTCTTCTATCACTGTGGATACTTCCATCTCCAAGATTGACTTGTTTGTAAGGTTTCTACCAATACCTGTTTTGATAGGTGCGCAAAGCTTGTGGATGCGATCTTGCTGAGTGCGTCAGCCTTCCTGTTGTCCCCTCTGGGCACCTGTTTTATTGTGAACCTGTCAAAGTTTTTAATTAAGGATTTGGTCCTATCCAAGTATTGGATCATGTGTTCATCCTTTGCTTCATATTCACCTAGCACGTGGTTAGCGACTAGCCGAGAATGTACGTTTGCCTCCAAGTTGCGTACACCCATTTGGATTGCGAGGCGCAGTCCAGCTAGTAGGGCTTCGTATTCTGCCTCATTGTTTGTGGCTGTGAATTCGAAGCGCAGCGCATAGGTGAATTCCATACCTTCTGGATTTGTGAGAATAAGGTATGCGCCTGATCCATCTACACATGAAGACCCATCTGTGAACAGAATCCAGGGTTCCTGCAGATCTGTTTTGGTTGTAGAGGTTGGACTGTCACTATCTGGCTTCTCAATAATGAAATCAGCTAATATCTGTCCTTTTATTGCAGTGCGCGGTCTATATGAGATGTTATATTCACTTAACAGTACACTCCACTTTTGTAGCCGCCCTGATGCGTCAGGTTTAGAGATAACTTGTTTGATTGGCTGACCTGTGATTACAGCTATTGGGTGCGCTTGAAAGTATCTGCGCAGTCTTTTGGCTGCGAATACTAGAGCTAAGACCAGCTTTTCCATAGCGCTGTAGTTAGTCTCTGTCTTCTTCAGTGCTTTGCTTACAAAGTATATGGGTGTTTGGACGGAGTTCCTATCTGTCAATAGTACTGCGCTAACTGCTCCATGAGTTGCTGATAAGTACATGATTAGCTCTTCCCCTGGTCGCGGTGCGACAAGTTTGGGAAGAGATGCCAGATGGTGTTTTAGTTGCTGGAAAGCTTCTTCTGCTTCTTCGGTCCAACGGAAGTTTCCCTTCTTAGTACACTTTGTAAGTGTTTTAAAGAGAGGGAGTGATTTGTCTGCTGACTTAGATAAGAAACGGTTTAGCCCTGCTAGCTTTCCGTTTAATGACTGGACTTCTTTGAGTGTGCGCGGTGAGGGAAGATCAATAACAACTTTTGTTTTTTCTGGGCAAGGCTTGATTCCATCAGGTTCTATTAAGTATCCGAGAAACATGCCTTCAGTTACGCAAAAGGTGCACTTCTTCGGATTTAAATTCATGTTTATTCGTCCCAATGTTTTGAACATTTTCTCGATGTCGCGCACCAATTCATCCTCTGTGTGGCTTTTGATGACAAGGTCGTCAACGTAGACTTCCAGGTTTCGACCTACTTGTTTCTCAAAAGCTGTGTCCACCAATCGTTGGTATGTTGCGTCTGCGTTTTTCAAGCCAAAAGGCATTTTCGTGTATCACTAAACTCCTTGACTGGTGTGGAAAGCTGTTTTCTCTTCATCCTCGACTGCCATCTGTATTTGATGGTACCCTTTGTATGCGTCTAGAAAACATTTATAAGGATATCCGCACAGGGATTCTACCTTCCAGTCTATCTCTGGCAGTGGGTAGCAGTCCTTTGGACATGCTTTGTTAAGGTCGGTGAAGTCCACGCACATTCTCCAACTGCCATCGTTGTTCAGAGAGCCAATCGTGATAATACACTTCGCGCATGATGCCCGCGTCTACGAGTTTGTGTACTTCTTCCAGAATAGCTTTTGCACGATCTGGGCTTGGCCGCGCTTCTTCTGTCGTATTGGGGGATATCCTTGTCGGATTTGTAGCTTATGCTCTGTGATAGAGCGTGGCACTCCTGTCATGTGTTTTGGTTCCCATGCAAAAATATCTAGATTCTTTTGCAGGAGTGCGCACACGGCTGCTTTACCTTTGTCAGATAAGATCCACCAATCGAAACTTGTTGGTCCGGGTAATCGGGGTGAATAGCGACCTTTAGGTTTGGTGTTTTTTCTGTGCGCTGTTTTGGAATATTCTCTACCTCAGTGGTTACCGCGTTGCATTCCTTTGGTGGTACTGTTGTGTTATAGAGGGTGACAACTCCTCCTTCTACTGGAAATTTAAGCATTCCATGCGCTGTGGATGGTACAACGCATGGATGATATTTCAGGTCTCCCAATGATGTCGTTGTATGGTGAGGGAGACTTTATTACCATGAAATTTATCCATGTTGCTGTTGAGTGTTGTACATCTCCTACGACCACCAGCAAGCGTAATTGCCCCATGGGCCAAATCTTTTCTCCTGTGAATCCAGTCAGCGACGTTGTTGCTGGTATCAATTGATTTTGGATTTCAGGTCGCAGTCTTTTGAAACAATGATCGTATAGGATATCAGCGGATGCTCCTCCATCAATGTACATGCGGTGGATATCATGTCCCCCTGTATGTATTTCAATAGTTAGAGGTTCTACTACTGCGTTGTCCGCAGCTAGAGTAGGGAAGGATATCTCTTTTTCTGGAGAGAATTCTTGGCTAACTTTTTGTTTTATCTTACGTTGCCATGACTGTATCATGTATATGGTATCAGCTTTTTCTTTGGGAGGTTCTTTCTTACCCCTGTTCCTTTGTTTGTCCTTTCCCTCTTTGATATTTTTTACAAGGTGGTCCATTCTGCCTTCCCTTACTAACTTTTCAATTAGTTGTCTTAGCTGGACGCACTCGTTAGTTGTATTGCCTTTTTGACCATGGTACTCGCAGTATCCATTCCCTATGCGCTTTTCCTCTGCGGTACGCATTGGTGGAGGTTTTGGGAAATTTGCACCTTCTGTTACAAATATTTCCCTCGGAGTTTTTGTGAGAGGGGTATATTTGTCATTGTCTCTTCCATTGCGGTAACTCCTGGTGCGGCTGTTATTCTGATCATTGGATTGTCTCCTAGGCTGTTCTTGTTGCCTATAATTCGAGTAACCCTTTTTGCTGTCCGCAGCAGCTGCTTCTCCTTGTATGAAGGATCTGGTGCGCTTTGTTAGCTCAACGAAAGTTTGGGGAACTTTGCATTTAGCTTCCGGATAAGTTCTGGGTTGTTAATCCCATTCATGAACCTTGAGATTTTTAGAATTTCGGGACATGCTTTGACCTGTATGCACTCATCCTTGAAGCGTTCCATAAAAGCGCTGGTTGATTCCCCTTGGCGCTGTTTTACTCTGGCTAGTTCTACAGGGTTTTTAGCGCACTTCTTTCTCTGGGTAAAGTTGAGACGGAATGCTTTCCGTAATTCTTCAAACCCACCGATGCTCCGTCGTGGGAGTTTGCTAAACCATGTGCGCGCATTCTCCACCAACGTAGAATTAAACATATGGCACCACACAGGCTGCGGCCAGTTTTCGATAGTGGCAGCTGATTCGAAAACTTTTAGATGATCATCCGGATCACCTGTTCCATTATATGTTTTTACGTTAGTGGGCATGCGCCTCCTTTTGTGGTCGGAGTAGTCGATGATGCGTCGTGTAAACGCATCAATTTTTTGGCGTCACCATGGAAGAGATATGTCTTCATTCACTTTTTCGCGGCGTCTTCCTCTTGATTTCCAGTGTCCTGTTTCCCTATCCTCGTTGTCCGAGGAGTCACTAGAGGAAGAGTAGTTTCTTTTTCGGCGCTTGCGCCGGCTTCCTTCAGAAGAAGAGCTTGAGGGGCTTTCACTTGGGGACATTCTTTTCCCCAATCTGTCGTGAATTCTCTTACTTCCAGATTTGGAGGACCTTTGGCTTGGTGATTGCTGAGGTCCTAATCTGTCTTGTATCCCTCGACTGCCAAGTCTGGAGTGAACATTAGTGCGCCTCTCGCTGCCTTCACATTCCTCTGAGTATTGTGAATCAGATGTCGTACCCAGCCTATCGTGGATAGTAGTACGTTTTTCGTTATCTGCGCGTCTTCCTCGTGGGTGGCGCGGTGGTGATGGTTCGCGTTCAGGACCAAAATTGAGCCGAGCTTGTAGGCTCGTACTTGACATTCTCCTTGCTTCTTCTTGCATGAGGGCAGTTAGGGTTTCATAATTTTGGGATACAAAATTTCCCAACGTTAGGTTGGGTGTGTCCTCAGTTGCTGCAAGAATGTCTGCCTCAGTATTGGGCACCCTATCTCGGTTAGGTGCGCCCGGTGGTACAGTGTTATTCACTGTATGTACAGTTTGGTGAGGAGTAGTGAAGAGGGTGCGCTGGAGTTCCTCAACGCTTGGGACCACTGTGGTGGTTTGGGTAGTCCTTACAGGCAGTTCTACCACTGGAAGAGGTTGGGTTGTCCCTGCCTCTTGGTGACCAGGTGCGCTGGTTGTCCCAGCAACCTGCCTAGGGGTCGAATCTTGTTGATTCTTCCTCTGGGGGTCACGTTTTTCTAGCTGCGAAGTCCGCTGGCTTGAGTTCTTATTTTTTGTCATTCTAGTTCTTTGGTTTTCAGTAGTGGTCCCACGGATGGCGCCACTTATTGATACAAAAGTTGTGCGTTTCTGACTATAGGCTCTTGCTCTCGTACCAATTCGCTTCTTAATGCTTGAAACCTGCGCAATAAGAAAATAGATAACACCGTTAGGCTTATCGTGAGATTGTCTCCCACGATTAGACTCCGGCGTGAGAGTAAGTAATCGATTTAGGGTTCTCGTAAAGAGTTTAAGGGTTTGTGAATCGTACCTTGAATGAGAATTATGTCATTCCTTATATAGGCGCAAAATCCTTGTAGGGTTCGTGCTCCTTACGTTTCGCACACATGGTGCTTATCCGGGTTAAGGATATCCATTCTATAGATAGAAGATCTCTATCTATTCCGTATATAGTTTGGTTGGGCTTGCGTGAGCCCATTCCTATTATTGATGCGGCCCAAGTTATAATAGCCCACGCATGATTGCTTTAGGCCTTAGTAATGTTTAATATTTGGGCTTGTGGCCCATATATAGACTATATATTCATCACTATCCCTTACTTTTTTATAGTTTAGTTGATGTGTTCACAAGAAGCAAAATCGAAAGATGTTATTAGTTGTGCATTATCATGAGAGGATGTATTTAATTAGAACTCTTCGTGAACTGTAGAAGATCAAATTGAACGATAGCGTATTTCAATTTTAATAGTTAACAATAATTTTAATATGTACAAGGGATAATATGATTTATGCTAGCTATTCACAAAAAAGGTGAATTTTATGTTTATGAATTATTCTTATTCATTAATACAAAGCATAAGTGAACACTGAATATTTTCATGTTTAATTATACGCGAAAGTTTTATACTTTACACGTATCGTTCTAACATCCTGTTAGCTAATAATTATCGCTTATACTTATTTGTAACTTCTTTTCATTGTTTAACGTTAGAGGGTTGTCCTCTATTGCCCTTATAAAATGATAGAAGAAAAGCTACCTATGGAATTGAACATTTATTTTTTATGCATGATTCTTCATTTTTTGTGTATGCATCTTAGAAATTACATATGGGATGTCACTATAGAGGAATATATGTGTTGTAATTATGATATCATGACAATCATATAAAATAAACCAAACACATCAAGAGAGTATAGCGGAATCAATTATAACAAGATCATATAACATGTAATTAATTAATGAATAATAAATAGTAAATATACCGTAGTGATTCTATCCCGAACAAGAATCAAATGCAATTTTCAACTCAGGAACCCTAATTAGGATTTATGTGGATTATAAGAATTACCCTGTACCTCTTTTGTAACTCAATCCAAGAATCAATCAATAGTGTGATTGTATCACATTCTTGTACACACGTACTATTAGCGATTCGATGTGAATGCTAGTTCTTGATCACAATAGATTTACCAAACACTTTGTAATGTTCAAGGTTACTCGCAAATCCCTTTTCTTGGGGTCTCGCTCGTTGTCCTATGAACAAGAGAGGAAAAGAAGAAGTTTGGCCTTCTATTGAAATAAAGTGTTCAAAGGATGAATACATGGGGATGTATTTATACCCTTATGATAGATATCAAGTTTGCTATGGTTTTCGATATGGGATTCCATAGTTTCGACCAAAACAAGCTCAAGAGAGGATTTCTAGAACCTTCTCTTGTCTTGTTTTACTTTCTTCGTATCCCGTTGACATTTACCGATCGTTAGTAAATTCCATTAATTACCTAACGCTCTTTAGTTGTTTATTGTGAATTAAATAATTAAATATAACATTTTATATTAATTATTTAAACATCGAGTCTCATACGTAAAGTGTGCTATCCCGTGATCTCGAGTTCGATCCTAACATACGACTACTAAAATAATGTCCATAGACTAACAGCTCCCACTTGAACATATTTTAATAGTGTAATCACATCGGTTAGCGTCTAGCAACACTTCGATGCCTCTAGTACAACTCGAGTAAGGCTCCTGGAAAAACCTTTTAATGATTTCTCATTATTATTATCCTTTTGTTTCTAATACCACGTTAATAAGAATATGGATCAAAGTCATTCCTTAATTAACCATTCTGTTTCTCGTTGTTAGTGATTGATCAAGATTACCAAATCATCTGAACATATTCAGAGAAGATCTTGGGCACGGCCATGCAAACATCTTGACAACCCTACGAGGGGCCCAGCAGTATTAAACTCCAAAAATTAATTTGAAAGAACAAATTCTATCTTGACTACAAGCAAAACCCACAAACTTTGTAACACTTCCGAAAACAACCCTTATGACTACCAGTTACGTATAGCGTTAAGTTGTTCCACAAAAATGTACTACATTCATGACACTTATCTTGCATCTCAAGTCTGAGGATAACTTCTCATGATTTACTTAATAACAAAATCCATAAAGTAACATCATGTAGTTGGGATAAGTCCTATATTCGGTATCATTGAATATCATCTAAAATGGCATGACTACGCATCAATATACTTTAAGTATATTATACCAACCTTCATATTTGTCTTGATTTAATAATATTCCCATATTATTAACTGACAACAGACAATTTAGAATAACATTTATTCATGGATTAAACATACAAATATAGGATACAATATATTATAAATTAAACATACCATGTATTTCAATTTATCATAATAATTGTTTAACATCCCTTATCCAAATACTAAATAGATCAATGCATGATAACTCTTGTTGATGAATTATATCTCAAGCAATGACATTCATACTTGTTGACAAGACATAACTCATCCAACTTTGATCTATCGGAATTTTAATAATACTTATTTCAAGAATTCAACTATTGAAATTCTTATATGTGCATAGTCAACTATTTTGATAATGTCATATTTCATAAAAATGTGAGACATCCTTAACCACCAATTTATGATAATTAAACTTCCAAACATTTTAAAGTTTAAAGTATTCTTATTCTCTTAATGTATAATGCAACTTATGCTTTTAGTAAGCACAACTAGTAAATATAGCAAAGAACGAAATCCTTACCATAACTAGTATTGAGTGTCATATCAATTTCAATAATATCATTGTATGCAACAACAATATGTTATTAAAACTTCCCGTAAACCTTAATATCTATTATGTAATGTTTGATGCCTTTCAAACTTTCAAGTTTGTTGGCTATGACAATTTTCACAACAATTGAAAATTGTTCATCTATAAAATTTGGAAGCGATTCCAGATTTAGAATGTGATTCTATAATCAAATATATTCTTTTAGAATATTACACAAGTTATCTAATAACTTTTAATTAGATATTAATATTTTCAAATCATCTTGAAATCAAGCATGATACAACAAAACATGATGTTCATGAAAAATCTTTGAGTCATACTTAAATTTTATTCATGTTGTACATATCCATTTAGACTTTCTAAATAATATATCATGTTATATTAGATTTATTTACCGCACACGTTTCAACAATAAACATTCATTCCAAGGTTGTATGTCTTATTTCCTAAATCTTTAAAGTTTCATTCCAAACTAAGACTTAACTTTTACCTTATATGGAATGTTACCTTTTATATGTTCTACAACATATATGATTTAAGAAATTAAACATAATACTCCCACTAGCTTTTAGGAATACTTAGAAATTATCTTATTTCAATTATAAATCAAAATATGAATTTAATAATTAAACATAAGAGTAATCTTCTAGATGCATGCATTTATCAATCTATGGATTATTGCACTTTGTACACTTCCAAAGATTTATTTGAATTCATAAACTCCTTTTGATTACTTATCGTCCTCGCTCAAGTAATCACTCAAGAAAGAGTTTTGATATTCTATTGTCAATTTCATAAATATGACAATCATAATCTTTATATATTTAATGTGTTTAGAAAAGAATATTCAATCACAGTTAATTGCTTAAGTGTGATTAATAATCTTATCATAAGACATGCATTAAATATGTGCACAATATTGTCCATATGATTTCTATACAAAGATTTAAACCACAAGAGTTACCTAATCTTTGAAGAAACTCATCTTCATTTTCTTGTCTAACTATTAAGATAAACCAAGTTTCTAAAATTGATTATCTTTATGGACAGCATTTTAATCATTCATATCATGTATATTTTACCCAATTTCATATTTGGTAATGTATCATAATGATTATCAGGTTTACAATAATCCTGTAAATCATAGTCCTCAGCATATTAATCAAATATCTGAGATATATTGCTATTCTATGAATGATAATTCCATCATCTTGAGATTTAACATTTAAATGTCAACCTTTATTATCATGTTGAGATTTAACATTCAAATGTCAAACTTAATCATGATATTTACTAATGTATTTTAGAATATTATGTATCTTATAATTTGATATTTTAAAGATCAAAACTCCCACTTGCTTTTAGTAATTTAAAGACTATCTTTAAATACTTAGCAAATAAAGAAACAATACAATGTTCTTTTTTGTGATATTACAAATACTTATTGATAGTTCCTAACTTAACTTTGTTAATAACCTCTTCATAAGAAGTTAAACAAATTTAGAACTTCAATTTAAGACTTAATGTGATTCATCACATTCCATCATATGATAATGTCTTATTAATCTTCTATGTTGGAGTTTTATTAAATATGTCCAAGTCATACTCAACATTCTAACCGTGATAACTTTTGGAAGAAAAGAAATCATAGTCATCTTTAATCAAATAATTTAATAATAGTTTGATTTTCCTAATTGAACATACCATAAACATTTGGTATTTCATTAGTATCAATATTGCAAGACAATCTAACAATATTTAAGATAACCATATTCCTTTTGACTTGTCTATTTACCAACTAATTCATTTTAATGGTATAATAGTATTCAAGCCAATTACATGCTTTATAACACAAGTACTTTTTACAAAGTCACTTCATGTCCATGTCTTTACAAGAAAACATAAACTGTTATAATCCCACTATACGTTATAAGTCATTTAACAATTTAATAACTTCATGTATATGTCTTAATTAAAAAACACAACAAGATAACGTTTTACTTTATTATAAGTCTTGTAACAATTAAAAGACTTTATGTTTATATCTTTACAATGAAACATAAACATGTTTAACTAAAGTAATTATGAACACCATCTTTTGGTTTCAATAGTAATTTCAAGTTAATTTATTACTTTACAATAATGTAAATAACATTATTTCTTCATTTATTTATGTCATTCCAAGAACACATAAATATTCAGATTGAAGTGGCATTAGATTACTTAATTAATTTATGTCATTCCATGAATTCATAAATCTATAAATTAAAGTAGTCTTGATATCATATTGACACATGTTCTAATAAGTATCTAATTTAGAAACTGCAAATTCTCATAGTTCAATTACATCAGTTGATCTGCTAGTAATGAAAATAGGAAATTCACCTTGTTGTTGCAATCTAGTTAAGCTCTCATATAACATAAATTGTAACACCAAGTGTTTCTTGAATTAGCCTAGTATAATTCATATCAGAACATTATTCTAATTTAGAAACTGCAAATTCTCATAGTTCAATTACATCAGTTGATCTGCTAGTAATGAAATATGGAATTCACCTTGTTGTTGCAATCTAGCTAAGCTCTCACATAACATAAATTGTAACACCAAGTGTTTCTAGAATTAATATTAGAACATTATTCTATTACCTTGTAGTCAAGAGAATCCATTAAATCATATCTTTATGAGTTGTTTCTTGCACACATTAAAGATAACATTTATCCCACTTGTGCATGGAACAACCTCATATAGTTGATAAACAACATGCCATGCATTTGTTTATGTGTTCAATATGATTGTGTCATAGATTTTAGCATAACAAGTATATGTAAAACAACAATGTCTAGTAAGGAAACGTACAAGACTATTCTTAAAAGTATGAGTGTCTACACTTGGAAAGTAATTATCTTTAGCTACCAAGATGTCAAAGCTTGTAACTTCCACTCAATTAAAGATCATTACAATAATTCCTTATTCAGTGATAAGTACACAATACTCCCACTGAATTTGACAACATTGTAAATGTTTCCTATCCAGTGAAAGAAAATAGTGTGCTTTTAACTTCCTACACCTTTGAATGTCCATATGTAACAATTACTTATGTACTATAAGTGTATTCTACTACGTAAATGATAGACTATCCACCAAATGCTATTAACTTGAAAATTGGGCATGCAATTTCTTCTTTAATAGGTCTACCATCCAACATTGTATGCAGCACCTTTAGAATAGTCAAAACAACTAGTTTGTCTTTAAACATTTTGCGGTAATTAGTCTAGCTTCTAATTATAATAACTCATAAAATGTCATACATAATTTTCTGTTAACCAAATATCATATTTGTTACTAAGAATTTGATCACCAAATGAGGATGATAAAATCCCTATGAAAAATATTTGCAATTTTCTTAACTATTAAAAATTTGCTATGAGTTATATTAGAATTTAGACATATCTAATATTCCTATTATCCTTTCTCATTCATGAAAAGGAATAGATTGTGTCTCACTCTTCTTTCATAGAAAGGAGACTTCATTTGTCTTTTAAGTAAATTATTCTTAATCAAACATTTGTTTGAAAACAGAACGAGATCAATTTACCAAAACCCAAAGTGCGTTTACGGTTTGAACGTTGCATTAATACATTAAAACGAATTACAAAATTCAATTTCAGTATTTCGATAATTAGGTATTTAAGAAAATAAAATACCCATTGGTAAATATTCATATAACCGTAGTATTTTCTTAAAGCTAGGATCCAAATTGACATAGTACCATTACATCAGTTGATCTGCTAGTAATGATAGTATCCAACAAGGTAATTGTCGAACAATAATTGCCAATATCATATTGCAATTCCTAGATTTATAGGATTTACAATCACAAAACTTTTGTAGTGTAAGCATGTTTGATCCCCATCTTAATGCCTTGAGTCCAAGATCTCACTTTCTACTCAATTTAAATCGTCTAACTTAAAAACTGCAAACTCACAAATCCATCACATCAGTTGATCTGCTAGCAATGAATTTATGAAATTTACCTTTCCATTGGAATCTCGCCAAGTTCTCACATGACGTAAATTACAACTTCAAGTGTTCTTAATTAGATGGTATTTGACTTAATTTTATAAGGGTATTAATTTTGACATGATCAAAATAATGTATGAAAAAGCATGCATACAACTTCATAACATTGGTTTTACAAAACATTTTTATTACCAAGTTGCTAAGAGTAGAACAACAAAGTTTTGATTGAGGTATCGGGTTCACCAATTAAAGAATTACCAACAATTATCGTCCACTATATCGTACTTTTGCATAAGCCCTAAGGCTTAGTGTTTCGGATAATCATTGTGGAATTGTGGTGCATTCACCCTTAAGATGACAATGTACGTAATATAGTGATATAGGTAAGTTTAGAGTCGGCAACCAAGCAGTTGTAGAGAACCGGTAGGTGCATGAGCTCCCCTCTCTACAAGTACATTGGATGGCAACCTTCGGTCCGCCTTTCGCACACTATGTACAAAAACATCAATCAACCAATCCTTTGAAATTTACTCTTAAAACCAAAACAATTTCACCATTTATTTAGTCCATATTATTTTTCTATTCAAAAAATTACCCTTTTCGTTTATAAACATGTCTAACATAATAATAAACAAAAACAAGTAATATAAAATAAAACATAAAACAACTAAATAAACATATACATAACATAACAATTAAACATGTATAAAACATGTAACCACATGCAAATCTTATTCAATAGTCCTATTAATAATCAAATCTAGGTGTATAATGTATTTATTCAATTAAGGCTTTCTTCTTCTAGGAAAAAGAGCCACATACATCAATAAATCGATTGCGTAAGCCAAAACTAAACAAATACCATATAGCACATAATTGATTACTTAATATTGGAGTCTTCCCCAATTCGACATCTATTAATAAATTTACATGTTTCGATATAACTTAACAATTAATTTATATTTATATATCCAATTTAAACCATTTAAATTATCACACAATAAAATCCATGCAAATATGCACTTTTTCATGGATTAAGCTTAACAATTAACATATTGCACAAAGATCGTTTACTAAAACGTATAACAAATTACATGACATCCTAGTGTTTCTAATCATATTAAAAAATCAAAACCAAAACCCTAAAACCCTTTAAGGTCTAAATCGACCCATAAAAAAAATTAGGGTTAGGAATCTAAAAACCCTAAAAACATGTAACTAAACGAATCAAGATTCAATTTTTATGCGTTTTGATAATTAATTACACATTATAACGGCTCTAGATGCCACTGTTGGAATTATGATATCATGACAATCATATAAAATAAACCAAACACATCAAGAGAGCATAGCGGAAGCAATTATAACGAGATCATATAACATGTAATTAATTAATCAATAATAAATAGTAAACATACCGTAGTGATTCTAGCCCGAACAAGAATCAAATGCAATCTTCAACTCAAGAACCCTAATTAGGATTTATGTGGATTATAAGAATTACCCCTTACCTCTTTTGTAATGCAATCAAAGAATCAATCAATAGTGTGATTGTATCACGTTCTTGTACACACGTACTATTAGCGATTCGATGTGAATGCTAGTTCTTGATCACAATAGATTTACCAAACACTTTGTAATGTTCAAGGTTATTCGCAAATCCCTTTTCTTGGGGTCTCGCTCGTTGTCCTATGAACAAGAGAGGAAAAGAAGAAGTTTGGCCTTCTATTGAAATCAAGTGCCCAAAGGATGAATACATGGGGATGTATTTATACCCTTATGATAGATATCAAGTTTGCTATGGTTTCCGATGTGGGATTCCATAGTTTCGACCAAAACAAGCTCAAGAGAGGATTTTTAGAACCTTCTCTTGTCTTGTTTTACTTTCTTCGTATCCCGTTGACATTTACCGATCGTTAGTAAATTCCATTAATTACCTAACGCTCTTTAGTCGTTTATTGTGAATTAAATAATTAAATATAACATTTTATATTAATTATTTAAACATCGAGTCTCATACGTAAAGTGTGCAATCCTGTGATCTCTAGTTCGATCCTAACATACGACTACTAAAATAATGTCAATAAACTAACAATATGTGCACGTATGTGTGAAAATAAATATGGGTCCTCAAGTTAATTATGGAATTCTAAAGCAAAGATATCCACCCTTTATAAACAAGTGTTTATATGATTTGGCATCTTGTTATTGATCAACATGACATGGAATTCCTTTTGTGTTGCTTTCTCATTTTTATAAATTCGTTCTTTGATAAAGTGTCTCTTGTTAATCATGTTTATGTTGATAATATCTTAATATAAATTTGGTAAGATGCATCTTAATAAAGGAGCTCATTGCACCGTTTGGGCAGGCACTTTCTAAAGAGATGTATATGACCTTTTTTTTTTTTTTTTTTTTTTTTTTTTAATTAACATACTCATTTAAGTCAAATTTATTCGAAATTTATTGATTTGTCATCTTTTCCGTGAAGTAAAACGAATGATATTGTGATGAACAATTTATGAGGTTGGAATACTTACAAGAATTTTAGTAACTCACTTAAAATGTAATAATACTCCTGAGTCCTAGAGTTGTGACTCGGTGACACTCAAAGAATAACTATATAGTGACAGGCATACCTAAGAGAGAACTGTTGTATATGCATATTTCTTGAACATCTCCCATAATGTAAAAAAATTAAATATTATTTTAGATTTGCTATGCTTCTGGCTAGGGTGTTCATGGTTACCCGAATAAACCGAACTGAAAAAAACTGAACCGAACTTATAACCAAACCGAATTTGTCAAAACCGAACCGAACTGAATTAAAAATTCGATGTTCGGTTTGGATATGGGTTTGGCTATCTGAACCGAAAACCGAATTTATAAAAAAATATATATATATTTTTTATATATTTATGTTATTTTATATATAAAAAAGTTTCCATTAAAATTTTATACTAAAATAAAAAACACTTTTTATACTTGAAATATTTTTTTTCCCAAAAATATATATAATTAAATTTTAAAAAATATATAAATAGTGTAATTCAAATACAAAATTCGATTTTCGGTTTTGACCCATAACCGAACCGAACTTCAGTTCGGTTCTCGGTTCGGTTTGGTTATAGATATTTTCGGTTCGGTTCGGTTTTCGGTTATGACCTAAATTTTTTTTTTAGCCGAACAACCTGAACCGAATAAACCATTTAACCGAGAACCGAACCGATAAACACCCCTACTTCTTCTGGCACGGATATGCTAACATTATATAGAGTAAACGATGTTTGACATATGTGGAATATTATTATTTTGGGAATATTATTGTTTTGGGCCTGGTTATGATCCGAATGCCCAAATCCTCAAGTAGACTCATCTTTAATATATTGAAATCGAAAAATGTTTTCTTTAATATTGTTAGCCTATTGATAGATAGTTTAACTGTATTGAGCCCAAGATTTTGTTGAGCCCAATCTGCTCACCAGTCATGTTCTTTAGTATATTGTACGATCAGATATAATTTATTAACTTAGGTGCTGTGAGACTCTGAATTTAAATTGACAAGGATGAGATCGAAAAGTTAGCTGAAGAGCACACGGAGAGACTGGATCATGGCAAAAGGACTTAAATTACGTCGTTGAAGCTACGACTTTTATTTTTTTTACTTTTAGTTTCTCTACGGTGTAGGGAAATGTTTCTTGTTACGCTCTACAACTCTCAAATAAGGATTTCTAGCTTCTCTGTTGCTACGGCGCAAACATAAAACACAACTTGAAATCGACACAACAATAAGACGGATTATGGTTCTGGTTACGTAAGTGGTTGACATGGGTAACTCATTTAATAAAGGGGTCTTGCTGGCTTGATGTTCTCAATCCGTCAAATGTTT
Organism: Artemisia argyi; assembly: GCA_030686995.1. NCBI lineage: Eukaryota > Viridiplantae > Streptophyta > Magnoliopsida > Asterales > Asteraceae > Artemisia > Artemisia argyi. Next base: position 126,387,740 of record CM060692.1, read on the forward strand.
GGATTATCTTATAATGTTTCAATACGAATTGTCTATAGGTGATGTTGAATAAAATGAACATAAAATAAACATTCAAACGCAACGGAAAAAAACATCACCCATCCATAGAGTCAAATGATCAATCAAAGTAAAACAAACAAGTTTATACCTTTGTAGCGTGATCGGTTGAATCGAATGGAGACCTTCACCAAAGTACACGAATTCACCAATCAAGCCCAAGTGATCAAAGTAGATCAACTCTATGTCTTGTCCACACTACACCTTACCGTATACCCCTTGGATGCTAGACCTTAACCTTGTAACCTTGGAATAGCCGTTGACTAAACAAGAATCAAAGGAATAAATCAAGAAAAACAAAAACCCTAATGAGGGGTGTTTGTTTGCCGTACCATATAGGGAGAGAGAGGGAGAGAATTTTGTGGTTAGTGGTTAATGAGATTATGAGAAGATCTCTCTAATATCTTTGACCAAAATTCAAAACCAAATCCCCCCTTGAACCTCTTTAGTGGCTGGCCACTATAGGGCCCCAAATAGGCTTCTCATTTGTTTTTCAAGTCCAATGGATTAAGTACATTACTTAGTCATTAGAAGCCCGATAGTGATCTCAAGTTACGTAAGCTTATTTATATGTCGTAAGTACAATAAACACGACATAAAGAGGTACCTAAGTGTATATGTGTGTGACCCTATAGGCTCACATATGTCTAACCATATAATTATTTATTATGACACGAGCATACTCCAACAGCTCCCACTTGTGACGTCATAATAATCAAGTAATCATACAAGCAAAGGTTAGCGTCTAGCAACATGCCAATGCCCCTAGAAATATGTGAGGGTAGTTTCTTAAAATTCTCATTTAAATGGTTTATATGTCATCCTTCCTTTTGTTACAGATACTATGTTGAACACTAGACATGGATCAAAGTCATTCCATTTGTTGAACTATTATGTTTCTCAATCTATATATTGAACAAGATTACCAAGTGAATTAAGATTCATCTTAATCTCATTTGGGTACGGCCATACAAACATCCGTTCAATTCATTGAGGGGCCCAATAGTATCTAACTCCATGACATGTGGAGGAACAAAAACTATTTTGACTGCACGTGTTATTCATGTGTTTCAAATCACTCATGAAAATGGTTTTTATAACTACCTTATTTAGGATAGCGTTTAACCATATCAAAGAATAAAATTCCACACATGCAAGACCTACTTGCATCTCAAGTCTAAGAATGAGAGACATAACCATTTGCGAGATTCACTATTGACGCCGATCCATGCAGTGAAATCTCGAAGGTTGGGTCAGTCCAATGTTCATCACAATGAACAACATATGAGTTTGGCAAATAAATCACCAACACGCTCACATTTGCCTTAATTTGATGAGACTCCCGTATCGTCAACTGACAATGGACAATTTAGAACAATTAAATTATTCATGGATTAAACATGCAAATATGGAATACAATTGATATGAATGAAAACGACTATAACCATTACACCAAGTCATTAAAGATATAAACTGTTCAACATTCCAATTATTTAAATACTAAAAAACAGATTTACATGTGACTATTAGCAGGTCGCAGCCCAATGTTCCTAGCATGCTCCACATGTTTGGCACAAGACATTGGTTTAGTAAAAGGATCAGCTAAGTTGTCATCTATGTGAACTTTGAGGAGACGAATATCACCACTTTCGATAACTTCTCGAATATAGTGAACTTTCCAAAGAAAGTGTTTGGCACCCTTAAGAACACCTGGTTCATTGGCTATGATAATGTCACTGGAATTATCGCAGTACATATCCATAGGTCGTTCATTGCTGGGAACAACGCCAAGCCTAGAAATGAATTTCCGTATCCAAATCGCCTCCATTGCAGCTTCAGAAGCTGCTATATATTCAGCTTCTGTAGAGGACATCGCAATTGTGCTTTGCTTGGCACTCTTCCAGTCAATAGCACCTCCATTCATGACGAAAACATATCCTGTTTGGGATTTGATGGCATCACGATCTGTCTCCGAGCTTGCATCAGTATAACAAGTAACACTGAGCTCACGTTCGACATCACCACCATAAACAAGAAACATATCTTTAATATTCTGCAGATACTTCAATATGTTCTTAACAGCAGTCCAGTGACATTCTCCTGGATTCTGTTGAAATCTACTCGTTAGGTTCTGAGAGAACGCTACATCAGGTCTAGTGCACCTAACCGCATACATGATGGATCCCACGGCCGAAACATAAGGGACTCCTGACTCCTCCCAAACCAACCAGTCAACCGTGTGCAGCTGATAGGCCCACCTGGGAGATAGTGCAAGTTAATATTGACCGTGGAAATATAGGGAAATCCCCGGGTCGTTAAATCCCAACGAGATTGAAATTGTATTTTGGAACGATTTGGAGAATGAGTGGTACTGAGGACAGTAACAAAAATGATTGAGGGATGATTATACTACAGATTGCTTGGTATTTAGATAATATGAAAAGATATAAGCAATAACAGAGATACACACAATAGCACAAATAAGAAAATCAGATAACAGATAGAGACAAGTGGTATTTAACAAATTACAAACTAAAGGGGGTAAAAGTGAAACTTTTGAAAACTTAAAATTAAAAAGAAATTGAAAATGAAAATAAAATTATAAAAATGATTAAAATATTATTTAAATATTATTTAATTAAAACTATTTAAAATCTAATTAAAACTTAAATTAAATTAACTAAAATTGATAAATGTTACAAATTAAACTAAAAACTTACAAAAATAATTTCTAAACCTTAATTAGAACTTGAAGAAAGTATAAAAAATTAAAATAAATATTTTTGTCTTTTTATGAGTTTTCTATTAATTAAAAACTATTTAACTTAATTAAACTAATTAAACTATTTTAAATTACTATTAATACTTAAATGACTTATAAAATTATGTAAAAATTTGTAAAACAAATTAACCATTACAGGAATCCTCAAAAATTATAAAAATTTGCTAAAAATTATATTTAGGCTAATTGACTAATTAATTACTTATTAATTAATTTAAATCTAATTTAATTAATTTAAATAGGAAAATTAGAAAATGATAGTAGAAATTATGAAACTATTTTTTAAAAGTCTTAACTACTTTATAAAACTTAGGAAAAATATAAAATTCTACTGTTGTTAATTGAAATTAAAGAAATCTATTTAATTACTAATATTACTTATTTAATTATCTAAATTACTTTTAAATCTAATAAATAGAGAACAGATTAGGAAAATTCTAAGAAAATTATTTTAACTACTTAAAGGTACTAGGAAATTAATAAAATTATAAAATTGGAAAAGTGCTTATTAATAAGCTGAGATGAAAATTAAATAGATAATTTCTATTAAATAGAAGCTATCACTATAATTAAAGTTTGCTTTTTCTGGTTTTTCTTTTATAAAAATATTTAAATACTTAAATAATGAAACTTCTACAAAGACAACTACTCTAGAAATCAAGAATAAGCACTGTAAGTGCTTATTACCTTAGACAGTTGACTATGGTTGACCACACAAAGAAATAAGCTAAATTGTGGTTATGTGGGGTCCACACTGGTTAAGCTAGATTACCCTGAGTTAGTTGAACTTGTTTGAGTAAATTTTAGTCAAATAAGCACTGAGATTAAGCTATAAGACCAAAATAAGCAATTCCAAACTTATTTTCAGAGACAGAAATGGGACAAAGTTTAGAGTTGATACTAGGTGGGGTCCACTGATCTAGAGGTCAAACAAAAGGTCAACTTTCAAACACTGGTAGGAGGGGGGTTGTCTAAACCAAATTTGAACTACTGGGGTCCACAGATCTAGGCTGCAGCCACCAACAAAGTTGGTGGTGTGGTGGTGGTAAGCTGGTGCAGGGGAGTACTTATTCCCTGTAGGTGTGTTCCAAGGTTTGTGGGGTCCACAAGAATAAAAGGAGGTTTAAATTATACCTAGGGGTTCAAAGTTAAGGTAATAAGCTACAAGTTGAGCCAATAAGCTACCCTTATGGCTCACTAATAAGCTCTGTGTGAGCCTTTGAAATGGTGGTCACACACTGAGTGCTCAGTGTGGCTTGTTTTGAGTAGGTCACAAATTGGATCCTAAAAGCTATGCTACAATAAGCTAATGGCCAAACTAAACCTAGATGTGAAAAGCTGAGGTATTAAGCTACAATTAAGCTAAAACCTAGGGTGTGGGGTCCACTGGAGTAACCACAAATCACCACCAAAGTTGGGTGGGTGAAATAGGATCTGAGTGCACAGGGCACTGGGTTGCCCTGCAGGGTACTTTCAGCTCTTGCACAAGCTTGAGAAAAAATCTTAAAAATCAAATAAGCTTTGATTCCTAGAGTTTAGGTGGTAGATTATAACCACAAGAAGTTTCAAGCTCTAAATCAGCTTCCTAAATTCTAGAAATATCACCCAAGATTTGAGAAAATCTGAGAGATGCAAATTGACTTTTTAATCTAAACTACTTAGTTTGACTATTGTGAATTTCTACTGCTTCCTATAAGCTGAATAAGTTATAATAAGCTATATAGAACCTATTTTGATCTTAAACTACAACTAATAAAGTAAAATGAGGATTTGTGGATCGCAAATCCCTCACAGTTAACTGTGAGGGGTGATCAATGATGATTTTGACTTTCTAATGAACACACACAAGTTTATATGGTTTGTCAGACCAAATAAGACCTAGTATGACATAAAGCAAGTAAAAACAACAACTCAAACAACTTATAATACAACTAAACAGCTTGATCCAAACACACCTTTAACTTGACTATTTTATGATTTGTGAAGCAACAAGTTACAAGAGCTTATGAAACAGATTCAAATCAACTTATTATGATTAATTAAGTATAAATGAACATTTAAACACAGAAAATAACAACAACTAACCAAGATTACTTACTATACTACTTTGACTGTGTAATTTTAATTTTTTTAGTAACTATGAATTCCAACAAACAAGATACTAATCTAATGTTATATTATCACTATTTAGGACTGAATAAGCATAAAGCAACTGAAAAAGCAAGCAATGAACAAAGCTATAGTACAAAGACAGATATGAGATTTTTGATAACTTACAATAAGCTTTCCTGCTCAAACCATGAACCAAGAACAATCTTAAAGAATCTCCACAGATTCACTAACCCAAGGCCTTCCAAAATCAACCCTGCTCCATTGCTTATCACCAAGATCTTGTCAGTTTGACTTTTGTTAACTTTTTGTGTTTTTGATTTTTTATATTACTAAACTGCTTTTAATAGTTTCTAATAGCTTTTATAAGCTATCTAGGAGCTTAAGTGAGCTTATCAGTCCAGTATATCACACAATAACAACAATTGAGCTTTTGAAATTTAAGAAATTGAAACTAAAATTGCATAAGATTGAAAAGCCAAAGAAACTTGAAATTTATTACTTGGAAAGAGTTACAATACACTAAAGATGCCTAGAACACTGCTTAAAAGCTTAGGTTTACACTAGAAACTTGAAATTGCATTATACGACATACACTTATATAAAATAAACTAGATAGATGACTCCTCTGCTTCTCTTCCCTTTTAGAGGCTCAATTAGGGTTTCTTGTGTGACTTTGAGCTTTTCCCACTTCAATCTTGGCCCTCAATTTCTCTGAATCAATCTCATCCGTTTAAATGAAAATTGGCGCCAAAAGTCTTCCAAGTTAACTTGGGGCCAACGGTGAACAATTAAAGATTATTGGAGTATTGTAGAGGTGTCAGGGGATAAAAGGGAAGGTTTTTAGGCAAGTTGGGGCAATAGGGAAGAAAACAGAGGACAGAGTGAGGTTTGGAGTGAAAAGGGGTGTGGTATGCATTAAATGCTGATGTGGTTTGGTTGTGAGGTGGAAGGGAGTAGGTTGGGTGAGCTGGAGGGTGAGGAGGTGGTGGTAAAACCACCTGGTTTTGGGTTGACAGTGGTGAGGGTGGATGTGCTACAGTGAAAGCCGGATTGGGGTGTTTGACTGGGGTCAAACCCGTTTTATTTAATAAGGGTGTTGGGCTGAGGGTGGAATGGGCCTAGGGGGTGGGCTTGGTGTTTGTATTGGGTTGGATTTGGTTTTGGTTTATTAAATAAATAAGGGTCCGGTTGGTTTAGTGTAGTAAACAAGGACCAAATTTGTAATTTGAGCATAGTTAAAGGACTGATTTTGCAATTTTCCCAAACTACTTATAAGGACCATTTATGACTTTCATGAATATTCCAAGGACCAAAGATGTAATATTTTTATTTTAAAAAACCAGGGACCTTTTCTGTAATTTCTCAAACTCCAGGGACCATTTATGTAAGTTTGAATTTTTAAGGGACTGTGGTTGTAATTTCTCAAAATGTTATCATGAGGACCAATTTTGTCATTTAAGAATAGTTCAAGGTTTATTTTATTGATTTCCCATTTTTAAAACCTTAAGGACTAATTTTGACATTTTTGAAACTTGAGGGACTAAAGTTGTCATTTTGTAATTTTTTAACTTTAAAGGACTATACTTGACAACTTATGAATCCCTAAGGACCTTTGATGATATTTTTCATGTTTTGATTTACCAGGGACTAGATTTGACAACTTTTGAAACTTGAGGGACTGAAACTGCCAATTATGCAAACTTTGTACGTTTTTCATCTGTTTTTGCATATTTTGCATTTGAAACATATAAAACACACTTCTAAGATATTTTAAGTATTATGATGCATATTTGAGTGTTTTTGTATGTTTTGGCAGTTCAGATTGGTATAAAATGATGAGTATTTAGACACTCATCAATCCCCCACACTAAACTATTGCTAGTCCCTAGCAATCTTTTGAGAAAAACTTAATGGATTTTTACTCTTTACCAAAAGCCATCACTTCTGGAGTATCCAGGTGTAAGAACTGTGGTACACCTGATAACCGTGTGATTTTGAGCAAATCACCAGCTGTCAACGGATTTGATTTGTCTTTACCAAAAGCCGTTTGCTTCTGGACTAGCCAACTCTTGATGGAATAGTCAACATCTTGGTGAGCTGATTACCAATTATGGTTTTTCCACGGCCTTTACCACAAGCCATAATCTTGCGGGCTAGCCAACTCATTCGCTTTATGGGATATGGGGAGTTGAGGAACCATACAATTTTGGGCAAAGTGCAAGCCATCAACGGTTTTGAGATGTCTTTACCAAGAGCCGTTTGCTCCTGGACTAGCCAATCCTGTTGTGGGTTAGACATGGAGGATTGATACCATTATTTGCATTTCTAAGTGTGAAAAAACTGGTAATTTTGATCAAATGGGGGTTCTTGATGGAACATGTGTTTTGCATTCGTGAGAACGCTCCCCCACACTTAGAACTGAATATTGCCCACAATATTCAAAGTACTTGGTGTCCCACCAAGACTTAGAACGTAAGAAGGTAATACTATTAACCTTTTATTTTAGTCTATTTACATACAAACTCACTTTTTTTCTTTTTCTTTGTCTTTCTCTTTTTTTCTTTTTTTTTTTTTTATTTTTTTATTTATTTATTTTTTTTTGAAAAAATATTTACATATGTACAACATGTGGTTCGTCTCCCCCACACTAGGGTGGTAGAAAGGGATGAGAAGACAGAAATATGGGTGAAAACCCATATTGCTACTGTTTTTGATTACCGAGTCGTTAGCTTAACTCGACCTCGAATTGAATTGTCCATGAGGTAGCTACTGTTTTTGATTACCGAGTCGCTAGCTTGACTCGACCCCGAATTAAAATTGTCCTTGGGGAAGCTACTGTTTTTGTTAACCGAGTTGCTAGCTTGACTCGACCCCGAATTTATTGGTCGATGAGGTAAGTTTGGAGATCCGGGACAACCATTGGTTGTATCTCCCCTCCAAAATAATGTTTTAACCGATGACCATTTACTTTGAAATTGGGACCGTCGGGTTGCAATAACTCAACAGTTCCATATGGGTATACTTTTGTTATAGTAAATGGTCCAGACCAACGGGTTTTTAGTTTTCCCGAGAAAATTTTTAATCTTGAATTGAAAAGAAGAACTCTATCACCAACGTTGAAAACGCGGTTCTTAATTTTAGAGTCATGTATCTTCTTAGTCTTTTCTTTATAGATTAAAGAATTTTCGCAAGCTTGATCACGTAATTCATTTAGTTCATTTAGTTGAATTTTACGGTGATCACCCGCTGTCTGAAGGTCGAAATTTGCATGTTTTAAGGCCCAATAGGCCTTATGTTCTAATTCGATCGGAAGATGACATGCTTTCCCATACACTAGCTTATATGGAGTACACCCGATGGGTGTTTTGTAAGCAGTGCGGAAAGCCCATAATGCATCGTCCAGCTTATCCGACCAAGAGGCACGGTTTTCACCAACCGTCCTCTCCAAAATTCTCTTAATACCCCGATTTGAGACCTCCACATGCCCACTTGTTTGGGGGTGGTATGCTGTAGAAAGACGGTGAGTTATACCATATTTCAGCATTACTCTTGCAAATTGTTCATTGCAGAAGTGAGTGCCACGATCACTGATAATGGCATGAGGAGTCCCGAATCTGGCAAAGAGAGACTTTAAAAATTTAACAACTACTCGGGCATCATTGGTGGGTAAGGCCTTTGCCTCAACCCATTTTGACAGATAGTCGACAGCCACGAGTATGTATTTATTCCCTCGTGAAGATGGGAATGGCCCCATAAAATCAATGCCCCATATATCAAATATTTCACAGACTTGGATGGCGTTTTGCGGCATCTCATTCTTTTTAGAAATATTCCCGTGACGCTGGCAAGCCTCACAAGTTTTGATAAGTTCATGGGCGTCTTTATATATCGTGGGTCAAAAGAATCCTGAATCAAACACCTTTTTGGCGGTGTAGTTTGGGTTATAATGTCCCCCCGTGGGTCCATCATGACAGGCTTTAAGAATTTCCATGGCTTCTTGGCCATGGACACACCGTCGGATGACTTGATCCGCACATATTTTGAACAAGTAGGGGTCGTCCCAGAAGTAATGTTTTACATCTTTAAAGAATTTTCTTTTCTGTTGGGACGACATCCCTTTCACAACGAAATTTCCCGCACGGTAATTTGCAAAGTCGGCAAACCATGGGGTGGTGGCATTATCCCGGGTAGATATTAGATTTAGAGTCTCCAGAGGAAAAGTTTCATTAATTTCTTTTCTCTCGAGAATATCCTGATGAGGATTTTCTAACCGGGACAAGTGATCAGCAGCAAGGTTCTCTGCTCCTTTTTTTTATCTCTTATGAGAATATCGAATTCCTGGAGGAGCAGGACCCAACGGAGTAGTCTTGGCTTTGCGTCCTGTTTAGTGAACAGGTATTTCAAAGCCGAATGGTCCGTATACACCACGCTTTTGTTTAAGATTAAGTAAGACCGAAATTTTTCGAAAGCATATACCACAGCTAATAATTCTTTTTCCGTGGTGGTATAGTGTGTTTGAGCTTCATTCATGGTCTTACTTGCGTAGTGTATTGGCTGAAAATGTTTGGTTTTTCGTTGCCCCAGAACTGCACCAATAGCGAAGTCGCTAGCATCGCACATAAGTTCGAAGGGTAAGTCCCAGTCGGGGGCAACAAGAATTGGTGCTTCGGTAAGTCTTTTCTTTAAAGTAGAAAAAGCTTCGATGCACTCGGGGGAAAAGATAAAAGAAGCATCCTTTTCAAGAAGATGAGTCATAGGCCTGGCTATTTTGGAAAAATCCTGTATGAATCTCCGATAGAATCCGGCATGTCCGAGAAAACTCCTTATTCCTTTAACAGTGGTGGGATGAGGCAGTTTAGCAATAACATCAATTTTGGCCTTATCGACCTCAATCCCACTTTTTGAAATTTTATGGCCGAGGACAATGCCCCCCTTAACCATAAAATGGCTCTTCTCCCAGTTTAGACAAAGATTAGTGTTTTCACAACGTTGAAGCATTTTTTCTAAATGGGAGAGGCATGAGTCGAAAGAATTCCCGATGACTGATAAGTCATCCATGAATACCTCCATGGTTTTTCCGATCATGTCATGGAAAATAGCCATCATGCACCTCTGGAAAGTGCCCGGAGCATTGCATAACCCGTAAGGGCATGTGAAGGTAGTCTTATCTTGATCCTATGGATCAATGGGAATCTGGAAGTAACCCGAGAAGCCGTCGAGGAAGCAATAATACTCATTCCCCGCTAGTCTTTCGAGCATTTGATCCATGAAGGGCAGAGGAAAGTGGTCTTTACGGGTTGCTTCGTTAAGTTTTCTGTAATCGATACATACTCGCCACCTTGTAACCAAACGAGTTGGTATCAACTCGTTATCCTCATTTCTGATAACCGTAATGCCACCCTTCATTGGAACACAATGAATTGGGCTAACCCAAGGACTATCTAATATAGGGTAAATCAATCCCGCATCAAGAAGTTTGATAACTTCAGCTTTTATAACTTAGTGGATTTTTGGATTTACCCTTCTTTGATGCTGCATGGTAGGTTTAAAGTCCTCTTCCATTAGGATTTTGTGTGTATAAAAATCCGGGTTTATACCCTTTATGTCTGAGAGCTTCCAAGCAATTGCTTGCTTGTGGGACTTTAAAACCTTAAGCAGCGCGGTTTTCTCCTCATCCTTTAAGTCTTTTGCAATAATGACTGGTAACTTATCGTTACCTTCCAAGAATGCATATTCTAGATGAGGAGGCAGGTCCTTAAGTTCGACCTCGGGGAAATCATCATTTTTCTCAACATATTTGACTTCCGCCTTATGAAGTTGTGGAGGTAGAACAGGAATGGGAGAAGGATATTTGTTCAATAACTTCTCAAGGAGAAGTATATCCCTCTCCGGGCCAATCTCTTGGTTATCGATTCCTTCGGGAACTGAATCACTTTTGAGAAAGGCCTCTAATTCCTCAAGGACGAAATCACTTCCTTCAAACGGAGTGAGGGAAGGAGAAGAATTCGCGATTATGGGATCAGAAGAAGTAGTGGGATTGCCACTCGTAGAATTATCTGCGAATCCAAGGAATTCCTGAGCATACTCCTTGGATGCAATGTCAATGACATCAATTCGGTTGACCGATTCAGCATCATAATTCAAGGAGTATCTCGAGGTTTGATCAAGGTTGAACGTTATCGCTTCATTGCCAACTCGTAACGTGATTTCCTCATCGAAAACATCGATTAAAACACGTCCCGTTCTTAAGAATCCCCTCCCAAGAATGAGAGGAACTCTTGGATCTGCATCGAAATCAACAACGACAAAGTCTGCCGGAAAATGGAACTTTCCCACTCTCACAAATACGTCTTCGGCAATACCGAGGGGACGTGAAATTGAACGGTCTGCAAGCTCGAGAGTCATGCATATGGTACTAAGTGCCTGAAGAGAGAGCTTTTTCCAAACTGAGTGAGGCATTAAGTTGATGCTTGCACCAAGATCGGCCAAGGCAAAACACTCAACCATCCCCAGAAAAATACATGGTATTAGAAATCTCCCGGGGTCTCCTAGCTTTTCGGGAAGCTGTTTCAACAGAACTGCAGAGCAGTTCTCATTGAGTGGAGTTCGTGCCATCTCAAACAGTTTTTCTTTATTGCTCAATAGATTTTTGATTGTCGATGCGAATTTGGGCATCAAAAGAAGAGCATCTGCGAAACTAATATCGAAGTGTAGTTCTTGAAAAATCTGAAAGAATTTTTCCATCTGATGATTAGCTTTTTCACGTAGCTTCTGGTCTTGCAATCGTGAGGGATATGGAATTGTTGTTTTTGGGTTGGCTTTTGGATTTTCAACAGAACCTTCGGTAGTTTCAAACACGACTCTTTTAGTGGGAGTCGGGACCGGGATAGCTGGAGGAGGGATGTCATTGGTACCTCCGTCATTATTAGGAAGTACCGTATCCGTAGTATCCTCAGTTTCACATTCCTCTACAGGGATAGGAGAAGAGGTAGAAGGAGCTGTAGGTCCTTGGTAAGAAACTCCACTTCTTGTGGTGATCGCCTTTACATCACCCCTCGGATTAGCGATCGTGTTGCTAGGTAAAGTAGTACCTGAGCCCGAGGGTCGATCATTTAAAGACTTCTGCAAATTAGATATTTGAGTAACCAGTATTTTGTTCAGTTCTTCTTGGGATTTCGTAAACTGTTTTAATAACTCATCATGTGATGGTCCAGTTGGGACAATGGCTTGATTTTGGTTTGGAAAATTTTGAGCCCGATTGTTCTGGAAATTCCCTTGTTGCTGGTTGTTATTACCCTGGAAGTTGTTTTGTTGTTGAAAATTACCCTGTGGGTAATTGTTCTGACCTTGATTTCGGTTATAATTCCCTTGGTTCTGATTTTGTTGAACCTGGTTTTGACCAGAGTTGAAATTCCCCTGGTTGTTATAACCTTGGTTCATTCAGTTCTGGTTAAAATTCTGGTTCCTGTTTTGACCATTTTGGTTTTGGGACTGATTAAACCCTGGTGATCCGATGTAGTTATTAGATCGGTAGCTCAAAAGGTTTCGATCTCCTTGCGGTTGGTAAGAATTACCTCCCGTATTATAGGAACCTTGAGCTGCATACACGTTTTCACGAGCCGAGCCACCGGAGGCTGGGCACTCTGTGTAAGGATGTGGACCACCGCAAGTTTCACAACTTGGGTTAACAACTTTGACCTGATTAGGATTTGTCTGATGAATACGCAAAACTGCTGTAGACAAATCATCCAGCTTTTTAGCTAGGATGGATATTTCATTGCTTGCCGGAGTGACAGACTTAAATGAGTCATTCCTCTCAGCAGAGGAGTCCCAAAAATTATGATGGGCAGTCATGTTTTCTATTAAGTCATAGCACTCTTCAGGGGTCCTTTTCATAAAGGTGCCCCCAACAGCAACATTGATGGTGTCACGATGACGGAGTGTCAAACCATTATAAAAGGTATCAATAATGGTGACAAGAAGCATGTTGTGATTAGGACACCGATCAATAGCAAGTTTGTAGCGTTCCCATGCCTCAAATAAGGACTCTTCGGGAAGCTGTCTGAAGTTGCTGATATCATTCCTCAGCTTTGTGACCATAGATGGTGGAAAGTATTTGGCTAGAAATTTAGTGATCGTCTCATCAAAAGTGTGGATCGAATTCTTTGGAAGTCGATCAGACCAGGAAGTCGCATGATGAGTGAGGGAATAGGGAAAGAGGTACAAACGTAGGCCGTCATCGGTGACGCCATTTTGTTTCATGCTTTGGGTGACAGTTAAAAATTTGTCGAGATGCCTGTTGGCATCGTCACCCGGCAATCCGTGGAACTGGCACGTATTCTGGATCTGTTGTATCATGTGGTGTTTTAATCCAAAATCCGTGGCTCCAATAGTGAGTGGTGCAATTGGTCCACCCCTCCCTTGCATGGTAGGTTGACACAGTTCCTCCATAGTTCGGGTGTCAGGAACTGGTTCATCCTTGGGAAGGAATGGGGGCTCGTCGTTCATTTTTATTGTGTGTTCTTCTTCAACAGTACATAACTCGGGTACGTTTTTCTTCTTTTTATTATTTGTTTGTGAACGAGTGCGCATGCACAAAAATTAGTTTTCAACACAAGATAGAGGCAAAACTACAGTGAACTTAAACCCAATAATCACAAATGAACAGCTCCTTTAAAAAAAGTACACTATTCACAAGGATACAATGGTAAGTTTTTAATCTTAGGTTTGGGAACTTATTATGTTCACACCCCCAGTTGGTAGGTGTTCTGCCTTGGTTTGCGGTGGTAAACTTTTATGCAATTATATTCACAGAAAAATGTTTTTGGCTTTTCGTGTATGGGTGAAAAAACTTGGACAATATTTTTGGAACTGATTCGTTAACCGAAATCGTTCTTTTAAGATTACTCGCAGGCTAGCGGGAGGAAATAAATGTATTCCTCTTCAGTTCGCAATTTAATGTCAGAACTTACCTTATACCAGCTGTTTCAGTTTGTAATCTTAAAGACAACGAAGTAATTTAACTTCACAGTTTGTTTTGTTGTTTATGATTTGTTTGGTGTTGTTAACACTTCAGGAGAAATGTTAATGAACTTTTTCAGATATGATTTTGATTTTCTTAAAGTTTACAAGGCGATGGTATTTGTACAGGAGGGTTTTTGAAAACCACTAAACTTAAACCGTTTTGAAATACGCAACAACCTCCCCGGCAGCGGCGCCAAATTTTGACTCCACCCAAACCAACCAGTCAACCGTGTGCAGCTGATAGGCCCACCTGGGAGAAAGTGCAAGTTAATATTGACCGTGGAAATATAGGGAAATCCCCGGGTCGTTAAATCCCAACGAGATTGAAATTGTATTTTGGAACGATTTAGAGAATGAGTGGTACTGAGGACAGTAACAAAAATGATTGAGGGATGATTATACTACTGATTGCTTGGTATTTAGATAATATGAAAAGATATAAGCAATAACAGAGATACACACAATAGCACAAATAAGAAAATCAGATAACAGACACAGACAAGTGGTATTTAACAAATTACAAACTACAGGAGGTAAAAGTGAAACTTTTGAAAACTTAAAATTAAAAAGAAATTGAAAATGAAAATGAAATTATAAAAATGATTAAAATATTATTTAAATATTATTTAATTAGTAAAACTATTTAAAATCTAATTAAAACTTAAATTAAATTAACTAAAATTGATAAATGTTACAAATTAAACTAAAAACTTACAAAAATAATTTCTAAACCTTAATTAGAACTTGAAGAAAGTATAAAAAATTAAAATAAATATTTTTGTCTTTTTATGAGTTTTCTATTAATTAAAAACTAATTAAAATATTTTAAATTACTATTAATACTTAAATGACTTATAAAATTATGTAAAAATTTATAAAACTAATTAACCATTACAGGAATCCTAAAAAATTATAAAAAGTTGCTAAAAATTATATTTAGGCTAATTGACTAATTAATTACTTATTAATTAATTTAAATCTAATTTAATTAATTTAAATAGGAAAATTAGAAAATGGACAGTAGAAATTATGAAACTATTTTTTAAAAGTCTTAAATACTTTATAAAACTTAGGAAAAATATAAAATTCTACGGTTGTTAACTAAAATTAAAGAAATCTATTTAATTACTAATATTACTTATTTAATTATTTAAATTACTTTTAAATCTAATAAATAGCAAACAGAATAGGAAAATTCTAAGAAAATTATTTTAACTACTTAAAGGTACTAGGAAATTAATAAAATTATAAAATTGGAAAAGTGCTTATTAATAAGCTGAGATAAAAATTAAATAGATAATTTTTATTAAATAGAAGCTATCACTATAATTAAAGTTTGCTTTTTCTGGTTTTTCTTTTATAAAACTATTTAAATACTTAAATAATGAAACTTTTACAAAGACAACTACTCTAGAAATCAAGAATAAGCACTGTAAGTGCTTATTACCCTAGACAGTTGACTATGGTTGACCACACAAAGAAATAAGCTAAATTGTGGTTATGTGGGGTCCACACTGGTTAAGCTAGATTACCCTAAGTTAGTTGAACTTGTTTGAGGAAATTTTAGTCAAATAAGCACTGAGATTAAGCTATAAGACCAAAATAAGCAATTCCAAACTTATTTTCTGAGAAAGAAATGGGACAAAGTTTAGAGTTGATTCTAGGTGGGGTCCACTGATCTAGAGGTCAAACAAAAGGTCAAATTTCAAACACTGGTAGGAAGGGGGTTTTCTAAACCAAATTTGAACTACTGGAGTCCACAGATCTAGGCTGCAGCCACCAACAAAGTTGGTGGTGTGGAGGTGGTAAGCTGGTGCAGGGGAGTACTTATTCCCGGTAGGTGTGTTCCAAGGTTTGTGGGGTCCACAAGAATAAAAGGAGGTTCAAATTAAACCTAGGGGTTCAAAGTTAAGGTAATAAGCTACAAGTTGAGCCAATAAGCTACCCTTATGGCTCACTAATAAGCTCTGTGTGAGCCTTTGAAATGGTGGTCACACACTGAGTGCTCAGTGTGGCTTGTTTTGAGTAGGTCACAAATTGGATCCTAAAAGCTATGCTACAATAAGCTAATGGCCAAACTAAACCTAGATGTGAAAAGCTGAGGTATTAAGCTACAATTAAGCTAAAACCTAGGGTGTGGGGTCCACTGGAGTAACCACAAATCACCACCAAAGTTGGGTGGGTGAAATAGGATCTGAGTGCACAGGGCACTGGGTTGCCCTACAGGGTACTTTCAGCTCTTGCACAAGCTTGAGAAAAAATCTTAAAAATCAAATAAGCTTTGATTCCTAGAGTTTAGGTGGTAGATTATAACCACAAGAAGTTTCAAGCTCTAAATCAGCTTCCTAAATTCTAGAAAAATCACCCAAGATTTGAGAAAATCTGAGAGATGCAAATTGACTTTTTAATCTAAACTACTTAGTTTGACTATTGTGAATTTCTACTGCTTCCTATAAGCTGAATAAGTTATAATAAGCTATATAGAACCTATTTTGAGCTTAAACTACAACTAATAAAGTAAAATGAGGATTTGTGGATCACAAATCCCTCACAGTTAATTGTGAGGGGTGATCAATGATGATTTTGACTTTCTAATGAACACACACAAGTTTATATCGTTTGTCAGACCAAATAAGACCTAGTATGACATAAAGCAAGTAAAAACAACAACTCAAAAAACTTATAATACAGCTAAACAACTTGATCCAAACACACCTTTAACTTGACTGTTTTATTATTTGTGAAGCAACAAGTTACAAGAGCTTATGAAACAGATTCAAATCAACTTATTATGATTAATTAAGTATAAATGAACATTTAAACACAGAAAATAACAACAACTAACCAAGATTACTTACTATACTACTTTGACTGTGTAATTTTAATTTTTTTAGTAACTATGAATTCCAACAAACAAGATACTAATCTAATGTTATATTATCACTATTTAGGACTGAATAAGCATAAAGCAACTGAAAAAGCAAGCAATGAACAAAACTATAGTACAAAGACAGATATGAGATTTTTGATAACTTACAATAAGCTTTCCTACTCAAACCATGAACCAAGAAACATCTTAAAGAATCTCCACAGATTCACTAACCCAAGGCCTTCCAAAATCAACCCTGCTCCATTGCTTATCACCAAGATCTTGTCAGTTTGACTTTTGTTAACTTTTTGTGTTTTTGATTTTTTATATTACTAAACTCCTTTTAATAGTTTCTAATAGCTTTTATAAGCTATCTAGGAGCTTAAGTGAGCTTATCAGTCCAGTATATCACACAATAACAACAATTGAGCTTTTGAAATTTAAGAAATTGAAACTAAAATTGCATAAGATTGAACAGCCAAAGAAACTTGAAATTTATTACTTGGAAAGAGTTACAATACACTAAAGATGCTTAGAACACTGCTTAAAAGCTTAGGTTTACACTAGAAACTTGAAATTGCATTATACGACATACACTTATATAAAATAAACTAGATAGATGACTCCTCTGCTTCTCTTTCCTTTTATAGGCTCAATTAGGGTTTCTTGTGTGACTTTGAGCTTTTCCCACTTCAATCTTGGCCCTCAACTTCTCTGAATCAATCTCATCCGTTTAAATGAAAATTGACGCCAAAAGTCTTCCAAGTTAACTTGGGGCCAAAGGTGAACAATTAAAGATTATTGGAGTATTGTAGAGGTGTCAGGGGACAAAAGGGAAGGTTTTTAGGCAAGTTGGGGCAATAGGGAAGAAAACAGAGGACAGGGTGAGGTTTGGAGTGAAAAGGGGTGTGGTATGCATTAAATGCTGATGTGGTTTGGTTGTGAGGTGGAAGGGAGTAGGTTGGGTGAGCTGGAGGGTGAGGAGGTGGTGGTAAAACCACCTGGTTTTGGGTTTACAGTGGTGAGGGTGGATGTGCTACAGTGAAGGCGGGATTGGGGTGTTTGACTGGGGTCAAACCCATTTTATTTAATAAGAGTGTTAGGCTTAGGGTGGAATGGGCCTAGGGGGTGGGCTTGGTGTTTGTATTGGGTTGGATTTGGTTTTGGTTTATTAAATAAATAAGGGTCCTGTTGGTTTAGTGTAGTAAACAAGGACCAAATTTGTAATTTAAGCATAGTTAAAGGACTGATTTTGCAATTTTCCCAAACTACTTATAAGGACCATTTATGACTTTCATGAATATTCCAAGGACCAAAGATGTAATATTTTTATTTTTAAAAACCAGGGACCTTTTCTGTAATTTCTCAAACTCCAGGGACCATTTATGTAAATTTGGATTTTTAAGGGATTGTGGTTGTAATTTCTCAAAATGTTATCATGAGGACCAATTTTGTCATTTAAGAATAGTTCAAGGTTTATTTTATTGATTTCCCATTTTTAAAACCTTAAGGACTAATTTTGACATTTTTGAAACTTGAGGGACTAAAGTTGTCTTTTTGTAATTTTTTTAACTTTAAAGGACTATACTTGACAACTTATGAATCCCTAAGGACCTTTGATGATATTTTTCATGTTTTGATTTACCAGGGACTAGATTTGACAACTTTTGAAACTTGAGGGACTGAAACTGCCAATTATGCAAACTTTGTACGTTTTTCATCTGTTTTTGCATATTTTGCATTTGAAACATATAAAACACACTTCTAAGATATTTTAAGTATTATGATGCATATTTGAGTGTTTTTGTATGTTTTGGCAGTTCAGATTGGTATAAAATGATGAGTATTTAGACACTCAGCAACTCCCTTCATCCTCTTCACCTCAGCGGGTGTAGAGGGTCCTTGAGTCTTACTCAATTCCATATTTGGTTGCATTGGAAGACTGATGGACCTTGGACACACACCTTTTGTCAAATAGATACCTTGATATTATACCTTGCAGCACACGGAATTTACCACAAGATACTTAGAAGATGTGTTTGTATGATTTGTATAAAGTGTATGAAAGTAAAACAGAATGAACAAAGTGTTTTAACTAACGGTTAGCTTCAATATTATTAATGATAATAATGCGAGTGATCTTTGTATCACTAGGGTTACAACCTTGAAGCTTTTGCTAATCAAAATTACGTACATAAACCTAAACCTAGGACCTCATTTTATAGTACACAAGGAGTCCTGTACAAGATAAGTATTAAATCTTTTCTATACTTATCAACTACCCGTTTACAAAACAAACAGACTAAGCAGTGGTAATATATTGTGCTAGCAGTGTGTTTCCACTGTTAGTACAATTCTTCAGCAGTTGTCTTTGCTTAGCCTATCAATGGAAATGTGTTTCCACTGATGATTTATTTTCCAACAATCCTCCCCTAAACTTATGATTTCTGTGCAAATCAATAAGTTTCTAAGTTGATGGGGATTCTTCCAAACACTTATCACATCCTTAGAGCAGCAGATTCTCTTCTACACTGATTGTTGATTCTTTGAACAAGATCATCTACCACTTCTGTTCTTTCTGAACATCTAATCCTTGCAGAAAGTATCACATCCAAAACTCCAGCTCTCGGTGGATATTCTCTTTCAGCTAGCATAAATATATCTACTCCTTCTTGTGTTGAAACATGATGCATGTGTTAGGAATCATAAAATTTCCACAATGTGTTCAAATCAAAAGCTTGAAACTTCCAAAACCTATCATTTGGATCAGGTTCATACAATCTCTAAAATTGACCCTAAGTTCTTACTCCTTTTTATGTTGAAGTTTTCCAGCTTTGTGCCTATCACTCACCATTTTCCTTTACAAATCTAGATCACCTCTGTCACAAGCTCTAATAAGATCTTCAAATAGAATAGATGAAAATGTTTCACCACCTAATCTTGTAACCTTCCATGTTGTAGCAAAATCATCTGTGTAGACTTCCCAATCAACAATTGGTCTTCTGATTTGTAAAGGTTCAACATAGAAGTCTTCTTCTTCAAGAATTACCATACCACTTAGATGTTCATCATTCAACTTTTCTTCAACCTTTGATTTCTTGGCTTCTTTAGACTTAATGCTATTTCTTGATCTTTTGTACCTCTTAGCTTTTGCTTCTGAATGCATAGGAAGAAAATCTTTATCTCTTATGTATTCTTGATAATACAATCTTTGAATTTCTTCATAAGCTTTTCCTTTGAGCTGATACATCTTCCACCCTCCTACATGACACAAGTACTTTTTCATTCCATAATTAACTTGAGCCTGAGATGGTTGTCTTGCCTTTTTCTGAGTCTTCTTAATTGCATCCACCATAGAGTCAAAAGCTTCATTATTCTTTACATTGATAAAATCAGCTAGTTGGGCTGATCTTTGTTCAGCTGTTAAGCTTTCATCACCAATAAGCTCAATATCTTTCTTTTTGATGAGTGTATCTGTTTCAATCATGAGCTCAATCTCTGCATCAGTCAATGGATAAGCACCTTCTTCTGTGTTTGGAATGGGAACAATATCTTCTTCAGGTTCTATTTCTTTTTGAATTCTATGTTGATCCATGAATCTTGCAACATCCTCTTCTTCATACTTTCTTGCCAATTCATGATCCATATCAAACTGAGCTTGAGTTCTTGGTTTAAATTTTCTTGGTTGCTTAGTTGATTCTTCAAAAACTTGAACTTTCCTTTTTTCTTGCCTTCTTCTTTCAAATTCAGCATCAGTAGTATCCACTGCTTCTTCATGAGTTTCCACTGCTTCTTTAACATTCTGAGTTGCCACTGTGTCTTCCTCTTCTTGTTCATCACCCTAATCATCAAGATCTTTAAACACTTGTTCAAAATCCAACCTCCTCCCCTTAAATGTAGCATAATTTTTCCTCCCCTGTTTGGGAGAATCACCCATATCATCATCTGATGCTTCAGAATCATCATCATGAGTAGAAGATGGAGAAGATAAGACAAGATGAGTAGCCCTTTTCTTCTTCAGTGAGTTGATCTCTTCTTGCATTGTTTGTAACTAACCCTGAAGCTTGGAGAGATCATGTTGATATTGTATCTTTGTCTGCTTGAGCTCATCTTCTAAAGTTTGAACCTTTTCCTCCAATTTGGTACATCTGCCCATCAATTCATGTATGTTTCCACTGTCCTTAGCACTTCCAGCTATGTTACCTGCTGAGAGAGGTGCATCATGGGACATTGGCCCAGTTTCTTCCCTAGTTAGACTAGGAAGTACTCCTAAACCACCACTGCTTGTACCTACACCAAAAGGTGAAGACACATGTAGTGTTGTGATGCGAGGAGTTGGCTGTTTTTGCCTCCTCACATATGTTTGAGTAACTGGTGGAGTATAAGATGTAGATGGAACAGTAAGTGTGGGTGTGTGTTAGGGTGCAACTGGGATTGCTACACCTTCACCCCTTGCTTGTGCAATGACAACAAGCATTTGAGGAAAAAGAGCATGAACTACCCCATTATAACCTTCACTTGCCTTATTCATGTTTTGAAAAACTTTTGGTTTAAGGCAAGGAGTTTTGTAAATCCTGTTATGAGGTAGCAACTCATATTCATTTAAAACCATTTGAATGAACCTTGGGTACATCAGAAATTTGTAGTTACTTGTTACATTGCTAACCATATTATTAAATAAAAACTTTGAAAAATTAAAAGTCCTGTTTGTAGCTAAACACACCAAAGGATAAGCAATGGTTGTGCTAAACTGTTTATAAGATGTTTTCTTAGGACTTAACCAATGTAACAAAGTATGTATTAAAAATCTCCATTGGGGAGAAAAACATCCCTTTTTAAAATTTAGTTTTCCATTAGATGTATCATACCCCATATCAGAGATGTTTTTGAGAATTTCTGAATTAGGTAATGTAATGAAACCATTTTGATCATCTAATTAAAGTAGCCTTCTCAAAGATGATTCGGTAACATTAACAGTTACCCCATCCACTGTTGCACTTAAGGCATCAATAGGGGAATTTGTGTTTCCATCTTTAATAGTTGTGACAGTTGCAGTCTGCCAAAACTTTTTGATTTGAGAAACATAGATTGTGGGGTTTAAGATTAAAGCATACCTTATGTGAGTAGCATTGAGGAAATCTACAATCTCATGAAAATAGGTCCATCCTTGATCTCTGTTTTCTCCAAGTAAGCAACATGGTTGTGTTCATTGACAAAACCAAGTGAAGCCATGTAATTGAGTGAAAAATATGATTGTTTTAACTTGACAAAGAGAGTGCAACAAGCCGTATGAGATGAGAATGATATATTGTTAGGGTTTGAGTAAAATACGCAAGAGAGAATATCATAGAATTTTGTCATCTTTGGAAAAGAATAACATAAACAAATAGAAGATAATTCTCTTAAGTAAATCCCTAAAAATATGGTTAATAAATTTTACTCAACGGCTAGTTGAAAAATATTTTCACTCACACAACAGTTGCAACGGCTAGTTCAACAGTGGTAAAATTTACATTGTCAGTGGTAACTGTGAACCAGCAGTGGTAAAAATTATAAAAGCAGTGGGGAAAATATGTTTGATCAAAACTGCTTTTATCATAGTTTTTAGCAAACTACCAGCTATCAATGGATTTGATGTGTCTTTACTATGAGCCGTTTGCTATAGACTAGCCAACTCTTGATCATAATGAATATGGTGAGTTGATAACCATATAGTTTTTGGTAAACTATCAACCATAAACAGATTTGATGAGTCTTTACTAGAAGCCTTTTGCTCTGGACTAGTTGATTCTTATGTGTGTTAGACATGGTGAATCAATAACCATTTGTTGTGTGTCTTTGAGACACACCTCCACAGACACAACTCATAACACAATATTGCATACAAACCTGCTAGTCCAAAACCAAACATAGGCAAACCAAATTTTAAGAATTAATATCCAAAAATAACAGTTTCTAAAAATATCTTTGGTATAGTCAACCCTTTAAAGAAAAATATCTTGTAAACTTAATTTTACCCACCAACCAGAGAGTTAATAGCAATTACTCTTTTGGGTAGAAACCTAGGGTTGACTTGGCCTATATAAACACTTCGACTCATAACATCCAAACCACAAATAAACTTTCAAAACCCTTAAGTAACATCAAATAATCACCAAAATCAATAACAGAATGAGCTCCAACCCTGATATCATAGAAATCAGTTCTGACTTTGATGATTCAGCATCTTCTGGGTGGTCCAACTACTTTCCACCATGTGCATCAACATCATCCACCAAGAAACCTAAAAGAAAGATGAGAACACCAAGTCCTTCTAGCTCTTCTGATGATAATGAACCATACACTCTTTCAAAAGAATTGCCAAGAGCTTTGACACAAGCTTTGTAGACAGCTATCCTATCAATGAAGAAGATACCAATTCCTGAGAAGCCTGTTCTACCAACAAAGCCTGCAAAACAAGTGCTTGGTCTTCCCTGCCCAAGAAAGTGGGATGGAATGCAAAAATAACCCACAGGTGTTCACAAAACCATGCCTGGCTACAAAGGAAAGGGCAAAGAAGCTATGGAGTGATAGGTTTAAGGGTTTGATATGTGGTCTTTTGTTATCCTTCTTGTAATACAACACTCTTTGTAATGAACATTATGAATGAAAATCTCTTTCCACTGTTCATCATTTTTCCACTGTTTGAGTGTTTATCATAGAATCTCTGCAAAAAGCTTGGTGGGCAACAAATATACAGCAATATATAACAAATAGCAATACAAAAATCCACCCCACAACACAAAATTATTTAGACATCAAATTTTAAGGGTTAAACATCCCAATACTTTTTACCAAGTACTGAAACCTTCCCACATCAAGACCTTTTGTTAATAAATCACTATAGTTGTCATCAGTATGCATTTTGGCAACTTGAATTAGCTTTTTTCTCATAACAATCTCTTATAAAGTGATGTCTAATTTCAATATGTTTAGTTTTAGTGTGTTGCACAGGATTTTTAATTATGAAAATTGTACTACTATTGTCAATAAAGATAATCGTGTTCATGAAATTGTACCCATAGTCCAATAATTGGTTTTGAAGCCATAAGACCTGAGCAGAACAGCTTGCAGCAGCTACATACTCTGCTTCAGTTGTTGAAGTAGCTACCATTGTCTGTTTCTTGCATTGCCATGACACCAATCTACATCCAAGGAATTGACATCCTCCTGTGGTTGACCTTCTATCCAAACTTGCACCAGCATAGTCACTATCTGAGTAGGTGACCAATTCCATAGGAGATTCTCTTGGATACCACAATCCTAGATTAAGATATGTCTTTAAATATCTGAAAATCTTCTCCACTGCAGTCAAGTGTGATGTTTTAGGAGTGACTTGAAACCTTGCACAAGCACACACAACAAACATCATGTCTGGTCTTGATGAAGTAAGATACATCAAAGAGCCAATCATTGATCTATAAGTGTGAACATCCACTGCTTCTCCATTATCATCCTTCAAGAGTAAGTGAGTAGTCTCATCAGCAGGAGTGCTTACAGGCTTTGCATCAGTAAAATGGAACTTTCTTATTATCTCAGTCACATATTTGTCTTGACTGATAAAGATGCCATTTTTTCTTTGTTGTACTTGAAGTCCTAAAAAGAAAGTAAGTTCCCCCATAGAACTCATTTGAAACTCATCCTTCATCAGCTTCTCAAATTCTTTGCACATCTCTTGTGTAGTAGATCCAAAAATGATATCATCAACATAAACTTGTACCAGTAGAATATCACCTTTGTCTTTCTTGATGAACAAAGTTTGATCAATTTTCCCTCTATGAAACCCATTATTCAGTAGGTAGGCAGCTAGGGTTTCATACCACTTCCTGGGAGCTTTATGTAAGCCATAAAGAGCCTTGACCACTTTATAAACTTTATTGGGATGTTCAGGATCTTCAAAGCCTGGAGGTTGTGAAACATAGACCTCCTCATCAATCTTCCCATAGAGAAAAGCACTCTTGACATCTATTTGATAAACATTAAAACCCATAAAAGATGCATAGGCTAGAAACAATCTAATAACCTCAATCCTTGCAACAGGAGCAAAAACTTCTTCATAGTCAATACCCTCTTCCTGAGTGTATCCTTGAGCAACTAGCCTAGCTTTGTTCCTGACAACTATGCCTCTTTCATCTTTCTTGTTCCTGAAGACCCACTTTGTACCAATAACCTTCATCCCATCCGGTAAATCACAAAGAACCCAAACCTTTTGAAGCTTGAATTGTAACAATTCCTCTTGCATTGCTTCTACCTAGCTTGATTCTTCTAATGCCTTATACACATTTTTGGGTTCCACTTGTGATAGAAAACAGAAAAACAAGCACTCATTCTTGTCTGTATGCTTCTTGGACTCATAAACTTCACTAATAAATTCATGAGCATCAGTCATCTTTGTTTGTTTTCTGGTTTTCACTCCTGCTTGTAGATCACCAATCACATTGTCACGTGGATGCACCTTGTGAATAGCATCTTGAGAAGTTTGTAAAACATCATATGCGGAAGGCATATTTGTGATTTCCACATCATTAATGAGAGTTTCCTGAGCAGCAGAAGTAGAGTTTTCCACATTTGGTTCAACAGTGGAAACTTCTGGTATAGCAGTGGAAATTGTATGACCACTGCTTTCAGGAATATTTTTATTCTGAGCATCCAAATTCACAACATCTGTATCACCTTCTTTTCCAATAACTTTTGATGGTTGTGGATCTTTATTCTTTGAAGCATGATCATTATCTACAAAGTCCTAAAGTGGCATAACAATTTGATACTTATCATCCTCAGAATCTTTGCTAGGTTCATCTTCATCAATAAACTCTTCTGAACCTTCAAAGTCATTATCCCCAGTACCTGGAGCAATAGGTACATAGTTCATAGTATTTGATAATGTTTCAAGATCAAATAGCCATTCTGGACCTGCACCTGCAGTGTTAGGTTTATTTTCAAGAAACTCTACATGCAGATTCTCTTCAATCTTCTTTGTTCTCAGATTGTATACTCTGAATGCTTTACTAACCATAGAGTATCCAACAAAGAAGCCTTCATCTGACTTTTCTTCAAATTTACCCAGATGATCAATGGTATTGAGAATTGTAACATGACATCCAAATGGTCTCATGAAATCTAAGATAGGGGGTCTACCTCTGAATAACTCATAAGGTGTCTTGTTCTTTGTCTTCACCACCAAAACCCTGTTTTGAATATAACAAGCAGTGTTCACTGCTTCAGCCCAAAATGTCACTGGTAACATGGAATCAGCTAAAATGGTTCTAGCAGCTTCAATTAGTGTTCTGTTTCTTCTTTCAGCTACACCATTTTGCTGAGGGGTTCTTGCAACACTAAATTCTCTCTTAATACCCTTGTCTCTACAAAAATCATCCATAACTCTGTTCTTGAACTCTGTCCCATTGTCACACCTGATAATCTTGATCTTCTTGTCAACTTGGTTTTCTATTTCTGTAATAAAAGTTTTAAGAATGCCAGTTGTTTCCTCCTTGGTTCTTAGAAAGAAAACCCATGTAAACCTGCTAAAATCATCAGTTACAACAGGACAATACTTCTTCAAATTTATGATGCTCACAGGTGTAGGACCAAATAAGTCTATATGCAACATATAGAGAGGGTGAGCAATAGTGTTATAGGCCTTGGTCTTGCAAGATGCTCTATGTTGCTTGCCTTTGAGACAGGCAACACAGGTTTGATCATTCTCAAATCTCTTCTTTGGTAACCCTCTGACTAAGCCATCTTTCACAATCTTGTTGATGGTCTTAAAGTTAACATGACCAAGTCTTCTGTGCCATAACATGGATTCATCCAAAGTGGATTTTGTAATCAAGCAAGTAACATTATATTTAGCCGCAATATTCGTTATGTCAATGCTTTATAGATTGCCTTTTCTAGGAATTTTAAGTAGTACCTCACTTTCATCAGGTAACTTATAATCCTCAGATAAGACAAAGCATTCATCTTCTGAGAAAAGAACTCTGTGTTTCTTGTCACACATATGTGACACACTGAAGAGATTATATTTGAGTTCTTTCAGATCGTACACATTCTCAAAATCCAAGTTTCCTGCCTTGATAGTGCCTTTGCTAGAAACTTTACCACCAATTCCTCCTCCAAAGCTGACAAATTGTCCATCATAAGGTTTTAAATCTGAAAGGTAGGACTTGTTACCAGTCATGTGCCTAGAACATCCACTGTCTGAATATCCTTAATCTTCTTTAATCTTTGAATGTCCCTTCACATTAAATAAAGGAATTAGTTCCTTTTGGAGACCCAAGCCACAATTGACTTGGATCTGCCTCGTGTATCAATATAGTTATATCTATCAAAGGTCATTGATACACCATTGGGATTGTTTAAGGTGTTGATTCCTTTAGGTTTCCATTCCCAACGTGTTGAGGCCTTCACAACATTTCCCACTCTCCCTTTTATTGTTTACTAAACCAACAGTGGAAATTTTTGGTCTAGCAGTGGCAACTGCTGGTTTTGAAATTCTTTTTTTTGGTGTCCACTTGTGATCATAGAAAACCTTCTTGTCATAAAAGGTCTTGTTACCTGTTTGTGCAGATTTAACAAAAGCTGTACTAGGTCTTGCACTTTTAACAGGTGACTTAGGGTAAACATTGTTCACTTTTCTAGCAAATGTAAGAGGTTTGATGCCAGATTTTAGTTGAACAGCCCTGAGAATCATTTTACTTAGTGGATTTGGGTGAGTATATTTTTGAAACTTGTTTTCATTCACCCTTGTGTTCCCAAAAAAATCCTTTCTTCCCTTGTGATAGTTACAGTAAGCATGAAGATGATCAAAACTACCATAGATGTGACATGCTTTGTTGTTAAACTCAAAATCACTACCAAACTGTTGAGATTTAAGATTATTCCAGTTCCTCTTGTTTCCTCTAGGAGCTGGTGACCTGTTTCTATACATCTCAACATATTTAATTGTGGGCCTAGTATGATTAGCTTGTTTCCTAGGCTCTTCTTTTTCAACTTTAACAACTTCAGGAACACTTGTTTTAACTTCAACTTTAACAGTTTCAAGAACACTATTTTAACTTCAACTCTCACACATTTATCCATAAGAGATGAATCACTAGCACTTTCAAATGCATCATTCTCAACCTTAACCTTTTCACCAACAACTTCTTTTACAAATTTAGGGCCATAAGTCCTAATTGGTTCTTGAAACTCTTCTAACCCTGTATGTGCTAAGTTTATTCCAGGAGGTGATGGAACACCTCTTAGAGGTGGTGGAACAGACTTGTATCCTACACCAGGTTTGACTTTATTGACTACTTGTGCCTCCCAAATTTTGTCAATGCACTTAGACTGATGATCTAAAGTATTACAGATCTGAATATTTTCATTGGCCTTTTTAACCTTTTCCAATTCTTCTCTAAGTGCCTCATTCACAACAATCTTATAATCTAAGTCTCTTCTTAATACAACAATATCATCATTAAACTTAGACGCATTTGCTCTATAGTGCTCTATTTGTGCTTCTAAAACAGCAAGACCTCTTTTATGGTTAGCTAGATTATAACTAGTTTGATTTAGCTCTAACCTCTGTTCATCATATTGCTCTTTAAGTTTTTCATATTCTTTTAAAGCTTTACATGATTTAGAACAACCATTATTAGAGTGTACCTTAGAATCAGAGAAAGCCATAAGAGCAAGTTCAGTTGCTATCATTGCAGATTCTGGAGATGCTTCTTCTTCATCAGCCATGTAGCTTCAACTGTAGGCTCCTTCTTCTTATCCTGCTTGTACCAAGTGGATCTATTATCTGGCTTCTTTGGTTTCCTGCATTCCATGGAAAAGTTTCCTATCTTGTGACAGTTGTAACACTCCACCTTTTTCTTGTCAAAGCCTGCAGTCTCATTACCATTAATAATGATCTTCCTCCCTGTCCTTTTCCAGAATTTCTTTGCCTTCAAACTCAACAATGCAACTTGCCACTTTATATCCATCTCTTCCATGTCATCATCATCAACTTGATCCAAATCTTCATGTGTTAGAATTGAACCATTGACTTGACTTGAGAGATTAACATAAAAAGTAGAATCTCCAAGACCAGCAATCTGCTTTTTAAAACTAGCTGTGGTAACACTTGCAGTGCCAGTGGAAACAACAATGTGAGCAGCATGCTCTTCATCATCACTTTCATCATCAGAACAATCATTTATAGATGATGAGATAAGAGCTAAGTTCCCTGAGCTTGTACTTAGCTTCCCAGCCTTCTTCAGTCTTTGTTCAATAACTTTAAAGTTATTGTAAAGATCATTGAGCTTCATGGTTTCTAGTTTAGGCTTGTCTTCCTAAACAGCAACATTAGTATGAAACTCAGAAGATAAACTTCTTAAAAATTTCAAGTTGAGGTCTTCCCTTTCTACCTCAATTCCAAACACAATGAGTTGTGTTACTATCTTCTGAAGTCTAGTGAAGATGCTATCAATTGATTCATTACTTGTTGAAGAGAAATTTTCATAGGTTTGTTTCAACAAGGTCTTATGAGTTTTCTTGGTAGCATCATTGCCACCAAAAACATTACAAATCTCTTAAAACAAGGTCTTAGCAGTCTTGTACTTACTGAAGGCTAAGATTTGATCCCTAGGAAGGGTCATTAGCAATAAACTTCTTGCCTTGAGGTCATTCTTCTTTTGGAGTTGTTCTTCACTTGTAATTGGTCCTGTGTTTAACTTCCGTACAACCTTGCCATCAATAGTCTCTAAGGAAATGCCTAGTTTAAAGGAATCACCATACATAATGATTTCCCAGAGTTCATAGTCTTGCACAAAAAAAAACTGTTCTATCATTATCCTCCACATCTCGTAGTCATTCAGTGTAAGCTTAGGAAGCTTAGCAACTATGTTGGACTGATTATTCTCCATCTCTATTGGATCTTGTAAGAGTGAGTAAAATTCGGATCTTCTAAATCAAAGTATCAAAGCCTAGCGCTGATACCACTTGATGGACCTTGGACACACACTTTGTGTCAAATAGATACCTTGATATTATACCTTGTAGCATGCGGAATTTACCACAAGATACTTAGAAGATGTGTTTGTATGATTTGTATAAAGTGTATGAAAGTAAAACAGAATTAACAAAGTGTTTTAACAAACGGTTAGCTTCAATATTATTAATGATAATAATACGAGTGATCTTTGTATCACTAGGGTTACAACCTTGAAGCTTTTGCTAATCAAAATTACGTACATAAACCAAAACCTAGGACCTCCTTTTATACTACACAAGGAGTCCTATACAAGATAAATATTATGCTAAATAAATAAGATATTCACTAAATCTTTTCTATGCTTATAAACTACCCGTTTATAGAAAAACAGACTATGCAGTGGTAATATATTATGCTAGCAGTGGTAATGTGTTTCCACTGTTAGTACAATTCTTCAGCAGTTGTCTTTGCTGTGTTTCCACTGAAGATTTATTTCCCAACAAAGACTTCCACGTTTGGAATCTTGCATCTTAAATCTCTTTAGGATTTTTTCAATGTATGCACTTTGAGACAAGCTGATTAACCGCTTTGATCTATCTCAATAGATCTTGACTCCAAGTATGTACGATGCTTCTCCTAAATCTTTCATATCAATACACTTTCCAAGCCAGGATTTTACATCTTGTAGCATTGGAATGTTGTTTCCTATGAGTAATATGTCATCGACATATAAGATTAGGAATACGACTATACTTCCACTAGTTTTCATGTACACACATGGCTCATCGAGATTTTGAGCGAAACCAATCTTCTTGATTTCCTCACCAAATCTCTTGTTCCAGCTTCTAGATGCTTGCTTCAATCCATAAATGGATCTTTGAAGTTTGAATACTTTGCCAGGATGTTTTGGATTCACGAAGCCCTCGGGTTGCACCATATAATCGTCCTCGTTTAGGTAGCCGTTCAAGAAGGCAGTCTTGACATCCATTTGCCAAATCTCATAGTCATAATACATTGCTATGGCTATAAGAATCCTAATTGCTCTAATGTCTGCAACAGGCAAGAAGGTTTCTTCATAGTCAATCTCGTAGATTTGAGTGAAACCTTTTGCTACAAGACAAGCTTTATAGGTATGTACATTTCCATCCATGTCAGTCTTCTTCTTGTAGAGCCATTTACTCCCAACGGTCTTAGCATTGGGAGGTAGGTCTACCTTGACCCAGACATCATTGTCTTTCATGGATTGCATTTCCACATTCATAGCTTCGTTCCACTTATCGTGTTCAGGACTGGATATAGCTTCTCGATAGTTATCGGGTTCACAATGATCCCCTAACTTATGTTCCTCATCATCGATATAAAAACCATATCGTTCAGGTGCTTGAGGTATCCTTGCTGATCTACGAATGGGAGCAATATCTCGAAGAGGCTCAACATTTTCATGTTCATTCTCATTTTGATGTTCACTAGTGTTACTAGAAGGTTGTGCATCTTCGCTTTGAAGTTCATCAAAGTCTACTTTGCTCCCACTTGCTTCTTGTGAGATGAGACTGTTCTAAAAAAACTCAGCATATCGAGCAACAAATATTTTGTTCTCGGGTGGGTAGTAGAAATAGTAACCCATCGTTTCCATTGGGTATCCTACAAAGATACACTTGATAGATCTAGGCTCAAGTTTGTTTGGCGTATCCCGTTTAACGAGAGCCTCACAACCCCAGACCTTCAAGTAAGACAGATTAGGGACTTTCCCATGCCATATTTCGTATGGAGTCTTATCAACCTTCTTAGTTGGAACCATATTGAGTATGCGAGCAGCATACTCTAGAGCTTAACCTCAAAAGGACATTGGCAATGTTGTTAGACTCATCATAGAATGAACCATGTCTTGCAGGTTTGATTTCTCCTTTCAGACACACCATTGTGTTGTGGTGTATATGGAGGAGCGAATTGTGAGACTATCCCACACCTTTTTAGATGATCTAAAAACTCTTGACTCATATATTCACCTCTTCGATCGGATCAAAGAGCCTTAATGGTCTTGCCAAGCTGATTTTCTGCTTCACCTTGGAATACTTTAAACGTTTCAAAGGCTTCAAGTTTATGTTTAATCAGTTAAACATAACCATATCTACTGAAATCATGAGTAAAGTGATGAAGTAGTTAGCTCCTTCTCTAGACATTATTCTAAATTGGCCACATACATCAGTATGAATGCGTCCAAGTATATCTTTAGCTCTTTCTCCAACATGGGAAAAAGGCTTTCATGTCATCTTACCAGATATGCAAGAAATGCATTTATCAAATGACACATTTTTGGTTGACTCTAAAATACCATCGTGTTGTAGCTTCGTAATGCGTTTCTTATTTATATGGCAAAGATGATGATGAGGCGAAAAATGAACCGTTTTTAGGGGGTCATTTTAGCCCGGATTCGAGTTTATTTGATCAAATATTTCCCTAAATCGTTTCTTTTGTCATTTTAGGTACTTTTGGAGTGAATTCTGGAAAAAGAAGCATTTTGGACGTTTTTGGAGCATAAAAGTGAAGAAAACGGCAAAGTCTTAATTTTCCTTGCTGGGAACAGTACTTGACGGCGTCACATGCTCCTTAATGATGGCGTCAAGAGTAATACAAGAGGTGGAAGTGGATAAAGTCCGTGATGATCCAGAAGGGTTTTACACTATGGGCATGACGGCGTCATCATAGGCCGTCATGGTCCAAATACATGTGACGGCACAGAGTAGAAGTACACATGACGACGTCAAATCTGGATCTAGGCAATCTGATCTCATTATGGGCGGCAAGTTGACGGCGTTAGAAATTCCTTCTTGACGCTGTAACCCTGTAAAATCTATATATAGTTTTGCAATTTTCATTCATTAGAGGAGGGACAAGTAGGGTGTAACTTTGGAGAGAAACCCTAGTAAGAATATTACAGCTTTTTCAAGGGTTTTTACCCTTTGAAACCTTTCATGTTCAATTGAGATAAGTACTCTTTCAATTCAATCAATATGTCTATGTGTTGCTTGAATATATCTTACGCTTGTCTTGAATTTAACATGCTTTGCTAGATCTCTTGTGTGTTTGCCTAGATGTAGTGAAACCTAGATGCTAATTATGGGTTGATTGTTTATCTATAGTTGTTACGGGTGATTGTATTCGATGTTAGGCTTAAGAAAACTGGCAGACTTCCATTGGTGACATGCTTAAACGTCTTAAGAAACATGATCAGAGGTGTACTATGATTTTTGGTTGTATTTAATGCGTAGGAGAATTCTAATGATCCCATGTTAGGAGCTTCTAACGGCTCGACATAGGAGTGAAGTAGGATCCTATAGAGTTGGGGAATATTGTACGTGGCCCTACGACTGGTATTAAGGAATACGACACGTCGTCCATGCAATTGTAACAAACTATCAACCTGTAAAAGATATCTAGGGAGTAATGAAACCTAAGTAAACACAACTCTCCCTATCATTGTTCACACCACTTGTTTAATTAGCTTTATTTTCATTTCTGTTATTTTATTTTGATTGCATCTTAGTTATTGGGTTAGTTGATTAGCAACTAATTCCGCTCACTCTTCCAAAAACCGAGATTTTAATTGCTTTTATAAAAATATAAAAATACAAAAAGAATCATCCCTCACCTCTAGACTTAGTTTTTAGGCTTTCTAATCCTAGCGACACTATTCCTGAGTTGAACGATCAATCCCCCGGTACTTGTCACTATACTATACTAAAACGATCAGGTACACTGCCTGGTGGGGGTTGTAAGCTTCTCGAGATCCCTCGAGAGGTAAAGCCTGGTGTAATTCCCATGTATCAAATTTTTGGCGCCGCAGCCCGAGGAAATAGTTATTGTCTAGGTTAGGATTTCTTTTTATTAGGTATACTTGCTAGATTCCTTTCTAGTAAGATTTTATTTTTATTTTTAGGTTCTCTTTAGTCTATCTTATTTCTTCGTGTCTTTGTTCGTAACCTTTACCATCCGACATCATGGAAGGTGGTAACATCTTTGAACCCATCAACCCACCACAACAAAACCACCCACAAAACCCACCACTAGCAAACCAACCTCTTAGGCCCCGAACCCTAGGAGAGTATTCCCGTCCTAACAACCAAGGTTATCGAAACACTATTGAGCTCACACAAGGAGCCAATGCGTCCCCCTTGCGATCCGACACCATCCGGTTGGTGCAAAGCGGATGTGCATTCCATGGACTTCGTTCCGAAGATCCTAATCAACATCTCAAGGATTTTCTTAAGATCGTAGATTCTATAGACCTTGATGTTACAACTAGAGAGTCGACCCGATTATGCCTATTCCAATTCTCTCTACGTGATCAAGCTAGTCAATGGCTTGAACGTTTACCCGCGGGATCCATCACCTCATGGGATGATCTCACCACTCGTTTGCTTGCTCAATTTTTCCCACCAGGGAGAACTACCAAGCTTAGAAATGATATCTTGATGTTCCAACAATGTCAAGGTGAAACTCTATATGAATCATGGACTCGTTTCAAGGACTTACTCCAAAAAGTCCCTCATCATGGCATAGATCTTTGGCTCCCAAGTCCAAATCTTCTATGACCATATCGATCTCTCCACAAGGCAAACCATTGACCAATCGGCCGGTGGTAAGCTACGTGATCTAAGTGCGGAAGAATCATGGGAACTCATAGAAGATCTTGCTCTCTATGACAACGAAAGTTGGAATGATCCCCGTGATTTGAACAAAATGGTCAAGGCAATATCTCTACCTTTGAACAATTCTAGCACTCCCGATCGTAGGATCATGGAACTTGAGGACCAAGTCATGTTTCTCATGAAATCTTACGAAGCTACTAAGCCTTCAAGCCAAGTGAACAAAATCACTTCTTTATGCGAATTATGTAGTGGTCCCCATGATACTCGTGATTGCGTGGAACTCCCCGAAATAGCTTTTGCGGACTACGCATCCTCGCGTACCGACGAAGCGGGAGACAAGTGGTACACTTTCAAACCCGATCCAAACCCTTATGGTGATTCCTACAACCCTTCTTGGAAAAATCACCCGAAACTTAGGTGGAAACAAAACCAAAACAATTCTTCCAATCCGCCTAATCGTTACCAACCAAACGGTCCACCCTCCAACCGTATTTTCAACAACAATCCTTCTAATAACTATGGTAGTACCAATAATCTTGAAGGGTTGATGTCCAAGTTTATGGCATCTCAAGAAGCTCACATATCTAAGTTTGAAGCCGATTTCAAACAAAAGCAAAGCGAGATGACCACCAAAATTGACACATTGTTGAAAGTTCTTAATGACCGAGAAATGGGAGCACTCCCAAGCGACACGGTCAAGAACCCAAAACTAAACGTTAATTCCATATCATCGGTTTCGTCACCCACTTCGTGTCCGCAATACTACTCGGTTAAATCAATGAGCACGTGTTTCAAGCAAAACCAAATTCTTCAAAAGGACCAACCGAATGAAACACCCAATATCAAACCGGTCAATAATAAAGTTGAAACACTTCCTAAACAAGACCTTGACGATGAATTCAAAGAGCTCCACCTTGAACGCCCCATCATTGATGTCTTAGCCCATGCTCCCTTCTATAGTGCCCTCCTAGAAAAATATGAGAAGTTTAAATTAGGTAAAAATGGGACCGCCTTTGTTCAAAACAAGTTGCCTAAGAAGCTTGATGATCCGGGTATATTTGTTTTGCCATGTAAGATAGGAAAATCCAAAGCTTTCGACACACTAGCCGATTTAGGATCAAGCCTCAACTTGATTCCCTTATCCTTTTTCACCACTCTTAAGCTAGGAAAGTTAGAGAAGACGGAGGTACTAATTAGTCTAGCGGATGGGAGTATTGCCCACCCGGTTGGGATGATCAAGGATGTAGTTGTTCACGTAGGGAAGTTGACTATTTTAGCGGATTTTCACGTCCTAGATATGGTTAGTGATACTACATGCCCATTGTTAGTAGGAAGAGGATTTTTAGAAACCGCTAGCGCTATGAAAGGTTGTAAGGAGTCTAAGATAGCGGTAGGTGAGGGCGATACTTGGTCGGTATATGATGTTAAGAAGCATAGCTACGATTGTGAGGACGAACCGACACCACATTGGGTAGAGATGAATAGGAGA
Organism: Artemisia argyi; assembly: GCA_030686995.1. Classification (NCBI taxonomy): domain Eukaryota; kingdom Viridiplantae; phylum Streptophyta; class Magnoliopsida; order Asterales; family Asteraceae; genus Artemisia; species Artemisia argyi. The sequence goes on from CM060692.1 coordinate 126,423,722, forward strand.
CCATCTAGATATGGACCTTAGATAGAAAGAAACTTTATAGGACCTCAACGCCCATTCTATCTAGAAAAAGATTTCATCAATAAAACACATTCGGTGGATCAACTCATAGCTAGAGATGAGGAGCTAGACCCTTTTGAGGACCCCCTAGTCTTTAGGAAAATGATTGAGTTCTTAGGCGTAATGCCTATTAACATAGAGATGAACACGTGGAAAAGAGAGGGGGATAAGTGTAAATGGAGGTGGGACAAGCCACCTAAGGAAGGTGACGGATCATGGCATATGAAGATGATTTTATATGATCCGGATGGAGAAAAGTTTGAAAGGTCATACCGTACCAAGAAAACCGATAGGAAGTTGAAACCCAAGTTTGATCCCAAAGATGTCCTCAATGTGGAACTCACCCATATAACGTAATTTCCCATGACCTTGAGTCTAGCTACAAGACTCGTAAATAAAGAAAAACGCTTCTTGGGAGGCAACCCATGTTTTGTGTGATTTTTAATTGTTTGATTGTTATTTGCTTCCGTATCCATGCTTTATTTTTATTGTTGGTAGATCATGTTTCAAAACTAAAATTGTGAAAATGCTTTATTTTGTTGTTTGGGAAACCCCAAATTTGTTTCTAAGAACGAAATTGATCATGATTCTCCACAATATTAAATGGACATGTGTATTAGTATTTGTTAGAGTCAAATGCTTGTATCGAGTCATAATGATGTTTTCCAGGATTTTCCAGGAAGTAGGACATAAGTTTTTCCAGAAATTTTCTGGAGACTTAACGTAAAGATTTCTGCAGGTCACTTCTGACGGCGTCATGAGTTAACTCCTGACGGCATTGATGAGTGCGCAAACACTCATCATTTTTATTGTATTTAAACTGCCAAAACATACAAAAACAATCGAAAAGTAATCAAAATACTTAAATTATCCCAGAGATTGTGTTTTATGTGTTTTAAATGCAAAACGAGCAAAAACAAACGAAAAACGATCAAAGTTTGCAATATTGGCAGTTTTAGTCCCCCAAGTTTCAAAATTTGTTAAAAATAGTCCCTACGCATTTATTTTGAAATAAAAGTCAACCCAAGTCCTTGAGAAATCAAAATCTATCAAAAACGGACTTTGGGAGATAAATTTGGAAAAGTTACATTTTGGTCCCTGGAGTTTGGGAATTTGCAAATTCAGTCCCTGGGAATTTTGAAAATAAAAAATTTGCAAAAATTGGATTGTGGAATACTAAACTTGGCAACATTGGTCCTTATTGATACTTTGGGAAAATGACAAATTCAGCCCTTGTGTTTTGTCAAATTTCAAAAATAGTCCTTGTGATTATACCCTATACAAATCGGACCCTTAATGTTTTATAAACCCAAAACCAAACAACTCCAAATCCAGTACCCCTTCCAATCCAGCCCACCTTATACCCTCAGCCCACTAATCCTAAACCCAAGCCCACCACCCCTATAATAGTTACCCCGTCCGTTTTATTATTTAAAACGGTCAACGCAAAGTTGACCCTCCTTCTCCCCCAACTTGGCTGCAACACTCACCAAACACACAACCCCCCCTCCTCCACCTCAGCATCCATGCCCTGTCTCATTGACTATCCACCAAACTCTAAATAGCATTAATTGCTTCTTCAAGTCTTCCAAGTTACCAGAGGGCAGTTATAGAATTTTTTGGCGCCAAATCATTTTCAAAGGCTAGGATTAAAGCCAATCATCCAACGGCTTATAATCCAAGTGGGAAATGCTCAGTGGGTAAAAAACAAACCCTAGAACCTGCTACAAAAAGGAAAAGGAAGAAGGAGAGCAGCTATCTAGTTTTAACTTTTAAGTTTTAGTCGAATATTGTAATTTTATTTTTCTAGTGTAATTTTCAAATTCAAATGTATTGTACTAAGTTTCTTTAGTGTATTTGGAACCTTCTTCATAAATAAATTGTGATCTTTCCTTGAAATTCAAGTCTGTGCAATTTTCATGTTTTCTCAAAATCACCAATTTCACTTAATATTGTTATGAGTTGTTATAATGAACTGAAAAAGGTTGGTTTAGCTCCCAAATAGCTTATTCAAGCTAGTAATTACTTTGAAACATGGTTTAGTATAAAAAAACAAAAAAAAAAACCAAAAAAAAAAAATAAATCAAGAAAAATTCAAAAATAAAGAAGAAAGGGAAGAAGAGATGGTTTGGAGCTGAGCTTGGATTGGAATATGGTAATAGAGCTCTGTGGAGAGCAATAGGGGTGTTCATTTGGTCCTTGTTCTAGTTTTCATCATAAGCCATTTTGTAAGAAATTTCCATATTCTACCTTATATTGTTTCTGTGATATTTGATTGCTCTTTTATGCTAATTACAGTTTAATATATCATAATGTCTATTAATATTTAGGTTTTATTGTCATCAACAATCATAAGCTTTGAAATTTGCATAATAAGTTCATTGAAGGGGTGTTTGGATCAGGTTTTGTACCTGTGATCTTGTGGTTTTCGTTGGTTGAAATCTGTTTAGGTAGCTTTACTTAGGTCTAAGTAGTGTAGTTTGAACATAAAATGCAGTAAGTGTAGCTTAAAAAGTCAAAACCTTCTTTGAAATCCCATAGCACTTAACTGTTTTGGTTTAAGGAGTGCAAATCTCCATTTTAGCTACAAGATTAGTTAGGATAGTCTAATGTAGGGTCATTTCAACTTAAAACACCATAATCAGTACCTAGGATCAAGTTAAAACTCACAAAAGTCAACTGTGTTAGTTTTGCTAAAATGTCAAAGTTGAGATTTCAGATTTTCATCAAAATGGCATGATTTTTTATGATTTGTGTGTTGAGAATTAGAACCTAAAACTTGTTGAGTGCTTATTCTACCACCTGAACTTTAGATTCCCATAAGTTGCACATTTTTGTGATTTTTTCTTGGTGACTAAATTGCCCTTGGAACTAGGCTGCAGGGCAAGACAACTGCCCTGTCTCAGCAGCTCAGTCTCACCACCTCACTTTGGTGGTTCATTGTGGTTAACCCAGTGGGTCCCACACCCCATAAGCTGGTTCTTACAACCCCCTCCTACCAGGGTTGACCTTTTGACCTTTTGTTTGACCCCTAGTCTAGTGGACCCCACCTGTATTTGGTCCTAAAACTTGTCCCAAAACTGTCTCAGATTTTCAATAAGCAACAGCTTATTTCTGAGTATTGGCTTATTCAAGCTACCTTATTGCTTAAATCTTGCTTAATTAAGTTCATTAAACTCAGAAGAACCATTTTCATCATTGTGGACCCCACATCTTCCCATTTGAGCTAAAAAACCTCCACAGTCAACAAAAGTCAACTGTGGGATCAATAAGCACTCCAAGTGCTTATTTCTTGGGTTACAGTAAAAGTGTTTTTGTTAAAGGTTCTTGTTTTTAGTATTTAATCAGTTTGGAAAAAGAAAAAACCAAAAAAATCAACTTTAATATTAGTGATAGCTTCTATTTAATAGGATTTATCAATTTATTTTTCTTTTTAGCTTATTTATAAGTAATATATCATTTTTATATTTTTAGAAATTCTATCTTAGGTTAAAGTAATTATAGAAATTTTTCCAGATTTTTATTTTGTCTTTTAGTGGTTTTTCTAATTAATTTTAGTTTAATTTAGTTTTAATTAATATTAATTAATTAAATAGCATAATTAGATTTTATAAAGTATAACCTAGTTTTTATAATTTTTTAGCTTTTATTTTAGTTAAAACATTTTTATAATTTTTTTTAGAATTTTTACTGTTCATTTTCTATTTTTATAATATAATTAGTTTAATTAGAAATTAATAAATAATTAGATTAATAATTAGTTAATTAGTTTAAAAATACATAAAATTAACTTTTTATAATTTTTTTAGGATTCCCATGATTGTTAATTAGATTTTTAAAATTTTTCTTAATTTTCTTAGCCTTTTTAGTAATTTTAATAATTCTAATTAGTTTAATTAGTATTAAATAGATAATTAGTAATTAATTAATAATAAATAATTAAATAGTGTAAAAATAGTTTTTATTTTTCTTAAAATTTTCTTTAATTATTAGAATTGTAAAAATATTAATTTTACACTTTTAACCCTTCCCGTCCATCAGTTGTACTTTTTGTTTTGTTCGTCTGTATACGTTTTTTTAATTAAAACGTACGTTTTTAGGTTTTAGCTCAAATCTTTGTAATCTAAATTCCCGTAATCACTCACGTAGCTTTCCTAAGCTATATTTGTTAATAATTTCCAAATAATTCTGATCATAACCCTTTTCTGTGAATAATTACCCGATCACGAATACGCTAAAGTTACAATTCACACTTCAACGGGACTTAACGACCTGGTGATACCTTATATTACCCGGAGCATTGACCTAGGCTATTTGACTTTGTTGACCATTACTTGGTCAATATAAGTTGACGGTTTAGCATCAATCAATTTTTGGCGCCGCTGCCGGGGAAGTGTGCGCGTTTCTCTAGCGTTATTTGAGATTAGTGTTATCTCACTTCATTCACTGTACAAATACCACCACTTTTGTAAATTTTAAATCAAAATACAAAAAAAAGTCATTAACACTTTTCCTAAAGTGTTAAAACACAAAAAAAAAAGAAAAAATAAAAACAACAGAACAGATCGTAACGTTTTCTGATTCGGTTTTCTTTTAAGGTGATTCTTGAAGAGAAACGATTTTGGTAAACGAGACGATACCAAAAATATTTTCCAAAAGTTTTTAAACCCATACACAAAACACAAAAACATCCATCTTTTCTTGTGAATAATAATTATGTGAAAACCAACCGTCGCAAACCAAGACAGAACACCTACCAACTGGGGGTGTGAACATAATAAGTTCCCAAACGAAAGATAAAAACTTGCCTTTGTATCCCTGTAGGTGGTGTACCTTTCTTAAAGAAGCCACTTACTTGTGATTATTGGTTTAAGTTCACTGTTGATTTACCTCGATTTTGTTTTGATTGGTTTTTATCTCTAGTGCATGCGCACTCGTGCTTCAAGGTCCACGAGCCCATTACGTGAGCTTGTTCGGAAACCTAGAAGACCTCATCGACGTTCAGCACCAACAGTCGGATCTGAGATCCGTACTGTTGCCACACCCACTGTCACCATGGCGGAAGACCACCCCATGTGTGAGCTTCTCCAAGCACCCATCGAGGGTTACGGAGATGCCATTGTTGTTCCAGCCATCGTGGCTGATAATTTTGAGCTCAAAACCGGGTTACTCAATCTTGTAACCTCAAGCCAATTCTACGGTTTTGAGAGAGACGATCCTCATGCTCATATTCGATGGTTCAATAAAATCACATCGACCATCAAGTACAAAAATGTCCCGTGTGAAGCAATAAAACTTCTTCTCTTCCCATTCTCCTTGGAGGGACAAGCCCGGATTTGGCTTGAAAAACAACCTCCAAGATCTATTGAGACTTGGGAAGATCTTGTCAAAAAGTTTGTGAATGAATTCTTCCCACCTTCCAAGACCACGAGTCTTAAGAACGAAATCACCAAGTTCACTCAAAAATATGATGAATCTTTTGGTGAAGCGTGGGATCGTTTGAAAGAATTACTTCGCAAGTGTCCACATCATGGTTTCTCTGAGTTGATGCAACTCGATACTTTTTACAATGGCGTGAGCCAAGCTGATCAGGATTCTCTCAATGCCTCCGCGGGAGGTAATTTCTTGAGTAGAACCACAAAAGAAACTTTGCAAATCATAGAAAACAAGTCCAAGGTCCGCTCTACACGAAGCAAACCGATTGTTTCTCAAATCAATGCGGGACCTTCTACTTCATCTTCTGTGGGTCAATCTAGCATGGATGCTAAGATTGAAAAGCTCACTGAAGCAATCCAAGCTTTGGTTCTCGCCCAAACAAAGAAAGTCTCATTTCCACAACATCCTCCACCTGATGAGGTTAAAAAAGTGGAAGTCTGTGTAACTTGTGGTGGGCCGCATGCCTACTACAATTGCACAGCTACTGATGGTACCCCATATGAAGCTCATGCTGTAGCTGGGTCCCAAAATCAAGGAGGAAATCAATATCGCCCTCCTATGGACCCTAGCTATCGTCCTCAACATCATTATCCTGGACCTCCTGGTTTTAATCAAAACCAAAATGTCCAAAACCGTGGCCAAAATCAAAATAGAGCGAACCAAGGTTATCAAAACCAAGGTAACTTCAATCAGGGTCACGGTTTTCAAAATCAAAACCAAGGGTTCCAAAATCAAGGTTTCCAACAACAAAATCAAGGAAACTTTAATCGGAACCAAGGTCAGGGTAATTTCAATCCGGGATATTTTCATGGGAACAACAACCCTAATCAGGGTAATTTTCAAAATCAAGGTCCCAATCCGAAAAATCGAGCTCCAAATATTCCTCATCCGAATCAAGCCATTGTTCCAACCGGGCCTTCATCTGATGAGTTGTTGAAACAATTCATGAAGTCCCAAGAAGAGTTGAACAAGTTGCTGGTCAGCCAGATTTCTGACATCAAGAAGTCTTTAAATGATCGACCCTCGGGCTCAGGTACTACTTTACCGAGCAACACGATCGCTAACCCGAGGGGCGATGCTAAGGCGATCACAACACGAAGTGGTGCTTCATATGATGAACCCGCGATTCCTACTACCTCTTCTTCCTCTCCTCCAAAGGTAGTGAATCGTGAGCCTGAGGTGACAAAGGACAAAGTGCAAATTCCTAGCCCACGAAGTACAGCACACGTCCAACCTCAGGTTATTCCTAAAACCAGATGTAAGCCTGGAGTTGTCTTTGAACCACCAGAAACTCCAGTGGACAACCCTAAATCCAAAACTTCTATTCCCTATCCATCACGTCTCAGTGAACAAAAGCTCCGCGAAAAAGCTAATCACCAAATGGATAAATTTTTCCAAATCTTCCAAGATTTGCATTTTGATATCAGCTTCGCGGATGCTATTCTCTTGATGCCCAAGTTTGCATCAACAATCAAAAATCTGTTGAGTAATAAAGAGAAATTATTTGAGATGGCAAGAACTCCTCTGAATGAGAACTGCTCTGCGGTTCTTTTGAAAAAGCTTCCTGAAAAGCTTGGAGATCCCGGGAAATTTCTCATTCCTTGTACTTTCCCGGGTACGGTTGATTGCTTCGCCTTGGCCGATCTAGGTGCTAGCATTAACCTGATGTCATATTCTGTGTGGAAGAAACTCTCTCTTCCCGAACTTACCCCCACGTGCATGACTTTAGAGCTTGCCGATCGTTCGATTTCTCGTCCCATTGGCATTGCCGAGGACGTATTCGTTAAAGTGGGGAAGTTCAATTTTCCGGCAGATTTTGTGATTGTTGACTTTGATGCCGATTCAAGGGTCCCTCTCATTCTTGGGCGGGGATTCCTTAGAACTGGGCGAGCTCTTATCGATGCATTTGAGCATGAGATCACATTACGTGTTGGGACGGAAGCCATAACCTTCAACCTAAATCAAACTTCGAGATACTCCTCCAATTATGATTGTGAGTCGGTGAATCAAATTGATGTCATCGATATTGCTGCTGAGGAGTATGCTCAAGAGATTTTAGGTTTCATTGATGATTCTTCGAATGAAAACCTCACTCAGTCTTCTCACCCCATCATTGCCAATTATTCTCCTTCCCTCACTCCGTTTGAGGGAAGTGACTTCATCTTAGAAGAAATGGAGGCGTTTCTCAAAAGTGATTTGATTCCCGATGGAGTCGATAACCAAGAGATCGACCTTGAGAGGGATATTCTCATACTTGAAAAATTGTTAAACGAAGATCCCTCTCCTCTTCCTGTTCTACCACAACAACTTCATAAAGAGGAGGTCAAAAATGTTGAGAAAACTGATGACTGTCCCGAGGTTGAACTTAAGGACTTGCCGCCTCATCTTGAATATGCATTTCTGGAGGGTGATGATAAATTACCCGTCATAATTGCCAAAGACTTAAGTGATGAGGAAAAGGCTGCTCTCATAAAGGTTTTGAAGTCTCATAAACAAGCAATTGCTTGGCGTCTCTCCGACATCAAGGGCATTGACCCTGAATTCTGTACTCATAAAATTTTAATGGTGGACGACTTCAAACCTGCAGTCCAACAACAAAGAAGGGTGAATCCAAAAATTCACGAGGTTATCAAACAAGAGGTTTTAAAACTTCTTGATGCCGGATTGATTTACCCTATCTTGGACAGTCCTTGGGTCAGCCCAATTATTGTGTTCCAAAAAAGGGTGGCATTACTATTGTCACAAATGAGGAGAATGAGTTAATTCCAACTCGTTTGGTTACGGGTTGGCGTGTCTGCATTGACTATCGTAAGTTAAATGACGCCACCCGTAAGGATCATTTTCCTCTGCCCTTTATGGATCAGATGCTCGAGAGATTAGCGAGGAATGAGTATTATTGCTTCCTCGATGGTTTCTCGGGTTACTTTCAGATTCCCATTGATCCGGAAGATCAAGAAAAAACCACGTTCACGTGCCCCTATGGAACTTTCGCATATAAACCTATGCCATTTGGTTTATGTAATGCTTCGGGCACGTTTCAAAGATGTATGATGGCCATTTTTTCCGACATGATCGGAAAAACTATGGAGGTCTTCATGGACGATTTTTCGGTCATTGGGGATTCGTTTCAGTCATGCCTCTCCCATTTAGACAACATGCTAAAACGTTGTGAAGACACAAAGTTATGTCTAAATTGGGAGAAGAATCACTTTATGGTCAAAGAGGGCATTGTCCTCGGCCATAAAATTTCAAAAAACGGGATTGAGGTTGACAGAGCCAAAGTGGACGTCATTGCAAAATTACCTCATCCCACGACTGTGAAAGGTGTTAGGAGCTTTTTGGGTCACGCCGGTTTCTATCGTAGGTTTATTCAAGATTTTTCTAAAATCGCCCGGCCTATGACCCATCTCCTCGAGAAGGATGCTCCTTTTATCTTCTCCCCTGAGTGCATCGAAGCCTTTGAAACATTAAAGAAAAGGCTTACCGAGGCACCGATTCTTGTTTCCCCCGATTGGGACTTGCCCTTCGAGCTCATGTGTGATGCTAGTGATTATGCGATAGGGGCAGTCTTGGGGCAACGCAAAACAAAACATTTTCAGCCTATACACTATGCCAGCAAGACTATGACTGAGGCACAAAGTCATTACACCACCACTGAAAAAGAATTATTAGCTGTGGTGTATGCTTTTGAAAAATTCCGGCCATACTTGATTCTGACAAAAAGCATAGTGTATACAGATCACTTGGCTTTGAAGTACCTCTTTGCAAAACAAGATGCAAAGCCGAGACTTCTTCGTTGGGTTCTCCTCCTTCAGGAATTTGATATCATTATTCGTGATAAAAAAGGAGCTGAGAACCTAGCTGCTGATCATCTCTCCCGTCTTGAAAACCCCCGCCAAGATGCTTTCGAGAAAAAGGAAATAAATTAAACATTTCATCTCGAAACCCTCAATGCGGTTTCATTTCATGGAGACTCGATTACCCCATGGTTTGCCGACTTTGCAAACTATCTTGCGGGTAACTTCATTGTGAAAGGGATGTCGTCCCAACAAAAAAATAAATTTTTCAAAGACGTAAAACATTACTTTTGGGACGACCCCTACTTGTTCAAAATATGTGCGGATCAAGTCATCCGGCGGTGTGTGTATGGTCAGGAAGCCGCTGAAATCTTAAAGGCTTGCCATGCTGGTCCCACGGGGGGCCACCATAATCCCAACTACACCGCCAAAAAGGTGTTTGATTTCGGCTTTTATTGGCCCTCGATTTACAAGGATGCCCAAGAATTGGTCAAATCCTGTGACGCTTGTCAGCGTCACGGAAATATTTCACAAAAGAATGAAATGCCTCATAATGCAATTCAAGTTTGTGAAATTTTTGATATCTGGGGCATCGACTTTATGGGGCCATTTCCATCCTCTCACGGCAACAAATACATACTCGTGGCAGTTGACTACTTGTCAAAATGGGTTGAAGCGAAAGCTTTACCCACAAATGATGCCCGAGTAGTTGTGAAATTCCTAAAAGCTCTTTTTGCCCGATTCGGTACTCCACGTGCTATTATTAGTGATCGTGGTACGCACTTCTGTAATGACAAGTTTGACAAAGTCATGCAAAAGTACGGTGTGACTCACCGTCTTTCTACTGCGTACCACCCTCAAACAACTGGACAAGTCGAAGTTTCCAATCGGGGCATCAAAAGAATTTTAGAAAGAACTGTAGGTGAAAATCGTGCATCGTGGTCGGATAGATTAGATGATGCACTTTGGGCTTTCCGTACGGCTTACAAAACACCCATTGGGTGTACGCCTTATAAACTTGTGTACGGGAAAGCGTGCCATCTTCCGATAGAGCTTGAGCATAAAGCCTATTGGGCTCTCAAGCATGCCAATTTCGACCTCAAAACGGCGGGTGATCATAGGAAAGTTCAACTCAATGAATTAAACGAACTTCGTGATCAAGCTTACGAGAACTCTTTGATCTACAAGGAAAAGACAAAGAAGATTCATGACTCAAAAATCAAAAACCGCGTTTTCAACGTTGGTGATCGGGTCCTTCTTTTCAACTCTAGACTCAAGATCTTCTCGGGAAAGCTCAAAACCCGATGGACTGGTCCATTCACTATCGTAAAAGTTTATCCTTATGGTACCGTCGAATTATCTCAAAATGACGGTCCAAATTTCAAAGTGAATGGACATCGGTTGAAACATTACTTTGGAGAAGATGTACCATCCATGGTCGTCCCAGATCTCCAAACTTTCCCCAAGGACAATTGAATTCGGGGATCGAGTCAAGCTAGCGACTCGATGAACAAAAATTAGCAACAATACGGGTTTTCACCCGTATCTCTGATTCTTTCTATTTTCTACCACCTAGTGTGGGGGAATGGCCAACCCCCCGCTGTTTGAAAAAAATGTATATATGTATATAAAGTTCAAAAAAAAAAAAAAAAAAAAAAAAAAAAAAAAAAAAAAAAAAGGTGTGTATATATAGAAATAAAGTGAATTTGGTATTTCCGCAGTTAGATTCGAATCATCGCTTTTTACGTTCATAGCTTCGGCATAATAGCCGGGACTTTGAATATTGAGGACAATATTCATTTCTAAGTGGGGGGGGGGGGGGGGGGGAATTCTAGCGAATTTTGTCGCAAAATACTTTCAAATACCCCCATTTTTGGCCAAAATTTTCAAAAAATTTTCACTTTATTTCAAAATTTTTGTGGTAATTAGTCCGCCTTGTCTAAGCGACAAAAGGGATTGGCTAGTCCAGGAGCAAACGGCTCTTGGTAAAGACATCTCAAATCCGTTTACGGCTTGCAATTTGCCCAAAATTGTACGGTTCCTCAACTCCCCAAAAACAAATGAGTTGGCTAGCCCGCAAGATTATGGCTTGTGGTAAAGGCAGTGGAAAAACCATAATTGGTAATCAGCTCACCAAGATGTCGACTAGGTCCATCAAGATGCTGGCTAGTCCAGGAGCAAATGGCTCCTGGTAAAGACAAATCAAATCCGTTGACAGCTGGTGGTTTGCTCAAAATCACACGGTTATCAGGTGAGCCACAGTTCTTACACCTGGCTACTCCAGAAGTGATGGCTTTTGGTAAAGAGTTTAAAATCCATCAAGTTTTCCAAAAATATTGCTAGGGACTAGCAATAGTTTAGTGTGGGGGATTGATGAGTGCGCAAACACTCATCATTTTTATTGTATTTAAACTGCCAAAACATACAAAAACAATCGAAAAGTAATCAAAATACTTAAATTATCCCAGGGATTGTGTTTTATGTGTTTTAAATGCAAAACGAGCAAAAACAAACGAAAAACGATCAAAGTTTGCAATATTGGCAGTTTTAGTCCCCCAAGTTTCAAAATTTGTCAAAAATAGTCCCTACGCATTTATTTTGAAATAAAAGTCAACCCAAGTCCTTGAAAAATCAAAATCTATCAAAAACGGACTTTGGGAGATAAATTTGGAAAAGTTACATTTTGGTCCCTGGAGTTTGGGAATTTGCAAATTCAGTCCCTGGGAATTTTGAAAATAAAAAATTTGCAAAAATTGGATTGTGGAATACTAAACTTGGCAACATTGGTCCTTATTGATACTTTGGGAAAATGACAAATTCAGCCCTTGTGTTTTGTCAAATTTCAAAAATAGTCCTTGTGATTATACCCTATACAAACCGGACCCTTAATGTTTTATAAACCCAAAACCAAACAACTCCAAATCCAATACCCCTTCCAATCCAACCCACCTTATACCCTCAGCCCACTAATCCTAAACCCAAGCCCACCACCCCTATAATAGTTACCCCGTCCGTTTTATTATTTAAAACGGTCAACGCAAAGTTGACCCTCCTTCTCCCCCAACTTGGTTGCAACACTCACCAAACACACAACCCCCCCCCTCCTCCACCTCAGCATCCATGCCCTGTCTCATTGACTATCCACCAAACTCCAAATAACATTAATTGCTTCTTCAAGTCTTCCAAGTTACTAGAGGGCAGTTATAGAATTTTTTGGCGCCAAATCATTTTCAAAGGCTAGGATTAAAGCCAGTCATCCAACGGCTTATAATCCAAGTGGGAAATGCTCAATGGGTAAAAAACAAACCCTAGAACCTGCTACAAAAAGGAAAAGGAAGAAGGAGAGCAGCTATCTAGTTCTAACTTTTAAGTTTTAGTCGAATATTGTAATTCTATTTTTCTAGTTTAATTTTCAAATTCAAATGTATTGTACTAAGTTTCTTTAGTGTATTTGGAACCTTCTTCATAAATAAATTGTGATCTTTCCTTGAAATTCAAGTCTGTGTAATTTTCATGTTTTCTCAAAATCACCAATTTCACTTAATATTGTTATGAGTTGTTATAATGAACTGAAAAAGGTTGGTTTAGCTCCCAAATAGCTTATTCAAACTAGTAATTACTTTGAAACATGGTTTAGTATAAAAAAACAAAAAAAATACCAAAAAATAAAAATAAATCAAGAAAAATTCAAAAATAAAGAAGAAAGGGAAGAAGAGATGGTTTGGAGCTGAGCTTGGATTGGAATCTGGTAATAGAGCTCTGTGGAGAACAATAGGGGTGTTCATTTGGTCCTTGTTCTAGTTTTCATCATAAGCCATTTTGTAAGAAATTTCCATATTCTACCTTATATTGTTTCTGTGATATTTGATTGCTATTTTATTCTAATTACAGTTTAATATATCATAATGTCTGTTAATATTTAGGTTTTATTGTCATCAACAATCATAAGCTTTGAAATTTGCATAATAAGTTCATTGAAGGGGTGTTTGGATTAGGTTTTGTACCTGTGATCTTGTGGTTTTGGTTGGTTGAAATCTGTTTAGGTAGCTTTACTTAGGTCTAAGTAGTGTAGTTTGAACATAAAATGCAGTAAGTGTAGCTTAAAAAGTCAAAACCTTCTTTGAAATCCCATAGCAGTTAATTGTTTTGGTTTAAGGAGTGCAAATCTCCATTTTAGCTACAAGATTAGTTAGGATAGTCTAATGTAGGGTCATTTCAACTTAAAACACCATAATCAGTACCTAGGATCAAGTTAAAACTCACAAAAGTCAACTGTGTTAGTTTTGCTAAAAAGTCAAAGTTGAGATTTCAGATTTTCATCAAAATGGCATGATTTTTTATGATTTGTGTGTTGAGAATTAGAACCTAAAACTTGTTGAGTGCTTATTCTACCACCTGAACTTTAGATTCCCATAAGTTGTACATTTTTGTGATTTTTTCTTGGTGACTAAATTGCCCTTGGAACTAGGCTGCAGGGCAAGACAACTGCCCTGTCTCAACAGCTCAGTCTCACCACCTCACTTTGGTGGTTCATTGTGGTTAACCCAGTGGGTCCCACACCCCATAAGCTGGTTCTTACAACCCCCTCCTACCAGGGTTGACCTTTTGACCTTTTGTTTGACCCCTAGTCTAGTGGACCCCACCTGTATTTGGTCCTAAAACTTGTCCCAAAACTGTCTCAGATTTCCAATAAGCAACAGCTTATTTGAGAGTATTGGCTTATTCAAGCTACCTTATTGCTTAAATCTTGCTTAATTAAGTTCATTAAACTCAGAGGAACCATTTTCATCATTGTGGACCCCACATCTTTCCATTTGAGCTAAAAAACCTCCACAGTCAACAAAAGTCAACTGTAGGATCAATAAGCCCTCCAAGTGCTTATTTCTTGGGTTACAGTAAAAGTGTTTTTGTTAAAAGTTCTTGTTTTTAGTATTTAATCAGTTTGGAAAAAGAAAAAACCAAAAAAATCAACTTTAATATTAGTGATAGCTTCTATTTAATAGGATTTATCAATTTATTTTTCTTTTTAGCTTATTTATAAATAATATATCATTTTTATATTTTTAGAAATTCTATCTTAGGTTAAAGTAATTATAGAAATTTTTCCAGATTTGTATTTTGTCTTTTAATGGTTTTTCTAATTAGTTTTAGTTTAATTTAGTTTTAATTAATATTAATTAATTAAATAGCATAATTAGATTTTATAAAGTATAACCTAGTTTTTATAATTTTTTTAGCTTTTATTTTAGTTAAAACATTTTTATAAATTTTTCTAGAATTTTTACTGTTCATTTTCTATTTTTTATAATATAATTAGTTTAATTAGAAATTAATAAATAATTAGATTAATAATTAGTTAATTAGTTTAAAAATACATAAAATTAACTTTTTATAATTTTTTTAGGATTCCCATGATGGTTAATTAGATTTGTAAAATTTTTCTTAATTTTCTAAGCCTTTTTAGTAATTTTAATAATTCTAATTAGTTTAATTAGTATTAAATAGATAATTAGTAATTAATTAATAATAAATAATTAAATAGTGTAAAAATAGTTTTTATTTTTCTTAAAATTTTCTTTAATTATTAGAATTGTAAAAATATTAATTTTACACTTTTAACCCTTCCCGTCCATCAGTTGTACTTTTTGTTTTGTTCGTCTGTATACGTTTTTTTAATTAAAACGCACGTTTTTAGGTTTTAGCTCAAATCTTTGTAATCTAAATTCCTGTAATCACTCACGTAGCTTTCCTAAGCTATATTTGTTAATAATTTCCAAATAATTCTGATCATAACCCTTTTCTGTGAATAATTACCCAATCACGAATACGCTAAAGTTACAATTCACACTTCAACGGGACTTAACGACCTGGTGATATCTTATATTACCCGGAGCATTGACCTAGGCTATTTGACTTTGTTGACCATTACTTGGTCAATATAAGTTGACGGTTTAGCATCAATCAGCGTCATGTGTAAAATTCTGGAAATTTTGCTAGTTTTGTTTTTCTAACGGAGTCTTAAAGTTTTTGTTAATTCTTTAGTTTAATAAACTCCAGGAAATCTGCAAACATTCATTCCACAAGCATTATATCTTAATTTGCTTTCTAGGACTTGTTAGTATATATAGATTGCCGCCGATTTTACGCGAGGTTGCCTTGTTTGTTTTCTCAGGTTTAACAGGTTATGTATGACAAGAAGATGATTTTTATTTCTGGAAGGGAAGCTTTGATTGTTCATTTTTTTGGAGGAAGATCTAACCTTGTTACCACACTATCAATACCGAACGAATCAGGGGAGTATTTGATTTCATTCTTTTGCCTACTTCACTTTTACATTCTTTAATTGAACATTAGGGACAATGTTCATCCTAAGTGTAAGGGGAGGGTAAATGATGATACCTTATAGGATACACTTGCACTTGAGTTTGTTTGTTTAATGGTAGGTGTGTAATAAAACTAAGAGAAATACTTGTTAGTGTAATTTTAGTGCCAAATTTAAAATTTTTTACAACATTTAGGAGTGAAACTTTATTCTTAGAAAGTGTCTCAGGGATAGGAGTTGTATGACTAGCACAAAACCGTACTATTCAGAAAAAATTTTCACCCAAATATGTGAGGTTCGCCTTTAGATTTGATAGGAAAAGCATTCATTATTAGTGCTTACGAGTGTACCGGTAGTATTTAGATTCTAGAACTTGCGTTAGTGATTCATCCCGAGACCGCTAGTGAGACTACATTCGTGTAGTAGGATTTACTACATGATAAGAGGCATTAGGATCACCCTTGAGTAAAACCCGTATCATAATTACTTGACCATTTAAGTCATATTGCTTGGCTAGTTAAGTCAATTAATTTTTCCCACACCTTAGCGTTGTACTCATTTTTAGTACACGAAACCCCTAGTACACCCCTCCGAGCCTATCTTTTCGTTTCTAACTTTAAGCATCTTACTTAAAGGAAGAATTTGTTACAACCCACTTAAATGTACACCCAAATCGCCGTAGCCTTCCGTGTATGCACTCATCTTTAGTGCATTATTGTTACATGTTTAAACCCTTAGTTAATTATCTAATTGATTACATGGTTGCTAAGTCGAGTCATATCCTTGTACGTATTGTTTTGGGACAATTGGGACTCATGGGTAAAGTACTTATGTTATGGAGTAATGGGGAAGAACATCATTTATTACCCCCATATGTGCGTTAATCTTAAAAGTACTCCAAGTGTTTTGATTATCTTTATTCGAGTCATTAGATTAGTTTATTATAAAGTATGTAAAAATTCAAGTGTAAGGGGAATATATATTCCCTATGATGTATTATTTTGGATGGTAGGGTAAGAGTGTATGCAATTAAAAAAAATGAAAATAAAAATCGAAAAAATTAAGAAAAAGAAAAAAATAGAAAAAGAAAAAAAATAGAAAAAGAAAAAGAAAGAAAAAACATACGGACTACCATCCCGTTTCATTCTATGTTTATTTTATGTTTTTGTTATTTTTCATTCATTAGCTTAAGTCGAGTCTAGTCTTGGCTCAGCAACGCCATATTGTACATGTAATTAACCAAGATGTTAACTCGCCACCAGTAAAGATTGCCTTTATCCAACAAAACGTGTATTCCATATCCCTACACCTAACGTTATAACCCTTTAAAAGACCTCTTTGATAGTTTATCCTAGGTGCTTACGCCATGTGATGGAGGTTTGATCCTTTCCCAAGCCTATGGTAATCTATTTTGCTATGACAGGTAGTGAGAGATGTTTTCCATTTCCATATTGTGATATATACTTTATTACACCCGAGAGATGTGAGTATCTAAACACTATTTGTGAGGTGCTAGTGTATGACCTCCGTGCTTGTATTTGGTCTTTAGTGGAACGATTCTTTGTTGTAATTACTTTTATATTAGTGTTAAATGACCCCTAACTTGTATTTTGATTAGAATAAAAGCGCATTTGCTTGAGGACAAGCAAATCTCAAGTGTAAGAGTATTTGATGAGGCGAAAAATGAACCGTTTTTAGGGGGTCATTTTAGCCCGGATTCGAATTTATTTGATCAAATATTGCCCTAAATCATTCCTTTTGTCATTTTAGGTACTTTTGGAGTGAATTCTGGAAAATGAATCATTTTGGACATTTTTGGAGCATAAAAGTGAAGAAAACGGCAAAGTCTTAATTTTCCTTGCTGGGGAACAGTACCTGACGACGTCACATGCTCCTTAATGACGGCGTCAAGAGTAATACAAGAGGTGGAAGAGGATAAAATCCGTGACGATCTAGAAGAGTTTTACACTATGGGCATGACGACGTCACCATAGGCCGTCATGGTCCAAATACATGTGATGGCCCAGAGTAGAAGTGCACATGAAGGCGTCAAATCTGGATCTAGGCAATTTTCATTCATTATGGGCGGCGAGTTGACGGCGTCAGAAATTCCTTCTTGACGCTGTCACCCTGTAAAATCTATATATAGTTTTGCAATTTTCATTCATTAGAGGAGGGACAAGTAGGGTGTAACTTTGGAGAGAAACCCTAGTACGAATATTACAGCTTTTTCAAGGGTTTTTACCCTTTGAAACCTTTCATGTTCAATTGAGATAAGTACTCTTTCAATTCAATCAATATGTCTATGTCTTGCTTGAATATATCTTACGCTTGTCTTGAATTTAACATGCTTGGCTAGATCTCTTGTGTATTTGCCTAGATGTAGTGAAACCTAGATGTTCATTATGGGTTGATTGTTTGTTTATAGTTGTTACGGATGATTGTATTCGATGTTAGGCTTAAGAAAACTGATAGACTTCCATTGGTGACATGCTTGAACGTCTTAAGAAACATGATCAGAGGTGTACTATGATTTTTGGTTGTATTTAATGCGTAGGAGAATTCTAATTATCCTATGTTAGGAGCTTCTAACGGCTAGACATAGGAGTGAAGTAGGATCCTATAGAGTTAGGGAATATTGTACACGGCCCTACGACTGGTATTAAGGAATACGACCCGTCATCCATGCAATTGTAACAAACTATCAACCTGTAAAAGATATCTAGGGAGTAATGAAACCTAAGTAAACACAACTCTCCCTATCATTGTTCACACCACTAGTTTAATTAGCTTTATTTTCATTTCTGTTATTTTATTTTGATTGCATCTTAGTTATTGGGTTAGTTGATTAGCAACTAACTCCGCCCACTCTTCTAAAAACCGAGATTTTAATTGCTTTTATAAAAATATAAAAAGAATCATCCCTCACCTCTAGACCTAGTTTTTAGGCTCTCTAATCCTAGTGATACTATTCCTGAGTTGAACGATCAATCCCCCGGTACTTGTCACTATATTATACTACAACAATCAGGTACATTGCCTGGTGGGGGTTGTAAGCATCTCGTGATCCCTCGAGAGGTAAAGCCTGGTGCGATTCCCACGTATCAGACGACAATGCCATAAAAAAGTGGAATCCAAATTACGTTTGGATTTCTTGTTGCTAACAGTGTATACAGAACCTTTGTTTTAAATAGGATCACGCATATCAATTTCAAAAATTCCATCACGTGGAATAACATTAAAATAAAAGAGATTATCCATAGAAACAGAAATTCCAAAATCTGTAAAAGTATGAATGTAACCATCATCTTTCAAATGCGAAAGTGAAACAACACCTCTAGTGATAGTAGGTCAATAATGACAATTATTTAAAACAATAGCTAGTCCATTTGGGAGGATAAGATCAAAGTTCCCAATTGCTTCCACAGCTGCATGATTGCCATTACCAACGTACAGATGTAAAGCTCCTTGCTTCAGCTTTTGACTTCCCCTAAGCCCCTGCACATTATTACAAATGTGAGTACCACAACCAGTATCATATACCCAGGGTTTGTTAGGAAAAGTATAAAGTTCTATAGTGAAGATACCTTATGTGCTAGCAACTCTAGCTTTGTTCTTCTTTAGCCCTTCCAGGTAGGCGTGATAGTTGCGCCTCCAGTGCCCTACCACTCCATAGTGGTGGCAGGGGGTGTCCTTGGTCGGGTGCTCCTTCTTGGCAGGTGGGGGAATTTTAGGTTTGGGGGCGTAAGCAAGCTTAGCCTTGCCTTTCCCTTGTCCCTTGCCAGGTGCCAGCGGTTTTCCCTTGTTCTTTTTTTGAATTCTGCCTTGGTTGATAGCTAGGACAAGTGGAGCCTTCTTGGGCATGCCTTTCTCTGCAAGTTTCAGCATGTTATGCAGTTCGGCAATGGTTTTTCCCATGATGTGCATGTTATAGTTCTGCACAAATTGGTCATAATCCTTCGACAGTGAGGTAAGTATCATGCTCATTCCAAGGATCTGAGGCATGGGGTATCCCAGTCGCTCCATCTGATCCAGATAGCTTTTCATTTTCATGACATAGCTACTGACCGATTGTCCTTCCTCCTACTTGCAGGCATGAAAAGATATGACCGTGCCAAACAATAATTGCTCTGCTTGCTTCTCGAACATAGTTTTCAGTTCTCGCAGCATGTCAAATGCTGAAAAGTTATCTAAGTTCTTTTGCAACTCATGGATCATGCTTGCCAGCATGAGACAAGCCACTTCATGTTGTTCGTTACTCCTACGAGTGTAGGCGTTACGAACAGCAGCAGTAGCATTAGCAGGAGGTGCTTCAGGTAAAGCTTCCTCGAGATGGTAAAACTTTTGTTCAGCCTTGAGGACAATCCTCAAGTTGCGGTACTAGTCTAAAAAGTTGTTACCATTCAATTTCTCTTTTTCGAGAATTGATCTGATTGACGAGTTGTTCATGGTTGAAGTTGGAGTTGTCATCTACAAAATAAACAAAGTTCAATTTTAGTAATTTTCAATAATTAATCCTTTTTAAAATTAACTACCCAAGTTTACAATATTAAAACAATTAATTTTACGAAAAAGGCTAAGATCCTCATTGAGGTTCCACCATCACATCAGTTGATCTGCTAGCAATGGAGGATTCAATAGGTAGGTAACGTCGACCAATTGCATTACAAGTGCAACTCTTAGATCTTTATGGGACTCATGGCACTAGTAAACAAGCAACTAGTGTCAAGCTGGCATGTTTAGTCCCATCTTTGCCTCGGGTCAAGGTCTCACCGCTTAATTCAATTAAGTCATCCAATTTGAGCATGTGCGAGAATATATCTAGGTCCCACGCATAGAGAATAGTCACATTGGGTTACAATTCAACCTAGGTCCCACGCATAGGCAAAAAGTAATTTTGACGGGTAAAAGTTTTGACGTGGATCAAAAGGTGCATGAATTGAGCATGCATTTATCCTTCGTAGCACAAGTTAATAACATTTCTTAACTTAATTCTAATCATTGTTTTAATTTATGTGAGTCAAGTTGTCCATTTTCATGACTAATATTCATCCTACGTGGATAATAAGTTTGGACAATACATAAATAGGAATAACATACATAACAAGTTTAAGTGTTATTTAAAAAACAATGATTTCAAGTTTCAAAAAACTTTGTAAAACTAAATCAAAAGACTTAGTTTTGAAAATATTTTGTGTTTCGTTTTATGTTTAAAGAAAACTATTTGCAATTTCCATATGATCACAAGATATATAAAAAGCAAAATCACAAACACACAACCACAATATGCAAAGCCTCAACCAATGAAAAAACCTATGCTTGGTCTCGTGAGCCATCACGAGAACCAAGAGTCAACTAGGGACAAACCACACAACTACATGGAGGACTCCCACTTTCTCCAAGACAATCAAGAGCAAGTAGAAAGCCCATAATGCACATTAAAAGTAGTTGCAGTCATTCCAGAATTTCTGTGTTTGGAGGCCCAATTCACCTAGAAGGAGGCTTCCCCGGGCTTAGCTCAAAACTAGAAAGTTGTAGGCCCATGTCTTGTGTACCTAAGAAAACAATTTTAGCCAAAAACTCCATACCAATTATCGGGAAACTCCGTTTTACCAACTGGTGTTCCAGCAGTCATTATTCGGCAAAAATGTCTTTAACTCTTTCGCCTTTCACCACCAAGCCACGATTATATTATATTGAAAGTAAAATACAACTAATCTACTTTTAACCTACTGTAAAAGTGCCTAAATAATGGCTACAACCAAAAAGAATATCATTACATAAATGCCGAAACAATGGCAAAAACCCCCAAAACACGAAATTTAAACAACATACACAACAATCCAAATCACAAGTGGTCTAGGATTTCATCGGCTTTGCATATACACATAATAATACCATAATATTATGATGAAAACAAGGTGTTAGCTAAATCCATGGACAAACATGCATGTATTTTCCATGGAAACAAAATAAATGACAAGAAATAAATTGTTATCTAACGAAATCAAAGAAATAATTAACAAGAATTAAAACCCCGATTGGTACGCCTGTCAAATGGCCTTAGGTTCAAAACCCACTGATATTAGGGTCTTCTTAACATCATTTTACCACAGAAAATTAAGCCATAGGGGCTGATTTGAAATCGTTTCATAAATCGATCAATTTAATGCATTTTAGGCCAATTTTCACGTACCCGACAAGTATTCCAATTAATATATGCATAACAAATGGCCATGGGATAAAAAGTCCATATCTTAAGACCATATAATGGTCGAATTAATTTCCAAAAATTAGCCCTTGGGGCTGATTTGAAAAAATGCTTTTGAATCCATTAAAAACACGCGTTTTCAGCCATTTTTACGCATATAAGATGATCATATGACATCATATGATGGCTTGTGATACCACTATAGGAGATGTTGAATAAAATGAACATAAAATAAACATTCAAACGCAACGGAAAAACATCACCAACAAGGATCCATAGAGTCATATAATCAATCAAAGTAAAACAAACAAGTTTATACCTTTGTAGCGTGATCGGTTGAATCGAATGGAGACCTTCACCAAAGTTCACAAATTCACCAAAGATACCCAAGTGATCAAAGTAGATCACCTCTATGTGTTATCCACACTACACCTCACCGTATACCCCTTGGATGCTAGTCCTTAACCTTGTAACCTTGGAATGGCCTTTGATTAAACAAGAATCAAAGGAATAAATCAAGAAAAACAAAAACCCTAATGAGGGGTGTTTGTTTGCCGTACCATATAGGGAGAGAGAGAGAGGGAGAGAATTTTGTTAGAGAATTTTGTGGTTAGTGGTTAATGAGATTAGGAGAAGATCTCTCTAATATCTTTGACCAAAAATTCAAAACCAAATCCCCCCTTGAACCTCCTTAGTGGCCGGCCACTAAAGGGCCCCAAATGGGCTTCTCATTTGTTTTTCAAGTGTAATGGATTAAGTACATTACTAAGTCATTAGAAGCCCGATAGTGATCCCAAGTTACGTAAGCTTATTTATATGTCATAAATACAATAAACACGACATAAAGAGGTACCTAAGTGTATATGTGTGTGACCCCATAGGCTCACATATGTTTAGCCATATAATTATTTATTATGACACGAGCATACTCCAACATTGTCACCTATAAATTACTATCATCTTGCACATTTTTTATTTAACAAAAAAATATGCGGTGATTTTTTTTAAAGTGGGAGGTGATAATTACACCACACTTTTTGATTCTTTCACCACAATATCACATCATTAATGCAAGTTACAACATGATATATGCATAAGTGTGGTGTGTGCATCAAAAAATATGGTGTAAGTATCACTTTCCTTCTTTAAATGTACCTTCAGTACGAATCGAAAAGTCGCAACAAGAACAAAAAATACATAATGAATAAAATAAATAAATAAATAAATAAATAAAATAAATGAGACATTAAGAGGCGTTAAGACACTCCTTTAACAACTAGTTCAATAAGAATTTTTAGCCTCTTACTGGCTCTTAATGAGTTGAAGAAAAAAAAAACACTTTAAATCTAAACCACTTCTTACTATCTCTGAATGACAAAGAAAAAACAAACACCCTTTTTTTTTTATCCAAACATCTTACTACGTTTGACTGAGTTAGATTAAGAGGCTATTAAGAATATTTATGGAAAAACAAACACAGCATTACTATCAATATTAAAGGAAAAGTCGATAAAAAATATCGAACAAAATGAAAAAAATAAAGGTACTAAGAAAGAAGAGTTGGGAGACATTAAGTGATACGACCTGCTAGGGCCAAGATAAGAACCACTTCAAGCAGGCGCTAGCTCCGTTAGAATAAGTGAAGAGAACGAGAATTGAAATGGTTAAAAACCTAATAAACATGACTTTCATTAATGTTATGAAAACTTAAATACTGGTTTAAGTGATAACCCACATAAACTCAAACACATATCCTAACACGACTCAAACACATATATCCTTACACGCCTCAAACACATATCCTAAACATAATAAACAAAGATAGTTATCCTAACCCATTTCAAAGTCCTTGTGCCAAACCAAGGCAACTGACACACGCTTTGTTCACACATCATCCTTTGTTTCAAGCATCTCAGGCGTAACATTCCCTTCTCCTTCGGAAACCACCTTGTCCTCAAAGTTATAAGCTGGATACGCTGCTCAAAAATTGGTCAGCCATACCCACGTGGCTTCCTCTGGTGATTCCCCAGCCCATTGTACCAAAACCTGTTTGCCTGGTATTCCATTCTTCAACACTAAGTGAGAGTTGTAGATGCATAGGTTGCTCCACAGGCTGCCCATCTTGAATCTCCTCAGGAAGACTAGGAACAACCTCATTCCCAGTACTTTCAAAGGGTTTACCTAAATTTAAATTAGTAACAGAAACCCGTGAAGGAGTTGGTTTGTATGTTCGATCAACTGTTGTTATGTTATTGGATTTAGTGACGACTGTGGAGGCCCACTGATCTTCAAACCGGGCCTCGGTGATACAGGCTAAGGCGAAAGCTTCTCCTAAGGTTGTAGGCTTAGACACTAATAACTCCCGTTGTAACATCGGTTTAGTCCCAAGATGTAAAACGATATGAGTAAACTTTCTAAAATGACAGTAACCTGATTCATTAGTTTCTCAAATTCACTCTAGTACTGCACCACTGTACCGATTTATAAGAGTTTGGAGAGGGCTTTTTGGGGATCCTCGCACTTGGACGGTCCAAAGCGATTTTGTACACTTTCCAAAAACCCATCCCAACTTGTGACTAGCTTGTTGTGTGTCATCCAAAGATACCATTCGGCAGCATCTCCTTTAAGGTTAAACCCAATAATGTGCAACCTTTGTTCTGGGGTCGTCTCGAGTAGTGAAAATTATTCATTGATGGCAAAAATCCAACTTTCGGCATCAGTTCCATTAAACTTCAGGACATCAAGTTGCATTGAGCGACGGATACCTTGATCGCTGCTGCCAGCCCCATTCCGTGTCTAACCCGATGCCTTGGCTGTTTGAAGTTCCGACGTTAGGGCTACGAGTTGACTTGTGAAGTTGTCAAACTGTTCCTTCAAGAGTAACATGATTGAATGTTCATCAATAGCAATGAAAGCAGTGAAAAAGTACCCGATGAATGATAAACAGTACTCCGGGGGATGAACAGTAAACTCGGGGATGAACAGTACTCGATGAAAATTTTTTTTGGTAGCAATGAAAGCACTAATTGATATGACCTTCTAGGGTCGAGATAAGCACCACTTCAAGCATTTACAGGACCGTTCAGGTGTCTCGGATTCTGATTCTATTCTCTTTCTCGATTCTATGTGTTGCATAGTGATACTCTTGCACCTGCATGCTAACTTGTTTTTGTAGCAAAATACCATCGATTTATTCCCCGGTGCCCTCATCTGGGGGAGCAATAAGCAAAGGGGAGTCTTGATACTGGACGAAGCCTTTTTGATTCTACAAAAAGGGGGAGAAGGAAAAGAAAACTCATTAAAAACTTATTAGTACATAATTTTACCTAAAATGAGTTTATATTCTGTAATCATCAAAAAAGGGAAGATTGTTAATACAAATAATGTAAAAACGTCATTTGCATTCTCCGGTCTCTACACGTTTTGATAATCACAAAATATAAATATATGTTACGTAAAATTACGTTTAACAAGTTTCTAATCGAGAAAACTTGTTTCGACTACAAGATCACTTAAGGTATGAAAAAACACTCTACCAACTTAGTTAAGTGATCAAAGAATTAATTTTTCTCTAAACTTCACATTTTTATGTAACAAAACATTTTTGCAAAAGTATTTTTGTAATTTTAAAGAAATATTTTATAAAGAAAATAAATTTGAATTTCAAATTCTCCAACAACTAGTTTTCCCGCCTAAACCAAATAAATTTTCACCACATCAGGACAAAAACATGATTTAATAAAGGGCTTGACTCCTGCGTATATTTAGTTAGTTTACAACACTATTAGTAATAAGGGTAAGTTTTACGGAATTATCTAATAATATGCTCCCACGTGTCAATAGTGAACCGGTAAAATATAACATTACACTTATTACGCGTAAATTAAAAGTTGAGTAGCTTTTTTCCAACACTTTAGTACTACTTAATATATTTACCTTAATTATAAATTGAGATAGTTTGCTAATACTTTCCCCACATGTACAGCTCATAATTTTATTGCAAATCACAAGATTTTAGCATGTTGTGGTTCATTGAACCACCTATCATATAACTCATATCATACACACTTTCCACAGTCACTAAACATTCATCTTTTTTAACAAATGAAATAGTATCAATTCATTTTGATGTGACGTACTATTTTCTATTTATCACTTTCTTTAAACTTTCACTACTTACTTTATAGTTGTTTTTAACAAGTTTGATTTAAAGTTAAGGTTTAAGGACTACTCATTAGAATCATAGAAGTTAGATCTAATAGAACCAAATTAACCATATCTAAATGTTCATATCTTTAATTATGAAGAAGCATAAAAGATATGGTAAACACACAATTTACAAGCAACGCTTTTCGTTGATTAAAAACACAGACTTACAACAGAGAACCTAGAAATTAAACACCTAGAAATTAAAGTAAAGCATTAGAAGAGTCCCAAACACCAACAGAGAACACAACATATACACATACTAAACCATAATTTGCAATGCATGAAACAAACCACTAAGGAACCTAAACTTGACTTGTTTTGAACCACTCGCCACCTTCTTCGTTTGTGGCCGCATTGGCAGAGATAAAGGGGGTCATAAGGGGCAAGTGCCCCAAAGGGAAAAAATTTATAGTGTACATTTTCAAAAATATTTGGCTTTTTTCGTAATTTGCCCCCCCCCCCCCTAAGTACCAATTTATAGTGTAGTTTCAAAATTTTATCAAAGTGTGCCCCTCGACCAAAAATTTCTAGCTCCGCCCCTGTGTGGCCCCAACAATTTTATCAAAGTGTACACCTCAACAATTTTTTATTTCAACGTAGCGCTGATTAGGGTCGTCTGCATCAACATTGATCCCCACAATAAGCATAGTATGATCTGCCACTTCTTCATTCAAATTTTCATCTGCATGATGAAAAATTCCACGGTTTTCGGCACACATTTTTGCTGCTTCAAAATAATTTATCTTACTAGTATAAACATCTGCGACAATTGGAAATTTTCGATCATCCCGATCCCTTAGAAAGTGATTTATTAGCTTCTATTTTATATGCCCTTTACGAGATTCGTGACAAATTTGAGTAAGGTAATATCGACGGTGGCCTCTTGCCCTATACTTATGGTCCTTCCATGAAGTGCGGTTGCGTAATTGACGCTCGTATGGATAATCATCTCTTGTTTCAAGACCGAGATTTGTGTTGCAAACAACGTCAGCTGCGTACTCGTTTTTTAGAAGATGTCTATCAACCATTGGCATGGGAGAGAGGGGCGGTTGGTCAGGTGTTCCACTAATCATGTGGATTGTAGTGCCAGCCATATCCGCCATAGCGATGTAGACACAGTGACCTTCACTCTTTTGATTTTCTGCCAGTGGTTTGTCATTTCTGCAGGAACCTTCTACTCGTGCCATATCTGTCATTCCCACAAGTTAAAACGTTAAAACTAAAACAACAAACAAAAATAAGAACAATCATAAATTCACAAAATAAACTCTTAAAATCACAAAATAAACCTTAAATGGACTAGGTAACCTTTTATTTTGGTGTGTGAATGCTGCTTATGTTATGAAAAAATGTGATGAAAAAAAGACACATAATGAGTTTTATATAAGATATGAAAAGAACCATAATGGTTGTCAAAATGTATCAGTTGGGCGGGTTTAAGTCACGGGTTACAACAACGGTTAACTATTTGGTATGTGTTGAAATGTGTCTAGTCTTTTTAGGTTTAGCTTGAGTTAACCTTAGTCCAAAAAGTTCAAAATTTGTATCAATATTTAACGTGATATGTTCACAAAACGTATGTCGTCTAAAAGTTAATAATTTAATATTGTTAAACAAAATAACTAAACATTGCAAACAGTGTATATTTTCCATGTATAAAAAAAAGTGTGTATGTTTTGAAGAAAGATTATATCACCTCTAGAAAGCTAGAAGAGAGAAAAAGGCTTTCGAAAAGAGTATAGGTACGGGTTTTTTGTGAATGTTGAACACTGCAGAAGTGTTGGGACAAAATGAAACACATGTTGTTTTTATGGAGAGAAAAGTGAATAGGAAGGGGTCATTATGTCATGTGGTGTAACACCCCCAAAATTTGAGTTTAACAATAGAAGACTAATTTGGGTGTTACGTAGAGGATAACAGTCATAATTATAGAAAACGACTCAAAAAGAGACGTTTTGGAATTCATATTATTGAATTGAAAATGCAAGGATGTTCGATAGTTTAATACATCACATTAAGTATTAAAACTGACATTTTTAATTTATTGTTACACTACTGACACAAGGTCTTATGCCCATTCCATGCCTCCAGAGCCAGCTTCAGTTACCTGAGATAAACATGCTAAAAAGTCAACAAAATTGTTGAGTGAATCCATAGTGTTTATGTTAAATAAATCAGTTGAACACAATCCAATATTTCATAAGTAATTCAGTTGTATAGTTTTGTATGCATATTGCCATAAGTCTCATGAACTTAACTTTAACAGGTGTATGTCATAATGTGACAAATATATATATATATATATATATATATATATATATATATATATATATATATATATATATATATATATATATATATATATATATATATATATACCCTAAAAAGAGGGGCTCTCTGGTAGGAGTTTGCTAGTTTCTCCAAGTACCTCAAATAATGTTCCATCTGGCTAGCATCAAAGGCTATCTATCCGGCTAGTACAAATGGGTTGTCAAACCCAATAGATCTATTCACAGTATTCGCGTTCACTCGCAAGTGACTAAGGTTCATGATGAAAGGGACTTTCATAAGATAAAGGGGCACAGTTGGTCTTATGCAATAATCAAGTTGGCATACATAGTAAAATACTTGTGTTCTAAAGTGTAGCATATATCTGCCCACATAATTTGTAAAATATGTAAAAGAAAAGTGGGACTATAGACTTACTTCATATGAGTGTGTGTAGGCAAGTAAGTATATCAAGTGCAACTGGTATGTGGCTCCAACACGCAACTTGGATAATATGAGGAATCTCAGTACTTGGTGATGTGAGTAGTTTGTGTTTGTGTGTAATCCTTGAAGTTCAAGAACAATATTATATAAAATATATTATGTTCTTATGTGGTGTTGTGTTTAACTTACCGTGATCGTCAATACTGACCGATACTCACGACTTTTAATGTTGGGTGTTCTGGTTGAGTGGTAGGTTATTATGTACCATGATCTTTGTTAAAGTTTCTCAATAACCCTTAAAGTTTCCAGAGGTTTACACTTTTAACCTAAATAGTGAAATTTTACAATTTCAGTCCTTGGACTTTGTGAAAAATGACATATTTGGCACAATATGTGAAACGTGATCTTTTGTTATCTAGTTATATCTCAAATATTCACTTCTAGTACTTACAGTTATTAAAATAACCATTTTCACCCAAGTTTGTGAAATTACAAGTTTAGCCCTTATACTTTGAAAAGTTTACACTTTTGGCTCATAAGTTACACATATAGCATTTTAGTACCATGAGGTTGTAATTATTCTATTTCTACTTCATTTTATTAAAATTACAGTTTTGGTACTCCTGTTTCCAATATTTACACATTTAGTCCTTGTACTTTTAAAGTTGACACTTTTAGTACTTGTGAAATGTATACTTACATTTTTAGTACTCCCATTATAAAAAATAGTCAATAAATGAGAAAAACATTCCAAATATACTATTTTAACAACATGTTTTCATAATTTACATTTTTGGTCCGTATAGTTTACAAACTTTGCAAAACTAGTCCTTTATGTATAAAATGTTCATTTTAAGTCCCTACACATTCTAATTTACACAAATGACTCAAAATAATATATACTTATTGTTGGAATCCTTATATTTCAAGTTTGGCAGTTTAAACCCTTATTTTCCATAGTTGACAGTTTTAGTCCCTCAACTTTGTAATATTTACATTTTTGGTCCAAAATAACATTTTAGCTTATGACCTCATTCTAATTAGCTTATTAAGTTCCCAGAAGCTTAGAAAAGCTTGTGTGTGCTTATCAGTGAACTTATAATAGCTTATAGCTTAAATTTTTAAGTTAAGTGGGCTTAGTGGCCTGTTAAGGCCCATTGAGTGTTCTGTGGGTCCACAGGGCTTCCAGATGGTTTTGGTGGTTCATGCGCCCATATTGGGTCATGCCAAAGTGAGGAGGAGGTTGGTGGGCTGAGGAGCAGGCCACACAAAGGTTTCAGTTTGATGGACTTAAGCCCACTAAGGGTTGTTTAATGTTTCTGTGTTACCCGATAAGCAGTTTGCATTGAGCTTGTGTGATAGCATATTTGAACTTGTGGGTAAGTGAGTTTTAGGTAGCTTATATGTTTATGATTCAAAGAATCAGGTTGAGCAAAAATATTGATATGGTATACGTGTAGAATACAAGATCAATGGTCAAAGTAAATGAGCAAAAATCATTCTAAACACTTAGAATATATATGAACTGTTTTTAATATAGGTCCACATAAGATATGATATGTGTGATTTTGAGTATATACATGTTATGTTAAGTGTAAACAAGGTTCATAACTCCATTATTAGGTATATAGAGATTCGAGTGGTGGTGCTTGTTTGTTATAAGCTTAACAAGAAATAGGTGTAAACAAGGGAAAGTGTTGGTGATTTAAACGAATAGGAAACATGGAAATGAGATGAAAAATATACTAAGTGTTGAAACACTGACTATACCTTCAAAGGTGGGAAGCTTTAGGGTCTGTGGGATTCGAATGAGAGCTTGTGAAGACTTGTGGGCTTTTAACTCGATAGTTGGCACTCCAAGGAATTGAGTGATGCTTGTTGTTGGCTTTCTTAAGCTTGGGAACAACCTGGTCCTTCTGTGTTTCTTCTCGACATACAAAAGTGAACAAAGAGGGTTTGTGAGTTTGTTTTTGAGTTTATACATGAGTTCTTTTACATGGGGTGATATAACATGGATAGGGATACAAGTTGGAGGGACAAAGAGAATATGACAATAGATAAATGAGTAGGGTAGGGGTAGGATAGATTAATTGGAGGGCAAATTGGTTATCCAAGTGTGTTTGGGGTCGTTTATGTGATGACGAGGACTAGGGGTTCTAGAAAGCTAAATTTATTTTGAGTCTTGGGTGAAACGAGTGAGCAAGTGTATTCTTGAGGTCTTAGAGTCATTTGGTGGTCAAGAGATCAAATTGGAATACATTTAAGGGTGCATTTGGTCGCAAAAATTATAAAGGGTTCATTTGGTATTGAAACATGACCAAAACATAAACATAGAATCGAGTTGGGGTTTGTAGAAGTTGTGGTTGATTAGTGATAGTGTTATAGGGTATGTAAAGTCCTTTGGGTGAGTTGTAGGAGTCGTGGTACACTTATGGGTCCAAACGAGCAATACGTGACCAAAAAATAAATACATATGGGTCGAAATAGTTGATAGGATATCTTGTAAGCTTAGCTAGGGTTTTAGCTTAGGGAGATTAGTCTAAAATGAGTAATGAGGATCTTCTAAACTCCTTGGGATATCCCATGAAAGCTTTTGTGAGTTGTGGGATTTTTATGTGTATGTTTATGTATATATCGAGACAAAGAAAATGAGCTAGGGCACGTTTATGAGTGTGATGACTTGTGAACGAGTTAGAATCACTTAGGAAGCCAGTAGAGAGTATTTAGAAGTCTTTGGGACCAATGGCAACTCATTAAATAGAAAGTGTCCAAAGTTGGTTGTGTTTGATACATGTCTCGACCTCGCTAAGCTTTGGGTGTATTTTACTATTCATACGTACGTATTATATCATAATAAAGGTTGATCTTCATTCTTTTGAGTATGAAAAATGAGATTGTAGCTTTTATTCCATACGTTGTTTGTAAGATTTTCGAATACGTGAGCCAAAGTAAATGTATGTTTATATGTATTTCGTATATATAGTTATATGGTTTGGGCTTGTGGTGGGCTTGTGAATCCGAGGCCCAAGTTGGGATCTGTTGGATTCGTTTAATAAGTTTAGTTTGGTTCATGTATTTTTGTGGTGTTTTCATGTAATGGGATTACATATGTGGGGCCCACTTAGGTGTGAAATAGTTCACATTGGTAATGTGGGGCCCACAGAGGAAAATGTGGGTCCCAGTGAGTGTTGTACGTGTACTGATAAGTGTAGGTGATCAAATCTGATCCGTGGGTTGTGTTGTGCCAGTTCCAGGTTGTTGTGGTTTGCGTGTGAGTTCATTCTAGATAAGTGTGAAACACATAATATATATTGATTTAGAGTTGCATAATGTAAACAAAAGTTTAAAATTTTGCCTAAAAATGGGTGCATGAATAGTAACATATAATTACTTCATGTTTATTGTTCGTTAATAATTTGGGTTTTTCACATGATATTACATGTGGATATAGAAGTTGATACCCTTTATCTACCTATTATATAAGTGGAGGCTTTTTTTTAGTACAGCAGCCTCAAAAAATTACACGTTAGCTCTTTAGAAATAGCCACGTGTCACATAATTCTACCACTTGCCTATCATGTATCCTCGCCTCAGCTACTTTTCTCAATGGATTGGGATCCTATCATGTTCTATTTGAACATGAGAGGTCATGTTAGTTTTATTGTGAAGAAAAAAAATATTTTTTTAACAAAATAGAGGTCACACAACATATAATTTATTTATTTTTTTATCTCCACTCACATAAATCTCAATATTACCTCTCATGTTCAAGTTGAATATGAGAGGATCTCAATCCTTTCTCAAAACACACATTTTTCATCTGGCCTTCCTCTCCCCCTCTATCTCTATCTCTCACTAACAAAGTTTTCTTTCATTTTGTAGATCTTTTCTCCAATCAATTCATTGTGGCTTTAAATCAGTAAGTACAAATGCTTTGTCATTAATAATGGTGTGTGTTTCTACAATGTTCTTTTGGTGAATATTATTAGTAGTGGATGAAGGCTTGAAGAGAGAATCTTATGTTGTTGTGCCCAGTGGAGCAAAATAAAAAGGAACATGGTGAGTGCCTAAATGTTTGTAACTATTATATATGCTTTTTTTAGTGAGTGTGGGTGGATTAATATTTTTTACTAATTTCTTGATAATAATGATGAGATGAGGAGTTACTGTTGTTCTTGAATCATGTATGTGGAGTACAAAGATTGTAGACTTGGCTTTTTATTTTTTTATATTTGTTTAGTATAATATTCTCAGCTTCATAATCTTATAGATGGCTGGAGAAGTTCGCGGAGAGCCCCAACTTCGGCCACCATAGTGACAGAGGTACCTAGATCGTGATCGACATTATACTACTTGTTAGTGTTGGTTACGATAGTCGCTAGGTATAGATGAAACGATCAGCGGAGCCATGCAGTCATACAGAGTAGCTTGTGTGAGTTGTAAATTGTAACTGTGAAGGTGTCACAACTCACCATTTCAGGTCATTTTCCGAACTTCGACAATTTACTATTCATAAATCACTATTCATCATTTTTTAGGTCAGTTTGATATTCTGAGAAACGTTCAAAAATATTACTATTCACAAAACACTATTCATTTCCGGAAAAAAAAAACTATTCATGTGCATTACTCATTTCATCGTAAATTTAGTTTACAGATATTTAAATTCGCGTAACCGAATTGGTTCAGGTGCGAATTCATGCTTTATCAGTAGCGACATTTCATACGGACTAGAAATAGTCTACATTTCATCATGATAGCATTTGCATACTATACCACTCGTAGAATATTCATATTAATATTTTTTTATATATTTAACGTTTTATGTATATTTATTTTTAAATAAACGTTAACACGCGATTAATAAATATAACTAACATATCTAACGATCCCCACAATGGTCCTGATATATTTTTAAACCCCTTACAACATCATAAATATTATAAAATTCAATTACCCGGTATTTTGGAAATTTATTTAATTTATATTCGTAAGTTTATCAAAATTACGACGGTTTTCGTGGAAACTAAACAATAATCATCCAAACACCCAATACTCGTACCCAATATATTTTCACAACTTTTATGACTTTATTATTTCCCGATTAACTTTGTCATATTTTATTTCAACTCGTCACGATTTATTTTTAGTTAACTCGGTACCTGATAACACCTAATAGATACACAAAACAACTAGATAATATCAAGCTTCCCCAACACTCATCCTTATGCCATGTGCCCCCCCCCCCCCCCCCTCCTTGACTTCACCTTGAGGATTTAATTACAACCATACCCTAACTAGATATTTTACTAAATGTCCTAAACCAATTTTACTACTTCATTTTATCTCACATAAACTAGAAACTCATCTCTTTTCCTCTCATCCTTGGGGTGCTCGGCCAAACTAGAAAAAGAAGGCAAACACCATTGATTTTTAAAGATCAAGTTATATTCAAGCTCATTTGATAATCCTTGTTAGGGTTTTGAAGTAAAAATCCAAGTTTTCATTAGGTTTTCATCATCAAAACTCTCTAATCTTTCAAGTAAGTATGTCAAGCTCTTTTTCATGATTTTACCAAGTTCTAATTATGTTCATATGATTTTTATACAAGATCTACATGCATATGCTAGTTTATACCAATCCATTTAAACTTTTATATCTTTTAAGCCTTAGAAATGGATAATAGGTAGATCCATGGTAGATTAACTTGATGGATGATGTTTAGGAACCCATGACACTCTAAGAAGGTGTATGGTAAGAATAAATTAGTTTGGTGGTGATTGAAAGTGATTTGGTTAGATTTGAAACAAGTTGAAACTAGGAAAATGATTTTTGAAACTATATATATACCTACTGTCCTTATTTTAAAAACGTGGGAAACTCAGTAGGTTGTGGAAAATTTTGGAACAAAGATTTAGAAAATACTTTCAAAAACGAAGCCGTGGGCGAAAGAACGGATTAAAACGAGTTTATAACGAAGGAGATATGATTTTTGCAAGTTTAACGACGAAAACTATTTTCTGAAAATTTAACGTGCTGTTGGACGATTTTTGACGGACAAAAAGAGGCGTTAGATGTAACCTAGAGGAGCCGAATTATCAAAAATATATTAGTATACATTAAAACGAATCCGTGGATATCAAGAACGAGGAAAATGAACTTATAACGACAAATATATACACGTTTCAAAATCGACAAAACTATATTATTTTGGCAGCTACAATTGGAAATAATAAACTACGTACTAAATACTATATTTTCTAGAAATATTATTAAAGAGTTATATTCTTAACAAATGAAGTACGTATGACCCAAGGCTTATTTATACGACTACTAGACGTTATTTCAAGGTTTTCAAGGCGATGAATATAACACTAACGTTTTATATACGATATCTTACGAGTTTTTATAAGTCTAGTTAGACTTATTTTTCCTAAGTATGGAAAATATTTTACTTTGACAATAACTAGTATTTTCAAGTTATGAGTGGTATAGGTATCATGTGCATGTACATTCATTACATTATTTCATGATCTAAAGTAGATCATTATCATTCATCTTAGGTTGCGGTTGATATTTGTTCCTTGTTGTCCCTATCATTTCATCTCATAGTATCATCACTTCGAGGTGAGTTTTCATAGCCCCGTTTAAATTCAATATTTTGATTTCAAATCCCACGGGGGAGAATACATTGCATCACTTATTTTTGTACATGCCAAAGTATAAATTCCTTACATTGCTTAAGTTGCCTTATTACCACGTCACGACAAGTCCCCTTTATTATCATGGACCGTTAATTAATCTACAAGCGAGAGTGAGTGAATAGATCTATTGAGGGTGACTCTTCCATCCGTGTTTGGGTTGCTCCAACGGGATTACGGATGCATTTCATGTCTAATATATTTAGAGTGTCTGGTAAACACTCATTTGGGGCCAATTTAATTGTGTCTAGCTTCGGGGTCATGAGCTTAAGAGCCAATGTAAATTTTATTACTGAAATCTTATTACTTTACTTTTTACTTATGGCTGTTGTACATCCGATTTAACTTATAAACCTATGATTATTCACCAACTTTATGTTGACCGTTTTAGCAATGTATTTTCAGGATTATTAAGGTAGCTCATGTTGCATGCATTTGGATCTTCATGGAGTCGCGGGGTCGACGCGTCTCACTATATTTTTTGCACTTATGAAACGTTTGATTTAGTATGACTTGTTTTTCATAAACTTGCAACACCTTTTGGGACCTATGTTTTGTAAACTTTGAATGTTTTAACGATCAAACGCTGTATTTTATAAACGACACTTTAGGTCGTTCAATATGACTGTAACTGTGATGCTATGGCAGCCACCCCCAGGTATTCCATTCCACTGTTAAAACATGTATTTTGGGGGTGTGACAGAAGGAAACATTTTACAAAAGATGGTAGGAGCATATGTATATATAGAAATTGTGATTAGATTGTTTATTAGCATAGCCATTTTAATGCTTAAATTTTAAATATCTATTCATATATAGGGAAGGGATGCGATAAGAAGAAAAATTAAAATGAGAACAATAAGAAAGATTTATAGCCACACATTTCAAATAAGAGGGAGAATTTTAAATGGGTATGCATCCATCTTTGTAGGTGCACCTGAAATTGTTAGGTCACCATTTCACAATACATAATCATATAATCTTAGAGAGAGAAAGTAAGTAGAGAGAGAGTGGAAGAAACTTGTAAATGATAATAAGGAATTAGATTAAGCAAGAACCAACACCCTCCAATGAGGGTATACATTAGTATTTATACCCTTTTCACTTAGGGTATCACTTCTATGGGCTTAACATTAACATTACATACTAAGGCCCATGGACTAATATAAACTTTGTCTAATAAACATAATAACATGTACCTTGATAAAACTAAACATAATAATAAACTATAGCAACCTATTACAAAACTTAATGACCGACACTTGACATTAACAAAATGTGTTCCCAACAATCCCCCCTAAGTGTTGGTAATCAAAGGTCGCCTGACGTCGTAATCATTTTACTCTTGAACTTTGACTTTAGCAGTTGTTGACGTCTTCAAAAAATTAATAATCTTCATACTTTGTCTTTGTTCTTTGTTCTTGTTCTTTGTTATTTTCTCGTGTGATCATATGATGGTGTTGTCTTGATTTCATCTACATCCCTCATGTTTGTTGTCTTTATGTCTTCTTCCATCATGCCCATTCTTCTTTTTGACTTTGAATCTTCATTCTTATTTAGTTCCTTGAATCATTGAACTTCATTAACTTTGACTTTTCTTGATCTTTAGCATGACTTGAATCTTCAAAGAGAAATATCTTTAGCATTCATGAATCTTTGTCTTTCATACATATGTTGAAATGAGCATGTGGATTTGAGTGGATATTGATGAAGATTATGATGGCCTTGGTCTTCCTTCAATGTGATCCCTTGGTGCTTTCTGGTAACCACCAATCGATCATTGTGGACTTTTTATAATGATTGGACCACTACGATTGTTTTTCTGATGAATGTCTTGATTCCATTCATCTTGGTTGGACACATCAGCCGTCCGAATCCCGTTAAGGACAGTTATCATTACCGAGGACGAGTGTCCAAGTAATGACCCACGTCTTCAGGACTCGATTCGGGAAATGAATCTCCTTAGTGGGATTTCCAGCTCTTATGAGTTTGGATGTCGAGAATAATTTCTAGTCCTCACAAAGGTTGTTCCTGAATTGGATACCCTCAAGAAAGCATACACCAAATATACAATTGTATACCCACAATTCAAGTGAGCCGCTGAAGTATACTAAGGTATCACTTCACGACTGTAGACCGATTGTAACCATCACTATGACATGTGAATCTCATAGTTGTGACAAGAAAAACATTCGTAAAATTCTCTCAAATTATTTATGAAATAAAACATGTTTTTGGTAACACTTTCAGAATTTTTCAATTTTGAAGATACTCCCCTTTCAAATGTGCTTATGCATTTTTATGAAAAAAATCAACACATTGAAGAGAGGAGTCGAGAATTTATGAATTTATTGGTTATTCTTGGACACGCTACTTTGCGAGATACGCTTACGTTGCTAATTAAAGAGGTCCATTATCAGCTTTTAGGTGACAACTATCTCTAGTAATCAACTTGAAGTTATTACCCATCCCATAATGTATCCAAAGAAAAACCTCTCGATTTGGTACAATCTACTCATACTTGTCCTTTGCGAGACACGCTTACATTACTGAATAGGCCAGCTTGAAGTTATTACCCGTCCCAGAGCAAGTCCTTTCAATTTCTGACATTTAATTTCCGTCAATTCATAGGTGATATCTAAGTCACATTTGACTCGGTCAATTCTACTTTAACAAGTCCTGTTCGAGACACGCTTACGTTGCTAGTTAAAGAGTTTCATTGTCGGCTTTTAGGTGACAACTAGCTCTAGTAACTAACTTGAAGTTATTACCCATCGAGGACAAGTCATTTCGATCACGATACATGTTTTCTTGTCAATTCTTGACTTATTTTTTAGTAGAACTCATTATGGTACACTCTACTTTGACAAGTCCTGTTCGAGACATGCTTACATTGCTAGTTAAAGAGGTCCATTGTCACCTTTTAGGTGACAACTAGCTCTAATAACTAACTTGAAGTTATTACCCGTTGAGGACAAGTCATTTCGATTCACGACATTGATTATAATTATCGTCAATTCGCTGGTAAAATCTGAGTAAAACTCATAATATTGAAGCCTTTTGTTTAACTATGAGATTCATTCATCAACAATCATATTTTAATCCCACATCTCCCCCTCAAAAATTGCATATTTAGGTTGTTTTTTATAAACTTTTGATTAAAGTATGCTTTTTGAGTTTTCGGGAAGATATCACAAAGAACTTATCACTGAGAACAAAGAAT
The DNA here is from genome assembly GCA_030686995.1 of Artemisia argyi. NCBI lineage: Eukaryota > Viridiplantae > Streptophyta > Magnoliopsida > Asterales > Asteraceae > Artemisia > Artemisia argyi. The sequence goes on from CM060692.1 coordinate 126,462,390, forward strand.
TTTCCAATTGCTCCCCCTCAACAAGTCTCGTAACTTTTTTTGAGGTTTTGTTAAAAAAAAATGAGGGGAAATAGTTGTTCCTTTGAGCAGATTCATGGAAAACTTGTCAAAAATTTGATTGAATCTACTCAAAAGTAAGAAGCCTTCTCTCCTTAATTAAGGATTGAAGCACTGAATCGTACCTCAGGGTCCTTTACATACAAGGCACGGGTTATGCACTATTATGTGTGCATAAGCCGAAGTCATAATTAAAAATGTTTGAAATTGAAATAACATTTGACAAAAGATACTGAATGATTACTCAAGACGACAGAATGTGAGAATGTTAGGAATCGGTGCCCCTTCTCCAACATAACTCTCCAATCTTCTCATTGTATCCCTAAACTTAAGTCTTTTATCGATCCTAGCCAAAAATTTCTTTGCCTGCTTCACGTCATTCCTTTTCCAATCCATGTGTTATAACCAACCCTCTTTCTTCTTTTTGGTGTAATTGTTAAGCACAATGGTCAGCTGATTTTGGACAAGTAATAATGTTTGGTCGCCGAACTTGTGAATTTCTTCATACCCCATGAACTTTAATTTCCCTTGTCTAAGATAAACAACTCCAAACGGTTTGTTGACGAACTGGTAACGCTTCATTCTTGACAAACCAGGAAATGTTTTGATGTTTGACATTTAGTTATATTTCAAAACATTTTCCAGATCATCTGGAGTCAAACATCGCATACCAATTTGGTGGACTAGATCAGCAAACCTTGTAGGAGGTAACGCTTTTGTGAGCAAGTCCGCCAATTGGTATTCAGTACTCACAAAGTATAATTCAACTGTACCCTTTTTGACAAGCTCTTTGATGAAATGATAACGGAGATCAATGTGCTTGGACTTGGAATGATGAACAGTGTTGCGGGAGATTGCTATGGCACTTTTGGAGTCACAGTAAATTGGAATCCTGTTAAATAAGTAGCCATAGTCCATAAGTTGTGATCTCATCCAAATGACTTGAGCACAACATGCGGACATAGCTACATATTCTAACTCAGCTGATGACAATTTTGTGCAGTCCTGTTTCTTTGATTGCCAAGATACAAGCTTGTTTCCGAGAAACTGTAATCCACCATATGTACTTTTGCATGTGTCTAAACATCCTGCATGTTCAGCATCTGAAAAAGCTGTTAGTTCAAAACCAGAATCCTTTGGATACCAGATCCCCAGGTTAATGGTTCCCTTAACGTATCGAAGGATTCTTTTAGCTTCATTGAGATGCCTTTCAGTAGGTTTAGACTGATAACGTGAGCACATATATACTGCAAAAAAATTATGTGGCCTACTAGCTGTGAGATACATGAGTGAGCCAATAATACTTCGGTATTTGGTAGGGTCAGCAAGAGTCCCATGTATGTCAGCATCTAGTTTTGTTGCATAGGCCATTGGTGTATTATAAGTATCACAACTTGTCATTCCATGTTACTTTAAAATTTCCAGAGCATATTTGGATTGATTTATAAAAATTCCACGGGGTGATTGATGAACTTGCAGTCCTAGAAAGAACGTAAGTTTACCCATCATGGACATTTCAAAATTATCTATTATTAATTTTGCAAAAGCAATTGAGTATTTTTTGTTTGTGGAAGTAAAGATAATGTCATCGACATCAATTTTAGTAATTAATAAGTCCCCCCCCCCCCCGGTGTTTTTGAGTAAATAGTGTTGGATCCACCGTACCTTTAGAAAAATTATTTGCCAGCAAAAAAGCATTTAATTTGTCATACCACGCCCTTGGGGCTTGCTTGAGTCCATAAAGAGCCTTCTTGAGTCTGTAAACATGATTGGGCCGTTCAGGATCAACAAAGCCTTCTGGTTGACTCACATAACCTCTTCATGGAGTTGGCCATTCAGAAATGCAGTTTTCACATCCATTTGATAAACAGCCATATTCCTGTGAGTAGCGTATGCAAGAAAAATCTTTACAGCTTCAAGTCTAGCCACTGGAGCAAAAGATTCTTCAAAATCAATTCCTTCTTCTTGAGAAAATCCTTTAGCTACCAACCGGGATTTGTTGCGTATGAGAGTGCCTTTTGCATCCAATTTATTTTTCCAGATCCATTTTAGGCCAATAACAAAGACTCCATCGGCTCTTTCAACTAACTCCCAAACTTCTAATCTTACGAATTGATTAAGTTCCTCTTGCATTGATTCAATCCAGTTGTCGTAACTCATTGCTTGTTTGATGTTTTTAGGTTCATCTTGACATACTGTGAGAGCATAGATGCAAGTTTCACCATCTGTGTGGAGTCGTTTTCTTGTCATTACCCGGTGCATCTGGATGACCAATAATTTGTACTAAGGGGTGATCTTTGGTCCATTTGTGTGTCGAAGGGTGAAGTTAAAAATTATCACGAAGATTAGCAAAATCCAAATTGCTTGTTGACGACTCCGCAATATCAGGAATGGTTGGAGCATGAGCAAACGGGTTAAAGAATGCATTCGGTTCATATTATGCGGATTGTGGTACTGATTGATGTGTAGAAGCTTCAGCTGATTGTCGTGAGTTGGAAGCGGTTTGATCTGTTTTTTATGGAGATGCAATTGGAGGACAGTTTGAAGCAACAGTGGTTGATGTTTGTCCAGGTGTGTCAGGTACTTGAATATTTTCATGCTGAGGAACAGAAATAGGTGAGACCTTTGGAGGACGGTTTACAATTGTATCATCAAACAGTGGAGCAAACAGGGTTTCCAATTCTCTGCGGGTAAGAGTCAAGGGTTCAGCTGAAGAATCTGGAAAGTTCAGACGGTTAGTTACGGGTCCTAAGCTGTTGTTCTCAGAAGCCATCAGTGTAAGCTCATCTAAATTAGCATGAATAGTCTCTTGAATTTCTCTTGTACGACGGTTCCATGTGCGAAAGCCTTTGGAATTTTCACAATATCCAACAAAGATACCAATGTCAGCATTAGCTTTTAGTTTCCCCAGATCATCACGGTCATTGACTGGGGGTAACAAAGAGCACCGAATACATGAAAGTAATTAATGTTTGGTTTTATTTTGTGAACAATCTGATAAGGACTTTTGTGATGGCGTTTAGTGATCATACAACGGTTTTGGGTGTAACATGCAGTTGAAACAGCTTCCGCCCATAAGTAATCTAGTAATTGAGCATTGATTAACATAGTCCTTGCAGCTTCGACTAATGTTCTGTTGCGTCTTTCAACAACTCCATTATATACAGGACTTCTTGGAATGGATGTTTGATGTTCAATTCCCACTTTCTCAAAGTAAGACCGAAGAGTCTGATTCTTAAATTCAGTTCCATTGTCTGTTCTAACCTTTCTGACCGTGTTACGAAGCTGAAATTGAATTTTTGTGAGAAAGGTGATGATCATAGAGGGAGCTTGATCTTTACTAGGAATAAAGTAAACCCAAGTCCATCTTGAGTAGTCTTCAATAATTACAAGTATGTAGTGTTTCCCGTTGATAGTTTGAACACGCATAGGGCCACACAGATCCATATGAAGCAGTTGAAGAACATGATCAGTACTATTGGTGTTTGCTTATTCACACACCTTTTATTTACCAAATTAAGACCAATACGACCAAAAACTAACCATAATTGCCGAAGATATTGTGTTTTTGTGTTTGTGAATGTACAGGCACGAATATTTAAGAAAAGGACAAAAATCAATAAGAAAATGACAAAACCGAGCATGAGAATGAAAGAAAGTCAAAACCGGAGCTGGGGAAATCAAAAGTCGAAGTTGAGCTCAGAATGTCAAATGAAGTCCTTTGAAGTTTCAGAAAAGACAAGATTGACCATTATGTTAAAATTTGAAGAAATTACAAGAATGGCCCCTCAAGTTTCAAAAGTTTTCAAATGGCCCTTGGATGATATTTTTGAAGAAAGGCAGAAGTGACGCTTGAAGTTTCAAAGAATTACAATTATGGTCCTTGTCATTTTTACTACTAATCCTAAACTTATATTCCACTAAAACTTAAATCTGCCAACATCAAATCCAACCCACTATCACTTAACATCACAAAAGCCCACTTCTTTTATTTAAATCATACCCAAGCCCAACCAATTCCCTCACCCGGATCCAGCACCACTTAAATAACCCAAAGTCAAAATGATAATAATAAAACAAACCGCCCTTTTTACCACACCATACATCCTCAACCCCAAATCACTTAGAACCCTAATTTTACCCGTACCTTTAATTACCACAATCCCTATTTAATTACTAATAATTAATCTTTCTAGAAGCCTAAATCATGTGCTAGTAACATGTCAGAGGGATGACTGACTCATAATTACCAACTGGCAGCCAATGGTTGGGTGAAACACCTCACCCAATCATTGGATTCTCCTTCTAGAAACACTGACTCGCATGTCAGAGAGAGTGTGCACATGGATTGCCAACATGGACTAATTGAGCATTCTGATTGGATGATACACATCACCTAAAGTAATCCAACGGCTGAAATAGGGATTTCTGAGTGAAGATTGTGATCGAGGGCTGAGATGGAATTCTAGTAGGAGCTTCTTCAATGATCTTATCCATTCCCTCATATTGGCTATAAATAGGACCCTCTTCTCCTTCATTTAGTGTGTAGATTCTTGTAATGTTACTCTGCTGAAATATAGTCCCAATTGTACTCTTAGTTTTATTATAATGTAACTCTGCCCTTTTAAATCAATAAAATCATTAGCATATCTTCTATATTTTATATTAGCTTTAAATTCTTAATTTCTCAAATTAGCTTTTTACTCCTTACTTAAGTTGTTTTACTGTTAAATAAGTGTTTAGAAATAATTGTTAGTTCTTTCCATTGTTATTTCAAATAGTTGTTAATCTCATTCGCAAAAACATAAAAATCAGAAGAAAAAAATAAGTATAAAAAAATAAAAAATACGTTTACTTACTTCAAAATAAGCTTCAATAAGCTTAGTTTTTTGTTTAAATAAGTTCATTAAAGCTTGATATAGCTTGTGTGACTTAATAGTAGATTACATCAGCTCTAATTTCAAAAGTGCTCAATTTCCCAAAAAGTCAATAAAAGTCAAAGATGAAGATAATGGTTTGATCTTGTGAAGATGAAGGTTCCTAGATGTTTATTGAGCTTATTTTAAAGATAGGCTCTGATTAAATGGATCTCTGTTTAGTTGAGATCAATAAGTTAGTGTAATTCATTTCCTTTTGATATTGTCATTAGCATAATGTAGTTTAATACTTTAGATTTGTTTACGTAGCTTGTTTGTTGTTAGTTTATGCTTATAGTTATGTTTTGATAGCTTCTTTGTTCATTTATATTCTGTTGATAGATTGTTTAGTATTGTTAGCTTCGTTTTTTATAAAGATAACGTCACACATGTGAAATGGACTAGATTAGATACTACAGGGACTACTATTGTCAAGTAGGCAAAGTAATGTTGTAATGAGCCTATAAATACCCCTCATGACTCTCCATGAGGGGTGTGGGAAAGTGTGTGTAAGTTTAGTTTCATTTCATTTTAATATAAACCCTTTTCTCCACCTTTCTCTTTATACTTTCTCTCTCTAGAAACATGGTGTATTTCGATCTACCTCGACCTCCCGAACGTGTTTCTTGCTGTTAACAAGTATTAATTTTTAACATTGCTTTGTTAACTACCTAGTTTAGCTATAATCTGCATTATTGTATTACTTTTGTTCTTTGTTTGATTTTATTGATCATTTAGTCTCTCATTTAGTTAAGTAATCTAGTTCAATCATTAGTTTGGGTGTGTGTAGTTTTAATCTGCATATCCTAGTTAAACTGTCCCATTAAGGAGTGTTTGGGATAGTTTGACCTTTTAATTTCAAACCTATTTTAGCCACATTTTGAATTTCAATGAGGTTTAATTTGGTAGTAGAAGCTGATTTGAGTTGAATTTAATCAGATTTGGGTAGTATTTGAGGATTGGGATAAATTGTTTGGATTTGAGGTGTTAGGACAGCGTAGGTGTGGATTTACAGATCATAATAGATTTTGGTTAATTTAGTTTCATGAACATACCCCTTGTAGTGTTTTAAAACAAGTGTAGTACCTGGAAGTGGTGGTTCCTTTAGTCAAATTCAAGTTCATGCCCATTTTAAAATTCTGTGTTAGCATACACTTCATGTTCAATAAAGGTTTTCAATCCAACATTTCAGTTATCTTAGCTTGTTAAAATTTCATAAAAATTGGTTTTACGAGTAATTTGGAAGCTTGTTTTCAACACTCAACTGAGTTTTTGCCAGTTGGATTTGATTTGATGATGTAAATTTTGGATTGAAGAGCCCCCTTTGACCTGCAGTCCCCTACACCACACTTTAGTGTCTAAACCAGCATATTTTTAGCTTCTTTTCGGCCTATTTTATGTTTGTTTTTGTTTGATTTTTGGTTTTTTAGATAGCTTATACTATTAGCTTTTCATATCTAAGCTTGTTTTCATTTTGAACTTTATTTGATAGCTTAAGTAATTAAATAAAAAGTAAAAAAAAAAAAAAAATTCTTTTTCCTGAATTTTTCTTCTATCATTTTGAACCTTAGAAATAATTTTAGAGCTCGTAGGATTAGAATTGCTTTTGAATTACATTTTAGTTAGTTAAGTCGTGTTTAGTTTACGTGAAGTTAACTTTAATTTGCGTTTTAGGATTAGTGAGCTTTAGATATTTGTACCTTTCGCTTAATTTCTTGTTCTTGAGTAATATTTCACATCTCGTAGTATAAAACTCCAAATCTCACTTAAATTCACTATTCACTTCGCGTTTACACATTTCCGAACCGACAACTCAACTTCAAACCTTCGTTGGGAGAATGACCGGGGGAATTTGCATTCGTTACATTTTCTTTGGAAATACGTTACCACTAAGATTACATCAATTAAATGGTGCCGCTGCCGGGGAAGGCTTGAAATGAGTTCGTTGGTTAGTATCGTTGTTTTTGTGAATTGAAGACACTTCCCTCGAAAGTTTCGTGTTTTTGTTATAAAAAGAAAAATACAAAAAGAAAATAAATAAAACACTTTTCCTAAAGTGTTTTCAAAAATACAAAAATAAAATAACATCCTCACTTTTGAGAAAGTGTTGTAAACCCTTCCGAATAAACAACAAAACAAATCATGAAATTAGTCGTTATCGGATTACTTTATTACTACAACCGAATAACTGGGGTTCTAGGTAGGATTTGACATTAAATTGCAAGTCGAAGAGAGCGGCTTTTCAAGTAGCCTTTGTGCACACCTTTGGCCTCCCACCTCGTTGCGCGTAGTTTAAAGGAAACAGTTACGGTTAACGTAACGGTTACCAAAAATATTGTGAATTTTTAAAGTTTTCAAAAATATATATATATAAAAAAAAAAAAAAAAAAAAAAAAAAAGATTTTCATTTTCTATTTTGATTTTCTTTTTCTTTTGCATTTTTATTTTCTTTTTGTTGTATGATCACCCGCTCATCTTCTCAAAATCTTATTTCTACACTTTCTAATCCTGAAGGGGTTAAACAAAACAATCACCGGGTTCATTTCCCAACCGTTGAGGAAATGAACCAAAATGATCAAAACATGGGACCCCTGCCGATGGGTGGTGCTCAACAAATCGGGATCCCTTCGATGGCGCCTCAACCGGCTTATGATCTTCGTCCAATGGAGGAACAACTCCAATCACCTTTCAATGATGTTAGGAGAGCCATCGTGATACCCGATATTCAAGCAAATCAATTTGAAATCAATCACGGGTTACTCAATATCATCACGAGTATCTCTTTTCACGGTTTTGAGAATGAAGATCCTTATTCTCATATTAGGAGTTTCACCGACATCGCTGAAATGATAAAGATTAATCAAGTTCTTTATGATGAGGTTAAAATAAAATTGTTTCCTTTTTCCCTCAAGGGAGCAGCCTGGTTTAGTGTTATGTTGAGTTTCATATTATATTAAGTTTGTTGAGAATATTGGTTGTTTATTTATTTGTGTATGTTTTGGGACTTGTTTCGGCTTAAGTTTAAATAACATGGACTAATAACTATGAAACTATAAAACAAGTTGGATATAGTTAAGTGGATTGTGACATCGGACTTAGATCTGTATTATGATATTGTGGCTATATATATTGTGGACTTTAATTGGACGTATTTAATTTACGTTTGGTTATTTGGACATTATGGACCATTTGGTTCACGAGACGGAAGGATATGTTATACTTTGACTAATTTAACATATCTGGACCCGAACAAATACGAAATGGTCAATAAACCTAAACAACTAATGGATACGCGAATGATATATCCAATTGTATTATATAACTTGTGAAGTGTTAGCGTTAGTTAAATAATAAAGTCAAAGAGTCATTGACTCGGGAAAATGTTGTATAAACGGGCAGGTCATGCCGAAATTTTGTAAAATCTTTTATAAACCTTTAACGTTTAAGAATCCTATTATATTTTAAAAACCTTTTCAAATTATATTATTTTCAACGTTATATTTTGGGAAAAAGGGGAAATAGCCGAAACTAGTTATTAGCGTGTTGTTGTTTATTTGAGTGTGTAATCATTTCTCTTCGATATCTTTTCTTCGAGTTATTCTTTCGTCTACTTTCATCTTTCTTGAATTATCGTTCGCTTTCGCCGACATATTTCTTTCTATCTTTCTCATCACCCACACGAGACTTTTAAAAATCTATTTTTCTTTCGACGCCATTGTTACTAAAATATTTTGTTCAAGCATTGATTATTGTGATATTCGAGTATAGTTTCTAATTTATGCCGTTTATATTGATTAGGTTGTGCTGAGGTTCGTTTGCTATGACGCATTATTTGATTTGGTTGCTATATCTCATTTCCTGCTGCTATTAAGGTGTGATTCATAGCCCCGCTTTTATCTTTTAAATGTTTATAAACCCATGGGGTGAGATACATGCTTTTAAATGTTTTCTGAGCACAAGTATTTTTGGTATGCTTTTTCTGACGATGTGCTAAGTAGCTTACCTTGCCAATGCAAGACCCTCAGATCATGAACCATTAATCACTTGCGAGTGAGTGCGAATATAGGGATATAGGCCTATAGGAATTGACCCTCCCACTCCTTTTGCCAGATAAGCAAATTGTGATGTACTATATTCGATTTTGTTGGGTATATGGCAAGTAACCGGCCTTGGGGGCACTATTATGTTATGAAAATCCATGGTTATTGTCGACTTATGATTGGTTGGTTAACGTTTTGCGTGTCATTAGCTTAGCATCATCAACAATATGTATGCACTAGGATGCCTCTATATATTGTTATTACCTTGATTACCTGGTATTTGCATTTGTTGCTTATATCATATGATTAAAACCTTGTGCTCAACTTTATTATTTAAACCTATAGATTGCACTCAACCTTTTTGTTGACTTTTAAGCATGTGTTTCAGGTACCGCTACTAATAAAAATTAGCTTTGGAGCTTAATGTTTGGGCATGGTGGAGTGGCTTGGAGTGAGGAGGCTTTCTGTCAAGGCAGCTTAATCATCTTTACAATCTTTATTTTCATGTTATTCGTAAAACCTTTGTGTGTCTTTGATTCCTCCCAAACCAACCAACCTTTATTTCTCAACCACTTGTGAATGGTCAGTACTAAAAGCCAGACAGCCCGGGAGGAAAAACATTTATGAACGAGGAGTATAGAATGTTCCTAGGTCGTTATGTCCCAATGAGGTGTGAAATCTGTAATACAACGAATCTGTGATCTGGTGAAGTTAAATATAAAAACAGGAATCTGACTGACTAACACTAGGAATGTGAATAGTAATAGCTCTGTCACAGCTATATCAGTAAAAACGTACAATCGGAAACCCTAGAAATGTAAAAGGATTTACAAACGTACGTTTAGGTTCAAATAAACATAAACGTACAAAAACAAAGGGGGAATTATAACAAAAGATGGATTTGCATGCCTAAGCGGCTTAAATGCAAATTAAACAAACTTAAAATATTTATTTATTAATTACAAACTTATTTAAAAGGTAACAAAACCTAAAAACCTAAAAATGTGAAAAGTAATAAAAATGTACGTTTAAATTAAATTAAACGTCTACGTACCAAAATAAAATTGAAAATTGATCAATACAAACCCCACAAATGTGAAATTTATATTTTTGTGATCCTAATAATAAAAGAAAATTAATTATGAATTAAATGATTTTTCACAAGTATTTATGTAATTACTATTAATTAAAAACTATTTATTTATTATTTAACTAATTAAACTGATTTAAATTATTACACATATTAAAGAGACCGAGTTAATTAAGAGATTTTTATAAATCTTATTAACCATCACATGAATCCTAAGAAACTTATAAAAAGTTGGTTTTATGTATTTTTAAACTATTTTACTAATTATTATATTAAATATTAATTAATATCTAATTAAACTATTTAATTATAAAAAATAGAAAATGAACAATAACAATTCTAGAAAAATTCCTAAAATTATATTATATTATATATATATATAAGCTAAGAAAAATATAAAAACTAGGTGTTACTTTATAAAAAACTAATTATGCTATTTAAAACTTAATTGTTAATTAAAAGCTAAATATACTAATTTAAATCTAAAAATTAGAAAACTAAAAGTGAAAATTGCAAAAGTAATTTTTACATATGCTAAATAACTTATAAAAGTTAGAAAAATTATAAAAAATTATCTAGGTTAAAAATTAAGTACTAGAACTAATTTATTTTTGGCTTTTTCATTTAAACTAATTTAATTAAAATTAAATCTAAAAACTAGCAAATGAACAGTAAAAAATGTGAAAAAATTACTAAAAGTATATTTACTGATGAGGAAGGTATGAAAAATAAGTGGGGTTCCTCAGCTTATTCCAATAAGCTGGAATAAGCTAAACAGTCCATATAAGCTTATTATACCAAAACCATGGTAAGTATATTGATTATGTATGAATGAACGGAACTGGTGCCCAGAGCATATGGAAGGGGTGTGGGAATTAAGCATGTTATACTAGCGAGAGGTCCAAGGTTCGAATCCCACACCCAACATTTTTGCATTTATTTTATTTTTTTAATTTTCTTTTTGCAAAGCTGTACAACAAACTAAAATATGAAACTTTAATGAAGCCAACTTTTTCAAAACTTGGAAATAAGCTGTGTGAGAGCTTATTTCCTTAATAGATGGCTTTTAAGCCTTAAGCTTGTAAATAGAAGCTATCACTTAGCTTTAAAGCTTCCTTTTTGGTGTTTTCTTTTTTTGATTTATCTAAATACTATATTTATACAAGTTTAATGAAAAATGAAACTTTACAAACTAGAAATAAGCAATTCGTGGGCTTATGAGTCATTCAGTAGAGCTTTTAGGCTCACAGTGGACTCATAAGCTTGAAATAAGCTTGGAAAAGCTGTACAGTGAAAACAAAAGGTATAAGTGTGTGTGTGCAAGTATTATGGACATATATAAACAAGCTAGTGCATTGGGATTCACTTATAAGCTTGAAATAAGCTAATAAGCAATTTCCAATACACAGCAATACCAAACACCCCTGCAACCTTTTGCAATGGCCATTTAAGCTTATAAAGTAAGCTTCAAAAGCCAAAGTGAGAATTAGAGTAGCAAGCTGTGGTGGTAAGCTTTCCAAAAAACCTAAGCTTAAGTTTTGGGGTCCATAGCTGAGCTTTTGAGAAGCTATTGAAAAACCTTCCATTATACTAAGTATGCTGGTTGCCCAGTACACATAGCAAAATGGGACAAACAAAAAGCCACTTGCAGCCCTTATGAATAAGCTGCAAGCTAAGAATTAAGCACTGGATCCTATAGACTAGTGTACAAGCTTCTAAAAGAAACTAATTTCACAAGCTAAGTCCTAGTAATGAGCTTTTTGTGAGCTTATGAAATTGGCTAGATTATGGTAAGTATACTGAGTGATCAGCATACTTTTCATTTTGGTGATAAGTTAAAGCTTCTTGCAGCCCTATGAGATGAGCTACAAGGTGAATTTTAAGAACAGAATCATATAGTTGGGTAGTTAAGCTTCTCAAAAAGCTAAACCACACAAGCTATATAGATTACTAATGAGCTTTTTAGAGCTTGTGGAAATGTTGTGATTGGGCAAACAATCAAGCTCTAATCTAACTTATTAAATAAACTCATAAGAGCTCAACAAGCACTGAGACATTGAGTTTGGTTGCTTGGCTTTGTGAAAAGCCAAAGCTCACAAGCTCAAGCTCAGTGAGGAACTTTTTATGGGCTAATGAAAATTAGCATAACTACACTGTTTGCTTCAGTGTAGTTAGCTTGAAGGAACAAAAAGGTTGGAGTGAATAAGCTATCTAGATAAGCTACAAATGAAAAATAAAACACAGACATAACAAATAAGCCATAAGGGCTTCACAAAGAAGCCAAATGCACAAGGTATGGTCAAGTCATGAAGCTTATGCAAGCTCATGAACTTGACAGCATACTTGTGACACAGGGCAAAAACAAGCAATAATAAACACTAATTTAAGCTATTAAAAAGCTAAACTAAAAATTAACAAAAATAATATAGAAAGATAAGCAACAAAACTAATACATGTAAAAAGCACAAATCCTAAAACTTAATAATAAGATCACAACAAAATTATCTATTTAATTCAAAAACAGAAAAACTAGAATTTTGACTTTTTAACTTTATGATCAAAGTTGACTTTCATGAACTTTGATCTGAATTTAATAACTAAACCTGATATATTAAGATACAAGAACATGAAACTAACAAAGATTAACAACATTTAAACACATATGCAAGGTTTTAGGACTTAACAATCTCACAGTTCTCATGTAGATAGGATCAAGTGTCAATTTGACTTATCACATCCTAAACCACTTAATTGAAACCATCACTAAGTTACCAAGAACATATGAAGCATACATCAAACAAGAACAATAGCTCATACACCCCACAACACAGATAAGCCATTAAATCCAAACAACCCTTAAATGGAACCAAATTGAGCTTTTCATTACATATGACTGTATAAACACATTTCATCAAATCCAGGGATCTATATTTGTCAAATAAGATCCTTTTAAGTATAAAAAAGTAGTCACAAGAGTCTAAACCTAGGATTGTCAAAAATGAATATATTGACAGTCAAAATGAAATCTCAAGCATAATTAAATTCCAAAACATAACAAACTAAGATTATACTAAAATAACATTAACAAACAACAATAAAACATGAAAACATAAAAATCATAGCATATAAGAAAGGGAAACAGAAATATGCAAAAAATGGTAAAAGTATGCTTACAAGTGATCATGCATGAAAACTGAGAACCAAGGGCCAATGTTACACCCTATAGCCTCCCATGAGGCACTAACACCCATGGCCATCCATAATATGCCATGCTCCAAGCAGAATCCACCATGAACAACTATTTTTTATTTATTTTTTTGATTTTTTATTGTTTTTCTAAATTTTTTAGTGTTTTTGAATTTTAAAAGACTAAAGCTGTTTATATGTATCTAAAAGCTTTGTGAGCTTTGTCAGGAGCCTACATGAGCTATTTGAGTCCAATAAACATCTATAATCAACAAGAATTTAAATGACTTGAAATTAAAGGGTACGAATATGAAAGACATGAATTTTAAAAGTGACTTTCAATTTAAACTGTAAATAATGTTTATTACAAAGTGTTAAGATGTAATACAACATTGAAAACTTGAAAATGACATTAATTTAAAGGAAAGCATAAAAAACGATCACTATGTGACCAAGGCTAGCCCAAGGTATCTATCCTCTCTTCCTTCTTCCTCTTTTATAGTATTTCTGAATTCCCCACATGTCTCTGAGCAAATCCCATACTAATTTTGACCATTGGTTAAGCAGAAATGATCTCAGCCTTTGATTTTACTTTTGGCGCCAAAAGTCTCAATGGTAGCGTGTAGCCTAAATTTTGCATTAATTACACCATGGTGGGTTGTAGGGGTGTAAGAGAACAGCTGGGGGAAAGTAGGGAGTGAGGTGGAGGCAAGTGGTAACAAAACCAAGGAGGTGGAGGGTGGTTTGGTGTTGCAGTGGTGAGGGAGTAGTATTGGAGGGAATGGGTGAAGGGTTGACCGTTTGACCCTGGTATTAAATACCAGGGTGGGCTTTTGGTGTTGGGCCAGGGGGTTTGGATTTGTATTTGTTTTGGATTAAATGGATTTGGATTGGTGGGTTGTAATAAGGAATCCGTTTGGTTTGTAGTATAAATAAGCCCGAGGACTAATTTTGTAATTCCTGCATAGTTGAGGGGTTAAACCTGTAATATTTCCAAAATAATCACAAGGACTAATATTGCATAGTTAGATATACCAAAGGACCTTAATTGTTTTTATTACAATTTAAAACACCTGGAGGACCTTTTATGTAATTTTCCAAAGTTGAGGGGGTGAAATAGTAATTTCCCATAAGTTATCAAAAATGTTCCAAATTGTAATTTATGAATAGTACAAGGGTATTTTGTGATAAAATTCCATTTTTAAAACACCCAGGGACTAATTTTGCCAATTTTGATACTTGAGGGGTAAAAGTTGCCAATATGTGTAAACTTTTGTCCAGGGACTATTTGTGAATAAATTTGACTTCCCATGGACTAAAGTTGACTTTTTATTCATTTTAAACCTTCAGGGACTAGTTTTGCCAATTTATGAAACTTGAGGGACTAAAACTGCCAATTATGCAAACTTTGTTCATTTTTCATCTGTTTTTTATTATTTTGCATTTGAAACATATAAAACACACTTCTAAGATATTTTCAGTTTGGATGTTTTTGCATTGATTTAAGCTGTTTGACTATTATTTTTGGATGTTTTTCAAATCCATACGTAAAACCGTTTTTGATTATCCCCGGCAACGGCGCCAAATTTTGATTGGTGTGAAACGGTCAGATAATTATTGGTCAACCACTTGTGAATGGTCAAATATAATAGTCAAACAGCTTAAACCAATGCTTCCGTGGAATACAGTGTTTCCCCGGGTCATTATGTCCCGACGAGATGTGGATGGTATCAAAACGGGTTTATGATCGCGTGAATTGAATAGGAAGTAACCAGATAATGATTTGGATTTGTTTACACTACTGGAATGATTAGGAATAACAGTATTAACAATCACGAGAAACAGAAACGTATAAACGCAAACCAAATAAAAATCAGACACGACTGCGTGCTGAGAAAAAGGTGAGTTTTAAGGAAAATAAACTACAGGGGGTGAAAATGAAACTTTTACAAACTTAAAATAAAAAGAAAAGTTAAAATAAAAATGAAATTATTAAAATGATTATTTTAATATTTAAATACTATTTAATTAATTAAAACTATTTAAAAAGTAAATTAAACCTAATTTAAATAAAACTAAAAATGATAAACACTGCAAATTAAAATAAAAACTTACAAAAATAATTTCTAAAACTTAAAATGAACTTGAAGAAAGTATAAAAATTAAAAATATATATTTTTGTCTTTTTATGGATTTTCTATTAATTAAAAACTAATTATCTTAATTAAACTATTTAAACTAATTTAATTTACTAATAATGCCTAAATGACTTAGAAAATTATGGAAAAATTCCTAAAATTATTTTATAACATTTAAAATCTAGGAAAAATATAAAAACTAGGTGTTACTTTATAAAAACTAATTATGCTATTTAAAACTTAATTATTAATTAATTATTAATTAAACTAATATTAAATCTAATAAATACTAAATGACACAATAAAAATCTGAAAAATTTAATAAAATTACTTTACTATATAAGGTAATTAATAAAAATATAAAAATGCCAAGTACTTAATAAAAATCTAAAAATGAAAATTTAAATTTAAATTACATTAAATAGAAACTATCACTTAAAATTAAATTGGTTTTTCTTGATTTTTCTTTTACAAATCTATTTTATATCTAAAAACAAACAACTTTTGTAAAAACAACTATTTTAGAACCTAATAATAAGCACTGTGAGAACTTATTAGCTTCACAGTTGACTTTGTTTGACCAAACAAAGAAATAAGCTCAAATGAGCTTGAGTGGGACCCACAATGAATGAATAAGGTTCCAATAAGTTATTGGGACATGATTAAGCTAGAATAAGTACTTGGGGTTCATAGGATAAGCAATAAGCACCTAAATAAGCACTTGACTAAGCCAAAGCTAACACAGAAATGGGACAAGGTTCATGGCTGATCTCAAGTGGGACCCACAATGCTCTAGGTCAAACTAAAGGTCAAGGTGTGAAGTGTGGTAGGAGGGGGGTTCAAAGAACCAAAAATGGGACAAAGGGGCCCACTGAGGTGGCCAAAAACCACCACCAAAGTGGTGGTGGTGGGTGGTGACCTGCTGATGCAGGGCAGGGTTCTCCCCTGCAGGTGTGTTTGGGTACCTGTGGGGCCCACTAGAAAATTCACAAAATTGAAGAGAATGTGGAATTTCAAAGATAAGGTGGTAGGCTTCAACTCCTAAAAAGATCAAGTCCTAAAACTCACTACAAAATTCAAAACAAATCTTTGAAATTTTGGAAAATCTAAGATCAAGCAATTTTTTACTTTTATGATTATGCCCCTAGTTTGACTTTTATGAAATTCTAATGACTAAAACTGATTCTAAATGTAATGGTACGCTAAAACTTGAGTGAAATAAACTATGCTACCTACTTGTGTGATGATATGATGAAATCAAACCCCCTAGACCCTAACAGTGGCTAAGTAACAAGGGTTCAAAGTGGAATTTGACTTTTTAACAAAGGACTTGTTGATTTTAAGGTTTTTATGATCTAATGGGACATGTAATATCCTACTTATGCCATAACAACAACAAATCAAGGGCAAGATCACAGTGAACAAACCTGTTCCAAACACCCCTTTAAAGAAGTGATAGTGAGATTTTCAAAGTTTTTAACTGTTTTAGAGCACACTATTGATACACAAGGATACTTAATGATATAGTAAGTCTATTTAATCCTAAAAATACCAACAACAACAGCTTAATAACATGATTCCATAATATGCTAATTTTAACTGTGAGACTAAAAATTATGAGCATAATCAGATTTAAAGAACAAGTATCCCATATGAGGCACTAATATAACTAATATTTACTTAATAAGCAAAAAGACACAGGAAAGGGTACTATTCAGCTAATGAACAGTGTTATGCTAAAAATTAAAAACAAGCTTACAAATTGTTCCAGTGAGATTCAAACCAAGAACCAAGGACAGAACAATCCTAATACTTCCCTTGAAGTTCTAGTACCATGGCAATCCAGAATCCACCATGCTCCAATGCTTCTTGATTCAAGTAAACTGATTTTTTGAATTATTGTCTATTTAATTTGTATTTTTAGTGATTTTTGCTTTTTATGTTAAAACTAGTTTACAGGTTTAAGATAACTTACCTAAGCTTACTAGTGACCTAAATGAAACTTATAAAATAGTGAAACATAACTTTTAACAAGATTAAGTGAATTTGTCAATTTCACCTTAAATTGCCAAAACTAAAATTGATAAGAAGGCTTGGAATTAAGATTGAACAAAGAGTTTATTATACTAAAGTAACTGATTACATCCCTTTTTAATTAAGATAAACAACTGGAAAGGAGAATTACACTGCAACGATTAAACTAAATTAAAGCTACACTAATTAATCTACTACTCCTTCAATACTGCTTCTTTCTTCTTTTATAATGACTTTCAGGCATCCCACTAGCTTTCTGAACATTTCCCACTTGTATTTGTAGCCCTTGGATCAGTCAAAGCAATCTTGGCCGTTTAAGTGAATTTGGCGCCAAAACTATTCTGGTTTGAATTGGACTGTTGTGTGGTCATTTAAAGGCTATTGGTTGTTTTTAGAGGTGGAGGGAACATGTAAGGTAAGTTTGGGGTGGTGGAAGCAAGTTGTTGTCAGGTTGTAGTTGTAGGGGAGGAAAGTGGTGTAGGTTTGGTACGTGGCACCCCCTGGTGAAAACTTAGGAAGTGGGTTTTGTTGTAAGGGTGACAGAGAGGGTAGTGGGGTGGTAAAGGTGGACTAGTGGTGGTAGGGTGAGGTGGAGTAGTGGTTAGTAGCAGGGGATGTGGAGTTGGGAGGTGGAAGAAGGCAGGGTCAAACAAAGGGTTGACCCCGTTTTATTATTAAAGTGGAATATGGGCTTGGGGTTTTTGGGCTTGGGTAAAAGAGATGGACCAGGGTTGTGTTTGTTTTATTGGATTCTGGATTTTGGTTTAGTTACAAAATAGTCCATTTGCTTTATAATGTGTAAAAATCACAAGGACTTTTCATGTAATTTTCTGTTTTTATAGGGACTGAAAGTGTAAGTTTTTCAAAGTTATCCAAGGGGTGTATTTTGTCACTAGTGAATAGTACAAGGGCAATAAAGGTAAATTTCCATGTTTTGAATACCCAAGGACTATTTTTGCCAATTTGGAAACTTTAGGGACTAAATGTGAAATTTCTTCAAAACTTTCATCCAGGGACTAATAGTGACAATTATGAATTCCCTAGGACCCTTAATGATAATTTTCCCATTTTGAACACCCGGGGATTAAAACTGTCAAGTTTGAAACTTTGAGGGACCTGTTTTGCCAAACTGTGAAACTTCAGGGACCAATCATGTAATTTCTCCAAAATTTCCAACCAAGGACCATTCCTGTCATAGAAGATTAGTATAAGGACCAAAATTGATTTTCTCAAAGTTTTTACATCCCAGGGACCATTTATGTCAATTTTGCAAAGTTCAGGGACTAAACTTGTATTTTTGTGAAACGTTACACCAAAGGACTAAACATGTAATTTGTGATTCAAAAAGGACCTTTGGTGACTTTTTCATGTTTTTAGAATAACCAGGGACTAGTTTTGACAACTTTTGAAACTTGAGAGACTGAAACTGCCAATTATGCGAACTTTGTACGTTTTTCATCTGTTTTTGATTATTTTGCATTTGAAACATATAAAACACACTTCTAAGATATTTTAAGTATTATGATGCATATTTGAGTGTTTTTGGATGTTTTGGCAGCTCAGATTAGTATAAAATGATGAGTATTTAGACAAAAACAGATGTCCTTGGACATAACGACCCGGGGAAACACTGTATTCCACGGAAGCATTGGTTTAAGCTGTTTGACTATTATAGTTGACCATTCAACTCCAGTAATAAATCACAAGGACCAAAATTGTAATTTCGTGAAAGTTAAGGGTCTGAAATGGCAAGTTTCCAATATATTCAAGGGACTATTCTTGCCATGTGTGATAAACCAAGGACCATAAATGTAGTAATCCAAATTTTGAAACCCCGAGGACCAAAATTGCCAATTCACCAAACTTCAGGGACTAAATATGTCATTTCACCAAATTTCACACCAAGGACCATTCCTGCAAAAGATTAATAGCACAAGGACCAAAATTTATTTTTCTCAAAGTTTTTACATCCCAGGGACCATTTATGTCAATTTTGCAAAGTACAGGGACTAAACTTGTAATTTTGTGAAACTTTGCACCAAAGAACTAAATATGTAACTTTGTGATTTAAAAGGACCTTTGGTGACTTTTTCAATTTTTTAGAATAACCAGGGACTAGTTTTGACAACTTTTGAAACTTGAGGGACTGAAACTGCCAATTATGCAAACTTTGTACGTTTTTCATCTGTTTTTGATTATTTTGCATTTGAAACATATAAAACACACTTCTAAGATATTTTCAGTATTTTGATGCATATTTGAGTGTTTTTGGATGTTTTGGCAGTTCAGAATAGTATAAAATGATGAGTATTTAGACACTCATCAGTCTTTATTTCTTCCGCTGCTAAACTTTGTTATTTTTCAGCTGCAAACTCTTTTTACTTGTTCGTTGCTATTTTGATAAAGAGTCTATGTACTCTAAATGGTTTGTAATTCGAATGATGTGTTTTGAGACATTTATCAACGTCCCATGTTGTGGTCGTTAGCTATAAATGTGTCTGGTTTCTTTTTGTGTAATTCCCCCAGCTGTGTTAGCTGCCGTATTTGAGTTGGGGGTGTTACAGACGGTTCTACTGAAAGCTTCCCGAAAAGCTCGGAGATCCCAGCAAGTTCCTTATTTAGTGTAATTTTCCGGAGATGGTTGAGTGCTTCGCCCTGGCCGATCTCATTGCTAGCATCAACCTTATGCCATTATCCGTTTGGAAGAAATTGTATCTTCCCGAACTCACTCCGACTTGCATGACCCTCGAACTTGCCGATCGATCTACTTCCCTTCCTGTTGGAATAACCGAGGATGTCTTCGTTAATGTGGGAAAGTTCCATTTCCATGCCGATTTTGTGATTGTCGATTTTGTTGCCGATCCGCGGGTTACTCTTATTCTCGGGAGAGGATTCTTAAGGACGGGTCGTGCTTTGATTGATGTTTACGATGAGGAAATTACCCTTCATGTTGGAAGTGAAGCCGTTACGTTCAATTTAGAACAAACGTCGAGATACTCCTCCAATTATGATCATATTTCCGTTAATTTGTTATTGATGTTGCTTCGGAGGAGTATTCTCAAGAGCTTCTCGGTTTTTCTAATAATGCTTCGAGTGGCAATCCCACTCCTTCTTCAAAACCAATCCTTTCCGACTCTTCCCCGTCCCTCACTCCATTTGAGGGAGGTGATTTCTTTTTAGAAGAGGTCGATGACTTTCTTGCTGTTGATACATCTTCTTCACCTGAAATTGATGATTCCTAACGTGATCTGGAGGGGGATATTCTTTTGCTTGAAAAACTTTTGAATGAAGACCTGACTCTTTCTCCCCCTCCGATGGACCTTAAAATGGCATAAATTAAAGAAGTTAAGTCGTCTATTGAGAATCCTCCAGAGCTCGAGCTCAAGGATTTACTTCCTCATCTTGAATACGCTTTCTTAGAAGAATCCGACAAATTGCCCGTCATCATTTCCAAAGACCTAAAAGATGAGGAGAAGACCAAACTCTTGGACTCTTGGATGTGTTCAAGAAGCATAAAAGTGCCATCGCTTGGCAAATGTCCGACATAAAGGGCATAGACCCTCATTTTTGCACACATAAGATTTTGCTCGAAGATAACTACAAGGCATCCGTCCAACAACAAAGACGGGTTAACCCAAAAATCCATGAGGTGATCAAAAAGGAGATAATCAAACTCCTTGATGCTGGTATGATTTATCCAATCTCGGATAGCTCATAGGTTAGCTCGGTCCATTATGTTCCTAAAAAGGGCGGTATGACCGTTGTGACTAATGATGATAATGAGTTTATATCGACACGTCTCGTCACCAGATGGAGAGTGTGTATTGACTATCAAAAACTAAATGATGCTACTCGAAAGGATCATTTCCCACTATTTATGGATCAAATGCTAGAACGTCTAGTGGGAAATGAGTTCTATTTTTTTCTTGATGGCTTTTCTGGGTATTTCCAAATTTCCATTGATCCGCAGGATAAGGAAAAGACCACTTTCACTTGCCCTTATAGAACGTTTGCTTACCGACGTATGCCTTTTGGCTTATGCAATGCTCCGGGCACATTCCAAAGGTGCATGATGGCCATTTTTTATGACATGATCGAGACCACCATGGAAGTATTCATGGATGATTTCTCGGTTTATGGAAATTCTTTCACTGCTTGCCTCTCCCATTTAGAAAGAATGCTCTAACGGTGTGAAGACACTAATTTGGTTCTAAATTGGGAGAAGTTCCACTTTATGGTTAAAGAAGGCATTGTCCTCGGCCACAAAATCTCAAAATCCGAGATCGAGGTAGATCGTGCTAAAGTCGATGTTATCACAAAGCTACCTCATCCTACCACCGTTAAAAGAATCTGTAGTTTCCTTGGTCATGCCGGTTTTTATAGACGGTTTACACAAGATTTTTCTAAGATAGCCCGGCCTCTGACCCATTTTCTAGAAAAAGATGCTCCGTTCTTCTTCTCAAATGAATGCGTCGATGCATTTAATATCTTAAAGAAGAAGTCAACGGAGGCTCCGATTTTAGTTGCCCCCGATTGGGACTTGCCCTTCGAACTTATGTGCGATGCTAGCGATTATGGTATTGGGGCAGTCTTAGGGCAACGTAAGACCAAATATTTCCAACCGATACACTATGCGAGCAAGACAATGAATGATGCTCAATCTCATTATACGACTACTGAGAAAGAGATGTTAGCCGTTGTTTATGCCTTTGAAAAGTTCCGACCTTATCTCGTCTTGAAAAAGACCATAGTGTATACGGATCACTCCGCTCTCAAGTGTCTTATGGCAAAGCAAGATGCTAAGCCAAGATTACTTCGGTGGGTTCTCCTCCTTCAAGAATTCGATGTCAAAATTCAAGATAAAAAAGGAGTGGAGAACCTTGCCGCCGATCATCTTTCACGCTTAGAAATACCCATCAAAGTATTCTTGAGAAAAAGGAAATTACCGAAACATTTCCTCCCGAGACACTTGGGATGTTATCACACAGTGATTCTGGTACCCCATGGTTCGCCGACTTTGCGAATTACCATGTGGGGAATTTTTTAAGGAAAAGGATGTTGTCCCAACAAAAGAAAAAATTCTTTAAAGATGTAAAACATTATTTCTGGGACGACCCTTATTTTTTAACGTGTGTGCAGATCAAGTGATCCGGCGGTGTGTTCATGGAAAAGATGCCTATGACATTCTTTTGGCATGCCACAGTGGACCCACGGGGGGACACCAGGGTGCAAATTACACCGCAAAGAAAGTATTTGACTCCGGCTTTTATTAGCCGACGATACACCGAGATGCACATGACTTGGTAAAGTCATGTGACTCGTGCCAACGTCAAGGAAAATCTCACAAAATGATGAAATGCCTCAAAATGTCATTCAAGTTTGTGAGATCTTTGACGTGTGGGGTATAGACTTTATGGGCCCGTTCCCATCTTCAAAAGGGAATAAGTATATACTCGTGCTGGTCGATTACTTGTCTAAATGGGATGAAGCGAAAGCGCTCCCCACCAACGACGCCCGAGTTGTGGTTAAGTTTTTAAAGAGTCTATTTGCCCGATTCGGTGCACCTCGTGCTATTATTAGTGATCGCGGTACTCACTTTTGTAATGATCAATTTGCAAAAGTTATGCTCAAGTATGGTGTTACACATCGTCTTAGTATCGCATATCATCCGTAAATGAGCGGTCAAGTTGAGGTGTCCAATCGTGGCTTGAAAAGAATTTTAGAAAGGATCGTAGGAGAAAATCGAGACTCATGGGCTGACAGATTAGATGATGCACTTTGGGCCTTCCGCACTGCTTAAAAAACACCCATTGGGTGCACTCCTTATAAGTTGGTGTATGGAAAGGCGTGCCATGTCTCCATTAACCATGACGATAAGGCCTACTGGGCCTTGAAACATGCTAATTTTGACCTTAAGACCGCAGATGATCATCGAAAAATTCAATTAAATGAATTAACCGAACTTCGTGATAAAGCCTATGAGAATTCTTTAATCTACAAAGAGAAAACAAAGAGGATTCATGAATCTAAGATAAAAAAAACCACGAATTTAACGTTGGTGATCAAGTCCTTCTTTTTATTTCTCGATTAAAGATTTTCTCGGGTAAACTTAAAACCCGTTGGTCTGGACCATTCACCGTTACCCAAGTGTTCCCTTATAGCACCATTAAGTTAGCTCAACCCGATGGTCCCAACTTTAAGGTGAATGGTCATAGACTCAAACATTATTTCGGAGGGGACATACCACACAAGGTTGTCCAGACCTCCAAAACTTTCCCCATGGACAACTGAATTCGGAGATCGAGTCAAGCTATATGACTCAGTGAACAAAAACAATGCGCTTCGTAGGAGGCACCCTATGCTTATCCATTCATCTTCTTTATTTTCTTATTTATAATAAAATAACGTGAGGGGGCGATCTCTTCCATTCTCGTGTTTTCGTGGTTGTTTGCTTATGATTATCCAGGATTGTCCCCGATTTATGATGACTCTCGTGCTCATGTTTTGTCTTTCTCTCCACTCGAGTCTCATTCATCGATGCTTATGGAAATCTAATATCCGAAAATCTTATCGACTAACGTTATCTTTGGCATAATTAATAAACGGTCTTAGGTTTTTGTTAGGATTACCTTTACCCTTAAAACATTGATGACAATGTTTCATTCTAGTCTCGGGGGTGAATCATCGATTTGATTTGACCTTGCACTTTCACCTTGTCTTTTACTTACGCAACTCCGTTTTTCCTCAAAAAATTGAAAAAATTTGATGAAATGTTGTGAAAAAGCTCAAAAAAATGAGAAAAAATTGTTCAAAAATATAATAACTTTTGACACCTTGTTGACTTTCCTGTTGGCGAGAGTAGGAATAAAATTTTTGACTTGACAAGGCGTGTTGAGCCCTAGCTTGTCCCCTTAACCAATAAAATCATTAAAAGCTTTCGCTAGTCTTTCACACAAGGAGCTAAAACACGAATTCTTTTCTAAGATTTTGTAAGTTCCTGTGATTGACTTTATATATGCGTAGCTTGATTATCGGCTAAGCATCCGCGGATCTCATTATTTGAGATTTTAAATTTGCGGAGAATGAGAAATGATAGAGTTTATTTAGAAGTTAGATGCTAAACGTGGAGTAGTTAGTTCTCTTTAGAGTTCATAGAAGGTACTTGTGGCCTTTTCATTCCCACAAAATTGTTTCACCCCATATATAATAGATCTCTAGGTTTAATTAAGGGTGCACGGTTTGGGCAATATTTAGTTTTTTCTCATTCCTAAGAAAATTTCTGCTTATGAAGGTTGGGTACACATAGGGGTACTGCCAGTGTTACTGTGAAATAGACTATCACATCTTGCCGGTTCGCAGCCGATGTTGTGATCTTAGTAAAGGCCATAGGACTCGGGGTTTGGCAAATAATTATGAATAATGAATAAATAATCCAAAGCCATAAAAGTTTTCTGCATCTTGACGGTTAACTCCCGTTGTTGTGGACTTCAAAAAGGCAGAGAAAAAATTCCAATGTCATAATAAGACTATTACATCTTGACGGTTTACACCCGTTGTTGTTGTTGTTGTGATTGTTGTAAAAGGCTAAGGGCTAAATTGTTGAAATGTTTAAATTGTGAATAATGCTAAGATTCGACTCCGGAGGTGTCCTAATAAAAAGCTTCCGTCTCGGGTCTCAGACATGCGATGTTTCTGTTGTAAATAAAAAGGGGACCCTCAAAATCATGTTAAATCAGAGACCTCCATGTGGACCTCATTTTTGTATGCATGGATTTTCGATGGAAGGTTTGGAAAATACTTAGCGTTTAAACTTTGTGCTCTTATCAGACTAAAAATTATAAAAACGAGAAAATATTAAGCAATTCATTTCTCACAAAAATAAAATAATGAGATACAAAAATAGGAAATGGGAACAAGAGGTAATTACACAAGTAACTTCTATGGGTAGTGTTAGCATTTAACTTGTGAATAAATAATGATTTCGTTTTTACGCTTAGTTTGGGGGATTGTGAAAAATCAAGGATGACGATTTTTATCCGTATGGTCACTTCTCTATGAGTCTTGTTTCTACTCTAAGACCCTAAAGGCTAGAACCAATTATGAGTCGTGCTTCTACTCTAAGACCCGTTCGTTAGTTACTTGATGTTAGCTACTTAACGTCAAGTTAGTGACCAAGGACTGACTTTGCAATGGACGTATAACATGAAGGACCAATTATGTAAATTATGAGATAACTAAATATGCAATGAACCTCTGAGATGAAGACCCAATTTCGTACAGATTTTTTAAGAAAATGTTAAAATTAACGATCGTTAGTTAACAGTCGTTAAGTAACTAACGACCGTTAATTATAGCACTACAGTAACTAACGATCGTTAGTTATCTCGTTAAGTAACGAACGACCGTTAGTTACTATAGCTGGGAAATAAAATAATAATAAAAATTGTAGTTACTGTAGCTTGATGTGACACTCTCAAGGAATAGAATATAGTAGTAATTACATAATGGAATTGACTACAATGCAAACGAAGAACCATTGAAATATTGAATTGGTTAGATGGGTCAGTATTGAAACACAGAGGATATTGTTTGAACATAGAAATCCCTTACATCTATAATCAAAGCCATATATAACTATATGAGGGTGTGCGAGAGGTGCTATCACACATAGCCTCCATGTTTTAAGGGCCTCAAAACTCTTATATGATATGTATATGTATTCTACAAAAGTGATTTCATGTATTTGATTTAAAGTGTTGCATTGAAAAAAGCTAGTTGGGGAAATTTGAAAACAATTATTTCTAATTTTATCTTTTAAAAAAATTATTTACTTTCAATTTTAGGCCCCGTTTTTATCTTTAATCTGAATTTTTATCTTTAAACTGAATAAAGAGACGACACTGTCTATAATTTAGCCATTAGTTTACCGTTCAAAATAAATAAATAAATAAATAAATATAAATAAAAGTAACCATTAGTTTAGTTATTTGATGTGTAATACTACCAGGAATGCTCGAATAAATGAAAAATATTAATTAGAAGGAAAAATTTATGTGTCCCCTTCCAGAATTAAGTATAGAAAGGGCATATATGAAATCACCATTGGATGAATATGATATCAATATAAGACTAGTTAAACATGGAAACTAAACTAAATAATAATTAAATGCTAAGTATCATGTGCCTTGAGGGCATATTTTAGAAAAATCCTAAATTTAAAATACCTTGTGTACACCTCTGGAACTCAAGAACATATAGGAGATTATATCCATTTCGAAGATCATGGAACTACATAGAAATCAAACAATAATAATCAGGACATATTTAAAGCGCTAACAAAGTGAACACATATCTGTATACGAAAGAGTACATACTGAATATCTGCATGCATAGCAAAGTGAACACAGATCTATATACACTTGAGGAGACCTTAGAAAGATTATATCTATATGAATTATTGTGACTTTTGAGTTGTGAGTTACAAAATGTTGTTGGGGTGGTTTTATGGTGATAGCATAGTTGGTGAAAAGAGGTTGGCCGGTAATTAATGGAGGTGTAAATGTTATGTGTATCCATTTAGAAAGGTGACATTATAGTTACACAAAAATATTACTGTACCAACTTAAATGCGACTGGTAGAGAGTTGGTTACAAAAACCATTGGCATTTGACTTGTTTTGAAATACCATTTGTACTAGTATTTGAAGATGAAAAAAGAGAAACTATTGTAACTGAGAAATGAACCATTTTGATGTATTGTTTTACTTTGAGGCAAGGCAAAGTGATGACACCTCCACGTGCTTTCTTTACGCCTAGTATATTGGACCAACATTAAATGATTTTACTCAACTAAAAAAAAATAAATAAATAAAAATAAAAGGACAATTTTACATTCTGTTTAAAATAAACGTTCATTTTGGAATAAGAATTTTTTTTTACTACATTTTCACCGATCAAATATCATTTTCATCATTAAACTCCTTTTTTATTGATTGAAATGTAAAGTCTAAAAATAAATGTTCATATTGGAATTTTGGAATAAGAATTTTTTCTTACTACATTTTCACCGAACAAATGTCATTTTCATCATTAAACTCCTTTTTTATTGATTGAAATGTAAAGTGCTCATTTACTTATGGGCATCTCAAATTGAAACATGGACATTTAGTCATTTACGTTAGGATGAAGGGAGTATAGTTTTGCATAGAATATCAATTCTTGAACTAATTTCATGGTTATTTGTTTAATTTCAAATGTAGGTAGATATGGCCTGGTTAAACTGGAAAAGAGGGGAGTATGGTTTTGCATAGAATATCAATTCTTGAACTAATTTCATGGTTATTTGTTTAATTTCAAATGTAGGTAGATATGGCCTGATTAAACTGGGAAAGAGGTTATCAACATACAGCAACTCCATATTCCAACTAAAAAAGAATCTGGCCATGAATATAGAGATAGATACTAAAACACACTGAGATGTTATAACCGTAAAAATTCCATAAAAGCATAGTTCTTGCTGCTACAAATTTTTCAATAAACTCATACGTTTTTCCTTTTTGATTCTTCAAAGTATATACGTACTGCAATCAGTCCATGGCCAAAATACAAAGGCAGAAACAACTTGACAAAATTATCCTAATCTTGCTTCTCTTCGCAGTACCTGCATAAAAAGAAAAGCAAAAGTAAACATTGATGAAACTCTAAAAAAAGGGAATGGCAATTCAGTCAAATTGTAGGAAAATTGGTTTGTTGGGATTTAATCCGCCTCTAACGGATCAAATGGCTATAATCTAACAGAATACCTAAAACGGATACGCGTCAGATGGGTTGAGAGTGGGTTGAGAGTCACCCAAAGTATTAGTAAATGGCATAAAACCATAGTCGCATGGATCATTCCATTACGGGATCAGGGATCGGGGATCAGGGACAGCGGTTCACTAGGTACCTAATACTCGGTTCGGTGGGGGTAGGTTCATTTGGGATCACTCCAGTATAATTTACCAAGTAATGTGGAGTGATGTACCAAATAATAATTCAATTTCTAATGTGTTATAAAAATCCTCAAAACATTTATAATATAGAATACTTCAATATTTATCAAATTAACAAAACATATAAAACACCCTTTTACAAAAGTAAAAAATAACTATTTTATTGATGTAATATGTAGTTTCTTAATCATATTCAACACCCAACTATGAAATTTTATAAAAAAAGTCAAAAGGTGTTAGATAGGTTGGCTAAACCCGGCCCCTAACAAACCGCGCCGGTTCTAACGCGAAACCATTTTGAGCCATTACACAGTCTGCTCAGCAGGGCATTTCGTCAATTGAAAGTGAAATTAGCGTTGAACATGCCCCCATTGCCTGTTAATTAACCTATACTTGCATCTTTCAGTATTATTTAACTAGTACACGCTTTTGACGATTGACCAAAATATTGGCTTATGTACTTCACATTGGCAATGCGTATATATGAAATACAGCAAATCTAACTATGCTTGAATAGGCCCACACGAGCCTTAGTTTGATGCAACTTTATGAATTTTCCTAAAATCTGAAGTCCAGAGAAAAGTTTGCTCAATGCAAGGTATACCTCATCAGATACTCAAACCAATTGTCCAGCGTGGACTCAACTTTTATATTAACTAAAGATAAGTTTCCTTGAAATCAACTTTGGCATCTAAATGCTAGCAAGTACGAGTATCTTAATAGTAGATATGCGAAATGTGCGGGTTGGGCAAGTAGGATCAACAAGGGTTGGATCATGTTTGGTTGATCCAGAAGCTCTTTGGTACGGGTTAAATATGATTACAGAAACTTTAAGACGAAAAAAGGGCCAAAACAGGTAACTGTTTCATTGTTTCGTACAAGTTGGGTTAACCCGAAAAACCGAAATTCATTAAAATACACTTTGAGCATCTTAAAAATGTTTGACAGGTCGGCCCATTCAAACAATTTCATTTGTATCTATTTTGAACAATTTTACCAATCAGATATAATACATAACTCAAACCGACTATTGCGTACTAAATACGTTAAAATTACCACTATATAATTACAGTAATACTCTACAGATTTAATATATAATATAGGATGTTATACATTAAAATAAAGTTAGGACTTCTACCCATTTGACAAGTATACTCTATAGTTAAATCCTTTATATAAACCCAATAGATTAAACATCACACAGTCAATCCACAAACAGATATATGGGTCGAAATTGTCACCTAAAGTGACAAGTCAATAGGTTAAACTCTGACCTAAAGAAGAGTCAAACAAGTACGCAATCTTGCAATTTCATAATCTACAAGCTACACATCTATTATCATCAAATCTCCTTTTGCCAGAAGCTATTGGTAATCTACACGTAGCAAATAGCAGCTATATGACCATTATGAGTGAGATTTATATTTCTAGTATAAAAAGAATGTTTTTCTACCACTAACATATTTACTAGCAGCAAATTGTTGAATTCTGTTTTTCCATATGAATACTAATATTTACTTTTTTTTATAATCTCGTTAAGGTTTTTTCATCAATTATGGTTAAAATAATACTCCATAAATGTTTTGATTAAATCACAGCTTAGCCACACTACTGTGACTATCTACGTCAACCGCAAAAAAAAATACAAGTAAAGAAATAGGGAATAACTGATTATTTACAATGACAAAAGTAGATATCTGATCTTACCTCCTCAGCAAATTTAATCAAAATGGTTGTTCGAGGACGTTGTTGACCATCCACCGGAACAAAATGAGCCGTCACAACAGCAGGGAATCCTGCATTGTCCAAAACACCCTAAAAGGAGAAACAACATCTGTCAGGACCTTAAATCAACAAAGAGTGAAAACATGAAAATATGGATGATAAAGCACATACCCTTACTATCCCAGCAACAAAGGCACCACAGTTGAATGAACCCATGTCTTTTGGTACGGAAATAAATCTGCAAATCAATAGGGCAAACAAGATATGTTACCTATTGACTATGAGCTGTTTTATTTCATATAAACCATATCCACCAAGATATGTTACCTATTGACTAGGAGCTCCTTTTCACTAATCATATATTCATCTTCGTGTTCAGTGCCTTTCTCAAGCGAGTCAGCTACCTGTTAAGATGATTAAACTTGAAACGTCAAACATGATGCAATTACTAAATCTGTATTACATAGGAACATAAAATAAAAACAGATTACAACTATCTAAGATTTATTAAAAAAAAAAAAAAAAAAAAAAAAAAAAAAAAAAAAAAAAAAAAAAACCCTATAAGATTGACATATCAGAATTTACAAACCTTTCCAAAAAGAACCTTCCATACTGTACTATGAACGAACGACAAAATGCCCAACAAACGAGTCTCCCTTCTGTTACCCTGAGATCACAAAATTGAGAGAGTTATTATTGGCATAGTGTAAAAAAGAAATAAACAGATACGACACAATTTGGTGAACAATTTGACGGACATTCTGAACTGCATAAATACACAAGTACACTTATAACTGTTTAAATTGATGACCACACATAATTATTGCAGGAAAGATGAAACTGAACATGGTGTTAACATGGCTCAGTGATTTCCTTTCAGGGTTGTTGAGCTTTATATATCACGAATTCGGTAGTACATGAAATAAGTTATTGCGGTGTAGCTCATTTTACACCAAAATGACACAAAAAATAACTTTCACTTTGTAACAGTTGGATCTCTGAAGGTGTGCCCAGTGCACAAACTAGCCAAGATCCATATCTAACAAGTATAGCCGAACAATTTGAAAATAGCAAGTTTTTCTACTTCTGCTCTAGTGGCACCTCAGATAAAGCAATAAGAAATGCGGATGAAAACATGTATTTCGTCTGAAAACTGACAACAATCTTCAGTCAAACCTTTAATACCCCTGTTTAGAAAGATAGCAAGCATGAACAGTCACACACATAAAATGAACTGTTTGACTTGTTCAAGCTGTTTTAAGAGTTCGGTGTGGGTCACAACCATATGTTGTGAGAATATGAAGATGTGCAAGCGGGGCTCATTTACATGCTGCGAGCAGGGACAGACCTAGGATTTTCGAGAGAGTGTTGCACAGTTGCCATTGGGTTAACTAAGTTACATCATAAAAAAACGAAAGTAGCAAAATGAAAATATTGGGGGTTGCCCATACAAAAAATCGACAGTTTTTTATAACTTTTGTACTTCGTGACCTAAATTTGGGTGTAGCCCATGCCACACCCGGCACCAAAGTAGGTCCGTCCCTGGCTGCGAGCACAAGAAAAAAACGTGATGGTGGTCCATTTTATGGCGCAAGAGAAAATGGGTGTTATGTTGAGTCTGATTGCTACCATTACGTCATTAAGTGGTTAACTAAAAACCTACATAAGCAACCAAAAGCAGTGCAGGGCCATGAGCAAAAGTGTGTTGGTAATTACTTCACTGAATTTTCAGAAATCACGGTTACATTCGAGCATCTGACCATGAAATGAACTAAGCCTTATAACATTTTTTGTTGTTTATGGACACAAAGGATCATATTTTATTTAATTGCATTAACTGCCAAAAAGGAAGGACCAACATGCTACCTTTTCCCTATGGCAAAGTAACTCCAAAACTCGTACTCCAACAGCATAGCCAGCATCCTCCAATCTGATTCACAGCACAAAATTAGATACCATCCGTGCAAACATGTATCAGATGAGAATTCTGGTACAAAAAATATTGAGCAATCATTCATTCATGACTGA
Source organism: Artemisia argyi (assembly GCA_030686995.1). Taxonomy (NCBI): domain Eukaryota; kingdom Viridiplantae; phylum Streptophyta; class Magnoliopsida; order Asterales; family Asteraceae; genus Artemisia; species Artemisia argyi. The sequence goes on from CM060692.1 coordinate 126,494,594, forward strand.
ATTTTATGAATCAATCTATGAGGCAGCAATCCCGAACAACTAACCATCAGTCAATTCTATCTATAGTATATGTTCTAATGTTCGTCGTATTTATAAAAACTTGCTCAAAAAGTACACAATTCAAATCAAATTAGAAGTTGAAACAGCTTATTTCCAAAATAAGGAAGCAAATAATCAGTCCTAAGAAGCAATCCCTTAAAAAAGAAAAAGATTACCTCCTTTCGAGTTCACCAATGTTATCAACCTGAGTCTGGTTGTACTGAACAAGCTCCGAAAACAAATAAGCAAACCCACTCAAACTCACCTACATATTCAAATGTAATTTCACCCAATGATTAGACCAACCAACATGTATACTCTAGAAGGTCAAAAAAGAGTAAAATTAAACTGATCAAATTTTGTAAATCTTTGTGATCAAGATCTATAACCCATTTTCAAACAAAAAAGCAACATTTTTTTTTTTTTTTGAAATCTTGAACCATAAAAGTAGTGAAATGAATAAAAGAATGGATCTAAGGAATAAAGGGTACCTCTTGTCTGCCTTTGCTAAGGGGTTTATCAAGAACATTTGAGTATTGCTTCATCTTCCCTGCTCCTATCATGTTATCGGCGTTTTGTGGCTTCCCTCAAAGTCCAACCCCTTTGTCACTGATTTGATCCCAAAACTAAAGATGATGCAACTAAGTGCAAACTAAAACAAATTTACTCCCTCCGAATGGTCTTTTTGATAGTCTTAAAAAAAATGATAAAATAAAACAAAATAAGAATAATCTAGTGAAGAAATTTTTATTTGACCGGTTCGAAATTATAGTAATTTTTATTAAACTTTATAATTTTTGTTTTTTTGACAATAATTTTGAAATTGCATGGAATAATAAATAAAGTGTATACAAAGATTTTAATTTGATGGGCAATATTCACAAAAAAATTTCTTTTATGAAACTTAATTGCAAAATCGAGCTTTTTTTTAGAATTTGTTTAAGGATATTTTTTGCACAAAGTTTTTGGAGCTTTTTTAGACAATGAGTGATGAACAATAAGCTTTTTTATTTATAGTATTTGTTTGTCATGAGAGTTGTAAGCTTTGCTATTTTTTAAGAAAAGCTCATTTTCTCAATGCTTCTTTATGAAGCTGCGAGCTTTTTTGACTACTGCTCACAGCTCACTGCTACTACTCACAGCTACTTTGAAATGATATATATGCAATTCTCCCTTGATTTTATAATTTTCATATTTATTTACAAAAATAATTATTTAATTATATATTTTCTCCATTTAATTTTTTTTATCTCTCCTACATCAAATCCTAATCTAAATTAAAATTCAAAATCAAGTCCAAATCTTATAACTTTTTATAAACGAAACAAATTATTACAAAAATAATTTCCATAACAAATCCAATAATTTCCATAACAAATATATCGACATTTTACTTACCAAATTTACAAACAAATTAAAAAGTTCAAAAATGAACTTACAAATAAAATAAATAAATAGATCCACATAAAAAACTAAACAATCTTATCACAAAAATAAGAAATACGGAGTACTTTTACAACGAAGTTTACAATAACTTATACAGTATAACAAAATCTACATTAATTTACAAACAAAATAAAGAGAAAATTACACCGTTCGTCCCTATGGTTTACCCAAAATAACACCACAAGTCCCTATGTTTTCATTTTTGCTTGGTGAGTCCTTATTACGAAGTTTTATTGCGTTGTTCGTCCCTATTACTAACTCCCGTTATCTTTTTGACTTATGCGTATCCAGTCTTCATCATTGTCTACAACATGAAGGGCCACTTCTCTTTCGTCATTAGCAATACACTCAGATCGATTAGCAGGTTCATTATGACTTATGCGTATCCAGTCAAAAAGATAACGGGAGTTAGTAATAGGGACGAACAGCGCAATAAAACTTCGTAATAAGGACTCACCAAGCAAAAATGAAAACATAGGGACTTGTGGTCTTATTTTGGGTAAACCATAGGGACGAACGGTGTAATTTTCTCCAAAATAAACAATAAATTATACAACAAAAGGTACCAACATATTCTCAAAGAAAATCATGCATTTTCCGGCAAATGAAGTCGTTTCCGTTTACAGCAACGAAGACAATGCGTTTTCTGATGATGTCGGCGAAGATTCCGGCAAGAGAGATGGCCACCTGAAAACATGGTTTATTAATACATAGATCTACAAAAACTATCTACATATCTATTAACCAAAAAAAACAAAAGAAACAAAAACAAAAACAAAAAACAAAACAAAAAAAAAAACAAAAAAAACACTTAATATATATAGATCAATTAAAAAAAATCAAAAACATGAAAAACATAGATTTACAAACAAACTTCACATCCCTTTTTCTTAACACCGTGACATGAACAATTATATAAACATTATAAAAAAATCAAAAACACTACCGACGACAACCATAATGTTCGGTGGTGGCGGGGCATATTCTGGCAGTGGCAGAGATGACTCTGGAGGTAGTAGCGGTGGATTCAGGGGACAACAACAAATCAAATAATTATCAAAACCATTAAAAAAAACTTCAAATGTGTAAAAAAAGCACAAACTATGTCAAAACAAAAAGAAGAGATGCAAAGCGGAATGTGATGAGAGCCCGAGCTTGATTAGCTCCCCCTTGGTTATACTCCACCTTGTTGCGGTGCCAAGTACATGGATTTTGAAGACTACAAAACAAAAAGTTAGTGAAAAATGGTCTAGACAAGCTCTAAACCAACAATATTAAGTAAAATACAATCAACCACAAAACAAATTAAATAATGCAATCACCACAACATATAATAGAACACATTCATTCAAGTAAAATTCATTTTGACCAAAATGATGGGACAAGAAATGAAATAAAAAGTCCTGTTACTAAAGTTTAAAAAAATGAAAAATAACAACCTTAAACACTGTGTGCATATTTCACTCTGATGCTAAACTTTTGACAAACTTGAGATTGATATCTTCTTTAGGAACTTTAACATTCACAAGCCCAAGTTGACTTACAAGTTGTTGAAGTCTGCTATATGTTCCATCAAGATTTTCTCCACTTGTGGCAGTGAAGTTTTCAAATTGATGCTTTAGTAGGTTCTTCCTTGACTTCTTAGTGGCTTCATTACCACCAAATCTCTATTCAATAGCCTTCATTAATTCCTTAGCAGTTTCAATGTGGCTAAAGTCCAACTGGTATTCATTAGGTATTCCCATACTGAGAATATTGCGAGTTTTGATCTCCAGCTTTCTTTGAGCTCTGTCTTCATTGGATTTAATGGGTACAGGTTTTCCATTAGCACCTGTTGTTGGTAATTTATCACCATTTAGAATGATATCCCACATAGCATAGTCAATCATCCTGATGTATTGCCTCATTCTCATCTTCCAGATCTAATACTCTCCAGGCTTCAGCATGGGCACCTTTCATGCAATAACCATATGTGTTTCTTCAGACGTGGCTTTAGTAGATATTGTTAACACAAACTCTTCTTGATATCAGTTTCTAGATCACAAACTTTGATACCACTTGTTAGTCTCAGTTGAGCAATGATTTAGTTTATTATCTTAGATATAAATCTAAACAATATGTTATAGAAACTGAACTTTAACTTTGAACAACCTTAAACACTATGCGGAATATAATGTTTAACTTAAGAGAAATTATGAATGACACAATTGAATTCTCACAAAACACTTCAATATATATTAATATACGAATATTCAACAGTATTAAGGTTTACAACCTTGAAATGATCGACTCTATGAATAATACGTATTCAACTCTAACCCTACAACCTCCTTTTATAGACTAGGGAGTCCTATTCGGTTTACAATGACTTTCAATACAAGATAAATATCTTTGTAATCTATTCTATAATTATCCTAACCGACTTTACAATATATCACATAAGCAGTAGAATGTATTACTCTAGCAGTAGAATCATATAAGCTCAGCAGTAGTATTCTTCAGTAGTAGAATCTTCAACACTAGCAGTAGTATGACACTTATAGTAATTTTTCAATTCTTACCAACAAGCAGTTGTATCAATCAAGGCAATAGTATCTATAAACCCAACAACTTATGTTAAAATCTCTTTTTGTTCTAAGAAAGCTTGTGACTATATATATAAAAGACTTTAACTATTTATGTTTTGCTAAAATAAAGTTTCTAATTGTCGTTAACAAAAATAGCAAAGATCGTAAAATATAAATAACATTTTTGGACGATATTTGTATTAACACTTGCAATCCTCTTCAAGATTTTAAGATCACGAAAATAATATTAAGTTTGATCTTGCAAGGCTAAAACAATTCAACTACTTGATTCATGATAGTTTCACAAGTAATTGACAACCACACCTTTTAGTTTCTTGTTTAATCAAGTTACTTTATGAAATGCTCAATACATAAGGTAGCACCTTCATAGACAAATGGCAAAAATTGATTGATTAACAATATCCCTTTTGGCCTAATACACCATCAACAATCAATCTAACTTGATAAACTCTTTGTCACATGAAACTCAAAAGCATAATTCGTTCTTAGTATTAGCTTGAAATAGGAATAGAACCATATAGTCACAATCAACCAATTCTCATGTCACAAACATCATCTTGGCAAGTGCACAAAGGCACTAGCCACTCATAGCAAAGAAAGTCATAATCACAGAAAATTGATCACTTGAAAACATAATAAAAAAGTCTTACAAAGGTTGTAATGATGATTAACAAGAATTAGGAATGATGCCTAAATTATTAGTAACAATTCCTTGGTAATTTCAATGATGGATTATGGTTTCTTGTTTCACTTCTTCATGCGTTTTCCTTCACCTTTAAGAGCTATTCTTGAGAGAGTTTTTGAGATAATAATTGATATGTGTAAGAGTTGTGTAATAATGATTGTATCTTTCTCTCTAACCAAGCACCTTATTAATACAATTGAAACATTTGGTCACCAAGCAAGTTTCTTGGGTACTAAGTGTTATAAAACATCTGACTTTTGAGTAAATGAGGTGTAATGGTAATCCATATGAAGGGTAGGAACATTAAAAGTGATAATCAAGTCTACTAGAAGTCCAGCAACCTACGGTTGGGAGTTTCATACTACGGTTGGAGTTCCAACCCGTGGTTGGGAAACAGGTTATTGGCAGATTTCAACAGTGGTTGGAATTGAGACTTGTGTGCTTTTCTTGAGCCCTGGGTTGAAGAAGTATGCCATAATAAACTTCATAAGCATCTTTTACTTCTTTTTATGAACACTTGATCTTTTCTTCAAACTCAGGAACCTCTAGAACTTGAATAGTTATCATTGATAGTCTTCCGATGTCTTTGTTACGGATGGAATCTTCCGTTGTGCACAGGTTCTTGAATTGATGACTTTTCTTCGTCTTTCTTGTTGTTTACTTAGACTTAGTTGTACCTGAACCTGAATATATCTTTTGTACCTTTTAAGCATAAAATGTTCACAAACACAACCAAATAATATGCACAAACATACAAATGACGTGACTAAACTATATACGACATGAGCTTTATCAACACTCATGAGATCTTTGAATAAAATCCCAGCAATGTCAATGTCGTGACCCCAGATAAGTCCATATGCAATCATCATCTGATTTAGATTTAGCTGGTTGTGAGAACCTTGCATACCCCCAATACATTTGACAATGTGAACTAGCAGCACCTTCCATCTTGGTGAGAAATACTTGAGCTTGATGGAAGCCTTTTTGATGAGTTCAAAGGCTGGTATTGACTCATCATCTAGGTCGGCCATTCCAAGGGTCACCAGAGCATCCTTAGCTGTTTTATCTCTAGAGTTTGGATCATAGCTTTCTCAATATCATAGTTTTGTGACTTTTGCAAAGTCATCAAGAGTGAAGGATAGATGTTCTGGAGATTGCGGAAGTTGAAAGTAGATGGTGTTGGTGAGGCGTCTACGACATCGGTACAACAAAAATCTTGAAGATATTGGTAGTAATATGTTGATAGAGTAAAGAGTGAGTGAGGCGACAATGGGGCACTTTTTGAGGAATTGAAGAAGTTGAGCATAGTCCGGATCATCATGTTCTAGAAATGCCGAGGCAATTGTTGAATTTGAAGATGACTTGTTCAGGTTCAAATTTAACATTTGGTGCTTTTTCGAGTACTTCTTCGGATGCAGTTGGGATAGGAGATGCCATTGTAAAAAAAACTTTAAGTTTGGTGTTAAGAGTTGAGAGAGAAAACAAGTTTTCGCATCGAAAGTTACTTTTGATGTTTTGATGTCAAAATAAGAGTATTTCTTTGTTGAAATAATTTTATTTTGACGTATGCATTAAATGCAGAGTGGTAAAATTGTCAATTGTAGTGGGCCTTTTTGATGCTTCGTGCAAAACAGTTGTCCCTTGATTCTCGCAAAGTGGTTATGTTTTCAGTTAACCAATGATCATTTAGTTAGAGAATGTTTGCATCCTAACTTAAATGCACAACATTTAGTTCTACCAAAGAATTAATTGTTATATTCAGAGGTGTAACTTAGTTGTTGATTTAAGAGTTTCATACCAAGCCCTTGGTGCCTGTTTCAGATAGGGCTGCAATCAAATCAAGCTTTTATCAAGCAACTTGAGCTCGAGTTTGACTCGATCAAGCCAAGCTTTTATCAAGCTCAAACCCAAACTCAAGCCCAAAGATTAGCTCGAAACATATAACGAGTCAAGCTCAAGCTTTTGATAGCTCGGCTCGAGCTCTTATCAAGCTTTTTCGAGCTTTAATATATATACTCTCTCCGTCCCAAAATATAAGTCCAGTTTGACTTTTTTAATTGAACTTTGACCTTAAATATTTTTATTTGTATTATATAATACTTGATGCAAAATATATATTTATATGTATTTTCATTTGGTATAATTTTCATCAAGTGATGTAATACAAACAAAAATATTTACGGTCAAAGTTCGATTCAAAAAGTCATACTGGACTTATATTTTGGGACGGAGGTAGTAAGTATTTAAGGGTTAATTTGAGTATTACCTTAACTATAAGGACTTATTTCATAAATAAATGAATAATGTATTCTAGAAGGAGTTTTTACCCTAAGTAATCTAACGATTAGTATTCTAGCGTCTCTTGTCTCTTCTTCGATCATTCAACAATCATGTAAGCTTCACTTTTTCTTTTTCCAAAAAAAATTGTAATTTTACTTATCAACAACTTTTATTTGATAATGTTAAGTATTAACATCAACAAAAACTAATTATATTTATAGTCTAATCAATATTTATACTATGTGTTGAATATCGTCTATAGGAGAAAAATAAACCATTTATATAAAACTAGCAGGGTACCCGCGCGTTGCAGCGGCGGGTACCCAAAAATAAATTTTTCGGTGAATCATGTATTTTAGTTTTTATGTTATTTTTTACAACAAATTTACGGATATCAAGAATTTCGTTTAGCCCGTGCTCATTCGGGCTCAAGCCCATTTGGCCTGTTGCCCGTTCGGGCTTGAATATTTGTATAATGTGTTTTATTATTTGTATTAGTTACATTTAATGCAGGATTTGTGTTTAATTTGGTTGTACAATATGCTTGATAATTTATATTTCTTATGTAAGAGGTGTTTTCATAACTGTATTAATTGTATTTATTGACCATTTAATTAATTGACTACATTAAATAACATTAATGTGGTGTTTTGTTTTGTTTTTTTTAATATGTGCATAAAAGTGGTGTACACTATGTTTTCTTGTCTTATAAGTCTAAAAATTATGTGCATTAAAGTGGTGTACACTATGCTTCTTTTCTTGTAAGTCTTAAAAAATTACAAGCATTCAAAGCTATACTTGTAACAACCCAGTCTTTTTAAAGACAATTAAATTTCTAGGCTTTTAATTATATGTGTATGCATCTTTCTTATTAAAGCAATGTTTTTGGTCTTAAACATTTTAAGACTTCTAAATATAGATGTCCTAAATACATTATAAGGTAGTATAGATATAGATTTAAAAGAGGTACTACTGTAACGAGTTCGGTACGAGAACCTTGTTTATAGAAATATTTAGACATTAGATCCTTATCTAACACTTTGGCTTATGTTTCATTATAATGTTCGACTTGCGTACGAGAATGTTATTCCTGGTTTTATTACTGTTAAATCAATCTAATTTGATTTTCAAATATATTTTTAGTTTATTTGACTTTATAAATATATTTATTGATGAGTTTGACTATTAAACACAATATTTTTGTATACATTCAAGCTTTTTAAGCCAAGCTCAAGCTTTGTTCGAAACCTACTCAAGCCAAGCTCAAGCCTAGATAATTAAAGCTTGACAAGCTATCAAGCCAAGCTCAAGCTTACTGTTTTTGTTTCAAGCTAAGCTCAAGCCTTGTCAAGCTTGAGCTCGGCTTGACTCAACTGCAACTGTTGAACCTTAGACCTTGATAGATCTTTGAGCACTCGTGGATCGTTAGTTATGTTTATGTAATCACAAACACACTAAAAGAAAATCTCTATAACTTGTATTCTCAAGCGGAAAATAAACACAAGTATAAACAATGATTACTAAGAATACTTGATCCTTTATGGATCTTTGAATAATATTGAAATTGTTTTTCTAAACGTGTACATAATACATAATCGTGTGTTCCTTTTATAGCCAAAGAACCCTAAACCGTTTCACAAGAAACATATCTTCTATAAACTTAAAGAGATATGAATTATCACTTTCTAAATAAACTCATGCATATCCTAACTAAATAACAAAATACACGGAATATCTATATCCGTAGAAACAAACTATGCTGAAACTATTCTTCAGCAGATATACTGCTTCGGCAGGAACCATCAGCAGTAACTTCAGCAGAATTCTCTATTTAGCAGAATTCCCAACAGCAACCCTAGTTTCAGACCATATAGTGCTTTGTCCAATTTGCACACGTAGTCAGGATATTCACTGCTTTCAAATCCTGGAGTCTGTTTCACGTATACTTCTTCTGCGAATTTTCTGTTCAAGAAAGCACTCTTTACGTCCATTTGGTATACCTTGAAATCTTTGTATACATCATTGATGACATCAAATAAGTGGTAATTATTAGCATCATTTATCCTATATTTATTGCTTGTTTTATGCTATTATGTATAAGAATTGGTACTTAATCGCTTAAATATTCATATTTCAGTTATTTACAAGCAATTGGTGAAAGTTAGCTATTTTGGACATAAATTGGAGCAAAATGGATCAATAAGTTAGAAAAGTCTACTGAACTAACGAAGAATACGTCGTATCATTTTAGATAGATGCGCTGTATAATAAGACTTGGACTGATATGAAGACTATTACCTGACTTTGAAGAATATGGCGTATGGATTTCTCCCATACGCCGTATATGAAACTTTTGTCAAAAATTATTAAATTAAAAACAAAAAAATAACCAAACTGCAAATTAATCTACACAAAATTTTCACCTAACACTACAATTTCAAAAACTCTCAAATATTTTTCGTAGGAGATTACCCATTTATATATTAGGCATGCAAACACGAACATTAGGCACACATATAGGCTCTTGATAACACTTAAACAACACTTTCATCTCAAATCACTGAAGCTACAAACTAATCGACACAAAATTTTCAACTAACACTACAATTTCAAAAATTCTAATTTTTTTAAAAATAAATTACCCATTTATAGATTAGGCGTGCGACAACGGAACATTTGCCACACGCATAGCCTCTTCTTCAATCTTAACCGAAGCCACTACACAGTGTTCTAATAAGATATGAGATTTGTGTTGTTGGTGAAAAAAAGACTTGAATTACTAATAAAATACGAGGCGGGCAAACCAAAATGGTGAAAAAAAGGCCCCTCATGACACCAATGACTCAACAACATTTTTAAAACCACGAAAGGATGTCGTTTCGTTCATTTGTCATTCAAAATGACATCGTCCGCACACCGATATATTATGTGACATGATCTTGTTGGTTTGTGAAAAAATAGATCCTTTGACTGCAACAAAAAAATACCGCCACATAAGTTTAACATAAATTTAGACACATCTTTTAGTCAATTCATCATCTCTCTTTGTTATACTCTACGTCTCAAAATTATTGTCAGAAGACAAGAATCACAAAGTTTAATAAAAGTGGGACCCTTACAATTTTTAACCAATCAAATAGAATATTCACCCACTAAGTTATCCTGTTTTTACTTTTAGTGTTAAACTAAAAGGTGGACAATTAATTTGAAACATCTATAAAAGAAAATATGAATAATAAATATGAGACGGGAGCAATATAAAAATCTTACAACTTTCATATTTATTCCCAAGCTACCCTTGAAAAAACCATCTCAAAACCTTCTAACACACCCCAAACCCAAACCACCACCACCACCACCAACAACAACAACAACAACAAGAACAATGGAAGGATGGGATCCAACGACCAAATCAACCTTAACCCAAATCCCCTTACTGACAGTCAAAGCAGGTCCACGTGACGGAGCCACATGGACACAACGTTTGAAAGAAGAATACAAAGCATTGATAGCCTACACATCAATGAACAAATCAAAAGATAATGATTGGTTTAGAATCTCAGCTGCTAATCCTGAAGGAACAAGATGGGTTGGTAAATGTTGGTATGTTCATAATTTGTTGAAATATGAATTTGATCTTCAGTTTGATATTCCTGTTACTTATCCTGCTACCGCTCCTGAAATCGAGTTGCCCGAACTTGACGGCAAGACTCATAAGGTTTGTGATTGAAATTCTTTTTAAGGTTTTTTTTGATAACTTGTAGAATTTGTGGGTGTTTATGATTCAATATATGAGTTATTTAATTGTTGGTTTTTGGATTTGGGTTTGCGTGGATTTTACGCGTTGTGAGATAAGTAAGAAAGTAGAATTTAGGAATATGATACTGATTTTTACGTGGCTGATCCAAGAATTCGTCTTACTGTATGCACAATTTTCGGGTCCTTAAAAGAATTTAGGTTATACCTGAATTTGATACTGATTTACGTGGCGGATCCAAGAATTCGTAATACTGTTGCTTTTTAATTCGTCGTTAGTTTAAATAGAAAGCATTGTCATCTTCTGAGTGACTGAATTTTAGTAGTTGTAGTATTGGTGGTAGAAAAAAAATGAGTTTCTAATTTGAACTAACTAGGCTGCAAATCAATTGCAAATTGCGTATTTGTCATCAGAAATGCTGACTTGAGTAATAGAAATGAAAATTTTATCTGGTTAAAAATCGTCCAGGCATGCTAAATTAGCAATGATTCTTGTTGTTTTCAATATATGCACCTTTTGGAAGTAACTATTCTATCGTCTCTGGTAACTGATTTTAAAGTCTTATCATTTTGATGGGATTGAGGTACTTCATTTTACTGCAACTATGAAATCACTTTTCAATCTGATTTAATTGGGCTGTAGTTGAGTATGTGTTATGCTCAGAAATGCGGTATTAAATAATATGTGAAAAAGTGTATTTGGGTAATAAGAACCACATGCATACCAAACTAAGATATCGTTTCTGCTGACTGTATATCAATTAAGTTTGTATTCAAATTTTGGGGAACTTATTGTAGATGCAGACATATAGTAAATAAAAGATCCATTCTATTCATAAAATATATATTTATAGAACTGCTGATGGCTGTGTCTTGTTTGTAGTCAATCGAGTTCATACGGAATGAGATTCTTGCATCATGTTACTAAATGGCTGGCTATTTTGTGGTTTCAGATGTATAGAGGAGGGAAGATTTGCTTGACAGTGCATTTTAAGCCACTCTGGGCCAAAAACTCGTAAGAATTTTTTTTATTACTTTCATTTCTCTTGAAATTTACACAAGAGATTCATCTAGTAATAAATATAATATGCATCCACATATAGAAGCCATATTCATTATGATTTATGAAGACCCAAACCAAAAAAGATAATTTCTCATAATAACTAGTAATCAAGTCATCAGGAAAATTGCTGACAACCTCTCTCAGTTATAGTCTCTTCATGACATCAACCATGAATGGTTTACCCCAATCATTTGGTGGTCTAGTTAAGTAGTTGAATAAAATCAAGGTGATTAAGGGTAGAACTCATTGCATGCTTGCAGTGACTTGAGCCAAATTTATTGTCTTAGAGCATGGCACTCAGTATGGCGTTGGCTCATATCGGAAATTGAATCGGCACAATATGGTTGTAAATATCGCTCGGCGGTACCGTGGCGGTCGACCCCCGCCAAGCGCCATATCGGTCTTGGCGGTGATATATCAGTGATATATCGGAGACCATAAATTATAAAGAAATTAACCGATTTTAACAATTATTTGATATAAATTGTGCATAATTTACATATGTTTGTAAAATTTATTAGTCTTTCTATTATTTTTAGTTATACACTTATTTATTAGTCTCCGATTATGTCTTCTACCAATAATTGACCGATATTTTAACCGATTTTGACCGATTTTTGCCGATTTTGACCGATATTCAACCGATTTTGGCCGATTTTGACCGATTTTGACCATGACTGATATATTCGACCGATATGCAAAATATCGTGGCGATCGACCACCGATAAGCGATATATCAGTGATATATCGGCCGCCAAGACCGATATTTACAACACTACATAATAGAAACTAAGTCATGGACTCTTGGGCATTAAATAGATGTTATTTAAGGTTATATATCATCAATATATCTATCTTTAACATAAAGCAGGCCGGCAACAAACGTGGAGTAATGATTCAAATGCTTGCATAGAGCGCATTGTTACATTAGAACTGTGATTGGTGCAATGCTTGAACAAACTAAAGTTCTAATTTTTATTTTATGAACTTTAATGTCCTTGATAATCATTAAAACACCCCTTCAGAGCTCTTTGTCAATTTACACTTTGACATATTGTGGATCGTGAACAGCTATGTTAAGTAGGACAACTCTTATGATACAATACCATGCTGATTAACTGCCAAATTAAGAGTTGCTCATTGATTTCCATAGTTTTAACTGTTTTAAAGTTCTGATTACTCTATAAGGTGGATTCACAATGGCATCAGGATTTAGACTGTTTCAAAACTGAATTTCACTTCTGGAATGTTTGGAGTTGGCATAATGTTATTATTAGACTTGTCTCGTTGCTACTAGCTGCTCTTGCCAATCTGAATATGATATCATTCTTTTGTAGCTGCCAAAATGCATGCAATTCATTTATAGTTCAAATTTGTTTACTTTGTTTATGACATCATTCAAGGCAGTTTGAGGATTACCCGCATCGGTGGTCAGTTTAGATCAAACCACGTCTGATTGGGACATATGTCTGTCTTAATTTGTTAGTTAGTAGTTTGAAAGGTGGTAATGAGACCCCACCCTAATTGAATATAGACTTAGTTAATATTATCATGAGTAGCTCCCGTATCTTAACATTCAAGTGAATGACAGAAGCTTCCTTTTATTAAAAGCTGTTTTATTCTTCTTATAATTTGAGTTGTAGCTAACTGATAGGCATCTGTTATTTCAGCCCTTTCTACTTCCAGATCTTCAGACCGAAAAAGAATAAATACTTATTATATATGATAAGGTTGGAACTGATATCAATTGATAATCCAGAAAACGATTATATTATTGCCAGCAAAAGTTCAACGAAACGAATAAAAAGGACACGTACCTCCTGTTATTTGAGAAACAGGTTAAACGCCCTAAGTATCGACTCGTCAAATTCATACCCTAACTTATGACTCTAAATACCATATTTTTAATAAATGACTGACTTGGAAAACAAGACATATTGCATAATAAGGAAACAAGATAAATTACTAAACCCTGTCCACTTATTTCTGGGACGCCTCTTATAAGTTTCTCGGAACCGGGTCTTATCAGTAAATGTAGTTGTTCACCAACCTGATTAAGATAGCTGCTATATTAAGTTCTATTCAAGTTATTGTAGATAACTACTCTTATCTATGGAATACGTTTGGTTCATGAGATCAACTATATGCTTTCTTCGAGTTATATGGTAGTGCAGGTAACCAGTTGAAGAAAACAAAGGATGTTAATACCTATTGCCTGCTTCCGTGACTCATGTTTAAAACATTGTCTTATTGCATGGCACCATGTGGCGATGTAAAAATAGAAACAAACTGATGGGCCCTAGATATACAATATACAAGCTTATAACTTATAATATCTATATATGTCAAACATAATGTAGACCAAAAACAAGAGTGGAATAAGTTCAGATGCTTGTATAGTGCTTGGAGTTAAATTCTTAATGTTACAAAACCTCGAGAGGACTCCGTGTCATGAAAAACTCTAAAATCTACTAAGTACCTAATAATAAGTAAATCATCAAAGCTCCTTTTTGGGTTTTGGGAGCTCTTTTCTGACCTGGTGCAGCTGTTGCATTATGCCTTATCCATTGACGTTTGCCATTTTGAGAACTTGTGCTCGTTTCAAGTGACAGAATGCGAGTTCCATATTTCTGATATAAGTCATAAGGTTTTTTGTCAATGACATTATTAGACTTGTCACCTTGCTACGAGCTGCTCTAGTCAATCGTAATATGCTATTATGCTGCTGTAGTTGCCCAGATACATGGAATTGTTTCAGAATTCCAGTTCATATGATTTGTTCATGAAAGTTTTTTGAAAATCTTGAGGTTACATGCATCATGAGATCCCACTTTAATTGCATAGGGATGTTGTAGCTGAAATGATCATGGCTAGCATCCTATCTTACTTTCAACTTAATGACATAAGTTTCTCTTTTTATTGTAGAATTCGTTTGTTCACATATAATATGAGTTCCAACTAACATATATTTTTCTGTGTTTCAGCCCCAGATTTGGCATAGCACATGCTCTTTGTTTGGGACTTGCACCATGGCTTGCAGCAGAAATACCAATTCTTGTGGATTCTGGCATGATCAAGCACAAAGATGATGTGGTCTCAACCAGTGAGAAATAGTATGTTGTTTCCTATGATGACAGTTAATAACCCTTTCTGACTTGTGTTTTGGCTTCACAAAAATAAGCAATATATAATCCTGATGCATGTACTTAAAACAAAAGGTTTAATTTATGGTGTAATGTTGAGATCGTCTCGTTTGTAACTTTGTTTTTAGGTATGTTTTGTTGGTCTTTGCTGTTGAGCAAAAGATTTCAACTTTTGGTGCACTTCTTTTTTCAGCAAGATTTATATGGAAGTTATGAATTCAAATATTATCTCTGTTTTTGTTTAATCAAACAGCTATGCTATTTACGATATTTATGTTGATTGTGTAACTTATCAGGGGGCATCACTAATAAATGTTGAGTAGATTGATAATGCTAAAGCCAATCGTCTGTTTCTGGTCTAACATTAGCCAGAAAAGATCAAACCTAATATTTATTCGGCTGCAAACGAGACATGTTTTTCTTAATCTAGTTACTTGAACTCTAACATCAGCCATAAAAGATCAAATCTAATATTTATTCGGCTTCAAACGAGACATCTTTTTTTAGTCTAGTTACTTGAGCTTGTTTTAGACGAGCTTTTACTGAGTTCAAGGTTGAGCCTGAGTACCAAAGTTGAGTTTGAGCATATAATAAATTGACTCAGATTATTCTAGTTTTTAGAGCCTTATGCAATGTAAGGATACCATTATTATGTTACTAGTGTTGCAAAACAGCCCCGACCTTTCATTGAGTTATGAAATTGAACTAGTTTAAGTTGAGCTGTATCAAGCTTTTGAACGAGCTTGCTTAATTAAGCATGGTTTTTTATTTATGCTGTTGAGCTCAAGACTTCAAGTCAAGCTATCAAATTTCAATCTGGCTTGTCCCATTTGCAGCCCTATACGTTGCTCCTGGGTTTGAGCTTCTTCATGGCTAGTTATGAGTTGCATGAGTTTCTCATGGGTTATTTGATTCTTGAAGGGTTGTTGGTCAATCTTAGCTCCTTCTAGGCTTTATCTTGTGACGGTGTTGGCCGTTTGAGCTCCTTTTCTTAGGCCTGTGTTATATGTGGGGTAATGCACATTCCCCCCCCCCCCCCCCCCCCCCCCCTTCTTCTTCTTCTTCTTCTTCTTCTTCAAAATAAAACCTTATGGTATGAGTTTCTTCTTCTTCAAAATAAAACCTTATGGTATGAGTTTTAAATATTTATGTGATGTTTTCATTGTTATTCTGTACATTGTATGTGATGACGTCGTATAGGGGGGAATCCGCCCTATAAACATACACTTGCCTCTCACAAGGCATAATACAACCCATTGACACGGACAACACCACAACCGGCACAATGGCACCAGTTCCATCCGGGCCTCAATACTTGCAAAGGTGGAACGGGGAATCACTAAAGCAAAACGGAAGCTTGGGGACCTCATTTGTTTATGGGATAGAGTCGCAGTCCGGGGCTCGACACTCATAGACCATACTCTCATAAAGATGAGTAGGCTCCAAGTCACTACTAATCACGTGACTTACCCAAGAAGGCAAGGAATATATTATGTGAAAGGAGTGTAGACCAAACCTTTCTATATATGGTTAAAAAGGCGGGTCCTAGTGATGGTGTGATTCCCAAAGAACGAGATAGGTCATGAAAGCTCGGATATCAAGGGACAAGTTATCAGGCTCGAGGCAACCACGCTATTAACCACCGGATAATAGCACCGTCTGCCACCCGTGACTCGGGGAAACAACAAGAATACTTCCCTATAAATACCAACCCCCAGATTGTTCGAAGAGAGATTTTTTCACACATATATTGCTCTCTTTGACTCTTAATACTCCTCCAAAAGCAAATGTTTACTCTCACGCTCGAGGTTGACCGTGGGATACCCCTCCCACAGTGTAACGATATTTCATTTTAGTTGGTTCATACGAGTGAATCCACATATCCTCAAGACCAAGCGGAGAATCCTTGTCGATTGTTGAAGTGTACTAATACGGCTAAATTCTGTATTAGCAGTTTGTACCATACTAGCTTTTCACTATGTAAAAGTTCAAATTCATGGTTCAAATAAATGAGTCACCCGACCTGTTAGCATGGATAATTTCGACCATCAGAGGAATCAAATATTTAGTTGGTCCTAGTGGAAAAATAAAAATAAAAATGGATAATTCAAATGCATACTCTTATTTTGATCAATGACGGACCTATTAAGGAGCAGGGGAGGGTCCCGGCCCCCCCAAAAATTTGCGGCACCTAGTGTCAATATTATAGGTTTTAGGGGTAATTTAGTTGAGGTTACAAACAAATCTTCGATTCGACCCAAAAAAAAAATGTTCTAGTTCCGCCACTGATTTTGATGCATACCAAGAGATAAATCACCACTATGCATATAGTTTGATCTAATAACCTAATATTAAATGAGAAACATAAGTCATGTTTTTTTCTTCTTCTTCTTATCTTTTTTATTATTATTCTTTTTTCTTTCAATTCACGGTTTTTTTTTTTTTTTTTTTTTTTTTTTTTTTAAATTCACTTTTCTTTTAATTCGTTTTTTTTAGTTCACGTTTTTTTTCTTCGCATTCATATGTTTTTACTGTTTTCATACGTTTTCATCTATTTTTATACGTTTTTGTCCGTTTTCGCCCGTTTTCATACGATTTCGCCAGTTTTCATACATTTTGTTCGTTTTCATACGTTATCTTATGTTTTCGACCATTTTCGCACGTTTTCGTCTGTTTTCTTGCGTTTTCTTACGTTTTTCTTTGTTTTTATACGTTTTCGTCCGTTTTCATACATTTTCGTTTGTTTTAATACGTTTTCATCCGTTTTCTTTCGTTTTCGTCTATTTTTCATACGTTTTCATCCGTTTTTAGACGTGTTTTTATGCTTTCATACGTTTTTGTCCATTTCATACACATTCATCCGGTTTCTTGCGTTTTCGTTCGTTTTCGCCCATTTTCATCCGTTTTCTTTCGTTTTCGTCCTATTTTTCATACCTGTTTTTACGCTTCCATATGTTTTCGTCCGTTTTAATACATATTCTTCCGTTTTTTTACATTTTCGTCGTTTTCATTCATTTTCGTCCGTTTTTCAATGTTTTTGGCCATTCTCAGACATTTTTCATACGTTTCATAATATCACAAGTGATATTCTGTGATATTCGAAATATCACCCAAGTGATGATATTCAGAATATCACCAGGGATATTCAGAATATCACCCAAGTTTTCATACATATTCGTCCGTTTTCTTACGTTTTCGTCCGTTTTCTTATGTTTCTGAATATGACAAGTGATATTCAGAATATCACTTGTGATTTTATGAATATCACTTGTGATTTTTTATGTTTTCGTCTATTTTCATACGTAATCGTCTATATTTTTACGCTTTCGTCCATTTTCATACGCTTTTTAATATCACAATTGATATTCAAAATATCACTTGTAATTTTTTGAATATCATTGGTAATATTCTGAATATCACTTGTGATTTTTTGAATATCTATCACTTGTGATTTTCTAAATATCACAGAATATCACTTATGATATTCAGAATATCATTTGTGGCACTCAGAATATCACTTGTGATATTCAGAAAATCATAAAATATCACATGTGATATTAAGAAAATCACTTGTGATATTCTGAATATCACAGAATATCACTTGTGATATTCTGAAACGTATGAAAACGTCTGAGAATGGCAAAAAATATTGAAAAACGGATGAAAACGTATGAAAACGACAAAAATGTAAGAAATCGGAAGAATATTTATGAAAATGGACGAAAACGTATGAAAGCGTAAAAAATGCATGAAAAAGGAAGAAAACCTATGAAAAATAGGACGAAAACGAAATAAAATGGATGAAAATGGACGAAAATGAATGAAAACGAACAGAAACGCAAGAAAATGGTTGAAAACGCAAGAAAACGGATGAATATGTATGAAACGGACAAAAGCGTATGAAAGCGTAAAAACACATCCAAAAATGGATGAAAACGTATGAAAATATCACTTGTATATTCAGAAAATCACTTGTGATATTCAGAAAAGAATATCACATGTGATATTCAAAAAATCACTTGTGATATTCATAATATCACAGGATATCACTTGTGATATTCTGAATATCACAGTATCTCTTATGATATTCAGAAACGTATGAAAATGTCTAAAAACAGCCAAAAGCATTTAAAAACGGACGATAATGAATGAAAACAAATGAAAAACGTATGAAAGCGTAAAAACACATATGAAAAAGGATGAAAATGTATGAAAAATAGACAAAAACGAAAGAAAACGGATGAAAATGAACAAAAACGTAAGAAAACGTAAGAAAACAGACAAAAACGTATGAAAACGGACCAAAGCGTTAGAAAACGAATGAAAGCGCAAGATAACGAACGAATATGTATGAAAACGGACAAAAACGTATGAAAGCGTAAAAGCACTTCTGAAAACGGACGAAAACGTATGAAAAATGGACGAAAACGAAAGAAAATGGATTAAAACGTATTAAAATGAACGAAAATGGACGAAAACGTATGAAAACGAATGAAAACGAACTAAAAGAGACGAACATCACTTGTGATTTTCTTATGTTTTCATCCATTTTCTTACATTTTACATACGTTCTTGAATATCACAATTGATATTCAGAGTATCACTTGTGATTTTCTGAATATCATTTGTGATATTCTGAATATCACTTGTGATATTCTGAATATCACTTGGATTTTCTGAATATCTATCACTTGTGGTTTTCTAAATATCACTTGTGATTTTCATGTTACAAAACATTAGTTGAAAATCACTTATGATATTCTGAATATCACTTATGATATTCAGAATATCATTTGTGGTACTCAGAATATCACTTGTGATATTCAGAAAATCAAAGAATATCACATGTGATATTCGAAAAATCACTTGTGATATTCAGAATATCACTTGTGATATTCTGAATATCATAGAATACCTCTTATTATATTCAGAAACATATGAAAATGTCTGAAAACGGCCAAAAGCATTTAAAAACGGACGAAAATGAATGAAACAGATGAAAGTGTATGAAAGTGTAAAAACACATATGAAAAGGGACGAAAATGTATGAAAAATGGACGAAAACGAAAGAAAAGGGATGAAACCGGACGAAAACGTATGAAAATGAACGAAAACGGACGAAAACATATGTAAATGGACAAAAATGGACGAAAGCGTAAGAAAACGGATGAAAACGCAAG
Source organism: Artemisia argyi (assembly GCA_030686995.1). Taxonomy (NCBI): domain Eukaryota; kingdom Viridiplantae; phylum Streptophyta; class Magnoliopsida; order Asterales; family Asteraceae; genus Artemisia; species Artemisia argyi. The sequence continues at coordinate 126,514,777 of CM060692.1, forward strand.
AAAACGGACGAATATGTATGAAAATGGACAAAAACATATGAAAGCGTAAAAGCACGTCTGAAAACGGACGAAAACGTATGAAAAATGGACGAAACGAAAGAAAATTGATGAAAACGTATTAAACGAACGAAAACGTATGAAAACGGACAAAAATGTAAGAAAATAGACGAATACGGGCAAAAACGTAAGAAAACGGACGGAAACGTATGAAAACAGACAAAAGCGTATGAAAACGGACGAAAACGTTTGAAAACAGTAAAAAAAAAACGTATGAAAGCGAAAAAAACGTGAATTAAAAAAAGTGAATTAAAAGAAAAGTGAATTAAAAAAAATGAATTGAAAAAAAAAACCCTTCGTGAATTCATAGAAAAGAAAGAAAGAAAAAAATAAAATAAAAAATGAATAATAAAAACGACAAAAAGAAAAAGAAAAAAGGAAAAAAAAACATGGACTTATGCTTCCTATTTAATTTTAGGTTAATCCCCATTATTAGATCAAACTAGATGGATGGTGGAGATTTGTCTATTAATATGCACCAAAATTAGAATATGCAAAATAAAGTGACTCTACTTATAAATGATCTACTGGGTTAATAAAAACACGAGTTACTATACTTTTGATGGAAATGTTTATCTAAGTTGAAATACTTTCTATTTTTTTCACTTAGATTACCTTACTTTTAAACCCGACTAAAAGTACCGGAGATAATCATATGCCGTGGGGAAAGGAAACCAACTATGAGGAGATAACTGGTTTAGGCTTAATAGGGTAATGTTGTTAAAGTTTCGTAAGTTCATTAGCTAAATTAGCACGCACGCAACTTATGTGAACAAAACAAAAGTATAATAGTTTATGGACAAAAATACATCGTTGGTCCCTAAACTTTTCACAAACCGTCGCCATGGCCCTTAACTTTTCAAAATCGTCGTCTGGCGTCCAAAACATGGGAATTAGAGGCCGAATGCGTCCCTTGACCACTTTTGTCTTGGTCAACGCTTAAGTTTTGGTATATTCGCAAGGGCATAATAGGCAAACTACATTTTTCACCACACTATGGTTAAATCAACCAAGAGTGATAGTTTAGGGAGCAACTAAGAACTATGGTTTGTGGAACTTGAGCCTATCTTTTCTAATACGCTAGTTATAACTTGCGCGAAACCAATTAACCCACAAACCAAACACATTTACACACCATAATAACACACACCTTTATCCAGACACCCATTTCCAGAAGTCAAAGACCCAACTAAAATTCCAACATTACAATGTCTTTTGGAGACAATGTGATCACTGATATGGCAGATTATATCAGCAACACGCCAGATAACGTGACCACTAATATTATGAACCGATTGCCACTAAAAGATGCGGTAAGGACCGGTAGTTTAGCCAGAAGCTGGAGGTTTAAGTGGACCTTGCTGACCGATGTCATAGTTGATGAGGATTTGTTTTACTATTTAACAAATACCTGTGATGGGAGGCATATTACTAGGCTTTTACTTCAGCTTATTGGGCCAGTAAGAAGGTTTGTGTTTTCCGTAGAGGCCAAAACGCTATTTAGACACGACGACTTGCATTATGAAGACATTCATGACTGGATTTTGTTTTTTGCCCGGGTCAGAGTTGAGGAGGTCACAATTCGAAACTGGTATGCTGATCCAGTTACTTTGCCAACCCAACTTTACTATCGTCAAGAGTTGACATTTCTAAAACTTCATTGTTGCACTTTTCCCACTATGACAAGTTTTAGGGGTTTTCCAAAGCTACTCAACTTAGAATTATGTAATGCCAATTTTCATAGTGGTACAATTTGGGACTTAGTTGCTGGTTGTCCCTTGCTTGAGTCTCTAAAATTGGATCGTTGTAATACAAACGAAATGCGACTATGGGATATTGCAATTCTTAGGAATTTGAAGACGTTAAATTTTTCATTTGGTATTTGGAACCATCCTATGACAGTAACAACTTCCAACATCTTTCAGTTGTCAAATGTTCCTAAACTTGAGACCCTTACCATGGATTTTGAAGACTGCAATGTAAGACCTATTCTTCGCGTTTTCTACTTCAACTTACATAATGTTAAAGTAATTTCTAACATTGATGCAATGTTAGCTTTGAAACTAAAGAAAATTCGTCCTTTTATAGTTGTTGGAAGAAGGTACATCCTAGATGAGTGTCCGTGTGGCCTTTCTATCCCTCAAGACTGTTGAGATATACGGGGTCGATTTTGGTAATAAGGCAATGGTTTCATTGATCGTTAAAATGATTCGTGGGTCTCAAAATATGCAAAGGCTAGTAACCAAGGTAAGTGGAATGCATATGTATGAAATACATCCTATTAAATTCCAATGGTTGTGCATATGAATATTTCTCTCATTTTGCAGGCCTTATACACGTTTACTTATGTACCTTTGGAGATTGATTCATTTGATGTACCCATCAACAGAATGACCACGGGGCAGCTTCAAACTGTGGTGTTTCATTCTTTCCCTATAATAGAGAATGAAATAGCCATAATACGGTTGATACTTGCATGTTCCCCCTTACTGAAGAAAATTTATATCATTGACTGCACTTTGACTACTGATGAGAATGAAAACATCAGGTTGAACTGGGATTTGGCAAGGAGGCTGTTGGAACTCCCTCGAGCTTCCCCCACAGCCGGGGTAGATTTCTTTTACTGATTCTAGTTTATGTATGGGTTGAATACCCTAAGACAACTATTTTCGTTTAAGTATGTTGCTACTTACTTGGTCACCAAATGTAATGGCAAGTTTGACTTTAAGAAGTCAAACGTGCAAATGGTAAAGGTTATTTGGCATTTGTAATTTTGACAATGCCTATGTTGGTCACCAAATGTAATGGCAAGTTTGACTTTAGGAAGTCAAACGTGCAAATGGTAAAGGTTATTTGGCATTTGCAATTTTCACAAAGCAAATGTAATGGCAAGTTCGAATGTTTATATTTGTGTCTTTATGTTTAGTGATTTTATTGATGAATATATTGTTTTAGAGTTTCATATGGGATCGGTAAGGATTTAATGGGGTGCTATTAATTAATTTCACAAATTACACCGTAGGTCCCTACGCTTGTACACTCAATGTAGCATGTTGTGAACACATCACTACATTTTGGGCGGGAATTGAAACTACGTTGATGAAAATGTAGACAACCTTAGGGACCAAGTATGAAATAAAATTTGTTGTTAAACCCTTTCATCGTCTCTTCACTGTGAAGGTATTAACTTTAGCGCGTAACCCAATAAACCTATCAACAAGCTTTTCCTCACATTTTCCGATGGAAGAATATTTCCCAATGTTGAATGAACTCATGCAATTGGTCGATTCACCACGATTACATGATCGTATGAGCCTCTGGTTTGGTCAAGAGGGTGTTGAAGTAGGGTTTTTTAAAAACCTTATTCGTGCTGCTATTGATCATCTCAAGAGGATGATACCAAAGCGTAGGGAGCTGATTCAGGAGAATGATGCTTTGGCACCGCGTGGTGTGGCGCTTGACAGTTTGGAGTCGTTAAGTAAAACCCAAGCCATTGAAATGGACCTACTTGCAAGTTTGATCAAGGTGTATGGTCAAGCTGATGCTAATATTAGTATGCAGGAAGGTTTTGTTCAGAAAATGGCTGAAAATAATTAGTGTAATGGGGTCTTAATTTAGGGTATTTCCAGGGGTAGGTTAATTAGGTCTTTTGGGTTCTTGTTTTAGGCTTTTAATGTTCTTGTAGTCTAATTTCCATTTGCCACTATTATGCATATATAATTATATGGTTTCTCGGTTAATCTTGTTTGTTGTATCTTATTGTGTTTACTGTTGTTATGACAAAAAAAAAAACACCCCTTTATGTCAGCAAATATAAACACAGTTGGGGGGGGGGGGGGGGGGGAAGCAAAACCCAAACACTCCATCTTGGTTGATTAACTAGAGTGTCATACATAGTTGGTACCTAAAGTCGTATGTCATGGTTGATTTAACTATAGTATGGTGAAAAATGTAGTTTGCCTATTATGCCCTTGCGAATATACCAAAACTTAAGCGTTGATCAAGACAAAAGTGGTCAAGGGACGCATTCGGCCTCTAATTCCCATGTTTTGGACGTCAGGCTACGATTTTGAAAAGTTAATGGCCATGGCAATGGTTTGTGGAAAGTTTAGGGACCAACGGTGTATTTTTGTCTAGTTTATGTGAACATTTTCGTCAAATATAGTACCTTTGCATGTATGTTAACTCATAGTGACATGGGATTTTAACATTGGTTGCACGTATAACTTACTTGATATCTTTCGGTGACAATTAGACGGGATGTAACGGTCATAAAATTCAATACTTTTACGTTAATGTCGCTGATGAAGCGAAAAGTGTACCGCTTTTAGGGGGTCATTTAAGGCCAAAGTCGAGATTATTTGATCAAATATTTCCCTAAATCATTCCTTTTGTCATTTTAGGTACTTTTGAGAGGAATTTTACAAAAGGAAGCATTTTAGACATTTTTGGAGCGAAAAAGTGAAGAAAACGAGAAAGTCTCAAAAGCATGCTGGAAATTGCACTTGACGGCGTCACAAGGTGCTAGTGACGGCGCCATGAGTTGACAAAGGGGTGGATAAAACAAATACACGTGACGCGCCAGAATGTTTTGTGAAGAGGATCTGACGGCGTCACGTACAAAATTTCCAAGGCCATCAAGAGTAACCGTAAAGAGTGACGGCCCAGAACCCATATAGAGTGACGGCGTCAGAAGTGGATCTAGGCAATACGAGTTTATTTTGGCGGCGAGTTGACGGCGTCACACCTTACTCTTGACGCCGTCAGGAGACAAAATCTATATATAGTTTTCCAGTTTTCATTCATTGTGTGCAACTTTGAGGGAATAAAACCCTAGACGAATTTTACAGCTTTTTCAAGATTTTCAACCCCTTGTTTCTTCCATGCTTAATTGAAGATAAGTACTTTACCAAATCATTTAATATGTCTATGTGTTATTTGATTATATCTTACGCTTGTCTTTTCTTTAACATGCTAGGCTAGGTTTTCTTCGTGTTTGCTTAGATGTAATGAAACTTAGATATTGATTATGGGTTGATTGTTTGTTTATAATTGTTGTGGCTGAATGAATTCGATGTTAGGCTTAAGAGAACTGGCAGACTTCCAATTGGTAACTTGCTTGAACGTCTTAAGAAACATGATCGGATGAGTACTACGATTATTTGGTTATAATTAATGCATAAGTAACTTCCAAGGATGCCATGTTAGGAGCTTTTAGTCGGCTCGACATAGGATTGAGGTAGAAGCTTATAGAGTTAGGGAAGATCGTACACGGCCCTACGAATGGTATTAAGGAATATAATCCGTCATCCATGCAATTGTAACAAACTAATCAACCTATAAAAGATAGCTAAGGAGTAATGAAATATAAGTAAACACAATTTTCTCATTATTGTTTACACCACAAATTAGTTTAAGTTTAGTTTATTTTATTTTGGTTGCATCTTTAGTAATTGGGTTAGTTGACTAGTAACTAATTCCGCCAATTCCTTCCAAAACCGAGATTTTACTTGCTTTAATTTAAAATATAAAAATACAAAAAGAATCACCCCTCACCTCTAGACCTAGTTTTAGTGAGTTTTAACCCTAGCGAACACTATTCTTTAAGTTGAACGATCAATCCCCCGGTACTTGTCACTATACTATAGTACAACGATTAGGTACACTGCCTGGTGGGGATTGCAAGCTTCTCAAGATCCCTTGAGAGGTAAAACCTTTTGCGAGGGCGCAATTCCACGCATCAAGTTTTTGGCGCCGCTGCCGGGGAATAATTATTGTCTAGGTTAAAATTTCTTTTTATTAGGTCTACTTGCTAGATTCCTTTCTAGTAAGATTTTTATTTTATTTTTATAGGTTTTCTTTAGTCTATCTTTTTCTTCGTTCCTTTGTTCGTAACCTTTGCCATCCGCCATCATGGAAGGTGGTAATCTCTTTGATCCCATCAACCCACAACAACAAAACCACCCACAAAACCCACCACTACCAAACCAACCTCCTAGACCCCGAACCTTAGGAGAGTACTCCCGTCCTAGCCACCAAGGCTATTGAAGCACCATTGAGCTCACTCAAGGAGCCAATGTGTCTCCCTTGCGATCCGACACCATCCGGTTGGTGCAAAGCGGATGTGTATTTCATGGACTTCGTTCCGAAGATCCTAATCAACATCTCAAGGATTTCCTCAAAATAGTAGATTCCATAGACCTTGATGTTGTAACTCGAGGGACGACCCGATTGCGTCTCTTCCAATTCTCTCTACGTGACTAAGCTAGTAAATGGTTTGAGCGTTTACCCGCGGGATCCATCACCTCTTGGGATGATCTCACCACTCGTTTCCTTGCTCAATTTTTCACACCGGGGAGAACTACTAAGCTTAGAAATGATATCCTGATGTTCCAACAACGTTAAGGTAAAACTCTCTATGAAGCATGGACTCGTTTCAAGGACTTACTCCAAAAAGTCCCTCATCATGGCATAGATCTTTGGCTCTGGTATGTGTTAATTCACATACCTTTTCATAGTCAAAAACCGACCCAAATAGACTAATTATTCTAACAAAATGCCAAAGAATGTGTGTTTTTATATTTGTGAACGTGCAGGTACGGATATATCGTAAAAAGACAAAAAACAAACAACAAATCGGCAAAAAAAGAGCACGAGAGTAGAAAGAGTCAGAAAGTCAAGCTGGAAATCAAGTTGAGCTTTGAAAAGTCAAAAGAGATCCCTAAAGTTTGAAGATTTGCATGATTCATCATTTTCGGGAAAGTTTGAGGAATTGTCAGAAATAGTCCTTGCATTTTGGAAGATGTCACTTTTGGTCCCTCATTGATTTATATAAAGAAAAGTCAACACTAACTCCTTAACTATTCAATAATGGCATCACAAGTCCCTTGAAGAAGTTTGGAAAAGTGACAAAATCAGTCCTTGATTTTAAAGCAAATTACACAACTAGTCCTTGAAAGTTATTATCACAAAAATCTGTTTTGGTCCAAAATATATCCAATCCATTTCACAAATACCAAAAGCCCAAAATAAACACATAAGCCCAAAAACCCGACCCAATCCACCCTTGGTCAAAGTATTATCAACGGGTCAAAGGGTCAACAAATGGTCAAACAAAGATAAAATAATTACCCCGCCCTTATTTCATCCCCAATTCCCCCATTTACCCATGATGAAGAACCCTAACCCCCAATCCTAAAAATTACCGTCAATAAGGGCATATTGGTACAATCAAGTGAGCTTCTAGAATGTCAGTGGGTGTCAGAGTGTCATGAGATCCAAAGAAACACACGCTTGTCCACATGGCAGTCCCTAATTGGTTGCTATACATCACAAGGACTGATCTGACGGCTAAAATGATTGATAGTTGATCATGTGGCTTGGATGAGACTAAAAGAAGCACAAGGCACACGGATTGCCAGCTTGGCAATCCGTGATACCCTCACTCCCTCTCAGCTATAAATAGAGGTACTTAGTAGCTAGATTAATGTGTAATTTTCTAGTGTAGCAAAGCTCTGGTAGTTTGTAGTCTCAAATGTACTTAGCTTAGAAATTGTAATTCATTTCATTTTAGTTAAATAAAATTCTCAGATTTCATTATATTTCTTTTCAGCTTATTGAATTGCTTTGTTACTTAGCTTATTAAAATCATATATCAGCATTATTTCTAGTCTACTTTCAGTTTTATTAAATTTAGTTTAATCAATAAATCTTATAATTAAGTTTTATATTCTATTTCAAAATCTATAAAAAACAGAAAAAAAAAAAAATGCTTTCTATGAGTTTTGTTGAGCTTACAAATAAGCTTGTCTAGCTTCAATTCAGTCTTTTAAGCTTTGAAGTTGATTGTAGAACTGTTACTTCATATCTCAAAATTTGGTCAACAAAAGTCAACTGCATTAAGTTTCATTGGTTGTGGAGGAAATTTGGATAAGTGTGGACAGATTTGGAAGGTCCTGCCTATCCTAGAAATAGGCAAGCTAAGTGAACCTCCTCAATTTGTGCTGAGGAGGAAGTGAATTGTAAGATTTTGCTCAATTTTTGTTCCTCTCAAAGTTTATGTTGTAGATCTGTTATAATTAGTTGTAGTATTGTTTCATTGATATTACTTGATGTTATTGTTGCTGTTATAGTTGAGATATAGCTTGATTGTTCATTAGATTTTATCTGTTTGTTTGATTCTTTGTTAGAATAGCTTTTATAAGTGACTGTCCTGGAGTTGTATTCTGAGTACACCCTTCTGTTGGATCTGGTATTTGTTAGTGGAGATTTGTGATTCATTTGGTGTTTGGACATTGATATTGAAGAGTGATTGGTGAATTATTGACTGTTACATCTTATTGATTTGAATCTTTCATTTAGGGAGTGTTTGGATGAGAGTGTGTTGAGTGTAATTGTTGTTGAATCACTTGATCCTTGTTTCATATAGATCCATTTAGTGTAGGCTTTGAGTTCTGAACCATCATAATAGTAATATAGCTCAAATATAGTCAAAGTTAGAGTTAGGATTTATTAATTGCTAGTGTAATTGAAGACAGTTAGTGAATTTGAAATAATAGGTGCAATTTAGTTTGAGTTAGTATAATTTAGCATAATTGTAGTGAAAAAATACATGTAGGAGAAGTAATAATAAGTTGAATTTGAAATAAGTCAAAGTAGTATAGCCTCAAATTGTCAACTGTTGCATTGAATATTAGTTCATAGGCTGCTATTCTTGGATGATTTTTGAGTAGCATACAGTAGTAATTGGTTATAGTATTGCTTGATATTGTATCTCAGTTGTTCATTTAAGCTTTTGCCCCCATCAGCTGTTATGTTCAAGCTTGTTCTGTTAGCTTTTAGCTTCTAATAATTAGCCTAGTTAAGACAGAAAGCTGTTGTAAACTTTGAGGCCTGCATTTGAGCTTATATCTAAGTTTGGTGATTGTTTCTGAGTTCCATTTTAGTAGTTATAGTGTTTTGCATAGTGATCTTTACTTTTGTATCTGTCTGTTTCTATTCTACTTATTAAGTGAGCTTATTATTTGAGCTTATTGCATAATTCTATGGTTCTGTGGATTTCTGTGATTGTACTTGATCATATTTTGGATATCTGAGCATATTATAGCATCATAAGTCTGTGTTTGAAGTTTCAAAGAGTTTTTATTCACAAGTACTTAATAATAAGCACTTGTGAATAAGCAGTTTGTAGCAAAAAGTACTTAATCAGCTTATTTTCACTTCAAAATTTTTCTCCAAGTTACTTTTATTATTTTTGATTTTCTGGAATTTTTTCAGATTTTTCCAAGTAGATTTAGTATTTTTCTTAATTTTTCTTTGATTTTATTCATTTTTAAATAGTTTTTAATAAATAAAAATCCATAAAAATTCAGAAAAAGCTGTAAAATATACAAAAATATTTTAGGAAATTCTTTTATAATATTTTAGATTTTTCAGAAATTAATTTTCATTTTTCCCTTTTATTTCTCTAATTTCCTTTATTTTTAATTCATTTAAAATTCTAAAAAGCAAAATAAATTCATAGAAAATAAAAGAAAAGTAAAAAAAAAAATTTTTTTTCTTTTACTGGAAATTCATTTTAATAGTTTAAGATTTTTAGAAAATAATTTCACGTTTGTAGGATCATTTTTCAATTAAAGTTACGTTTTAATAAACGCGTGTGCATTTCTGTTTTTACGTTTTTCACTTTAGTACATACCTAGCTTGTACTATTTGCATAGTTTGTGTTTGATTGTTATTCTTTGAATTACTTGATCACTATTTTCACTTTCACCAACTTTTCAATTCACGATTTGCACAAATCAATATTCCTTGATTTCATTCACCTTCACTCGGAAACGACTCGGGTGATCCGTATTTTATGCGGATCATTTCGATACTATACTATTATATTATAATAAGTTGATTTTGACACAATCAGGCTCCATGTCCAAATCTTCTATGACCATATCAATTTCTCCACAAGGCGAATCATTGACCAATCGGGCAATCGGCCGGTGGCAAGCTTTGTGATCTAAGTGCGAAAGAATCATGGGAACTCATAGAAGATCTTGCTCTCTATGACAACGAAAGTTGGAATGATGCCCGTGATTTGAACAAAACGGTCAAGGCAATATCTTTGCCTTCGAACAATTCAAGCACTCCCGACCGTAGGATCATGGAACTTGAAGACCAAGTCAAGTTTCTCATGAAATCCTACGAATCTCCTAAACCTTCAAGCCAAGTGAACAAAATCACTTCTTCGTGCGAATTATGTAGTGGTCCCCACGACACTCGTGATTGCATGGAACTCTCCGAACAAGCTTTCGCGGATTACGCATCCTCGCGTACCGACGGAGCGGGAGAAAAGTGTTACACTTTCAAACCCGAGCAAAACCCTTACGGTGATTCAAACAACCCTTCTTGGAAAAATCACCCGAACCTTAGGTGGAAACAAAACCAAAGCATGCCCCAAAACAATTCTTCTACTCCACCTAATCGATTCCAACCAAACGGTTCACCCTCTAACCGTACTTTCAACAACAATCCTTCCAACAACTATAGTAGTACCAATAATCTTGAAGGATTGATGTCCAAATTTATGGCATCTCAAGAAGCCTGCATAGCTAGGTTTGAATCCGAATTCAATCAACAACAAGCGGAGATGACCAATAAAATTGACAACTTGTTGAAAGCTCTCAACAACCAAGTGCTAACTACACTAAAGAAGGACACTAGAGACACTAGTAGTGAAACCTAAATTAAGGACCCCTCATCATCTAAACACGTCCACTTTGTCAATGTAGATACTATTAAGCCAGTCGATAATAATAGGGAAGAAAGTGATACAGATGAGATTAAGGAAGTCGTAGAGAAAATGGAAGAGAAAGTTAAGGAGGTAAAAAATGTAGAGGAATACTTTGATAGGTTACCCACCAAGGAAAAACGGGAATACCATAAGGATCTATTCGATGACCCCGAGACACCATACATCCTTGGTTCACCAATCATCAAAGCGGGTGATCCCTCTAACATCAACATACCATGCAACATTGGGCATATGCATGTGTGGAAAGCCTACATCGATCTTAGATCTTCCATAAACATTATGACTAGGACCCATTACAATTGGGTAATGAAGAAGCAACTTGGATATAGGATGATGCCCAACACGGGTTGGATGAGTAACTTTGTGGGAAGAGTGAAAGGATTGCACGTCTTTGTAGGAAACTTCACTTATGTTACCGATTTTGTGATTGTGGAAGATATTCGTCCGGTAATAGATGGTTGCCTAAGTCAAGTAGTGTTCGGAAAGCCGTTTGTGGAAGCTTCTAAGATGAATTATGACCCGTCTCTAGGGATAGTTAGGTTTAAGGATGATAACGATGAAATAGCTTACCAAATGCCCTACAAGATTGAACAATTTCGTCTTTTATCAAACATCGAAAAGGAACACAAGCAAGCAGTCTACTATAGGAGTGATGAGGATAGACGTAGAGGAGTAGATTATGTCATGAACAAAATATTTGATTTTTACAAGGAATGCTTGCAACTAGGTCCGGAATACAAAACAAAAATCGAGGGTGACCTAGGAAATGGAACCGATAACGAGGTCACGTGATAGCCCATGACCTTAAGTCTAGCTACAAGACTCGTAAATAAAGAAAAGCCCTTTTTGGGAGGCAACCCATGTTTTGTTTGTTTGTTTGTTTGATTTTATTTGCTTCCGTATGCATGCTTTATTTTTATTGTTTGTGGCTCACGTTTCAAACTAAATTGTGAAAATGCTTTACTTTGTTGTTTGTCTTAACTTCATAAAAGGTATTTCGCAAAAGATAAGTGTAAGGGAAACCTAAATTTGTTTTTAAGAACGGAAATTGAACATGAACCACAACAATATTAAATGAGCATGTATATTAGTATTTGTTTGAGTCAAATGCTTGTATCGAGTCATAATGATGTTTTGTAGGGAATTCCAAGAATTAAGGCATAAGTTTTCCAAAAATTTTCCGGAAACTTAACATAAGATTTCTGTCAGAACACTCTGACGACGTCAGGATTAACACCTGATGGCGTCAGGTGTAAAAATCTGGAAATTTTTACAAGTTTTGTTTTTCTAACGGAGTCTTAAAGTTTTTGTTAATTCTTTAGTTTTATAAATTCCAGGAAATCTGCAAACATTCATTCCACAAGCATTATATCCTTATATATATAGATTGCCACCGATTTTAGGCGAGGTTGCCATGATTTTTTTCTCAGGTTTAACAGGTTATATTGGACAAGAAGATGATTTATTATTTCGGAAGGGAAGCTTTCAATGTTCATTTTCTTGGAGGAGGATTTAACCATGTTAACGATTTATCCATATTTGAATGAATCAGGGGAGTATTTGTTTTCATTCTTTTACCTTATTTACTTTTACATATTTTTATTGAACATTGGGGACAATGTTCAGCCTAAGTGTAAGGGGAGGGTAAATGATGATACCATAGAGAATGCAATTACGCTTGAGTTTGTTTGTTTAATAGTAGGTGTGTAATAAAACTAAGAGAAATACTTGTTAAGGCAATTTTAGCGCCAAATTTAAAATTTTTGACAACATTTAGGAGTGAAGCTTTAGCCTTAATGAGCGTCTCACGGATAGGAGTTGTATGACTAGCACAAAAACCGTACCACTCAAAAAAATTTTCCACCCAAATATGTGAGGTTCGCCTTTAGATTTGTTAGGAAAAACATTCATTATTAGTGCTTATGAGTGTACCGGTAGTACTTAGATTCTAGAACTTGCGTTAGTGATGCATCCCGAGACCGCTAGTGAGACTACATTCGTGTAGTTAGGATCTACTACATGATAAGAGGCATTAGGATCACCCTTGTGTTAAACCCGTATCATAATTACTTGACCATTTAAGTCAATTACCTTGACTAATAAAGTCAATTAATTTTTCCCACACCTTTGCAATGTACTCATTTTTAGTACACGATACCCCTAGTACACCCCTCCGATCCTATCTTTTCGTTTATAACTTTAAGCATTTTACTTAAAGGAAGAATTTGTTTACTGTGGAAAACTAGAAAGGGGGGGGGGGGGGGTTGAATAGTTTTACGTCTTTTTAATTTGTTACAAAAATTGTTTGAATGTTTTCTTTGTTTTCAAAAATTTAGATTCGATAATATGTGATCTCAAGTCTTGCACAATATAAACAACAATAAGTATGTATAATAAAGCAATAATAATGTAAGTAAAGAAATAGATGAGAGATGGAAAGATCGAACCGTGAGACACGAGATTTATAGTGGTTCGGCTACAAGGACACCTTCCTTGCCCTACTCCACTCCCCGAGCACCTAACTCGAGAGTTTTCTTCACTATGTCAACAAGCTCCCTTATGGCGGAGAAAACCTTACACACCAATGTACACACCACAACTACGTCACAACTTATTCACACCTTCTACATAAATTCTTTACACCTAGTCACTACTTAATCACAACACTACTTCACACCTATCTACTTCACACCAATCTTCTTCACACCTATCTTCTTCACACCAATCTTCTTCACACCTTTCTACTTCCTAACTCTTCTTCTTCACAACAAACTACTAACCAATCACACTACTTATATACCTAGCTAAACTATCGTCTATCAAATATTCACAACTAATTACACAAAGAGATAGATACAATGGATGATGCTCTAACAACTTGGATGTGGAGATCACAACAAGTTGTAATACTTCTTGTCTTGAGGAATAGAAGTATTCTTCTCTTGCACTTGAGAGGATGATGTTTGGATCACTTTGAAACAAAGATTTATGAATGTATGATCAAAGGATTAAGAGAATAGAAATGGAGATCTAGAACAGAAAGTTTTGGAGTGCAAAAGGTAAGACAAAAATGCAGAAATGAACCAGTATTTATAAGCAAAAATTTCTGACAACTGGAGCGTGCCGGTCCCCTTAAATCATGGCCGGTCCCCTTAAAATTAAGGGGACCGCCCCTTATAATTAAGGGGGCCGCCCAGCTGTAACGGCCATAAATTCTGTCTTTTAGTGGGGAAAGTTTATTTGGTGAAAAACTAACTGATTTTGGTTAAAAATTTGAATTCATATATTTAGTATGATTAAAACATTTTTCTTTATTACCAAAAGTGTTTTTCAAAAATATATAATATGTTTATATAATTAAATAAACTTTGTAATAATTAATTAAATACCTCTTTGATCATATATTGCCATAAACACTTTGTTTATTCATACCTTAAGTGATTTGGATGTAAAGAGAATGTTAATCACTAAATACTTGTTTATGTCATAAATTTTAGTTCAATGGGTTTATGTTTTGTAATAATCAAAACATAGAGATATTGATAATATGTTAATAATGTTTTTAGGGAGTATTTATGTCAACAGTTTACAATCCACCCTAAATGTGTTGTTTGATTATATCTTACGCTTGTCTTCTCTTTAACATGCTAGGCTAGGGTTTCTTCGTGTTTGCTTAGATGTAATGAAACTTAGATATTGATTATGGGTTGATTGTTTGTTTATAATTGTTGTGGATGAATGAATTCTATGTTAGGCTTAAGAAAACTGGCAGACTTTCAATTGGTAACTTGCTTGAACGTCTTAAGAAACATGATCGGATGTGTACTACGATTATTTGGTTATATTTAATGCATAAGTAACTTCCAAGGATGCCATGTTAGGAGCTTTTAATCGGCTCGACATAGGATTGAGGTAGAAGCTTATAGAGTTAGGGAAGATCGTACACGGCCCTACGAATGGTATTAAGGAATATAACCCGTCATTCATGCAATTGTAACAAACTAATCAACCTATAAAAGATAGCTAAGGAGTAATGAAATCTAAGTAAACACAATTTTCTCAGTATTTTTTACACCACAAATTAGTTTAAGTTTAGTTTATTTTATTTTGATTGCATCTTTAGTAATTGGGTTAGTTGACTAGCAACTAATTCCGCCAATTCCTTCCAAAACCGAGATTTTACTTGCTTTCATTTAAAATATAAAAATACAAAAAGAATCATCCCTCACCTCTAGACCTAGGTTTAGTGAGTTTTAACCATAGCGAACACTATTCTTTGAGTTGAACGATCAATCCCCCGGTGCTTGTCACTATATTATACTACAACGAACAGGTACACTGCCTGGTGGGGATTGCAAGCTTCTCAAGATCCCTTGACAGGTAAAACCTTTTGCGAGGGCGCAATTTCACGCATCAGTCGCATCACCATTCATCATCAAATCCATTACCAAACAGTCATAGTACAACAAAATCAAACACATATAGATATCTCACTTTATACAAACATACCTCACAATACACTTAAAAAAGAAAGAGTACATTACTTAAACTATGCACCAGAAACTAGTGCCAAAAACCCACCACCGCACACGGTGAGAGAAGGGGTTGGGGGGGGGGGGGGGGGGGGGGAAGGGGACCGCGTGCTAAACCTCACCATCACCGATGGGTTTGGTGACTGTTACGGGTGTTCTTATACTAGACACAATGGTGATAACACCTCTCACCGCTACATCAGTGTCACATTACCATTCAACACATCACTCCTCTTCTCACCTTTCAACATAATAGTCACCACCTCCTCACCTCCAAAAATACTCCACTTTATACATACTCCACAAAATACCTCACACACTCACAAAAAATAAATAAATAAATAAATAAAAATAGTGAGCACCCTCACCACTCACTCCTCTTTTTGTTTTGCTTCGCGCATGACCCAAGGGTTGTTAGAAATCAGGTAGGAAAATGATAAATCCTCCTACTTGATGTGCCTACGAATCCTCCTACTCATAGGATCCTGACAAGTGTCAAAATTGACGGTTTGGATGCAGAGAGAGAATGAGTGAGAAAAATATATATAATATTGTTGTGTATGTAGGAGGATTAGTATGAGGATATTGTAGGAGGCTTTAGCAATGCTCATCAGATAAAAGTAAAGGTTATGATGATAATAGTAGATATGGTCTCAATAGAAAATTGAGTGACTAGGGTATAATTACATTTTTGATTAAAATATTAATTAATCTCTTCTTAAAAACTAGTAATAAATTAATTTATGATTTGATTGGTTTTGGAAAATTCATAGAGGCGGCCCTCAGCTTGGTCCTTATAAGAGATATGAGACCTGTGTTTTCAACCTTCATACTAGAGCTGCACGTTCTCGACCGTTAAGCTAGAAACTTAGTGGCTAACTTATTTTGATTGTAAATGACTAAATATCAAATAAACTAAGAACAGATTCAATTCATTTGACACTCACATTATCACATTATCATAGGATAATAAGTTGTTATTATCAACTTGCAAGAAACAAACCTAAGATCTTAATCGCATTAAACAAAAACAAAACAAAAGAACATTCTAATATCTTGTACAAATATTAATCACAAGATCCAAAAGATGGTGGAAGGCAAACATCAACAACCCCACACCCTTTTGATTATTACTGTCAAAGGTACACAATTATTCTGAAGGTGCAGTTCTATAATGGAAGTTCTTCACCAAGATCCTGATACTCATAATTTCATAGGGATGTGTTATAAGTACCGCGGCCCACTCCTAACAACCAATACTCCTGGCTTATTCATGTTTATAATAAGGTAAAAACCATAAAATACTATCGTACTTTTAAAAATGTTCCAACTTGACCAATTTACTTTTTTATTGCGGACTTTACCAATGAACTTTCAAATTTTTAGCCGACTTGAACCAAATTTAGCTAAAAATTTGGTTAAAGTCGGCTAAAAATTTGAAAGTTCATTGGTAAAGTCGGCTAAAAATTTGAAAGTTCATTGGTAAAGTCCATAATAAAAAAGTAAATTGGTCAAGTTGCGACATTTTTGAAAGTACGATAGTATTTTATGGCTTTTACCCTTTATAATACAGCAGAACTTTTTTTTTTTTTTTTTTTTTAATCTATATGTGTTCCGTATTAACTTATTAAACTTTATATTTTCTGTTCCGTACTTTTAGTTTTATAATTTTTGATATTAAAAAAAAAAAACAATTAAAAAAAAAATGGGAGGGGGTGCCTTTTTAAGGGGAGTGGGGATATATATAAATCTTCCACAATTTCATTTCAGCCCTTTCATAAGGCTGCTAGTAATGGCGACCCTTGGTTGGGTTGGCCAGATGACAAGATGGAAATGCAAAGTTTTTGGCTATGTTAGGGGCTTTTATCGGGCTTGGTTTTTAAAATAAGCCGGCTAATTAAATAAGTCTCGTTTATTATAAGGCTTATGAAAGGGCTTATAAAATAAGCCGGCTAAAAACTTTAGCCTCATAAAAGAGGCTAAAAACTTAAGCCGGGGGCTTTTGAAGAATAAATTACTTATTCACCCACAAAAATATACAAAAACTCATTTAATTATGTCATTTTTAGTAATTTTACAATAATAAGCCTCAGCCCCAGCCTATTTGCCAAACAAGTTTATAAAAATACAAATTTTAATTTCGGCTTATAATATAAGCCTTAGCCCCAGCCCCATCTCCAGCCTATTTCGTCAAACATACCCTTTGTGTGTGAATTTTTTTTATTAGTTTTGCGGGGTATGTTTTTGTTGTAATCACGATTACCATACTATGAGCATTTAATCTTGCATTTGGTTGTAGAAAGAGAAGCTGAAGTGAAGCTAAAATTGCAGTCATAAAGTCACCGGTCACCATTAGTACTCGTCTAAGAATAACAAAAGTTTGACCAAAAAATCAACCTGATGCCAGCTATTAAAATGTATCCCACTTACAATACCATATACAGAATATGCAACCAAACTTACTAGCTAAAACTAAAACTTTTTAGATAAGTAAATGCAAACTTAGAAAGTTGGAAAATGTGTAGAAGAGTGTCTGATGATCAGCACAACACATTCCAAACATTTTTAGCTAAAATCATTTTGACAATCTATCCAACCCGATCGATCTTTACTTTTATGCCTTTAGACGGTTGACCGTGTCGACACCAAATATCAATGGTCTAGCTGGTTCATAAAAGTATAAGCGCAAACAAAGATACCAAAACTCAAATATGTTTCCTAGAAAAATTCGTAGTTGATTAAAATCAAAATTGTTAACAAATAACCCCAAAATAAAGTATAGCAGCTAAAAATGATATTTCCTGCTCAGGATAGTTTTTCTGCTTAAATAGTTACAATTTTCGGCTAAAATGGAACTTCTAGGTCTTTACAGCTGTCAGCGTTGGATAGATAGCAATGTTCATGTGCAAAAGGCTTGGCTGGTTCTAGTTACAACTTTTGTTCCACAGCCTGCATGAAAAGCAATCAATAAGATCATTTAAACAAGTGTTATGATATAGTATTTGGATGTGGTTTTGCTGTCAGGTTGTTACAGTTTGGCAAATTCTAATAATTCTAAAAACTAGTAGACAAACTTACCAAAAGATCTCATTTCTATATTCAAACCTTTGATCTGATAATACAGTATATATTTTCATATGAAGTTTCTAGTAACAAATTATTGAGAAATTTAACAAAGTTCAAATGATATACCTTTTTTCACAATTTATTGATAACAAAATATGTTGAAGTCTTTAAAAAGGGATAGATAAATATTTAGTTTTCTGTTGAACAATCATTTTGTTGCAAAGGTACTCATTATAGGTTACTTTAAGTAGCTATCAGCAGTTTGACAACATATATGCAAAACACCAGTAAGCTAACTGTCTAATTCCTAGCATTATGAACACCCTATTATATTTGTTGCGACAAGAATATATGGCGAAATTAAACCTAAGACACTCACCTAAACCATTGGCTTCAGAATTCTTCAGAATCCGGAGCCTTTTGCAGGTGCCGATAAACATCCTGCATGCATACATTAACTTAGTATTGATTCATAATGGTCCAATAAATGTAAAAAATATGACCAAGAAACAGAACGCATAGTGCTTACTGCCAAGGGACATCCCCAAGAAGCATCCAGTCACCATCTTTGTCCAAATAAGTAACAACATATTCTGAACTGTGCAAAAAGTCCTTCTGTTTCGTCTCACTCTGCTTTTCATTCCTAGGAGCCCCTTGAGATTCATATTCACCTGAAACATAGAAACACCAGGCATACCTGTGTTAAGTTTTACGATATAAGAAATTATAGGTTAAGTTTTGATCTACGATATAAAAACTAAACGATTCTAGGTTACATTTTCATTTGAAAGGTAAAAAGTTTGCCTTCTCTAATATAAAGATTGTATATTTAGGAAGTAGTAATGATAAGTAAACGGAACAGAAGATGCATAAAACACTCTATAACCTATTATGAAACAGCTGAACATCTCCTCAAGGGCAGAAGTCAATCCTTGATATCCATAATATGTGCTCAAGTCAACTTTCCTTAGATACGCTGCACCATCCATACTGACTTTCACCAAAAGGGAACGGACCACTGCTGCTTTCGGCCCAGTAGGAATTGTGTTCTTCCTAAACGAAGACCTTATAGGAGGCCAACCAACAACCTGTTCCCTGCCGCACACGAAAAAAAGGTCAATCCTTTTCTAATAATCAGGTTTTACTTCTTGTCAAATAATTGTCATTCTTTAGAACTTACTTGTGAGTAGGGAGACTGTTTCTGTTATGTGCTGCATTTGAGTGGTTTTGTGTGGTGTCATTAGCAGCAGAAGGGCTTTCTTGAATTGAAGAAGGGTCGAGCTTTGATCGGAGCATTCCCTGCATGAACAATGGTTTCAATGTCAAAAACCCATAATTTGAACTTGAGGTTAGTAATATTCAAATTCTTGTAAGCAAGTGCTTAGTGCTGGTATTGATTGTCACAGCAAAATGTTTGAACGCAAGATATTCAAGATTTAGAAGTTTTACACCAAAGAAAACTATGTACAAACTTTGTACATAGTTTTGTGATACTATACCTTCTTTTACTGCAACTTCCAAGGGGCAATTACAAAATTTCACTGACAAACAAAATTACAAAATTTCACAACAAACAGAATTTCTGACATATTCTAGGATAGGAGGCATCAGGTATGTTATGTTTCAAAGTAACCACAGTAGTGTACCAAATTTACACCATAGGAAAGAATGAAAGAAATACAAACCTCGTTATCAGAAAACCCTCTTTTGCTTCCGGTAACAACGGATTGAGGTGAGAACAAAGGAAAAAGAGGCTTCTCGTCGATTTTTGGTGAGGTCAGTAAACTAAGTTCAGTGTTCCTCTCGGGTGAGTGTGATCCAGGAAGCCCGAGCCTGAGTTCAGTAGCCTTAAAATTCATGCTGAAATTAACATCTACTGAAGAAGGTGACATTGTGCAACTGCCCACGGAAGAACATTCTGATAATCCCATGTAATTCCGCTCCCTAAGATCATACACACAATCTGTAGAAAGTGATGAAGAAGTCAATAAGTTGACTGTGCTTTGACTTTCCTCTTCTCTCACGCCATCATGTGGTGGATGCATTGTGATCAATTATTAAAAACCGTATCTTTTCACCTGTTTAATATATAAACATTAGAATCTTGATCAATCACATTTTTTCATTGAAGCATTTCATGAGGGTAACGAACCAATCCAAATGGAGATCAATGCATACATATAAAAAAGGACAATAAGCTAATCCAAACACTTTCTAGAAAATCTGAGTACTTCATAAACAAACCAATCCAAATGGAGATCGATACATACATATCAAAAAAGACAAAAAGCTAACCCAAACACTTCCTAGAAAATCTAAATACTTCCTAAACAAGTTCTTACTAACGCTTCTTAAAGGGTTAAAAACGTGTTTTGATAATACACCTTAAACGGTGTGTTATCAAGACAGAATAAGCTCTTTTCAATAAGCATAGCCAAACACCCCCTTAAGAAACAAATAACAATAATTTTATGCATTTTCAAAATTGAGTAACTTACATTTTCAATTTTGATACTGCTTGACTTCAAATTTACCATCACAAACAAATCACTCAAGTTGCAAAATATATATATATATATATATATATATATATATATATATATATATATATATATATATATATATAAAGAATAAGCCTGACGAGCGTTTTTGTTCAAATTGGCAAGCACCGCACTTCTTTTCGCATTAATATATATATATATAATAAGCCTGACGAGCGTTTTTGTTCAAATTGGCAAGCACCACACTTCTTTTCGCATTTGTCCTTTTTTTTTTTTTTTTTTTTTTTTTTTTTTTTTTTTTTTTTTTTTTTTTTTTTGAGCAAACATTTGTTCATAACTGTTCAATCTTGCAAGATATAGTACTTTTCAAAGCATTTAATGGTTTGATTGTACACATGAAAAAACAAGAAACTATTCAGTTAGGTCAAATAGTCACTCAAAAAGGATAAACACAAAAATAACCAAATTAACTTCACCTAGAAATTACCCCCAAATTCCCAACAAGCAAAACCCGTAATCATGTTCTACATATACAAAACACTTAATTTAAGTTAAAACCTTAAACCCTTTCTAAAGGTAAAACACATACATTATCACTAAATTTTACTAAAATTTAAAAGATCTAGCAATAACATTACATTAAACTAACTACTACAAACAATACCCAATCCCGCCAGAGCGGTGTATGGTAGAGCTACAATGTAGACACATCGTACCAGGGACGGAACCAAGAAGCAATTTGACCGGTGCATTTACTTGAAATTATACAAAACGAGGAACACTACTTTTTTGGAGCAAGTGCTTTTAGTAAAAATTGAAGTTTTTCACAAAAATTAACACTATGACGCAAAATTCCATACGTGTGCCGGGACCCAACGTGGTTCCGTCCCTCCATAATACCCCCTACCCAAAGTAAACACGTGAGCAGGGAGACTTATCAGTGTATTACATTACGTTAAACTAAGTAACTAACTAAAACAATATAATATTTTTCATTAAAAAAGTTACCAATGATTTTACTAATACTGCACAGCAAACCCACAAAGAAAGAAAAAAAATTTAACAAAAAACATATAATAACCAAATAATATGAAGAATTAAAAAAAAAAAAAAAAAAAAAAAAAAAAAGGCTGAAACTTTTTATATCTAAAGTTGAACTACTGCATTTTTTAAAAACTTTATACAAAAAATGAAAAGTTACCTAACAAAGCTTTTTCGAGAAGTGGGTATGACAGTTAACGGAGAAACGACAATGGTGGTGGTTGTGGCGGCGCGTGTAGTTCAGATTCGGAGTGAGAGTGGTGAATATAAATTAAGGGTACTTCATTGTGTTGGGAGAAAGGAACAAAAGGTTATTGGTTGTCTGATATGAGACACAATGCCGATATTTATAGTGTGAGAAAACCGTGTGTTTGGGATTGTGTTTTTTTTGGACATGATTTTGTGAAATCAATCCCTAGTATATATTACTCGGTGTAAATAACTAAATATACAGTATTTTTCTTCTGAAGTCAAAAGATCCTACAAAAGTATAAATAAAGTTTGATCTTAAGATAATTGTGTATGTGTGGAAAATATATGGGTATGTTTGTTTATCGACTATAACAGATTTTGCTATATCTTAATCTTAACTACTTATAATGTAAAAATGGTCAAAGTAAGACTCTTCAATTGCAAAACTTATGATAGAAGCTTCATAAAAGTCGGCCCGCCCAGTTGTAAACAACCAGCCTTCCCATAAACCTTATACCGACTGATTCACACAAAAAACTCAAACCCAACTTCATTCAAAAATACCTAAGCCTCCATCATCACCAGATAATCGCAAGTGTTTACAGCTTCGATTCTTCAAGAAACTAATCATAGAAAATGATATTGTTTTCTCAATTCAAACGAGTAATTTTTGTTATGATCAGGTTCTCAATCTTCTCTTTAATTTTCTTACGCTTTGATTTATCTTGAGTTTTTTTATTTGATTTTTTTAATAGAATTGATCAAATTCGAGTTGGATGTGCAATATATAATTTTATTCTTTTGCCAGACAACAAAATTGTTAAAACCCATGGAAATTAGTTATTACCGTAATGTAATCGTTGCTTACTAATGTTAGATGATGTTGCGTTTTTATCCAACTGCTAAAGAATCACTAAAAATTGCTGATCATCTTTTGTAAATGAAGCTTCAAACATTTACTTGACTAATTTGTTTTGAGAATATGAAAAATCACACCTTGAATTTTCTGTAAGTCAACTTTGGTCAAACTGCAAAATTGGCAAATCACAAGATGACCAACTCGCTAACTCACCAACTCGCTGAATCACCAACTCGCTGGAATCACCAACTCGCTACTACTGATCAACTCGCTGAGACAGATCAACTCGCTGAAACTGATCAACTTGCTGGAACTTATCAACTTGCTGATACTTGTCAATCCGCTACCCTGATCAACTCGCTGAAATAATAGGACAGAAATGTCACTGGTATGAAACTCCACACGCTGGTATTATACCCAGAAATAGCAAAACGCCAAATCTCTGCCTCAACTCTCTAACCAAACCTGTCAACCCTCTACTTAGATTTGTCAACTCGCTGGTATGAAACTCCACACGAATTACCTCCAAAGTCCACGAAAATGATGAAGTGACTTAACCAAGAGTTACACACGATGCCTACAACACTTCTAGATACGAAAGTACAAGTAAAATACCAATAATCAACACCAAACGAGATCAAATGAATGAGAAAACCACACAGCTACTTCGAATCCAAACTAAACACACAAACCAAGCAATAAATCCGAGCATACCACGAATCCTAGGATAGAACCATGGCTCTTGATACTAATTGTAGTATACTCATAATCTTAACATATATGGTACTTGTGTTTAATGGATCGAATTAAGAAGAAAGAAAGAATAAGAAGATGAAGTTTAGAGAGAGAAAGAGAGTTGGGAGTTCTAGAGAGAGAAAATGAGAATGTATTAGATTGGTGAATGAGAAGCTCCAACCCTCTCCACATGTGGAGAGGGGTATTTATACTAAACTACAAACGCCCACACCCAGGCTGTGGATCAGGTATACAGTGGGTAAAGACCCGTCCTTCTTCCACGGTGTTACTTAAACTAATACTAACTAACTAATATATATACTAACTACGAGCTAACTTAATGCTATTACAATAATTAGGTGACCGAGACTTTTACAGGAATATTTGTATTCCTAACACAAGGACTCTTGGTTAATAATCCTTAGGAAGAGTTGAGGTGTTTTAGTATTTGTTTAAGGGTAGCTTAGGGGAGGTTAGGGTGGCTTGGTGTTGGTGTTTGGTTACTGATTGCTCAATTTAGTATATATATAATAAGTATCGAGGAAATCCGCAAGAAATACGGATTACCCGAGTCGTATCCCAACGAAGGTTAAATGGAATCGTGAAATTCGATTCGCCAAATCGTGTCGTGAAAAGTGGAAAAGTGAAAATTGTGAATGAGAAATTCAAATAATGAAAATAAGCAGAAGGTACAAGCTATGTATGCACAAGTTATGTAAATCTAAAAACGGAAATTCAAACGCGATAAAAACGTAATCGTACGAATTAAAAACGTAACTATTTATGAAAAATGATCCTAAAAAATATGAAATAAATTTCTAAAAATCTTAATCAACTAAAAATAATTTTGAGAAAAAGAAAAATATTTTTTTTTACTTTTTATTTATTTTCTATGAATTTATTTCTAATTTTGTAAGTTTAAAATGAATTAAAAATAAGAGAAAATAGGAAAATAATGTGAAAAATACAAATTAAGTTCTGAAAAATCTAAAATAACTAAAAAGAAATTTCTAAAATATTTTTGGATTTCTTCAAGCTTTTTCTGATTTTTTTATTGATTTTTATTTATTTAAAAAGTATTAAAAATGATTAAAAACTAAAATAAAATAGGAAAAATAGCAAAAGAACTCAGAAAAATAAGAAATTTTCAGGAAAATTCTAAAATTGTATTTGTAACTGAGGAAAAATAGAAAAAGTAGAAAAATCAGTAGAAAAAGTGCTAATGTCTTAAAAAGCAGTTGTGAATAAGTGCTTATTAATAAGCACTTATCCACAAAATGTCTAAAAGCTACACAGAAGATTCACAGTACTCAATTAAGCTCAAACACACTGAAATCAGACCAAATATGAAACAGAATACTCAAATGGAACAATTAAGCAGTTTATATAAGCACTAGGATAAGCAGAATTAGTTACAATTTAATCCAGAAGCTCAAGATCAATGAAATACACTACCACAAGCTCCATTACACTAAAATATAACAATCAAACTTAGAATTGGAACTGAAATTCACAACTGCAGTCCTAAGGTAATTTCAGCAACAAGCATTTAACACCTATTTTGCAGAACCAAATAAGCAGTTCAATAAGCTCTAATGTAGAATATTATGGGGGCAAAAGCTCAATGGAACTACTGAGATTCTAAAAACACTAAAAGCCCCATGAGAAGCTATCAACTGCTACCCTAATTTAAGCTGAGTACAGGTCCCGATTGAAATTACTTTGCTGAATCAGTTGACTATTAAATGGCATATGAACTTTGACTAACTTCACTTTCAATGACTTAGATCATACCCTAGATGTATACTAATGATGTTTAAGCATAAAAATTATAATCAAACACTTAAAACTCAACTAATCAATGATAACAACTAATTCAGATGACAAAAATGCAAGTAAAAATGAACTAGATAGCTAATTTTGACTTTAATGATAAAACCTATCAATATTAAGCAACTACTAACCTATATTATCCTAAATGAGACTATGTATGAAGAAGTTACCACAAATAATCAACACTAACTCCTAGTAACTAGCAGATCCAAACAGTCCTTTAACTACCAATCTAACTAATTAATATGAAGTAACTAAATCTTAAAGCAATCCAAACCACCAATTCAAAACAATTTATGAATCAACAAACCTAATGTAACTCAGAAACATAGAAATCAGATTCAAACTACAATTATAAACTAAGTATGCAGTGATAAACTAAAAATCAAAAAGAGAACTTACTAAATCAATCCCAGCTGAACAGGGATGACATTTGAACTCAAGCTTATCTTTAATAGGCTCCACTAACACCAGAAACCATGGATCTAACCACAGTAAACCCATAAATCATCATCATTAAATTTCGTTGACTTTCATTGACCAGATGCTCATGAATCAATTTAAACAGAAACTAAGCTACAAAACTCACTACAAGCTATGATTAAGCTTGAATGAGCTTATGAGACAGAAAAAATAGCTTTTGAACCAGCAGATAACATAAAGTGAGCTTCAAGTAAAACAAGATAAAAATTGAGAGTGAACTATGAAATTATATTGATACTAAAAACTGAGTTACAAAGCTTGAAAGATAAAGAGACAGGAATTATAAGCTAAAAACAAGCTAAAGCTAATACTAATTAAGCTAATTTTCTCCTAAGCTACACTAAAATACCCTCCCCCTAATAACTAACAGCTTCTAATGTGAGGTGTGAAGGGGCTTTTATATCTGAGCTCAGGAGCTTCTAGACCTTTAGGAAGGCTCTGGAACTTATAATGCTGACCATTGATCATTCTTATCTTGATTATCATCAATCCGTAGCCCTTGATCAAAGTATGAGGTGTTTCCTCCAATAGGATGCAGCCATTTAGCCCATGTGGCATTCCTTTTGCGCCATTCCTTGCCAGGGTGTCAGAAAGCTTCTAGAAGTACTTGTGTACGGGTAAAAAGGGTGGAAGCAGGGTAAATGGGGTTGAAGGAGGATGAACAGTAAAACAAGGCGCGTTTGGTATTTTTATTATTTTGACTATTTTTTGGGATTTTGACCTGGTTAAGTAATAGGTGGGTACGGGTTTAGTTTATGGACCGGGTTAAGTAATATAGGATAGTGGCTTTGGTTGTGAAAAAGTTGTAGGTTTTGTGATGAGATTGGGCTGAGTAATAAAGGGATGGGTATTGTGTTAAATAAAAGGTTATGTTTTAGTAGTAAAAGGATTTACTGCCAAGGACTATTTATGCCACTTTTGTAATTTGAAGGACCAATCTTGACAAATTTGCAAAGTACTTCCAAGGACTATCTTTGACAATAACGAATCTTCAAGGATTAGTTTTGACCAATTGAGCTCCAATATTTGGTCCGGACTTGAAAATAGCTTTCCGGGCCTCGGCTTTATGTTCCTTTCCATTTCTCGTGCTCGTGTTGTTGTTTTCTCATTGATTTTTCGTCCAATTCTATTATATCCGTACCTGCACAATTATAAACACAAAACAACATATTTTTGGCATTTAAAGTCTGTTTTTGGTCATTTTGGTCCGGTTTTGGTCTTATAAAAGGTGTGTAAATTAATACACACCAAAATCCCCTCGACTAAAGTATTGTCGTGCCCTCACGCAATGTGATCAAATCACGCTTTTGGGATAAATAATTTCATAACTCTTCCTACTAACGTTGAAAAGTAGCAAGGAGGTTCAAAAGAAGTTACAAAATCATTTTTCCCGGAAACGCTCCGTTTTCCAATTTTTATTCCTTATTCCACTTTTTACTACTATTTTTGGATTTTTCTCACTTTACTCTTTTGACGGTTTGTTGAACTTTCATTATTTTTCAATAATTTTTAGGGTCAAAGAGTAGAAACACTTCTCATGGAAATATGACCATACGGATAAAAATCGTCATCCTTGATTTTTCACAAGCCCCCAAACTAAGCGTACAAACGAGATCACAACATCTCTACAAGTTAGATGCTAACACTACTCATAAAAGTTACTTGTGGAAACCTCTTACTCCCATGTCCTAAGTTTTGTATCTCAAAATTTTACTTTTGTTGAGAAATGAATTGCTTCATATTTTCTCGTTTCAATACTTTTTAGTTCGATAGAGATACCAAGTTTAAACACTAAGTAGTTTTTCATTTTCTCTCAAGAACCACTGCAATAAAAATTCGGTCCACATCAAGGAATTTGGGTACATACAATCTCAAAGATAAGTTGCGGAGTACTACACGTGCACCTCATGTGTCCAATTCAGAATCATCCACATGCACCTCACGTGCCAACAACTTTTATAACACTTAAGCTCTTATTCGATACAACTTTCACTTTTCATTTTTTTTTTTCATTTTTCATTTATCACTTTTCATATTTTTCATACTTTTCTTTTTTACTTTTTTTTCATCAATGGAAGCTTATCGGGTAGCTCCAAAACCACATACATAATCAACTTTTGACTTTTGATTTTTTGATTTTTGCTCTTATTTTTTTTTGATGTTCCTTGATATGCACCCAACTTCTAAAGAAAAGATTCTTTTAAGAAAGTAAGAAACTAAATATTATCCAAACCTAAATACCACTAATTAACCTAGAACATCTATTATATATCGGTGTGCAATCTTATGGGAGCAAAAAGCCACAAGTACCTCTTATGAGCTCTAAAGAGAACCAACTACTCCACGTTTAGCATCTAACTTCTAAATAAACTCTATCATCTCTCGCTCTTCGCAATTTAAGATTCCAAATAATGAAACCAGCGAATGCTTAGCCGATAATCAGCCACACATATATAAAGTCAGATACGGAAACTTGCAAATTCTAGAAAAAGAATTCGCGTTTTCTAGCTCCTTATGTAAAAGACTAGCGAAAGCTTTTAAGTTGCGCATGTATAAAGTCAAGTACGGGAACTTGCAGATTCTTAAGAAAGAATTCGCATTTTATAGCTCCTGGTGTACAAGACTAGCACAAGCTTATATGATTACCATTGGTTAAGGGAACAAGCTAGGGCTCAACACACCCGGTCAAGTCAAAATATTTATTCCTACTCTCGCCAGCTGGAAAGTCAACAAGGTGTCAAAACACTTATTCAAACTTTATTATATTTTTTCACAACTTTTTCAACTTTTCTCATTTTTTTGTGCTTTTTCATGACATTTTCATTCATTTTTCTTCAAAATTTTCATTTTTTTTTTAATTTTTGAGGAAAAATGGGGTTGCGAGAGTTCACAGCAAAGTGCAAGGTAAAAATCAGATCGAAAGATCACCCCCAACTAAAACGAAACATTGTCCTCAATGTTTAAAAGGTAAGGGTTCTCCTACATAAATCTAAGGCCGTTTATTAATTATGCCAAAAGATAAATGTTAGTCGATAAGATTAAGATATATGGATAAGCAACGAATGATGAAACTCGAGTGGAGAAAGGAAAACACGACGAGCACGAGAGTCTTTATTATTCGGGTAAATCCTGGACATTCACAAACAACCACGAAACACAAGAAAATGGAAGAGGTAGCCCTCCTCACGTCACATTAGAAAGAAAATAGAAATTTAAGAAGATGAATGATAAGCATGGGGTGCCTCCCACGAAGCGCTTATTTTATATCGAGTCGTATAGCTTAGACTCGCCCCGAATTCATTTAATCTTGGGGAAGTAAATTGAATGGACACCCGGCATGAAAAACGGAGATGCCGGGGTCAAAGACGGTATCCTCACTCTCGGTGGAGTGAAAAAGTGAAGAAATGAGGGGATAAGTAAAGAATGGGTGAAACACACGGATGGTAAAAGCATAAACATCATCAGAATCATGGGTGGGTTGGGTGGGTAAAATATCAAGCACGGGATCATCATGATCATAAGTCTCGTCCACCACTCCAATAATAACTTCATTAATATCGAACTCAAAATCTACTTCTGGTGGTTTCGCGGGTGGACGAGAAGATGGTAAATCAAAGAGAATCGAGTCGGTATTAGGAAGTAAATCATCATTACGTATTTCTTCAGTAAGCACGTTTTCTCGAAGGTCATTTTTGTCATTTTCTATACCCGAAGAAGAAATGATATGGGAAAGTTCATCGGAGAACTTCTCGTGAAGAGAATCAATCAAATTATGTGAATCCTAAACCTCGGGCTCCATTTCGGACTCATCACAAGGAATATCGAAGATTGGATTATCAAGAGTCAATTCCAAATTGAAATCAAATAACGGATTTGTGAAAGTTATATTGAATGTTTCGGAAACTCTTGGAACAAGGTCATCAATATCTTTAGGATGAACGAATTCAACTTCGTTTTCTACATTATTCTCTTCTTCTAAGCTGATGAGCTCAGAAGGTACTTCATCCACGTAATCGATGTCTCCACAAGATAAAGGTTCATCATTGTCGGAATCGGAGAACATCTCAACACTAATATTCGGATTTTCGAGAGGAGATAAGTCACACTCTTCAGCCGTATCAAAATCATGTTTCACAAAATCGGTTAAAGAATCCTCGAGCTCGGGCTCCAAAGGATCTGATGGCTTATCTTCAACAATTTCAGAATCACCATTAGAAATTTCCCCGGACTCACTTGGGATTGGGACGAGGTTCTCAACACTAGACTTATTGAATTCGTCCGATTCCGGTGCCGGAGTAGTGTTTAGATGCTCGTCCCCCATTTTTAGAGAGCCCTCGGGTTCTACGGGAGAAACAACGGAAGCTTTGTGAGGATTAAGAATGATCGTAATTTTCTCATCATTGTCGTCGGAATCATAGTAAATAAAAGATTTATAAGGATTAGACGCTCTCTCTTCAGCAAGTAACTCTGCAATAGACTTCTCACGAGGCTCGGGAGTATAAGTTTCACGATTAGCCACCAACTCTCGTACCTTCTCGATAAGGGATTTCATTTCATCAATAAATTCATCCAGAACATGAAACATGTCGGGAGTTTGTGGGGGTTGGTTAAAACCATGAGAATCGTAACATGAATTCGGCTCATAATAAAAATTTTCAAACTATCCCCCACAATTTTCAAAATTTGATTAACTTTGGAATGAATCACCATTGTATATGGTACTTGCTCATAAGATGTTGAAAAAGTAGATTGAAATCGTTTTGAGGATAATTATCAAAACTCGAATCACAAGCGTAAGACGTTTCAGCACTTGGGGCGTAGCACATACAATTGATGTATCCACATTGATTACAAAAACATTGTCCACAAGGTACTCCTTCTTCGGAAGGATTTCCACAATTAAAACAAGTGAACGGAGGCGGCGGTAGTGTTGGATAGTAATTGGGAACGTTTTGAAGGATTGATCTTTGAACATACGCGGGAGAATTACAAAACCAACAAACTCCATCATGAATATCATTACCACATTGTTCGCACGTACCCCAAACACACGAACCTTCAAAGAACGGTTCTCCACACTTAACACAAATCGGATCCATAAGAATTAAACATATAAGGAAGAAAGTGAATGTATTATCGGTTTAGAGGGTTAAAGAAGATTAATCAAACAATAAGAGGATAAGAAGATTATTTTTGGTTTTTCGTATCATAAAAACAAATCAAAATAAAAGTGAAAATCAAATATGAAAAAGAAAATATTTTTGGATTTTTATTATTTATTGAAAAACAAATCACAAACTTTTATTATTATTATTTTTTTTATTTTAACCGTTACGTTAATCGTAATTGTTTCCTTCAAAACTACTCGCGATGAGACGGGAAAGAATAATTTTCCCGCTTATTAGGTTGTAGAATCAAAGTAATCCAATTAACAATTAATTTCACGTGTTCTTATGTTGGTAAGCTTATTTGGTTTACAACGCCCCCTCTTCCACGAAGGAGTCGAGGCTATAACTTTCTTTTTGTATTTTTGAAAACACTTTAGGAAAAGTGTTTTTGTTTTTTCAATTTTTATATTTTTATTGCAAATATTCACAAGATAAGAGGAAGCTTTTTCAAAACACGATTTTTCAAAACGAAATTCAAAACTCACTTCAAACCTTCCCCGGCAACGGCGCCAAAAATTGATTGCTCAATTTAGTATATATATAATAAGTATCGAGGAAATCCGCAAGAAATACGGATTACCTGAGTTGTATCCCAACGAAGGTTAAATGGAATCGTGAAATTCGATTCGCCAAATTGTGTCGTGAAAAGTGGAAAACTGAAAATTGTGAATGAGAAATTAAAATAATGAAAAAAAATGATGAAATAAGCAGAAGGTACAAGCTATGTATGCAAAAGTGATGTAAATCTAAAAACGGAAATTCAAACGCGATTTTAAAAACGTAATCGTACGAATTGAAAACGTAACTATTTATGAAAAATGATCCTAAAAAATATGAAATAAATTTCTAAAAATCTTAATCAACTAAAAATAATTTTGAGAAAAAGAAAAATATTTTTTTTACTTTTTATTTATTTTCTATGAATTTATTTCTAATTTTGTAATTTTAAAATGAATTAAAAATAAGAGAAAATAGGAAAATAATGTGAAAAATACAAATTAAGTTCTGAAAAATCTAAAATAACTAAAAAGAAATTTCTAACATATTTTTTGATTTTTCCAAGCTTTTTCTGATTTTTTATTGATTTTTATTTATTTAAAAAGTATTAAAAATGATTAAAAACTAAAATAAAATAGGAGAAATAGCAAAAGAACTCAGAAAAATAAGAAATTTTCAGGAAATTTCTAAAATTATATTTGAAACTGAGGAAAAATAGAAAAAGTAGAAAAATCAGTAGAAAAAGTGCTAATGGCTTAAAAAGCAGTTGTGAATAAGTGCTTATTAATAAGCACTTATCCACAAAATGTCTAAAAGCTACACAGAAGGTTCACAGTACTCAATTAAGCTCAAACACACTGAAATCAGACCAAATATCAAACAGAATACTCAAATGGAACAATTAAGCAGTTTATATAAGCACTAGGATAAGCAGAATCAGCTACAATTTTATCCAGAAGCTCAAGATCAATGAAATACACTACCATAAGCTCCAATACACTCAAATATAACAATCAAACTCAGAATTGGAATTGAAATTCACAACTGCAGTCCTAAGGTAATTTCGGCAACAAACATTAAACACCTATTTTGTAGAACCAAATAAGCAGTTCAATAAGCTCTAATGTAGAATATTATGGGGGCAAAAGCTCAATGGAACTACTGAGATTCTAAAAACACTAGAAGCCCCATGAGAAGCTATCAACTGCTACCCTAATTTAAGCTGAGAACAGGTCCCTATTGAAATTACTTTGCTGAATCAGTTGACTATTAAATGTCATATGAACTTTTACTAACTTGACTTTCAATGACTTAGATCATACCCTAGATGTATACTAATGATGTTTAAGCATAAAAATTATAATCACAAACTTAAAACTCAACTAATCAATGATAACAACTAATTCAGATGACAAAAATGTAAGTAAAAATGAACTAGATAGCTAATTTTGACTTTAATGATAAAACCTATCAGTATTAAGCAACTACTAACCTATATTATCCTAAATGAGACTATGTGTGCAGAAGTTACCACAAATAATCAACACTAACTCCTAGTAACTAGCAGATCCAAACAGTCCTTTAACTACCAATCTAACTAATTAATATGAAGTAACTAAATCTCAAAGCAATCCAAACCACCAATTCAAAACAATTTATGAATCAACAAACCTAATGTAACTCAGAAACACAGAAATCAGATTCAAACTACAATTATAAACAAAGTATGCAATGATAAACTAAAAATCAAAAAGAGAACTTACTAAATCAATCCCAGCTAAACAGGGATGACATTTGAACTCAATCCTATCTTTAATAGGCTCCACTAACACCAGAAACCATGGATCTAACCACAATAAACCCATAAATCATCATCATTAAATTTCGTTGACTTTCATTGACCAGAAGCTCATGAAACAATTTAAGCAGAAACTAAGCTACAAAACTCACTACAAGCTATGATTAAGCTTGAATGAGCTTATGAAACAGAAAAAATAGCTTTCAAACCAGCAGATAACATAAAGTGAGCTTCAAGTAAAACGAGATAAAAATTGAGAGTGAACTATGAAATTATATTGATACTAAAAACTGAGTTACAAAGCTTGAAAGATAAAGAGACAGGAATTATAAGCTGAAAACAAGCTAAAGATAATACTAATTAAGCTAATTTTCTCCTAAGCTACACTAAACTACCCTACTCCTAATAACTAACAGCTTCTAATGTGAGGAGTGAAGGGGCTTTTATATCTGAGCTCAGGAGCTTCTAGACCTTTAGGAAGGCTCCGGAACTTCTAATGCTGACCATTGATCATTCTTATCTTGATTATCATCAATCCGTAGCCCTTGATCAAAGTATGAGGTGTTTCCTCCAATAGGATGCATCCATTTAGCCCATGTGGCATTCCTTTTGCGTCATTCCTTGCCAGGGTGTCAGAAAGCTTCTAGAAGTACTTGTGTACGGGTAAAAAGGGTGGAAGCAGGGTAAATGGGGTTGAAGGAGGATGAACAGTAAAACAAGGCGCGTTTGGTATTTTTATTATTTTGACTATTTTTTGGGATTTTGACCTGGTTAAGTAATAGGTGGGTACGGGTTTAGTTTATGGACCGGGTTAAGTAATATAGGATAGTGGCTTTGGTTGTGAAAAAAGTTGTGGGTTTTGTGATGAGATTGGGCTGAGTAATAAAGGGAAGGGTATTGGGTTAAATAAAAGGTTAAGTTTTAGTAGTAAAAAGATTTATTGCCAAGGACTATTTATGCCACTTTTGTAATTTGAAGGACCAATCTTGACAAATTTGCAAAGTACTTTCAAGGACTATCTTTGACAATAACGAATCTTCAACGATTAGTTTTGTAATACTCCGTAAAATCCCATGTCATTTATTAATGCTAGTTGTCGATACTATTCTAACCTAAGCCATTTTTGCGGGCTAATTTGAAATTTTTATATGAGACACCATTTGTTTGACACCCGATTACTTTGGTCACTATTTGTTTGACACCCGATTTCTTTGGTCACCGTATGTTTGTCACCTGGTATCACCTGATTGTCACTCTTGGATGTCACCCAATGAGGTTAACACCGGTAACTCCCACTTGCGACCCAACACCTTGGAAAGACACCGATATATATATATATATATATATATATATATATATATATATATATATATATATATATATATATATATATATATATATATATATATATATATATATATATATATATTAATTATTACGTAACTACTATCACACTAAGTATATATATAAGTATATATACCTAGGAACGACACCGTTTATGTTTATATGGACTACACGAATCGACACCGACACCGACACCGATACCGAAACTAAAGTTACGAGAGCACTAGTCACCGACACTATATTATTTTGCTTTGGGCCGTGTACCACCCTAAGCCCAAGTTTCTTTTTCTTTCTTTGCTCGCTGCTGGGCCAAAACAACCATAAGCCCAAATCCATTCTTGTTTTGTTTTCGTTTGGGTTGAGTATTTCACAAGCCCAAGGGTTGCTTATGTTTTCTTTTGCGTAGCATGGCTGTTTTCGAATTGCCTTGTGATACAAATCACTCAACGAGCACAACTTGTGCTTCTCATATTCATGCCTCGTCAAATTTCTTTCTTGACCTATACTTACCACAAGCGAAACACCACTAAACCAAACCAAACCTCTCGTATTTTCTTTTTCTCTCTTTGGTTCCCCCTAAACTCGACACAAAACCTACCCATGCATCACACTTGCGTGTGAGATCAACCAAAACAAGACACCAAGCCGCCCTACATGTAACCTATTGAACTAGTTAGACTCTTGGTTTAAACCATTACACCCTAAGTTTCCTTAACCATTGGATCAAGTGTTTCTTTAACCCATAACACAAAACACCTTTCAAATAAACAAACCATACAAGTACTATCACATGTTCCCCTAAACTACCTTAACCTAGTACTAAACTAATCCACAAATTCATCATAGCCTCCAAAGACTACCAAATTCGACTTGACATCTCCCAAAGACTAGAGACAAGAGTGTCTTGTTTCGAATGATACTACAAGGACCAAGTCACATGCTAAAACTCACTAACTACCTAACTTTCACTATAAAAACCCGCATTTAATGCATTTTATCTCACACTTTCAAGTTTCACAAGATCTCATATCACAAACACTCCTTTCTTTCTTTCCTACTTGCTGTCGAGACCAAGGAAGGCACACACGAAGGTTTTGGGTTAAGAACTACTTGTGTAACACATATTTTGGAACGAGGGTGATGAGGCGAAAAATGATCCGTTTTTAGGGGGTCATTTAAGCTCGGAATTGAATTTATTTGATCAAATATTGCCCTAAATCGTTTCTTTTGTGATTTTAGGTACTTTTGGAGTGAATTCTGGAAAAGGAAGCATTTCGAACGTTTTTGGAGCATAAAAGTAAAGACAATGGCAAAGTCTTAATTTTCCTTGCTGGGAACAGTACTTGACAGCGTCACAAATTTCTTAATGACGGAGTCAAGAGGAAAAACAAGAGGTGAAGAGTATGGATTCCATGACGGTCCAGAACACTTTTGCATTAGGGCGTGACGGCGTCACCAAGGCCGTCATGACCCCTTAACACGTGACGGCCCAGAGGAGAAATGCTCTTAACGGCGTCAGATCTGGATCTAGGCAATCCAATTTTATTATGGGCGGCGGGTTGACGGCGTCAGAATTTTCTTCTTGACGCCGTCACCTTAGGAAATCTATATATAGTCTTTGTAATTTTCATTAAAAAAAAAAGAGGACAATTTTAGGGACGACTTGAATAAACCCTAGCTCGACTTTTACAGTATTTTCAAGGGTTTTCACCCCTTGAAACCTTTCATGTTCAATTAAGATAAGTATCCTTTCAATTCATTCAATATGTCTATGTGTTGTTTGAATATATCTTACGCTTGTCTTGATTTTAACATGCTAGGCTAGATCTCTTGTGTGTTTGCTTAGATGCAGTGAAACCTAGATGTTGATTATGGGTTGATTGCTTGTTTATAGTTGTTACGGATGAATGATTTCGATGTTAGGCTTAAGAAAACTGGCAGACTTCCATAGTGTAACTTGCTCGAACGTCTTAAGAAACATGAACCAATGCGTACTAGGTTTTTATGGTTGTATTTAATGCATGAGCGACTTCTAGTGATCCCATGTTAGGAGCTTCTTGCAGGCTCGACATAGGAGTAAAGTAGGAGCTTATAGAGATGGGGAAGTACGTACGCCACCCCACGATTGGTATTAAGGAATATAACCCGTCATCCACGCAACTGTAACAAACTATCAACCTGTAAAAGATATCTAGGGAGTAATGAAATCTAAGTAAACACAACTTTCCCATTTATTGTTCACACCACATTAGTAATTAGCTTTATTTTCATTTTTGTTATTTTATTTTGATTGCATCTTAGTTATTGGGTTAGTTGACTAGCAACTAATTCCGCCCACTCTTCCAATACCCGAGATTTTTACTTACTTTATTAAAAATATAAAAATACAAAAAGAATCATCCCTCACCTCTAGACCTAGTTTTTAGGGTTTCTAATCCTAGCGACACTATTCCTGAGTTGAACGATCAATCCCCCGGTACTTGTCACTATACTATACTACAACGATCAGGTACACTGCCTGGTGGGGGTTGTAAGCTTCTCGAGATCCCTCGAGAGGTAAAGCCTAGTGCAATTCCCACGCATCAAGTTTTTGGCGCCGCAGCCCGGGGAATAGTTATTGTCTAGGTTAGAATTTCTTTTAATTAGGTCTACTTGCTAGATTCCTTTCTAGTAAGATTTTATTTTTATTTTTAGATTTTCTTTAGTCTATCTTATTTCTTCGTGCCTTTGTTAGTAAAATAAATTCATTGACTATTCCATGGACCATTATGGAAAACGCGAATCCACCCCTTTCCCCTAGAGAAGTGGCTTTGTTACGTGAACGAATTGAGAGTGAGATTAGGGAACTTAGGGAGCTTAACAGGTTGATTAATGTTGAGCTCGACCATACATTTAGTGACCTAGCGACCGCCTTGTATTCAAATAAGGACCTAGGAACTAAAGATTTTGAGGATGTTGTTGAGGAACTTGAAGAAGGGGAGATTGATCCAAAGCTAGATGACTATTTTAATCTATTCCCCACTAAGGAGGAGATTGCGTACTATAATAATCTTATTGATAATCCTCGCCCTCCTTTCACTAGAATCGACCTAAAATAAAGAGAGGCGATCCTAAGAATGCTAAGATACCATGTATGATTGGGTATAAACACATTGACGATGCTTACATTGATTTTAAATCCCCAATCAACATTATGTCCTCAAGTGTTTATAATGATATAGTGAAAACAAGACTTGGACCTAGAAGAGATCCCAAATACCCCGGTGGAGTTTGTAACTTTGTCGGGAGAGTTAAAGGTTTAGATGTCTTTGTTGGGAACTTTACTTATATCACTGACTTTATGGTTGTTGAAGATCTAGCTAGTGTTATTGATTGTCGCTTATCCCATGTTGTGTTTGGTAAACCATTTGTTGAAGAGTCCAAGTTAGAATATGATGAGATAGAAGGGACAATCCGATTTGCTAGTAACACCGATAGGATCACTTATAGGATGCCTAATAGAATGAAAGAATTTTGTTTTGTGCCTCGATTTGACATGGATAACATTGGTGCTTTCGAGGACATCAATGAAGAGGATAAGCAAAAGGGCATGGACTATGTATGGGAGAAGAAGAGCCTTTTCTATAAGGATTGCTTGACTCTAGGACCAAAATATAGAGTTGATAAGGAATTTGCCAATAGAATCATAGGAGCAATTAAGCAGAAGGTGTTTGGTCTCTATAAAGAACATTTACAATCGGTGGATGAGACCAAGGACGAGGTCACGTAATAGCCCATGACCTTGAGTCTAGCTACAAGACTCGTAAATAAAGAAAAGCGCTTCTTGGGAGGCAACCCATGATTTGTTTGATTTTTATTTGTTTGATTGTTGTTTATTTCCATATGCATGCTTTATTTTTATTGTTGGTAGATCATGTTTCAAACTAAAATGGTGAAAATACTTTATTTTGTCGTTTGGCTTAGTCTTAACTTCATCCAAAGGTATTTCGCAAAAGATAAGTGTAAAGGGAAACCCCAAATATGTTTTTAAGAAACAAAATTGATCATGATTCTCCACAATATTAAATGAACATGTATATTAGTATTTGTTAGAGTCAAATGCTTGTATCGAGTCATAATGATGTTTTGCAGGATTTATAAGGAAGTAGGACATAAGTTTTCCAGAAATTTTCCGGAAACTTAACATAAAGATTTCTGCAGGTCACTTCTGACGGCGTCAGGAAGAAATTCTGACGGCTTCATGTGTAAAATTCTGGAAATTTTGCTAGTTTTGTTTTTCTAACGGAGTCTTAAAGTTTTTGTTAATTCTTTAGTTTTATAAACTCCAGGAAATCCGCAAACATTCATTCCACAAACATTATATCTTACATTGTTTTCTAGGATTTGTTAGTATATATAGATTGCCGCCGATTTTACGCGAGGTTGCCTTGTTTGTTTTCTCAGGTTTAACAGGTTATTTATGACAAGAAGATGATTTATATTCTGGAAGAGAAGCTTTGATTGTTCATTTTCTTGGAGGAAGATCTAACCTTGTTACCACACTATCCACACCGAGCGAATCAGGGGAGTATTTGATTTCATTCTTTTACCTATTTTTACTTTTACATTCTTTAATTGAACATTGGGGACAATGTTCATCCTAAGTGTAAGGGGAGGGTAAATGATGATACCTTATAGGATACAATTGCACTTGAGTTTGTTTGTTTGATGGTAGGTGTGTAATAAAACTATGAGAAATACTTGTTAGTGTAATTTTAGCGCCAAATTTAAAATTTTTTACAACATTTAGGAGTGAAACTTTAGCCTTAGCAAGCGTCTCATGGATAGGAGATTGTATGACTAGCACAAAACCGTACCATTCAGAAAAAATTTCCACCCAAATATGTGAGGTTCGCCTTTAGATTTGATAGGAAAAGCATTCACTATTAGTGCTTATGAGTGTACCGGTAGCATTTAGATTCTAGAACTTGCGTTAGTGATGCATCCCGAGACCGCTAGTGAGACTACATTCGTGTAGTAGGATTTACTACATGATAAGAGGCATTAGGATCACCCTTGTGTTAAACCCGTATCATAATTACTTGACCATAAAAGTCATATTACTTGGCTAGTTAAGTCAATTAATTTTTCCCACACCATTAGCGTTGTACTCATTTTTAGTACACGAAACCCCTAGTACACCCCTCCGAGCCTATCTTTTCGTTTCTAACTTTAAGCATCTTACTTAAAGGAAGAATTTGTTACAACCCACTTAAATGTACACCCAAATCGCCTTAGCCTTCCGTGTATGCACTCATCAACCCTTAGTTAATTATCTAATTGATTACATGATTGCTAAGTCAAGTCATATCCTTGTACATATTGTTTTGGGACGATTGAGACTCATGGGGAAAGTACTTATTTTACGGAGTAATGGGGAAGAACATCATATTATTGCCCCCATATGTGCGTTAATCTTAAAAGTACTCCAAGTGTTTTGATTATCTTAATTCGAGTCATTAGATTAGTTTATTGTAAAGTATGTAGAAATTCAAGTGTAAGGGGAATGTTCATTCCCTATGATGTATTATTTTGGATGGTAGGGTAAGAGTGTATGCAAAAAAAAAAAAAAAAAAAAAAAAAAAAAAAAAAAAGGAAAAAGAAAAAGGGAAAAAACATACGGACTATCATCCCGTTTCATTCTATGTTTGTTTTATGTTTTTGTTATTTTTGATTTATTAGCTTAAGTCGAGTCTAGTCTTGGCTTAGCAACGCCATATTGTACATGTAATTAACCAAGATTATTAACTCGCCACCAGTAAAGATTGCCTTTATCAAACAAAACCGTGTATTCCATATCCCTACACCTAACGTTATAACCCTTTGAAAGACCTCTTTGATAGTTTATCCTAGGTGCTTACGCCATGTGGTGGAGGTTTGATCCTTTCCCAAGCCTATGGTAATCTATTTTGCTATGACAGGTAGTGAGAGATGTTTTCCATTTCCATATTGTGATATATACTTTATTACACCCGAGAGATGTGAGTATCTAAACACTATTTGTGAGGTGCTAGTGTATGACCTCCGTGCTTGTCTTTGGTATTTAGTGGAACGATTATTTGTTGTAATTACTTTTATATTAGTGTTAAATGACCCCTAACTTGTATTTTGATTAGAATAAAAGCGCATTTGCTTGAGGACAAGCAAATCTCAAGTGTAAGGGTATATGATGAGGCGAAAAATGATCCGTTTTTAGGGGGTCATTTAAGCCCGTAATTGAATTTATTTGATCAAATATTGCCCTAAATCGTTCCTTTTGTAATTTTAGGTACTTTTGGAGTGAATTCTGGAAAAGGAAGCATTTTGGACGTTTTTGGAGCATAAAAGTGAAGAAAATGGCAAAGTCTTAATTTTTCTTGCTGGGAACAGTACCTGACGGCGTCACAAATTTGTTAATGACGACGTCAAGAGGAAAACAAGAGGTGAAGAGTATGGAGTCCATGACGGTCCAGAACACTTTTGCATTAGGGCGTGACGGCGTCACCAAGGCCGTCATAACCCCTTAACACGTGATGGCCCAGAGGAGAAATGCTCTTGACGTCGTCAGATCTGGATCTAGGCAATCCGATTTTATTATGGGCGGTGGGTTGACGGCGTCAGAATTTTCTTCTTGACGCCGTTACCTTAGGAAATCTATATATAGTCTTTGTAATTTTCATTAAAAAAAAAGAGGACAATTTTAGGGACGACTTGAATAAACCTGTGGAAAACTAGAAGGGGGGTTGAATAGTTTTAGGTCGTTTTTAAATTGTTATAAGAGTTTTTCTTAAAGTTTTCTTTGTTTTATAAAATATAGATTCGATGCTATATGAAATCAAGTCATGCACAATATGAACAACACAAAGTGTGTATAATAAAGCAATAATAATGTAAGTAAATAAGTAGATAAGAGTTGGAAAGATCGAACCGAGAGACAAGCGATTTATAGTGGTTCGGCTACAAGGTCACCTTCCTTGCCCTACTCCACTCCCCGAGCACCTAACTCGAGAGTTTTCTTCATTATATCAACAAGCTCCCTTATGGCGGAGAAAACCATACACACCAATTTACACACCACAATATCTTCACAACTTCTACATAACTAGTTCACACCTATTCACTACTTAATCAGACCAATTCTTCACACCAATCTTCTACACACCAATCTTCTTCACACCTATTCTTCTACACACCAATCTTTTTCACACCTATTCTCCTACACACCAATCTTCTTCCAAACTTATCTACTTCACAACTATTCTTCTAACCAGTCACACTATATATCCAACTACACTACCTTCTAACAAATATTTACAACTATTCACACAATGAAATGATAGTAATGATGTTACACTAACAACTTAGATGTGGAGATCACAACAAGTTGTAATACTTCTTGTCTTGAGGGATAGAAGTATTCTTCTCTTGCACTTGATGGGATGATGTTTGAATCACTTTGAAACAAAGATTTAAGAATGTATGATCAAAGGATTTATAGATTGGAAATGGAGATCTAGAACAGAGAATTCTGTAGTGCAAAAGGTAAGGAAAAAATCCAGGTTTGAGGTGGTATTTATAGGCAACAGAATCTGACAGAGGAGCGTGGCCGATCCCCTTAATTCATGGCCGGCCCTCTTAAAATTAAGGGGACCGCCCTTTATAATTAAGTGGGCCGCCCAGCTGAAACGGCCAAATTCTTTGTCTTTTAGTGG
Source organism: Artemisia argyi (assembly GCA_030686995.1). Classification (NCBI taxonomy): domain Eukaryota; kingdom Viridiplantae; phylum Streptophyta; class Magnoliopsida; order Asterales; family Asteraceae; genus Artemisia; species Artemisia argyi. The sequence continues at coordinate 126,557,421 of CM060692.1, forward strand.
GGAAAGTTTATTTGGTGAAAAACTAACTGATTTTGGTTAAAAATTTGAATTCATATATTTAGAATGAATAAAACATTTTTCTTTATTACCAAAAGTGTTTTTCAAAAATATATAATATGTTTATATAATTAAATAAACTTTGTATTAGTTAATTAAATACCCCTTTGATTATAAATTGCACTAAACACTTTGTTTATTCATACCTTAAGTGATTTGGATGTAAGAAGAAATATTAATCACTAAATACTTGTTTATGTCACAAGTTTTAGTTCTATGAGTTTATATTTTGTGATAATTAAAACATAGAGTTATTGATAACATGTTAATAATGTTTTTAGTCATTATTTATGTTAACAATCTCCCCCTTTTTGATTATTACAAAACCTTAAACTCAATATATCTAAAACTTGTTTTTAGACAAGTATTATAGAGTTTACATTTCTCTTCTCCCCCTTTTTGTAAAATTAAAAAGGTTAAGCCGATTAAGCTTCGCGAGGGAAGTTTAAACGGGTAGAATGATCCCCCTTGATGTATGCTCCCCCTCATTTGAGAGCACCAAGGGAACGAGCTATGGAGATCTTTGCTACTAAAATATTTGAAAAGAGCAAAAGATACACAGATATACAAGGCAACAATTTTGCAACTAAACATAGATTCATTCAATAATGATAAGCATTACAACATTCAATATGCTTGAAGCATATTGATAAAAATAACACAAAAGAAAAAACATAGTCCTATATTGCCTAAGAGAGCATTTGGACTTGCTTGAAACCCATGGTTGATTGTTTTATTTGCTTGAAGGGAAACATAAGCATAAAGCTTAGATGTTTGATTGAGAGGGATATGGAGTGGAATATGGAGCGGAAGAGGTGGATCTCACGATGTTGTATCGTGTTAAGGGTGGTATTGGATGATTACGAGTGAGAAGATATTCAATCCAAGAAATATCTTCACTCAAGTAGAGGATTTGTTTTTGAAGGAATATGCAACAAGGGCAAAAGTGAGTGTGGTTTGTAACTTGATCCAAGTTGAGAGAGTGGGGAAGGCAATTTGCATAGGGTGATGATGGAGGTTGCCCTTTGTTGCGTTATGCAAGATGCATAGCAAGGAGATCACTAAGATCATGGATTTGGTTTATTTTATCACGGAACTTTTGTTTTTCCGTGGCAATGTGGAGGGGATCATAGGTTTGGTATGGAAGAGTTGGGTTTGTGTAGTTTGATGGTTGATCAAACTTGTATGGATCATTATAAGTGGTTGGAGGTTGAGATGTGTAGTTTGGCTTGAAGGGAGATGTTTGGCCAATGTTGTATAGTTTGTAATGAGGATTAAATGAATGATCTTGTTGGTTTGATGCAAAGTTTGGGAAGTAAGAAGTTGGGGGTGTGGAATGACTTCCAACTTCATTAATGATGATGGATTTGTTTCGAGGGCTTTTTCGTCGCCAAACGGGTTTTTCCGTCATCTTTGCTAGCCTTGAGGCTTTTGATTTTGGTTTGTTTGGAGAGTTCATGATGGGATGAATGGAGAGTTTTGAGGATTGGGGATATTTATAGTGTAAGATTTGTGTGTTTAAGGAAGGATAAGGTTTGTATGGGGATTAGGACAAAATGTGTTGGTGAAAAATGGGAAATGTAGGTTGAAATGGGCTAAAAAGCAGAAAAGATTCTGTAAACCCGTCCATCAGATGGCCAGTCCCCTTAATTAGGGGGCGGTCCCCTTAAAATTAAGGGGGCCGCCTTACATAATTAAGGGGGCCGCCCATCTGGTGATTTCCAGATTGCCAGAATTGGGTTTTTGGCAGAAAATTTGCAGAAAGGTTGTGTTTTTAGACTTGGATTCAAGCAAGTTCAATTCCTTTAGGCAATATAGCATCTAATCTAATCATTAAATATCATGCATGCAATAACACATAAGCATAAGAGCAAATAATCAACACATAATAAGCAATAGGAGGTAAGTAAAGGCAAGCACACTTAAGCTTCCTAAGGCACCTATCTTAGATTAAAGGTAAAGGCAATTAGTGAGTGAAAAGCTAGTGATGGATCAAGATGACACCATTATTAGTGAATTTGTCCTAGTCAGTCTCTATATGCAACAAATGTGGAGTTGTGATTGTTTCGACTCCTAGAAGCAAAAAGAAATAACGATCCTAAGAAACAATCCAAATGATATCCTTGATTCAATTTTTGCTCGATCATGAATGTCAAAGACATATATTAGATTATATATCTTGACAATTTATGTGAGAGTTTATGCATGATTTTGAAATACAATGTTTTTAGAATTAGTCAACAATGCAAGAAAAAATGATCTTCATGTGATTCCTAGATTGTGAGAATGATTTTTAGAGAAAATTGATTGAGTTTAAAAAAATTTATGCAAAGAAAATAAATCTTCTCAATCTTTAGTTTTGTGCGAAATAGATTCCTAGACTCAGAAAAGGTGGAATTGAAGAAAAATAAATTTCATGCAATTATAAATTTGAATTAATTCAATATAATTTAGTCAACTTGTTCCATCATTCATAATCCTAAACGCAAGTGGTTGAATAATTCACGCTTAAGGGGTTTTGTGAATATATCCGCAATGTTGTCTTCCGATGCAACCTTTTCTATAGATATATTTCCTTTTTGTACATTATCCCTAAGAAAATGGTGACGTATTTCTATGTGTTTAGTCTTAGAGTGTTGCACATGATTTTTACTTAAATCTATCGCACCTTTGTTATCGCACATAATGGGGATATTTTCTAACCTAATGCCATAGTCTACGAGAGCTTGTTTCATCCATAGTGCTTGTTGACATGCCTTTCCGGCGCTTACATATTCGGCTTCGGTGGTAGAAATAGCAAGAGCGGTTTGCTTCTTCGAAAACCAAGACGTTAGACAACATCCCATAAACGTGCAAATACCGCTAGTACTCTTTCTATCTACGTAGTCTCCCGCATGATCCGAATCCGCATAGACGATGGTTTCTATGCCGGATTCCTTAGGATACCATAATCCTAAGTGTATAGTGCCTTTAACGTATCGGAAGATACGCTCAACCGCTTCTAGGTGAGAGGTTTTGGGGTCCTCTTGAAAACGGGCACAAAGGCAGACACTAAACATGATATCGGGTCTACTTGCCATCAAGTATAGTAAACTACCTATCATTCCTCTATACTTGGTGTTATCTACGGACACACCTTCATCATCCTTTGTGAGCTTTACCTCCGTAGACATGGGAGTTTTCATGGGTTTTGAGTCTTCTAGGCCAAACTTCTTAAGCATTTCCTTAATGTACTTAGATTGGTTAAAGAATATTCCATCTTCTAATTGTTTTATTTGTAATCCTAGGAAGAAGTTAAGTTCACCCATCATACTCATCTCAAACTCATCATGCATGATTTTGGCAAATTCATCACACATGTCTTGACAAGTCGATCCAAATATAATGTCATCAACATATATTTGGACAATGATGAGATTTGGGTCTTTTCTTTTAGTGAAAAGAGTGTTATCTACCATTCCCATGGAATAATCATGTTTAATAAGAAAAGCTTTTAATCGATCATACCAAGCTTTGGGAGCTTGTTTGAGTCCATATAAAGCTTTCTTTAACTTATAAACATAATCAGGTTTTGCGAAGTCAATGAATCCGGGAGGTTGTGCCACATATACCTCCTCATTGATAAAACCTTTAAGGAATGCACTTTTCACATCCATTTGGAATAACTTAAAATCTAGGGCGCAAGCATAGGCAAGTAATATCCTAATCGATTCTAGTCTAGCTACGGGGGCATACGTTTTGTCATAATCAATTCCTTCTTGTTGATTATAACCTTGGGCAACTAACCTAGCTTTATTCCTAGTAACTATTCCATTCTCGTCTAATTTATTCCTATATACCCATTTGGTTCCTATGATGGTCATATCCTTTGGATTTGGGACTAATTCCCAAACATCATTTGCCTTAAATTGATTTAATTCTTCTTGCATAGCTATAACCCAACTTTCATCCTTTAAAGCCTCGCTAATATTCTTAGGTTCTATTGCTGAGAGGAAACAAAAGAGATTGTTTTTATCTTGGGCTTGTGACCTAAGGGTTCTTTGGTTAAGGTGTCCTATTATATTATCTAATGGATGTGATCTAGATTCTTTAATGTTAACAATTTCGCTATTTTCTAAATTAATGTCTTCATTATCATTTCCTATGGGTTTTGTTTTACTAACCTCAATAGCTTTATCTTTGACTAAATCATCATCTTCTAAGGGTAATGTTTTAGGAGGTGGTGGTGTTTCATAAAATGTTACATTTAGTGATTCCTCTACTTTCATGGAGTGTTTATTAAGTATTATATATGCTTTGCTATTTTGTGAGTATCCTAAAAATATTCCTTCATATGATTTTGGATCAAACTTAGTGAGATAGTCCTTAGTATTTAAAATATAGCATTTACTTCCAAATACCTTAAAGTAGCTTAAGTTTGGTTTTCTACCTCTTAATAACTCATAAGGAGTTTTTCCTAGAATTCTTCTAATTGATACTCTATTTAAAATATAGGTTGATGTATCTACGGCGTGACACCAAAATTTTTGTGGGATGGATTGTTCATTTAACATAGTTCTACTCATTTCTTGTAGTGACCTATTTTTTCTTTCTACTACGCCATTTGATTGAGGAGTACGAGGAGCGGAAAAATTGTGAGATATTCCATTTAACTCGCAATATTTTCCGAATTGTACTTCGTTGTCAAATTCCCTACCATGGTCCGTCCTAATGGCAACTATTGAACATCCTAATTTATTTTGAATCATTTTACAAAATATTTCGAATTTTTCAAAGGCTTGGGTTTTGTCACTTAAAAAACTAGTCCACGTGTATCGTGAGTAGTCATCTACTATTACTAAGGTATATTTGTTTCCTCCATAGCTCAGCACAGCGGATGGACCAAAAAGATCCATATGTAATAATTCTAGGCACCTAGTAGTGGATACTATATTCTTGGCTTTGTGACTAGCATGAGCTTGTTTTCCAATTTTACATGCATCACAAAAATGCTTGTCATATTTTAGATTAGGCAAATTTCTAACTAATTTCTTAGAGGCCAAAGATTGTATTTGTTGCATGTTAGCATGTCCTAGTCTCCTATGCCATAGTGTAGAGTTTTCATCTAGGGTTGTTAGACATATCCTATCCTCAGGTTTGTTTCCTAGTTTCATAACATATATGCCACCTTTTCTAATCCCTCTACCTATAATTTTTCCATTCTTAACTATTTTGCTATCATCTTCGGTAAATGTGACTCTACATTTATTATCACATATTTGTCCTACACTAAGCAAGTTATATGTTAATTTATCTACATGCTCTACATTTTCAATAGTAAGTGAGTCTTGAGAGATCGTACCTTTGCTAATGATTTTTCCATGTAAGTCACTACCGAAAATAATGTTACCTCCATTGTATGCCTTGTATGTAGAGAATAGATTGCGATTCCCCGTCATGTGCCTCGAACATCCGCTATCTTTGATCCATTCGTCAGGTTCCAAGTTAATTCCTAAACATATTTCGTCGGTTTCTTTTGCCATAAAACACTTTTCGTCTCTTGGCTTTTCAACTTCTTCTTTGTCACTATCACTCCATGTTCTACTAACAAAAGCACCTTGACTTTCATAACCCGATGGCTTTAGACATTCGCCAATGAGATGATTTGGACTTCCACATCTAAAGCACTTTCTTTTCCCGTAGTTATCACTTCTATTCCTTTGGAATGCTTTTCTTTCGTCTCGTGATGATCTAGTGAATCTTCCTCATCTCTTGAAGAACTTCTTGAATTCTCTTACGGCCATTGCATATTCTTCGTCTTCACTTTCGTCACTTGAATCATCATCATCATCACTAGGTTCCTTTTTGGCTTTTAGAGCAATGGATTTGGTTTGTTCTTTCATGACTTTGACCATTTCCGAATCTCTTTTTATGATTTCTTCATGAACCTTCAAGTTTCCAATTAGTTCATCTAGTGATAACGTCATCAAGTCCTTTGATTCTTCGATTGCTGTGACCTTAGCTCGCCATTTTGGATGCAACGCCCTAAGAAATTTCCTAACACAATTTTTACTAGAAAATGTCTCATCAAGTGCTTTTAAACTTGTGATGATAGTGTTAAACTTAGCAAAAGCATTATCAATTGATTCCTCTTCCGGAATCGTAAATTGTTCATATTGTTGTACAAGAAGATCTATTTTATTATCTTTGACTTGGCTATTACCTTGGTGAGTAATTAGTAAAGAATCCCAAATTTCTTTGGCGGTTTTACACATAAAAATTCTTTCATATTCTTTGCGTGGTAACGCATTATAAATCACCATTTTAGCCTCATTATTTTTTGCTAATTTCTTTTTCAAATCATCATTTTGTTTTTCAAAAGATACAATTTCATTCATTTTAGTTTCATCATTATATTGAATAGGGGGAAAATCACCAAAGGTAATAATATGCCAAAGATCAAGATCTTTTGATTTCACATACGTTTCGAATCTATTTTTCCAATATAAAAATCCGTCACTTTCAAATAGTGGTGGTCTTTGCATAGATTGCCCTTCTAAATATTTTAAAGATTCCATAGATCGTTACAAGTTTTAAAATACAATATATTTTAAAAATCTTGTTAAACCTGGCTCTGATACCAATTGTGGAAAACTAGAAGGGGGGTTGAATAGTTTTACGTCGTTTTTAAATTGTTATAAGAGTTTTTCTTAAAGTTTTCTTTGTTTTATAAAATATAGATTCGATGCTATATGAAATCAAGTCATGCACAATATGAACAACACAAAGTATGTATAATAAAGCAATAATAATGTAAGTAAATAAGTAGATAAGAGTTGGAAAGATCGAACCGAGAGATAAGCGATTTATAGTGGTTCGGCTACAAGGTCACCTTCCTTGCCCTACTCCACTCCCCGAGCACCTAACTCGAGAGTTTTCTTCACTATATCAACAAGCTCTCTTATGGCGGAGAAAACCTTACACACCACAATATCTTCACAACTTCTACACAACTAGTTCACACCTATTCACTACTTAATCACACCAATTCTTCACACCAATCTTCTACACACCAATCTTCTTCACACCTATTCTTCTACACACCAATCTTTTTCACACCTATTCTTCTACACACCAATCTTCTTCCAAACTTATCTACTTCACAACTATTCTTCTAACCAATCACACTATATATCCAACTACACTACCTTCTAACAAATATTCACAACTATTCACACAAAGAAATGATAGTAATGATGTTACACTAACAACTTAGATGTGGAGATCACAACAAGTTGTAATACTTCTTGTCTTGAGGGATAGAAGTATTCTTCTCTTGCACTTGATGGGATGATGTTTGAATCACTTTGAAACAAAGATTTAAGAATGTATGATCAAAGGATTTATAGATTGGAAATGGAGATCTAGAACAAAGAATTCTGTAGTGCAAAAGGTGAGGAAAAAATCCAGGTTTGAGGTGGTATTTATAGGCAACAGAATCTGACAGAGGAGCGTGGCCGGTCCCCTTAATTCATGGCCGGCCCCCTTAAAATTAAGGGGACCACCCTTTATAATTAAGGGGGCCGCCCAGCTGAAACGGCCAAATTCTTTGTCTTTTAGTGGGGAAAATTTATTTGGTGAAAAACTAACAGATTTTGGTTAAAAATTTGAATTCATATATTTAAAATGAATAAAACATTTTTCTTTATTACCAAAAGTGTTTTTCAAAAATATATAATATGTTTATATAATTAAATAAACTTTGTATTAGTTAATTAAATACCCCTTTGATTATAAATTGCACTAAACACTTTGTTTATTCATACCTTAAGTGATTTGGATGTAAGAAGAAATATTAATCACAAAATACTTGTTTATGTCACAAGTTTTAGTTCTATGAGTTTATATTTTGTGATAATTAAAACATAGAGTTATTGATAACATGTTAATAATGTTTTTAGGCATTATTTATGTCAACAAAACCCTAGCTCGACTTTTACAGTATTTTCAAGGGTTTTCACCCCTTGAAACCTTTCATGTTCAATTAAGATAAGTATCCTTTCAATTCATTCAATATGTCTATGTGTTGTTTGAATATATCTTACGCTTGTCTTGATTTTAACATGCTAGGCTAGATCTCTTGTGTGTTTGCTTAGATGCAGTGAAACCTAGATGTTGATTATGGGTTGATTGCTTGTTTATAGTTGTTACGGATGAATGATTTCGATGTTAGGCTTAAGAAAACTGGCAGACTTCCATAGTGTAACTTGCTTGAACGTCTTAAGCAACATGAACCAATGCGTACTAGGTTTTTATGGTTGTATTTAATGCATGAGCAAATTCTAGTGATCCCATGTTAGGAGCTTCTTGCAGGCTCGAAATAGGAGTGAAGTAGGAGCTTATAGAGATAGGGAAGTACGTACGCCACCCCACGATTGGTATTAAGGAATATAACCCGTCATCCACGCAACTGTAGCAAACTATCAACCTGTAAAAGATTTCTAGGGAGTAATGAAATCTAAGTAAACACAACTTTCCCATTTATTGTTCACACCACATTAGTAATTAGCTTTATTTTCATTTTTGTTATTTTATTTTGATTGCATCTTAGTTATTGGGTTAGTTGACTAGCAACTAATTCCACCCACTCTTCCAATACCCGAGATTTTTACTTGCTTTATTAAAAATATAAAAATACAAAAAGAATCATCCCTCACCTCTAGACCAAGTTTTTAGGCTTTCTAATCCTAGCGACACTAGTCCTGAGTTGAACGATCAATCCCCCGGTACTTGTCACTATACTATACTACAACGATCAGGTACACTGCCTGGTTGGGGTTGTAAGCTTATCGAGATCCCTCGAGAGGTAAAGCCTGGTGCAATTCCCACGCATCAGAGGGTCACCACGAAGACGGTATAACGTTTGATTGGTTCTTGTTGTAGCGTATCACTTGGACTCTCCACCACCTTTGGTGTTGTAAGTCATCATTACCTATTTCATTTCCTACTATACTACATTCATGCATATCACGTTTATTTTTCACACGATACACTTTATTGACTATGTATATAACACTAGTTATACTTATAACTATATATGTACGTGCCTCGACACCCCTTAGGAAGGGGCTCACCATTTCGTTTTTACATGTACAACATATATATATTTTTCGACACTCTAATTCTTCGACTCACGCTTCACTAAACCAACGTCACATGCAAAACATACTCGATCTTATGCTACGTGAACTAGACCAAAACCAAATCTATGTCGAGCACCTCTATTTCAAAATAAAATGCCACTTGGGCCTAGAATGGGCTAATGAGCCCATTTGATTTTCAAAAGGATTTTCGGTTGGAAATTTAGAAAATAGCGAGATGTATAAAACTGATTTTTAAGGGTTTTTGTAAGTTATAATTACTACTTTAATTGTACAAAAAAAGTTTGTTTTCCAAAAACTTAACCAAGGACTATTCTTGCAAAGTCTCGCGTTAAGGGACTAAAACTGTCAAAACCACCAAACTTTCAGACTAAATTAGAAACAGTGGATTTTAAATATAATTGAAGGGTAGAAACTGTAATTTTCAAAAGCTCAAGGTGTAAAGTGTAAAAAGTACTAAAAAAGGACTAAAATATAATTGTTTTTGACCAAGGGATAAAAGTGTAACTTCATTAAAGTCAAAGGTCAATTTTGATAAACTTTATTACTTTACATATTTAATCTTTTTTTTTAACATAAATATATAAACATGTAACTTTTAAAATAAATATGTATTTTTACTAAAAATATTTATTTGTAAATATTTTTATTAACGTTATTATTAACACAAATAAATTAACATTTATTGAACACCGGTTCGTATCAACGTAATAAATAGCTACGTAAAGTTATTTTGGAATATTTTAAGACACCCGAATGGATAGCACCGTACACGAGATATATCACATGTCATTTACGAATCGAGTCTAAGACACCGATGACAATATATATATAGGTCGCAAGTCGGAGGAATTTAATTGCTAGTCGTAGCAGTATACCGTCATTTTGAGCACCGTTGTGATTTACACACCTGTCAGGTGAGTTCATGATCCCACATTTTTAATTGTTTTTAAACCCCGTGGGGAGGTACATGCTATAAACCGAACACAAGTATTTTTCTGTATGTTGTTACTATATGATATTGCCTAAGTTGACACCCGTGCTACAAGTCCCTCATATCACGAACCTTAATCACTTGCGAGTGAGCACGAATATAGTTGATAGATCTATTGGAATGGCAGCCCATCTCTGTCAAAGTGATTATTTGGCAGGAGGTCTGCTATATTCGAGGTACAATAGAAATTTGGCACATTTTTAATCACCGAGGGCCCTTTTGTTATCTACACCCCTCGTGGTGTAGGTGATTATTATCTTTATGATATGTCGATTCGATGTTACGGCTTGCGTTTCGTGAGGCATAGGAGCAATATTTCACCAGTTTAGTCAAGACCTGTCTATCTTGGCTTGTTTATTTCAAATGCTTGACATGTGTTCACACTATTACTATCTAAACTACTATGGATTCACTCAACCATTGTGTTGACTTTTTAAGCATTTTTATCTCAGGAAATTAGCAGGCATGGTGGCACAGAGCTGGCAAAAGGGCACACAGGACCTCCCTTTTTATTTCAATAATAATATCATTCTTTTCAAACTCATCACTTATTTTGCGAAACAATTAACATTTGGAAAATGTTTGTAACTCTGACTACTTTGAGTTTTCATGGAAGGATATTGACTATCTTTTGAATTGTTTTATATGAGTATGACTGTATACTAAACTGTAATGACCCCGATTAGACTTCCGCTGCTTATCAAAATTTCGGGGTGTTACAAGTTTTGACCAATTGAGCTCCAATATTTGATCCGGACTTGAAAATAGCTTTCCGGGCCTCGGCTTTATGCTCCTTTCCATTTCTCGTGCTCGTTTTGTTGTTTTCTCATTGATTTTTTGTCCAATTCTATAATATCCGTACCTGCACAATTATAAACACAAAAACAACATATTTTTGGCATTTAAAGTCTGTTTTTGGTCATTTTGGTCCGGTTTTGGTCTTATAAAAGGTGTGTAAATTAATACACACCAGTTACTCTCTCACGCAAGAAGCAAAAACAAAGGAGATGTGGTGACCTTGTGTCGAGTGGTGAGGGAACCAAAGAAAAAGAAAAGAGATGGATGTACTTGTAGGATTTTTAAGGTGTTTGTGTTGAGTTATGCATGGAACAAAGAAACACACACATTCAATGGTATAATAAGGTCGGGTGTCGAGTAGTAAAGTAACGAGACGAAGTATGTAATATATATGTCATACACGAGCTGCGCTTGTTGGGTAATTAAGCAAACAAAACAGCCACTGGGCTTTGCACGCTCAGCCCATACAGAAAATAAAAGGAAAGAAAAGTTTTGGGCTTTGGTGATACACTCGGCCCAACAGAAACGAAAGAGAACAATGGATTTTTGGGCTTAAGTGACACGCTCGGCCCAAATAGGAAAAGAAAGGAAATATAGTGGGCTTTAGGAAAATCATAGGCCCAAAATGATAACGAGGTTTCGGTGACTAATACGTTCATAATTTACTTTTCAGTATCGGTGTCGGTGTCAGTTCATGCAAGACTTGAAAATATTAACGGTGTTGCTCATACGTATATATATATATATATATATATATATATATATATATATATATATATATATATATATATATATATATATATATATATATATATATATATATATACACATAATTTAATAGTAATTTCATAATAGTTAATTTATATAAAAATATATATATATATATATATATATATATATATATATATCGGTGTCATTACAAGGTGTCGCGTCGCAAGTGGGAGTTACCGGTGTTAACCTCATTGGGTGACATCCAAGAGTGACCAAGGTGTTTCAGGTGTCGAGCAAACGGTGTCTCATAAAAAAAAAAAAAATTAGCCTGCAAAATTGGCTTTGATTAGAATAGATTTGGTAATTAGCATTAATAAATGACATGTGATTTTATGGAGTATTACAGTACCCACCCGTTAGATTGGATTCGTCCCGGAATCCAGAGTTGAATCGGTGCTCGGGGTTGATTTGTCGAATAGATGAGGATATTTGGCACGAATTTGATCCTCGCACTCCCAAGTGAACTCGGGTCCTCTATTAGAGTTCCATCTGACCTTAACAATGGGAATGCGACTATGCTTAAGTCCTTTGACCTCCCGATCCATAATCTCAACGGGTTCCTCAAAAAAGTTCAACTTATCGTCGATTTTGACCTCTTTCAACGGAATCACGAGGGTTTCATCCGATAAACACTTTTTCAAATGTGACACGTGGAAAGTGTTATGTACTTTGTTGAGCTCCTCGGGGAGTTCGAGTTTGTATGCCACAGGACAGATCCTTTCAATGATCTCGAAGGGTCCAACGTATCTTGGGTTTAAGTTTGCACGTTTTCCAAACCTAATCATCCCTTTCCAAGGTGATACCTTTAGCATGACCCTATCTCCAACTTGAAATTCCATTGGTTTCCTTCTCAAATCAGCATAGCTCTTTTGCCGATCCCTAGCGTCTTGCAACCGTTGTCTAATCTTTACTATCTTCTCAGTGGTTTCAAGAATCCTGGGGTAGGGGTATGATCTGTCTACGTTCTACCTCCCCCATACCCTGCCCCGGCGGGATTGGGTTTGTTGTTGTTGTTGTTGTTGTCATTGGTTTCAAGAATCAACTCGGGACTTGAGAGTTGTACATCTCCAATCTCAGCCCAACAAACTGGTGATCGACACTTTCTTCCATAAAGTGCTTCAAACGGTGCAGCCTTGATACTGGCGTGATAACTGTTATTATATGAGAATTCTGCTAACGGTAGGTGCTTATCCCAGCCTTTTCCAAAATCGATCACACATGCCCGAAGTATGTCTTCTAAGGTCTGAATAGTCCTCTCACTTTGACCATCGGTCTATGGATGGTAAGCGGTACTCATATCTAACTTAGTTCCCAAGGCTTTCTGTAAAGATTGCCAAAAGTTAGACGTGAAACGGCTGTCTCGTTTTGAGATAATAGAAATTGGCACTCCATGCCGTGAAACTATCTCCTTCAAGTATAAATGTGCAAGAATGTCCATATCATCAGTCTCTTTGATTGGCAAGAAGTGCGCTGACTTTGTGAGACGATCGACAATGACCCAAATAGTGTCAAATCCACCCGATGTCTTGGGTAATTTCGTAATGAAATCCATTGTAATTCTCTCCCATTCACACATTGGTAGCTCCGGTTGTATCAAAAGACCAGATGGTCTCTGTTGCTCAGCCTTTACTCTTGAGCAGGTCAAACACTTACCGACATATTCTGCAATGCCAGCCTTCATGTTTGGCCACCAATACAACTTCTTAAGATCATGATACATTTTGTCTAAGCCAGGATGAATGGAATATTTAGATTTATGAGACTCATGCATGATGAGGTCTCGTATTCCTCCATACAATGGGATCCAACTTCTGTCTTTGAAACACAGCCTTCCATCTGGTTTCTTGACAAATCCATTCGTGCTTTCTGGCATGCCGTAAATCTTCTCGTGCGGTCTATTCTCTTCTTTAAGGGCCTAAGCTTAAACTTCAAGAAATTGAGACGAAAGTGGTGATCTGATTGTCATTCCCAATGATCTGACTCTGAGGGGTCTAAGTCATTCCTTTCGACTCAAGGCATCTGCTACAACATTTGCCTTCCCAAGGTGATAACGAATTTTACAATCATAATCACTTAATAACTCTAGCCATCGGCGTTGCCTCATGTTCAGCTCCTTTTGATCTAAAATGTGCTGAAGACTTTTGTGATCGGTAAAGACCGTACACTTGGTTCCATATAGGTAGTGTCTCCATATCTTAAAATCGAATACCACCGCTCCTAATTCTAGATCATGAGTGGTGTAGTTTTCCTCATGGGGTTAAAGTTTTGTAGAAGCGTAAGCGATTACTTTAAATCTTTGCATCAATACGGAACCCAAACCTTGGATTGATGCATCGCAATATACCACGAAATCTTCACTTCCTTCGGGTAATGCTAATATCGGTGCTTCACAAAGCTTCTGCTTCAAAAACTAAAATGCCTATTCTTGATCTTCTCCCCAGTCAAACTTCTTCTTCTTATGTGTTAACTCTGTCAAAGGCTTAAAAATCCTTGAAAAGCCTTCAATAAATCTCTGATAGTATCTCGGTAGGACTCGTAGGTGATGCCCAATTTTTAACAGCTTCGATCTTGGCGGGATCAACATGAATACCCTTACTGTCGATAACATGCCCAAGGAATTGTACCTTCTTGATCCAAAAATTACACTTGGAGAATTTGGCGTACAATTTCTCTTCTCTGAGCAGTGTCAGTATAGTCTTTAAGTGTTCTGCGTGCTCTTCCTTACTACGTGAATAGATAAGGATATCATCGATGAATACAATCACAAACTTGTCCAAATAGGGTTTGCACACTCGGTTCATTAGATCCATAAATACATCGGGTGCATTTGTTAGACCGAATGGCATTACTTGGAATTCGTAGTGGCCGTATCTTGTCCTGAAAGCCGTCTTAGGGATATCTTCTTCCCTAACTCTCAGTTGGTGATAACCCGATCTTAAATCAATCTTTGAGTAAACACTCGATCCTTGCAGTTGATCAAACAGATTGTCAATCCTTGGAAACGGATATCGATTCTTCACCGTAAGTTTGTTCAACTCACGATAATCGATACACATCCGGAAAGTACCATCCTTCTTCTTTACAAACAACACTGGTGCTCCCCATGGTGACGAACTTGGGCGAATAAATCCTTTATCTGACAACTCCTGTAATTGCTCAGATAACTCCTTAATCTCAAAATGTGCTAGCCTATAGGGTGCTCGTGCTACAGGTGCTGCTCCTGGCACCAAGTCAGTTTGAAATTCCACTTGTCGTGCTGGCGAAAGGCCATGCAATTCCTCAGGAAATACCTCAGGAAAGTCCTTGACTACTGGCACATCCCCAAGTCGCTTCTCTTTCGACTTCTTCTCGGTGACTTGAGCTAAAAAGGCTTGACATCCTCGTTCGATGTACTTCATAACTTTGACACAAGAAATGATGCTTAGACGTGTTTTACTTCGCTCACCGCGAACAATTAGGGTTTCATCTTTAAGAGGGATGCGAATGAAATTTACGTCACAAATGATTTTAGCGTGGTTCTTGGATAGCCAATCCATTCCTATGACAACGTCGAAACTACCAAGTCTAATCGGCATAAGGTCAATGACGAAAGGTATGTTTAATAGGCGTAGGGTGCAACCCCGGAATGTGGTGTTAGTTCTCACTAGCTTTCCATCGGCTAGTTCAATTTCGTAAGTGGTGTCTAGTTTGGTTGGTGAGATATTAAGTAGAGGTGGAAGAGAAATAGATACGAAACTTTGATCGGCTCCGGAATCAAATAAAACTTTAACGAGGCAGTTGTTTAGAAAGAACGTACCCGTGACTATGTTCGGATCTTGCTGAGTGTTTCCTTCTCCCAGCACGTACACTCTTCCTCGTGCATTGTTGTCCTTGTTTGGGCACTGACTCCTGTAGTGTCCTTTCTCTCCACAAGCATGGCATACCACAGCCACGGGTTGCAAGTTAGCTCCTGTAGCCTTGCAATCTTGTGTCTTATGACCAGTCCTTGAACATTTTCCACACATAGTATAACAGAGTCCAGTGTGGTGCAGCTTACACTTGTTGAAAAACGGGGCAGGTCCAGCATACCCAACATTCTTGACTGGTGCGGCGACATAAGCTCTGGCAGCTTCTTGTCGTCAGTTTTGTTGGTTGTGATGGGTGTTTCTGTCAAGTTGATAGTTACGGTTGGGGTTACGGTTGTTGTTGCTGTTGCTGTTGTTGTTATTGCTGTTTGTCTTCCGATCATCAAACTTCCTCTTGTGATCATTATTTCCCTGAGCAGAGTTACGCTTAATCTCCCGGTCTAGCAGTCTTTGGGCAATAGTCATTGCTTCTTCCAAAGATTGAGGCTTTGACGAGGTGACGTTTCCCTCAATGCTCCTAGGCAGTCCCTCAATGTATCTTTCCAACAACTTTTCCAAATCGGGAACCTTTGAAGGGCAAAGTATGGCAAGCTCCTGAAATCTCCTATCATAAGCCCTGAGATCATTCCCTTTCATGACCAACAGGTGAAACTCATCTTCTAGTTTCTTGATCTCTCCTCTTGGGTAGGACTTCTTCAACATCTTTTCCTTAAAGTCAGCCCAGGTGATCTGATAGGCTTCCTACACACCTATCTTCTGAGCAGTTGCGTTCCACCAAGACAACGCGTCTTCTAGCAATGCTCCAGTAGCAAACGAGACTCTGTTTTCAGTGGCACAACCGCTCCTCACAAACACAGTTTCAGTTCGCTCAAACCATCGAGCAAGTTCTGTTACTCCTTCAGTACCCTTGAAACGAGATGGCTTACAAGCTATGAAGTCCTTATAGGTACACTTTCGAGTTGTAGAGGACTCGCTTTCTGCAGTGGGTCGGTTGTTGCTACTTGATCGCGCCATTGCAGCAGCTTGCTCTTCCAAAGCTGCAGCAACACTGTCGGCAACCAATTTCCTGATAGCAGCTTGAGTCATAGCGGGTGATGCGGTGGTAGTTGCGGTTTTCCTAGGGGCCATGTTTCTATAAAATCGCAAGTGTATAAGTAATAATCCCAAACATCAATCAATAATAAGAGAAATAACATAACCAAGCTCATGATAGTCAAGATCATCACAAAATACATCACAATCACACCATGAATACATACATCAATATAAACCATATCATCCATAAATAATCATCACGACATGGAACAACACACATGGAAATTATAATGAATCTCAATATGGGAGCATAACATAAGATCAAACAACCAAAACATCATAAATCAATATCAGTACAATACAATCATAACCAACACAAAGTTTTAATAATTTGAATTCATTGTTACAAAACAACAAGATACAACATTATTAATGCCGCACAGGGCAAGTTAAGATGTCTCTGAATGTAATGATACATCATAGATCTATGAAGCTCCAGGTGCGCCTCCTGATCTACTCTCTAGCTCTCTAATGATCTTGATCATCTCCAACATCTCTAGGTCTCTGGATCTCTCTGGCCTGGACCTCCTCAAGCGTGACTGCCAGAGTGTGGATAGTAGCACTAGATGCTGCCAGCTCCTGGGTCTGATGCTCCAACATCTGCTGTGTGATGATCGCAATCTCTCTCAGATCCTCCATCTCGTGTCTCTGCACGTCGAGTCTATGACTGAACTCAGTGATGGTAGCCTGTGCCTCCTCGATCTCAATACCCATCATCTCAAACACAGTCTCTAGAGCTGTCCTATGTACAACGAAGTTCTCGACCTCCTCCTGCATGATCTCAATCCTCTCCAAGGATATATCCTCTATAACACTCAATAGCTCATCAAGACGATCCTCATGTCTAACCAATCTCGCAGCCAGTAAAAGGATGGTATGATGTATCGGCTCCCCAGTGACCGGTAACACAGATGAGGAGCTCTCTCCAAGCTTAGCAGCCTCAGGTGATCCCTCAATAAACCTCCAGTGGCGAATGCACTCTAACAAGAACGACTATCGGCGGGCATCAACCATCCTATGAATGCTAGGTGAAGTAGTGGTCTTAGTAGGAACAGACGACGGTGATAGAATAGGTGATGAAGCAGGTGATGGTGATAGAGATGGTGAAGGTGCTGGTGATAACACAGGTGTCAGCACATGCACATACACAGGTACAGGTGGAAGTACAGGTGTGGGTGATGGCACAGATACAAGTACAGATGGTGGAACTGTAGAAGTAGGCAAAATACAGACTCTTTTCCAAGCCGTTCATTTGCGGGTGAAGCTATCATCATGGTATCAGAACAACTTTCCAAAAGGCTCAGGCTCAAAAGGCTCAAGGGTCCTCACTCGCTTGCATCGACGAGTCGGTGCAGGCGGGGATGGTGGTGGGATATATGCAGTAGTGTCAGAAGTATCTGAGTCAGAAGACTCGTCATCAGCATCTGAACCGAAATGGTGACTAGCAGGTGGTGTAGGACGGTCATCAGCCGCAAGAAACCGCTGAGACTTGAGATACTGATCATACAGGTATTGATCGTGTGTCATAGGTCCACAGACAGGACGGAAAAGTGGCTGCACAGCAAAAGAATCAATGGGTGTCGAAGCAACCTCACCCTCCTCGAAGGGCTCTGTCTCTGCAGATGTGTTCCCAGACGGAACAGTAGATGGAATGATAGGTGATACTGGTAAAGTGTCATGGGTATCAGGAGAATCATGGGTGTCTCGGGTGTCGTGGGTGTCATAGTCAGATAGGTCAATGGTAGGAAAGGAGGATGATGCCGGCATGATGTCATCGCTGTTAGACAAGATAATAACCGGGGGCGACATGGTACTCTAATATCCTAGAAATGATAATATAAGTCATTTAGTCTACATAATGCTACACGCTCAGTGATAATGGTGTCATAGTGAACTTAGTGCAATGGGTGCTAAAAATCAAACCTTAAAACAAGATGTTGACAAGCGCTGGCACGGAGGGCACTTCGGTAATAAATAGTTTGTTTAGAAATCTTGTGTGGTTATAGTCCAATGTTTTGAAAAATCATTTGGTTCTCTATAACCATGGTTCTGATACCAATTTGTAACACCCCGAGAATTTGGTAAGCAGCGGAAGTCTAATCGGGGTCATTACAGTTTAGAACACAGTCATACTTATAGAAAACAATTCAAAAGATAGTTATTATCATTCCATGAAAACTCAAAGTATTCAGAGTTACAAACATTTTTCCAAATGTTAATAGTTTCACAAAAGAAGTGATGAGTTTGAAAAGAATGATATAATTATTGGGATAAAAAGGGAGGTCCTGCATGCCCTTTTTGCCAGCTCCGTGCCATCATGCCGCTAGTTTCCTGAGATAAACATGCTAAAAAGTCAACACAACGGTTGAGTGAATCCATAGCAATTTAAATTAGTAATAGTGTGAACACAAGTCAAGTATTTTGAAATAAACAAGTCAAGATAGATCGGTCTTGACTAAACTGGTGTCATATTGCTCCTAAGCCTCACCGAACTCAAGCCTTAACATCGTATCGAAATATCATAAAGATAAAAATCACCTACACCACGGGGGATGTAGATAACAAAGGGGCCCTCGGTGATGGAAATGTACTCGGTTTCCATGGTACTTCGAATATAGCACACCTCCTGCCAAATGATCACTTTGACAGAGATGGGCTGCCGTTCCAATAGATCTATTAGCTATATTCACGGTCAATCACAAGTGATTAAGGTTCGTGATATGAGGGACTTGTAGTACGGGTGTCAACTTACGCAATATCAAATAGTAATAGCATACAGAAAAATACTTTTGTTCGGTTATAGCATGTATCTCCCCACGGGGTTTAGAAATAATTAAAATGTGGGACCATGAACTCATCTGACGGGTGGGTGTGAATCACAACGGTGCTCAAAGGTGACGGTGTATTGCTATAACTAGCAATGAAAATCCTCCGACTTGCGACCTATATTAATGTGACATATATTACCATCGGTGTTTCAGATTCGATATGTGAATGGCATGTGACATGTCTTGAGTACGGTGACATCGATTTGGGTGTATTAAAATATTCCAAAATAACTTTATAGTTATTTATAACGTTGATACGAACAAGCGATCTGTTGATATAAATAATGCGTAAAAACGTTATTAATATTTCTCGATATCCCTATGTTTTAACGATCACAAAATGTAAAATCATTAAACGTAAAATCATTACGTAAACAAGTATTTAGTGACAAAATATCATTACATCCAACTAAATCACTTAAGGTATGAATAAACAATTGCCTAATAGATTTTATGATCAATGGAAGGTTTATTTACTAATTATAAATTATATAAAATGGTATAAACATTTTATATATTTAGAAAAACACTTTTGGTAATTAAAGGAAAATGTTTAATTCATAATAAATATATGAATTCAAATTTTTAACCAAAATCAGTTAAATCTACATCAAATAAACTTTTCCCAGAAAAGACAAAGGAATCTGGTCGTTACAGGTGGGCGGCCCCCTTAATTATAAGGGGTGGCCCCCTTAATTTTAAGGGGGCCGGCTATGAATTAAAGGGGCCGGCATACGCTCCTGTGTCAGAATCTTTTGCCTATAAATACTGGTTCAAATCTGTAATTTTTCCTCACCTTTTGCACTAAAACTTTCTGTCCAAATCCTCTTAAATCATCCTCCTAAAACCTTTGATCATAAACTTATTAAGTTCTTGTTTTCAAGTGATTCATTCCCTCATCATTCAAAGTGCAAGAGAAGAATAATCCTTTATTATCAAATCAAGAAGTATTGAAGATTAGTTGTGTAGTTTGTATATATTTATTGTAAAGTTGTGTTGTAAAACCCAAAAATTCTGAACACGTAAAATACCCAAAATACCCCTCAAATTTTAAACTTTTGAAAAGACGAATAAGAATGCAAGACATTGCAATATATTATAACCTAAGTAAATAAAAAAAATGTAAATATTGAACTATATATGTTTATACAATTTATAAAATTATGACTTAAAATGTACAAATTTAGTATCCTAAAGATGTGTCACACGTTTTTAGTTGAATGGGCCAATTCCTTTTTGCTTGAACAATCAAATGATGCGTAAAAGTGCCTAGGTTCATGAAGGATTATATTTGATTTACCTCATTAAATCCCTCCCACAATTTCGGCTAACATACTCCTTATACCTCCCCTTAATCACGCTTATTTCCCATTTAATCCACTCCCCAAATCAGTTTTAATAATACCGGATATCACAACAAAATAAAAATACACATCCTCTCTTATTTTTGAAACAGAAATTTCATACCCTAAAACCAACCTATCAATAAAATGGCGGCTAATACTTTTCTTGTTCTAATTCCTGTTCGATTCGAGGCAAACAAAAGGACTTTTGACCGTATTCTTGGAGGATGGGTCGTGGTGTAATTGCTGTTGGCACGAGGGTTTGTTCCCTCACTCGTTTTTCTAATGATCGAACCCTACAAGATCACGACCCACATTTTGTTTAATAAGCATAAAACTAAACAAACCCTAAATATCTAACCTATTAAAAATAAGGATGGCTGCTACTTCTTGTTCCATTTTTTGATTCGAATCGAGGCGTACAAACGGAGGTCCGTTTAGTATGGTCGTGGCTCAGCACTGTTCGAAGGAGGGTTCATGTTCGAAGGTTTATTCTGTTTGCAAGGGAATTTTGATCGTGGTCCCTTGGAGGTTTTGGTCGTGGTCTTCTATTTCGAGAGGGTTGTGGCTTGGTCGTGGTGTTTTGATTCGAGAAGGTGTAGTTTGATCGTGGGTATCATTGGTTCGAGAAGGTTGTTTACTCCGGAAATGGCCGAGGGTCTGGTTTGGGTTGTTTCGGCTTCGGTGTTGGGTCGTGGTTCTTGATCCTCGATTCCTTGCTTCCCTCCCGGCCACCCGATCACGCGACAAGGGTACATGTATCATCCTTGCCTATTTTTCTTTTCATTCTGCTTCTTCACACGTATAAATCCGGTTATATGAGATTACTATGAATCGACTAACAATGAACATGCATATTTCGACTTATTAACTAACACATGAAATGATAAAAAAATAAAATAAGCTCATGAAATCACAAGAACGATTTGCATGAAATGACAAACAGTCCGCATGAAATCATAATAAGAATGTCATATAACAAACTAAATGGATTGTGTATATATGTATGTCTCTGAATGGAATCACAAAAGAACATAAAAGGGTGCGAGTCGATTTCGGAAAAGTTTATGTTATACGATTATACAATGGAAGAAATTGAATTCATGTGGCTTCGGCTTTATTTTCGGATCGAGATACAATAAAGCACATGCGTATGTTTTGCATGAAATAAGAAAATGGTTATGCATGAAACGTTTTTAAGCTGTGATACTGTATGTTGCTTTGTTTCAAATGTTTTTTTTTAAAAGCTAATAAGGTCCCACGATTTGACTTGTTTCGAATGGTATTTGGAGGTTAAATGAGTGATGCTTTTGAAAAGGGTTTTGTTGTGCAAATAGTTTGACGAGTTGCATGCATAAAATAACAAACTGATGTGTGTTTAATTGTTTATAAGAACCTTGCATGAAAATCTTTTCGAACATAAAATCATGTGAGTTGTGTTGTAAAGAATAGATTGTATGCATACATTTTGTGACGTCTTGTGTCGTGTGTGAGTAAACTGTGACATGGTTGATAAGAGTTAAAACATAATGACTTAATCGTGGTTAAAATATGAGGTCGAAAATACGTAAATATGAGTTATGTTTAAGGAAGTCAGGTTACTAAATCTTAGGTCGTCGCGACATAAATATTAATATTGTGGGTACGTTAATAAATTATATAAATTATAGTAACGGGGTCTAAAATCATCATCCTAATATAAATTTATTTTATTCGACTTTTAATATTTAATTTCGATCAATTTCACCTTTAAACCTAAATTATCATAATTTGTCATAATTAACTCTCATCTATAATAACAACCATTTTGGGTATTTTAATGTAACTAAGTGTAAATTATAATCATGGTTAAAAATTACTAAATCGGGAAACTTACTAATTTTGAAAGCTTACTAAATATGGAAACTTGCTAAATCGGGAAACCTGCCTAAAATAAAAGTTGCTTAAAATGGTTGAACTACTTAAAGAGGAAACTTACTATTTAAGGAAAGTTACTAAAAATGGAAAGCCGACTAAAATGAGTAATCTGATTTAAAATAAGTTATTAACAATAAGACGATCATATATTCATGTAGATTCGCTGAAGAAGGAGTTGCTTCTGATATTATTGTTTCTGTTGTGTTTACACTTGCGGTATAAGGTACAGATATTCCGCCTTTTTAGTAAAGGCCATCCTTCTGTCTTTTGTTTAATATTTCGATTATGATCCCTTCAGTTAAGCCATTGCTATGTTCCCTTTGTTTGATTCGTGTTTGTTGATACTTGATATTGATATGAGCTTGATATTCGTTTGCATGCTATATTACTTTTCTATAGCATTATTGATTCTATGCCCATTATGTGTTACGTGTATATGATTTGATTAATTTGTAGCCAGTCATGGGGAGTCCATGGCCTTGCCACTGATGCACCAGTGGTATTGACACTATCTGTGGAGGTGGGTTTTAGTCCACAGCGTTCCCTTTAAGCTAGCTATTCAGGCCTATATTTATTATTGTATATGTTTACTTAGCCTAGAGCTTTGTGCATATATATTTGTTTTGCAGGGGGCGTATGGATGCATCCTAAGTACTTTGTTTAGTATTATTTGGTGAATGTTTTGGTGTGTGTGCAATACACCCCTTTCGCATTTGGTACAATGGAGGTCATGACTCCTATGTACATTTAGTATATATATTGTTGGGCATTCCTATTTGTTTTACTTCTCTATGATTCTTATTATCTTGTCATCTCTAATGTGATTAACTTATGCTTGCTTTATTTCTTTTGCTTACACTTATGACTCATTTCATTTCGTTGATTGTCTGATATCCATTATCCGTATTTCCTTTGATCATATTCCATGTTTCCATATTCTTGATTTCTATCTCAGCAGGTTCGCTTGGACCTATGTCGTATTCACCTTCGTTTTCCTTTTGTTATTAGTTTTCGTTTGTCTATATCTGTTCACTGGGCTTTTTAAGCTCAGCCGCATTTCTTTTCCTGTGGCAGGTTTTTAGAAGGAAGCTGGGTTAGGTGAAGAGTGCTTAGGAGCTTTTAGTGGACTACACTGTTGATAGCTCCCCATGGATTAGAGATAGACTTAGAGATTTCCTTCTTGGTTCTTAACTTGTAATTAATTTGGAAGTTGAAGTGCTTAGAATTGGTCTTTTATCTTTTCTTTGGAACTGTTTTGTGAACCTTGTATTGTTAATGTATTCCGCTTGCTTATGTCCTGATTTGACCCCATAATGTTACACTTTAGCCCTTTTCGGGTTGGGGTGTTACATGTGTAGTGATTGTAATAAGTAGATCTAGGTGGGTTTGTGAATCTAGTATAGAAGAAGTAGTGGTGTGAAGAAGAAGTAGTGAAGTTGTGTGAAGTAGTGAAGTAGTAGTGGTGTGTACAAGTTGTGAAGAAGGTGTGTCTAGTCGTGAAGAAGTCGTAAGATTGGTTCTAGCTACTATTAGAACTCAACATTTAGCTTAGTGTCGTAAATTGGTGTAAGCAAAAGTTGTGTAAGGTTTCTCCGCCACAAGGGAGTTTGTTGACATAGTGAAGAAAACTCTCGAGTACGTGACTCGGGGAGTGGAGTAGGGCGAAGAGGTGCTTTGTAGCTGAACCACTATAAATCCCTGTGTTGTGGTTTGATCTTTCTATCTCTATATTTTCTTTACTTTCATACTTACATTATAATTGTTTAGTTAGTTAGATTAAATAGTTTACATTGTGCAAGTATTGAATTTCACATAAATAAGAATCGAAGTTTTTAAATACAAATTTTTAAAATACTAAATTGACTTAAAACTATTCAACCCCCCTTCTAGTTTTCCACAATTGGCATCAGAGCTACGTTAAACAAGGTCTTTAAAATAAATTGTATTTTAAAACTTGAAACGATCTATGGAATCTGAAAAATATTTAGAAGGTCAATCTATGCAAAGACCACCGCTATTTGAAAGTGATGGTTTTCTTTATTTGAAAAATCGATTCGAAACTTATGTAAAATCAAAAGATCTAGATCTTTGGCATGTTATTACTTATGGTGATTTTCCTCCTATACAAAATAATCCCGAAACCAAAAGGGATGAAATTGTACATTTTGAAAAACAAAACAATGATTTGAAAAACAAACTTGCTAAAAATAATGAGGCTAAAATGGTAATTTATAATGCGTTACCACGCAAAGAATATGAAAGAATTTTTATGTGTAAAACCGCAAAAGATATTTGGAACTCTTTACTAATCACTCACCAAGGTAATAGTCAAGTCAAAGATAATAAGATAGATATTCTTTTACAACAATATGAACAATTTACGATTCCGGAAAAGGAATCAATGGATAATGCTTTTGCGAGATTTAACACAATAATCACAAGCTTAAAAGCACTTGATGAGAATTTTTCTAGCAAAAATTGTGTAAGGAAATTTCTTAGGGCTCTCCATCCGAAGTGGCGTGCTAAGGTGACGGCTATTGAGGAATCAAAGAATCTATCAACTCTACAACTTGACGAATTGATTGGAAACTTGAAAGTGTATGAAGTGATAAGAAAGAAAGACTCCGAAATGGTCAAAGGAAAAAGGGAGCAAACTAAATCAATTGCTTTGAAAGCAAAGAAGGACTCTAGTGACTGATACGCGGGATTGCGCCCTTGCAATAGGTTTTACCTCTCAAGGGATCTTGAGAAGCTTGCAATCCCCGCCAGGCAGTGTACCTGATCGTTGTAGTATAGTATAGTGACAAGTACCGGGGGATTGATCGTTCTACTCAGGAATAGTGTTCGCTAGGATTAGAAAGCCTACTAAACTAGGTCTAGAGGTGAGGGATGATTCTTTTTGTATTTTTTATATTTTATGAAAGCAAGTAAAATCTCGGGTTTTGAAGGAGTGGGTGGAATTAGTTGCTAGTCAACTAACCCAAATAACTAAAGATGCAATCAAAATAAAATAAAAAGAAATGAAAATAAACTAATGTAATTATGTGGTGGAAACAATAATAAGAAAAGATGTGTTTACTTAGATTTCATTACTCCCTAGATATCTTTTATCAGTTGATTAGCTTGTTACAATTGCATGGATGACGGGTTATATTCCTTAATACTAGTCGTAGGGCCGTGTACAATATTCCCTAACTCTATAAAATCCTACTTCACTCCTATATCGAGCCGTTAGAAACTCCTAACATGGGATCATTAAAATTCTCTTACGCATTAATTACAACCAAAATCGTAGTACACCTTCGACCATGTTTATTAATGTTAGGAATACAAATATTCCTATAAAAGACTCGGTCACCTAGATATTGTAATAGCATTAAGTTAGCTCGTAGTTAGTCTAGTTATTAGTTAGAATTAGTTTAAGTAACACCGTGGAAGAAGGACGGGTCTTTACCCACTGTATGCCTGATCCACAGCCCGGGTGTGGGCGTTTTATCTTTTTCGTAGGAAACTATAAATACCCCTCTCCACATGTGGAGAGGGTTGGAGCTTCTCACTCACCAATCTAATACATTTTCATTTTCTCTCTCTAGAAGTTCCCTCTCTCTCTATTTCTCTCTAAACTCTTCTTTCTTTCTTCTTAATTCAATCCATAAACGCAAGTACCATACATGTTATAATTGTTAGTATTCTACAAATGGTATCAAGAGCCATGGCTTCATCCTAGGGATTGTTTGCTCTCGAATTTTCATTTTGGTTCTTGTGTTTTATTTTGGTTCGGCTTGGTTATCAAAAGATTACTCCCTTGCCTTCTTTATTTCGTAGATTCTGTCACAACTGATTGGAAGTTAAACTTTGTCTTAAAAAATCCTTTATTGATTTTTTTTTTCGTGTGCAAAGATATACTATTGGCTGTATTTTGGGATAAGTCTTGAAATGTTCTTGATAGCGTTTACCTTCTTTTAGGGCACGTTTGGTAGAGAGAATTTCAGAGAATAGAAATGAAACAAAGAATATAAATTCAGAGAATAGAAATCAGTAGAGAATTTTGTTAAATTCTAATGTTTGGTAACAACAGAGACTTGACCCGAGAAATGAAAAAAAAAATAAAAAATTGTTGATTTAAAAAAAATATTTTTTTCTAAATAACAATTCTAAAGAAATATATTAAAAAAATATTTTTTTTATAAATTATATTTAAAAAAAAACTTATTTTTTAAAAAAAATTATTTTTTTTTAATTTATATTTTATAAAAATTATTTAAAAAAAATTATTTTTTCTAAATAACAATTCTAAAAAAAATATATTTAAAAAAATATTTTTTTTAATTTATTTTTAAAAAACCTATTTTTAAAAAAAATTATTTAAAAAAAATAATTTATTTTTTTAAAAATTTATTTTAAAAAAAAAATTATTTTTTTTATAAAAATTATTAAAAAAAAATATTTTTTCTAAATAACAATTCTAAAAAATATATATTTTTTTTAAATTATTTTTTATATAAAGATTATTTTTAAATGAAAAATATTAAAAGAAAAAAAAAAAAAAAAAAAAAACTCAATTCTCCAAATTCATTACCAAAATTAAGGAAATGAGAGTAACCAATTTACACTATCCAATTCTCTCCAACTCTCCACTAATTTCTCCTCAATTCTTCACTTTTTTTAATTCTCTTTACCAAACAAGAGAATTTGATCAAATTTCATTTCTCTCATTTCTTTTCTCTCTACCAAACACACCAAACACACCCTTAAGTATTAGAGATTGGATACTTTTTGGTAGGTATAAGAAGACAAACTGCAATTTGGGTTTTAGCAATTTCGGGTTAATGACAAAAAATATAGATAGTGACAGTTTTGTCATTTTTTTGCGATTAGTTACAAAAATAGCGGTTATCTTTTTTTTGAGTTTACCCATCTTGTCTACCTTTTTAATTAGCGGTTAGCCCATTTTCAATTAGCGTTTAACTCTGAGCAGCGGTTAGTTCATTTTAGCTATTACCCAAAGACTAGCTGTTAGTTCATTTTAGGATCTCAGTTAGTTATTCCGTGGACTTCAACGTGCGATCATTCACACGAAATTAACTTATCATCACAGATCTATTTGAAGTCGAGCTTCAATTGAATATTCGAATCACTAAGCATAGAAGAACAACAAGGGTGTTATCATTCTCCTTCTCATTTCGGTTCAAGTACCAGAACGAAAAAAAAAAAAAAAAAACAATACACCTACCCGAGACCTCGTTGATTCAAGGTCTGTGAGAAGAAAGCATCCAAGAAAACATCATATTTTTTCTATGGTTGACACAAGAACAAGTTCCTATATAATTTATTATTATGATTCGTATGTCACAAAAAAAAAAAAATGAAATGAATATAATAAAAGGAACATAGTGGTGGGTCAAGGTTGACATAAGAAAAAGGAGAGATTACATTTGGTTATTGTGTAGCTTCGTGTGGACTCAAGTGACAGAAAAGAAGGGACGATTATTTCTTGTTTGGTGGCTTTGGGAATTAGATCTGGGAATTAGATCTAGAAAGGAGAACAAAAGTGGGTGTGACTGCGTTTTTTTTCAAGTTATCAAAGGGATTAGGGTTAATAGGTGGTAATTGTGTGTTTTATTCCGTATAATTAGGGTAAAGGTTTTGGTGGACTTGGGCTTTGGGCATAATTGGACTTCTACCAAGTAGTGGGCCTATTGATTTTTTTTTGTACTGGACTTGGCTCTCGTGATAAAGAGATTTCAGGTTGTCCGAATTTTGTGTTGGCAATATATCATTTTGTTTGGTATATTATTGGTGACATTATATTGGTATAATTTTTGGTCACGATTTTTGATTAAGCTTTATCAATCCGAGATTGGTTTTTTGTCACGGTTTTTTTATTGACCTTCAAGTATCCGTGATTAATCTTGCATTTGGGTTGAGATATTTTTCGGGTTTATTGGATATAACTACGGTGTCTATTTGGATTCACTTAAACTCATTTCAACCAAACCAAAGCACAACTGAACAACACATCACCTTGTCTATCAAACTATCATCTAATCACTTGACGCACTCAATCAATCATTGTCTCACGGTTTTTTTCTTGATTTTGTAAAATCCCGCGAAAGAATCTATTTCTCGGTTTAAATCGTAGAATTGTGAAATCCCATGCACGTTCATATCATGTCTAATTCTCCAGATTCTGTCATATCCGAGATACTCAAGTTGTACGACCTGAACGATGAACATATGATTTCCAACAAGGTACAACAGACTACCGATTTTGAATCTGAAACTCCTACAATGGAATCTGTGTGGTCTAATTCATATGAGAAAGAGTTTCTTCAGCCACAACAAGTGCTTCATAATGCAAATGAAAGTTGCATAGAATGTTTTCGACTACTTCATTCACACCTCTCGGTACTTTTAGAGGGAACTGGATACAAGATGGGATTCGAACGTTTATTTGCAACACTCTGTCACACCCCCAAAATCGGGTCCAGCGGAAGCATACGTGTAGCTGGGGTGTAACTCAATTGGTATTACAACACAAGTTCAAAATGGTTTTCACTTCAATCATTTAAAATAAAATAGTTAAATCAAAATATTGAATTTACATTGTTAAAAGTGGTGCGGAAGTAGGCCCTTAAAATAGTTTAAAACGGTCCCCAAATGAATAATCAGAGTCTTCTATGACCATGCCATGCCCTGCCAAAACCTCCTGTAGCGTGCCATAGGTTAAAACCTGAAAATACATGCTAAAGTGTCAACCCGAGGTTGGTGAGTTCATAGAGTTTTGTAAACATGTAATGTAAAACATTTGAAAGAAGAATTCCCAGCAAAAGCATTGCGAAAACGGTCAACATAAAGTTGGTGATTAATCATAGGTTTGTAAGTTAAATTGCATGTACATAGGCCACAAGTATAAAGTAATCTGACAAAAATGTCAAAAATGCTACATTGTCTCTTAAGCTCATGAAACCGAAGCTGGACATAGAATTGGCCCCACCAGAGTGTTTACCAGACACTCAAATTGTTAAGACATGAAATGCATTCGCCCCGTTGGAGCAACCCAAACGCGAATGGAGGCGTCACCCTCAATAGATCTATTCATTCACTCTCGCTTAGCACTGAAATTAACGGTCCATGATAATAAAGGGGACTTAACTTGGTAGTAATAAGTAAACTTAAGCAATGTATGGAATTTGTAATACTTCGGCATTGTACAAAAATAATTCAAGCAGTGTATTCTTCCCCATAAGTAATTCAAATCGTATAAAAACATAGAACAAGTATTTCAACCATTCAGTAATGTTTGAGAAAATGAATTGCGTTCAAGTAAAACAAGCATTGAATTTAAATAGTATCGAGCATGTATCTTCCCCCAAAACAGTTGTAAAACAAGTAAAAGTAGGGGTTATGAACTCACCTGGTGCGATAGCTACGATGACAAGAATGGATACACTGAAATGAGGCACGATCTCTAACCGCAACCTAATATGAGTAATAACGATCTACCTTAGATCATGACGTAATGAAATGAATGCACGTGCACATGATGCCTATACCACTCGTAACTTGGAAATACTAGTTGTTGTCAAAGTAAAATAGTTTCCATACTTAGGAAAATAAGTCCAAATATAGAAGTATATAACTTGTCGTAGTATATCGTATAAAAATGTTTGTGTTATATTCCTCGTCTTGAAAACCTTAAAATAATGTCTAGTAGTCGCGTAAATAAACCTTGGGTCGTACGTATTTCGTTAGTTAAAAATAAACTCCTTGAATAAGAAATCTAGAAAATATGTCATTTAGTACGTAGTTATATTATTTTCTAGTAGTGACTATATATATATATATATATAGTTTTGACGATTTTAAAACATGTATAACTTGGTCGTTTTAAGCTCATTTTACTCGTTCTTTATATCCACGGATTCGTTTTAGTATATACTAATATATTTTCGATAGCTCGGCTCCTCTAGGTTACGTTTAACGCCTCTATTTGCCCGTCGAAAACTGTCAAACAGCATGCAGTTTTCAGAAAAATAGTTTTCGTCGTTAAATTTACAAAAATCATATCTCCTTCGTTATAAACTCGTTTTAATCCGTTCTTTCGCCAAAAGTTTCGTTTTTGAAAGTATTTTCTAAATCTTTGGTCAAAAATTATCCATCACCTACTGAGTTTCCCACGTTTCCAAAATAGTAACAGTAGGTATTTATATAGTTTCAGAAATCATTTTCCTAGTTTCAAACTTGTTCCAACTTCAACCAAACTACTTTCAATCACCACAAAACTAGTCTAATCCTACCATACACCTTCTTAGGGTGTCATGGGTTCCTAAACATCATAAACCAAGTGGATCTAACAAGGATCTAACAATAATCACTTTCTAGGGTTCAAAAGTTTGGTATGTTTAAAATAAAGTGGTATAAGTAACATATGCATGTAGATCTAGTATAAAAACCATATGGATCTTGTATAAACTTGGAAAAATTATAAAAATGAGTTTGTTATACTTACTTGAAGGATGGTGTGATTAGATGATGAAAACCTTAGTATTCTTAAGTTTGTATTTCAAAACCTTGCAAGAATAACTTAACTACACTAGGATAACACTCGATCTTGAGAAAATATTTGGTCTTGCCTTGTTCTTCTTGTTTTCTTGGGTGGGTCGATTTGTACAAAGGGAGGAAGAGAAAATGATAAAAGTTTGCTAGTGTGTGTTGTTTATTGAATGAGAAATGAAGGATGAGATGAAGTATATATTTGATTAGTATAAGTCTTGGTCAAAATATCTTTGGTCTTGGTCCAAGGGGGGGGGGGGGGAGGGGGGCAAAGGGGGCGGCAAAAGGAGGGAAACAAGGGTTTATGTTGGTGGCTAATAAATAAGTTTGTCTATTTGTTGGATGAGCTTGTGTATTTTGCATATACTTTGGGTGTTATCGGGTACCGAGTTAACTAAAAATAATTGTTACCGAGATAAAATAAAATATGACGGAGTTGTAAAAGTTGTAAAATAATATTCCTGATGAGAATCGGGTGTTAAAATAATTATCGGATTGAAATAACGCAAACCGACGGAGTTATAAGCTCCGACCGTAAAATGTAGCAATTGATTTGAAAACACCGGGTAAATTAATATTGTAATTTTTTTATGTTATTAAAATGAATATAAAAATATATTGGGATCATAGTCGGGAGTGTCGGACGTGTTAGTCACATTATTGATTGCTTGTTAACGTTTATTTAGAAATAATTATACGTAAAAGTAAATTATACCAAAAGTATTAATTTAATTACCCTACGAGTGGAATAGTATGCAAGTGCAATAATGATAATATGAAGACTAGTTCTAGTCCGTACGAAGTGTCTCAATGATAATGCATGAATTCGCTCCTGAACCAATACGGTTACGCGAATTTTGAATACCCGTAAACAAATTTTACGATGACATGAGTAATGCACGTGAATAGTGTTTTTCTTTCGGAAATGAATAGTGTTAAGTGAATAGTAAAATTTTTGAACGCTTCTCAGAATATCAAATTGACCTAAAAAAGATGAATAGTGATCGATGAATAGTAAATGATGAATAGTAACCTGTGAATAGTAAATTGTCGAGGTTTGGAAAAATGACCGGAATTTACGAGTTGTGACACACTCTTTGGTCAAGATGTTCAAACTTTCACCGATACAATGATTCTGAACTTAGATCAACTACAAAAACAACTTGACAAAGGGGAATCTTCCATAATTGGATCCATAGCTTCCCTTTGTATACTCAACAAACAACTTCAAGTGTTCATCAATTCGAAATTCACTATGGATTATGACTACGAGAGTCAGATGACATTAAAGTGTTTTGCTGATCACACGGGAATCGAGGTTGACAGGTTCAGAGATACACTACTCATTCTCATGGGTAATGTCAAGGAGTTCATTAATGAAAGGGAGCTGAATCAACAATGCAGTGACACTACGGTTGATAAGCATGATACATACGAAAGCTCTTGGACTTATACTACTCATGGCATTGATATTAATCACGCCCAAGTTCCATCTGCTGAGGTACATGTCACTGATCAACATGATGTGCTTTCTAATGAACCACAACATACTGATCAAATTAAACCCACTTATGACACATATTTGTTGGAAAAGACTGATAGCAATATCATTTATGATTCAACAAATATGAATCATAAAGGGGGAGAAAGTGATCAGTATGCTGAACATGCTGATGTGTCAAGTTCTTTGTTTATGGTTGAGTCTTTCAAATCTAATAATATGGTTGATAAAGATGTGTTTAATGAACTTTCAAACAGATTTCTAAAACTTGAAAAACATTGTATTTCTCTTGAAATCGCAATGCAACAAAAGGAAGAAAGTTTTTAAACAAACTAACCATGTAAAAATCCAGAACTTCCTGATTTCCGTGAATTCTTTATGATTAATGATTTGAAAGCTCAGCTAGACGCAAAAAACTTAACAATCATCAACCTAAAAAATCGTATCTCTGTGATGTGCGATATGTGTAATGAAGTTAAGTCTAATCATGACTGTGAGGTCATTGCAACTAGAAACATGGAATTGAATCAAAAAGTGGCAAAATTACTTGATGAAAATGAGTCTTTGATAATTCAGTGCAAAGAACTGTGTGATTTAATCAAAGAAACAAAAACTAAGAATATTGAGCAAACAACTTCTTTGATTACCAAAAATGATGAATTCAAAGCTCAACTTCAGGAAAAGGGGTTCACAATAACAGCATTAAAAAACGAGCTAAGAAAAGCAACAGGGAATAGTGTGAACACTAAGTTTGCAAAACCATCAATCTTGGGGAAACCAGTTTCTCAATCAAATAGAAACCAATCCGTTGTTAGGCAACCGACTGCGTTTAGATCTGAACGACCAAAACTTTCAAAAACACGGTTTGCCTCCCAAGTTGATGCGGAAAAAGTTTTGGCAAAACCAGTCACTATACATTATTTGCCTAAGATTATTGCTTCTAGTTCTGCTAAGCCTCAACAAGTAGTTACTCCTACACCCAGCTCCTCTAGGGTTAGTTTGAAAACAGTGTCGAAACCTAGCATTAAGTTTCAAAACACTTATGATATAAATGACTTGCACAAGAACTATAATCTAGAAAAGGCTAGGAAAAGGGCACTACTTCATAAGGATGGAATCTTAGGTTTACAACCTTGTATGATCCCTCCTAGGATATTGAGGAACAATGCTAAGGTTCAACCTGTTAAGTCTAGGATTTACAGTAAGTCATCCACAATGCATAAGAAGCAAAACAAACCTATAACTTCTCCTAGGTGGATTCAAACTGCTAAATCTTTGGAGACTAGGAATATCGATAAGCCTTCCACTGTGCATAAGAAGCTTAACAATCCTAGACCTTGCCATAAGTGGATACCTACCGGTAGAACTTTTAAGGACGCTGGACTTAAGTGGATACCTACCGGAAAGATACTTACCAATGGCAATACCATGATTGACCGTGAAACTCCCAAAGGTTTGGATACTTTTGTCACTAACCCATACATATGCAATCAAGTTTGTAATGTTAGTGCAGGTAGTCCTTACTCAGTTGCAGATACATCGATCATTCACTACATGAGAAGACTCAAAGTCTGTAGGCCTAAAGCAAGCATATCTCCTACTTCAGGAGGTATAGAAGGTCAATGTTGATGTATGTTTGTTATGACATCTGTTCACTTCAGTTCAGGCCTCGCTCTTCATCATAATGACGTTTGAACACTTCAGTTCAAGCCTCGGTCCTTATTGTCATCATTATGGCGTTTACTGACAACACTTCAGGCCCCGTTCATCAAAGAAAAGAAAAGTGTACGCTTGAGTGCGCTTTATCTTCTGAAGTTGTGAAATGTTCTTGCTTCTGACCGTTCTCATCAACAAACTTCATATTTGTTCCACGCTTGTTCAGTATTCAAGTGGATTACATTCATCGGATTGTATTTGTTATTATCCACTCGATCAAAAATGACATCGTCAAATGCAATGTTTGAGGGGGAGAAGTGTGAACAGTGGATCAACCTCATATGCAATTTTTGAGGAAGGAGAAGTGTGAATAAACTACATGTATTTCTATTCACTTGTTCAATCGAAAATCGCATCCTCATATGCAATATTTGAGGGGGAGAAGTGTGAATAAAATTCATGTTGATTGATGCATGAAATGACTCTCCTCTCCTCCAACACCTAATGTTCCACTAAGTAAGGATGACTAAAAGTGACTACGGAGTTGATTGGGTATCACTTATTTGAGATTGAAGTTAACTCTCACAAAGGTGTGATCTTAGTTTATCTTGAAGTCGGGGTTGGATGGATGAATGACTTTCAACGATAACTTGCTCGTGCTTGAGATTTAAGTTGAAGACTTGGTTTATCTAGTTACCAGCAGTCGAGGTGGATGGTTGAAGACCTGGTTAACTATCACTTTAAGGAGTTACGTTGTAGTACTCAGTGTCACACGCCGTTTTCGTTGTGGATAATCGCAAGAGGTGGTAATGTCTCATGCTTTGGTTGGGTAGTGAGTACTTAGAGATTTGCTTGGAGCATAAATTCTCTACACCGTTCTTCCAACATTAGTGCAAGCTTAAGACACAAGAGCGGGGAACTCTACTTCAATTTCAAGTGTGGTATATCAGGTTCTCTCCATACGTGGTCATTTACTATTAGCCAGTGGAAGTGAAAAGAGGTTTAATTAGGGGTTGATCTGCAGAGAATTGTTGAAGAAAATTGTTATTGACATCTACTCATGGGGTAGTGATTTGTATGTTGCTTCCAGTTGATATGTTTATGTACACATAGTTATGATGATTCAGAGTGATCGTCATCATCATGGAGGGAGAAGAATGTGTACATCGGGGCTTTTATCGAAGATCTGGAAGCATTCTATGTGAGTTAAAAATGTCAAAATAACGTTCCCCAAACAAACCCGTGAAGAAGCTACAGATTATCTGATGAGGCGAAAAATGATCCGTTTTTAGGGGGTCATTTAAGCCCGAATCCGACTTTATTTGATCAAATATTGCCCTAAATCGCTCCTTTTGTGATTTTAGGTGTTTGGAGAGTGAATTCTGGAAAAGAAGCCATTTTGGACGTTTTTGGAGCATAAAAGTGAAGAAAACGGCAAAGTATCAATTTTCCATGCTGAAGACACTAGGTGACGGCGTCAAGAGTTACACCCTGACGGCGTCAGACATCAAGAATAAAACACCGTAGTTGATGACGGCGTCAAAATCCATCCTGACGGCGTCAAAGTCCCAAGAATAAAATACCGTAGGTGGTGACGGCGTCACATAGGCCGTCATAAGTTGATCAAGGCCGTCCGAGGAAGTATTTGGCGGCGAGGTGACGGCGTCACATGCTTGTCTTGACGCCGTCAGCCCAGTTTTCCTATATATAGTTTTCTAGTTTTTACATTAAAAGGAGAGAAGTTTTGGTGAAACCCTAAAGACGAATTTGGTGCCTCTTTTACAGGTTTTTCAAGGGTTCCAAACCCTTGATACCTTGTATTGTAATTGAGATAAGTGTTCTTCTAATTCAATCAATATGTCTATGTGTTGGTTGTTTATATCTTGTTCTTATCTCAATTCAATTATGCTAGGCTAGATCTCTCTTGTGTTTGCTTAGATCTAATGAAACCTAGATGTTGATTATGTGTTGATTACTTGTTTATTCTTGTTCTTGGATGAATGATTTATATGTTAGGCTTAAGAAAACTAGCAGATCTCCAAATGGTAACATGCTTGAACGTCTTAAGAAACATGAACCGAGGCGTACTAGGTCTTTATTGGTTGTATTTAATGCATGAGCCATTGTTTACAATCCCTATAGTTGTGATGGGTCATGGTGTAGGAGGAGATAAGAGCTCATAGAGTTGGGGAGTTATGTATGCCACCCCACGAATGGTATTAAGGAATACAATCCGTCATCCATACAAGTATAACAAGTAATTAACGTGTAAAAGATATCTAGGGAGTAGTGAAGTCTAAGTAAACACAATTTCTCCAATTACTGCTCACAACATTAGTATAAATTAGTTTGTTTTCATTTTTATTATTTTATTTTGATTATATATTAGTTTTGGGTTAGTTGACTAGCAACTAATTCCGCCCACTCCTTAAAAAACCGAGATTTTACTTGCTTTCATAAAAATATAAAAATACAAAAATAATCATCCCTCACCTTTAGAACTATTAATTAGGTTTTCTAATCCTAGCGACACTATTCCTAAGCTGAACGATCAATCCCCCGGTACTTGTCACTATACTATACTACAACGATCAGGTACACTGCCTGGTGGGGGTTGTAAGCTTCTCGAGATCCCTCGAGAGGTAAAGCAAGGTGCGATTCCCACGCATCAAGTTTTTGGCGCCGCCGCCTGGGGAATAGTTATTGTCTAGGTTAGAATTTCTTTTTATTAGGTCTACTTGCTAGATTCCTTTCTAGCAAGATTTTATTTTTAATTTTTAGGTTCTTCTTTAGTCTATCTTTTTCTTTGTGTGTTTGTTCGTAATTTCCATTGACTATTCCGTTCACCATTATCGAGTACGCGAATCCACCATACCACCAACCAAAAAGGCCATTCTACCCTGTTGACAGCCCGAATTTCAAACAATATAGAGATGAACCCATATATGATGCATGGACTCGTTTTAAAATTTTACTTCGAAAATTCCCTCATCATAGTTTCTCTTTAGCATCCCTAACCGAAACCTTTTACTATCGTGTCAGCCAATGTGACCAAATGCGCATCGATGATTTTGCCAATGGGGGCCCTAGGGAATTAAATGATGAAGAAGCGTGGGATACCATAGAAAACTGTGCCCAATATTATTATAGAGTAGACAACCCAACAAACAACATCACAAATCAATCAAAAACAAGTTTGAAGGAGCAAATAGGAAGTTTGTCTGGGGATGAATATACTCATGTTGAGATACCTAGTTGGATGGCACCTAATATCATAGTACAAAACAAACATATAGGTAATCTAGGTACAATGGAGGATGAGGTGGATAATCCAAGCCCACATAGTACCCCACAAGTCCTACCATCATTTGAGGCACATACACAGCCCGTGACTTACCCGGAAGAAGCAGAAGAGACTATAGGAACCCCAATTGAGGTAGAACCCTTGGACCAAGCACCACTAGAGGATATAGGTTTGAACACTTGTAGTGATAACCTTACTCCTAGTTCCAGGGAAGTTCCTAGTTTTGATGAACCGGAGCCTCAACCAAAACCATTACCTAATCTTCCATCCTTGGATGAAGATTTAGGAATTGAAATAGGTCCCGATCCACCCATCAAACCATGTAGTCCGGGTAGTTTTACGTTGAAGGTAGTAGACCCCAAGCCTTGTAGAGAAGAAGCCAACATAGGAGTGGACCATGACCTTACATACTTACATCACCCATTCATGATTGATCGTAAGAAACATTATGGGTTTAAACCGGGTTTATTAGGTCAAGATAGATCCCCAACTGGGAATCTCTCGAAGTTGATAGAAAATGATCCCTTCTTAGGAGAAAACTTCAACTCACTCATTGACCAAAGTGAACTAGGTAAGGTTATGATGAAAGGAGCACACCCGTTTGAGCATATAATTCATCCACCACTCTTTTCTCACGTGGCATATTTCCACCCTAAGGATGTGTATCGCTACTATCACCCACACTTAATCCTAAGTGTAGGGATAACCTCCCCTTTGTTCGTTAAATAAGGGTAGAGTCAGGCTCGTGACTCGAACAAAAACAAGCGCTTCTTGGGAGGCACCCATGCTTTGT
This sequence comes from Artemisia argyi, assembly GCA_030686995.1. Lineage (NCBI taxonomy): Eukaryota > Viridiplantae > Streptophyta > Magnoliopsida > Asterales > Asteraceae > Artemisia > Artemisia argyi. Next base: position 126,596,019 of record CM060692.1, read on the forward strand.
GTGATTTTATTTATTTGATTGTTATTTGCTTCCGTATGCATGTTTAGTTTTTATTGTTGGTTGATCATGTTTCTCAATTAAAATGTGGAAATACTTTACTTTGTTGTTTGGCCTAGTCTTAACTCCACCTAGAAGTATTTTTGCAAAAGATAAGTGTAAGGGGAAACCCCAAATATGTTTTTAAGAAACAAACCGATCATGATTTTCCACAATATTAAATGAACATGTATATTCGTATTTGTTAGAGTCAAATGCTTGTATTGAGTCATAATGAAGTTTTGCAGGATTTTCCAGGAAGTAGGACCAAGTTTTTCCAGAAATTTTCCGGAAACTTAACATAAGAATTTCTGCAGGTCCATTCTGACGGCGTCAGAGTATTACTCTTGACGGCGTCAGGAGTTAAAAATCTGGAAATTTTACCGGTTTTGTTTTTCTAACGGAGTCTTATGGTTTTTGTGAATTATTAAGTTTTATAATCTCCAGGAAATCTGCAAACTTCATTCCACAAGCATTATATCTTACCTTGTTTTCTAGGATTTAGTAACTTATATAGGATGCCGCCGATTTTACGCGAGGTTGCCTTGTCTATTGTTGTCAGGATTTACAGGTTATGTATGACAAGAAGATGATTTATATTCTGGAAGGGAAGCTTTGATTGTTCATTTTCTTGGAGGAAGATTTAATCTGGCCAACCTATAATCCATACCGAGCGAATCAAGGGAGTATTTGATTTCATTCTCTTTACTTCTTAACTTTTACATTCTTTACTTGAACATTGGGGACAATGTTCATCTTAAGTGTAAGGGGATGGTAAAAAGATGATACCTTACATATGCACTTTCGCTTGAGTTTGTTTTGTTTGATGGTAGATGTGTAATAAAACTATGAGAAATACCTGTTAGTGTAATTTTAGCGCCAAATTTAAAATTTTTTACAACATTTAGGAGTGAAACTTTAGCCATAGCAAGCGTCTCATGGATAGGAGGTTGTATGACTAGCACATAACCGTATATTCAGAAAAATTTTCCACCCAAAAATGTGAGGCTCGCCTTTAGATTTGATAGGAAAAGCATTCATTATTGGTGCTTATGAGTGTACCGATAGCATTTAGATTCTAGAACTTACGTTAGTGATGCATCCCGAGACCGCTAGTGAGACTACATTCGTGTGGTAGGATTTACTACATGATAAGAGGCATTAGGATCACCCTTGTGTTAAACCCGTATTACAATTACTTGACCGTTTAAGTCATATTACTTGGCTAGTTAAGTCAACTAATTTTCCCCACACCCTTAGCGTTGTACTCATTTTTAGTACACGATACCCCTAGTACACCCCTCCGAGCCTATCTTTTCGTTTCTAACTTTAAGCATTTTACTTAGAGGAAGAATTTGTTACACCCCACTTAAATGTACAACCAAATCGCCTTAGCCTTCCGTGTATGCGCTCATTTTTAGTGCATTATTGTTATTTGTTAAACCCTAAGTTAACTTTCTAATTGATTACATGGTTGCTAAGTCGAGTCATATCCTTGTACATATTGTTTTGGGACGATTGGGACTCATGGGTAAGTACTTATTTATGGAGTAATGGGGAAGAACATCATTTATCACCCCCATATATACGTTAATCTTAAAAGTGCTCCAAGTGTTTTGATTTTCTTAATTCGAGTCATTAGAATAGTTTAATGTAAAGTATGTAAAGATTCAAGTGTAAGGGGAATGCTCATCCCCTATGATGTATTATTTTGGATGGTAGGGTAAGAGTGTATGAAAAAAAAAAAAATAAATAAATAAAAAAAATAAAAAAAAAAGAAAAAAAAATAGAAAAGAAAAAGAGAAAAAACATACGGACTACCATCCCGTTTCATTCTATGTTTATTTTATGTTTTTGTTATTTTTCATTTATTAGCTTAAGTCGAGTCTAGTCTTGGCTAAGCAACGCCATCTTGTACATGTAATTAACCAAGATTGTTAACTCGCCACCAGTAAAACTTCCTTTATCCAACAAAATCGTGTAATTCATATCCCTATACCTAACGTTACAACCCTTTAAAAGACCTCTTTGATAGTTTATCCTAGGTGCTTACGCCATGTGGTGGAGGTTTGATCCTTTCCCAAGCCTATGGTAATCTATTTTGCTATGACAGGTAGTGAGAGATATCTTCCATTTCCATAATGTTATATTACTTTATTACACCCGAGAGATGTGAGTATCTAAACACTATTTGTGAGGTGCTTGTGTATGACCTCCGTGCTTGTCTATTGGTCTTTAGTGGAACGATTATTTGTTGTAATTACTTTTATATTAGTGTTAAATGACCCCTAACTTGTCTTTTGAGTAGAATAAAAGCTCATTTGCTTGAGGACAAGCAAATCTCAAGTGTAAGGATATATGATGAGGCGAAAAATGATCCATTTTTAGGGGGTCATTTAAGCCCGAATCCGACTTTATTTGATCAAATATTGCCCTAAATCGTTCCTTTTGTGATTTTAGGTGTTTGGAGAGTGAATTTTGGAAAAGAAGCCATTTTGGACGTTTTTGGAGCATAAAAGTGAAGAAAACGGCAAAGTATCAATTTTCCATGCTGAAGACACTAGGTGACGGCGTCAAGAGTTACACCCTGACGGCGTCAGACATCAAGAATAAAACACCGTAGTTGATGACGGCGTCAAAATCCATCCTGACGGCGTCAAAGTCCCAAGAATAAAATACCGTAGGTGGTGACGGCGTCACATAGGCCGTCATAAGTAGATCAAGGCCGTCCGAGGAAGTATTTGGCGGCGAGGTGACGGCGTCACATGCTTGTCTTGACGCCGTCAGCCCAGTTTTCCTATATATAGTTTTCTAGTTTTTACATTAAAAGGAGAGAAGTTTTGGTGAAACCCTAAAGACGAATTTGGTGCCTCTTTTACAGGTTTTTCAAGGGTTCCAAACCCTTGATACCTTGTATTGTAATTGAGATAAGTGTTCTTCTAATTCAATCAATATGTCTATGTGTTGGTTGTTTATATCTTGTTCTTATCTCAATTCAATTATGCTAGGCTAGATCTTTCTTGTGTTTGCTTAGATCTAATGAAACCTAGATGTTGATTATGTGTTGATTACTTATTTATTCTTGTTCTTGGATGAATGATTTATATGTTAGGCTTAAGAAAACTGGCAGATCTCCAAATGGTAACATGCTTGAACATCTTAAGAAACATGAACCGAGGCGTACTAGGTCTTTATTGGTTGTATTTAATGCATGAGCCACTGTTTACAATCCCTATAGTTGTGCTGGGTCATGGTGTAGGAGGAGATAAGAGCTCATAGAGTTGGGGAGTTATGTATGCCACCCCACGAATGGTATTAAGGAATACAATCCGTCATCCATACAAGTATAACAAGTAATTAACGTGTAAAAGATATCTAAGGGAGTAGTGAAGTCTAAGTAAACACAATTTCTCCAATTACTGCTCACAACATTAGTATAAATTAGTTTGTTTTCATTTTTATTATTTTATTTTGATTATATATTAGTTTTGGGTTAGTTGACTAGCAACTAATTCCGCCCACTCCTTAAAAAACCGAGATTTTACTTGCTTTCATAAAAATATAAAAATACAAAAATAATCATCCCTCACCTTTAGAACTATTAATTAGGTTTTCTAATCCTAGCGACACTATTCCTAAGCTGAACGATCAATCCCCCGGTACTTGTCACTATACTATACTACAACGATCAGGTACACTGCCTGGTGGGGGTTGTAAGCTTCTCGAGATCCCTCGAGAGGTAAAGCAAGGTGCGATTCCCACGCATCATTATCAGTCTATGATCCACTTTAAGTTGTGGATGACATGTTAAGAGACTAAAGACATCTTGGGCAGAATTGAGAGATACTTCTTCAACAAGCATCAAGGTTATATCAAACGGGTCGTCAGTTTGGGAGGGAGCAAGTTAATTTATGGGCTTACTAATTGGGAGGGAGTAATAACCCAATTAGTGAGTGTTTCTATAGCAGTTGATTATCACCTGATCCAGTTTAGCCAAAGGTTGTTCTTCTCACAAGATTTCTAGTACGTGTGCATAAAATGTGTTACTGATTCTGAGGTATCAAAACCAGCAAGGGGGAAGGAGACATACATCTGAATGCATAATGAGTACACGTGATGAACTTAATACTTCGTCTTAATTGAAGTTATGCCGGGAAGACAAGTCTCACAACCGCAGAGATAATCAGTGTCTTAACTCGTGGCGTTTGGTGTATCATTCCAACTATATGGGGGAAGTGGTCTTCTGATACTTGTGGTATGTATTACTTCAGCTTTTCAGTGGGAAGAAATATGAGAAGAACAATTGGTGCGTGAGATGATATTGCTTATCGACATCTTCATATGAGTTGATATGATTTATGGTAAAGTGCTTCTGGTTAATGCTTCATGTACACAATGTTATGCTGATTCCGATGAGATCGAAACCATCAGGGGAGAGATTTGTGTACATCAAGGAGGCGCAACAGGTTCACGTGATCGGGCTTAATCATATATTCCGGAGATGATATCCGCAGAGATGATCAGTGCTTCAACCTGTTACTTTGGTGTGATCGTTTCTTCTTGTGATTGGATACATGCGTACAATATGGATTGAGTTGGTATGTGTAAGATAACTGGAAAGCATTTAGTGAAATGCAGATGTTGATATCTTATTCCCCTTAATAGACAACTGCTCCAAACCTCAAAGTAATGTGTACATTGGGGCCGCACAACAGGGTCATGTGATCGGGCTTCATCATACATTCTGGGATTGATAACCGCAGAGATGATCCGTGGTTCACCCTGTTACTTCGGTGTTATCGTTTTCTTCGGGTTTCTGAGCTACATCCAATGAGATTTTTTGCGTCACTTCAACGTCCTGGGGGAAGTGGTCTCATGTAGGTGATTGTCGGTTTGGGGGGAAGCTACCAAAGCTTCACATTGAGGAGGCAATAAAAACTTTCAGAAATTTGGTGGGTGTCTAGCGATTAACTCAGTTGTGAGATTCTAGTGATTTGTTAACTACTTGTGTTTGGTGAATTGTTGTGACTTAAGTCGTTTCGATTAGTCTAATTGTAATTTGACGTTGTGAGTTAATCTTTACGACTTGACTTATTACAATCGGATCTATTGTAACTTGACTTGTTGCGACTTGACAGTTAATGCTAATTGTCACTTATCCAAGATCTCTCTCTAAGTCTAACTCGCATATTACATCTTTCGGTTTCTTTTGTTGACTTTAGTAAAATCCCGGGAGAGAATCGATCTCTCGGTTTAAGTCACAAGAGTTGTAAAATCCCGTTTAAGATTATATCATGGCAACTACCGCTTCAGACGATCATTCAGGAGCCTCGAATGCTTTGGTGGTGAAAGTTTAAGAGATGTTGACTACTGATTTCTACAACGAGCTAAACGATACTATCATTCTGGTACTCATGTCAACAACTTCTTAAACTGATTAGTATCCTTTGTACATATATTATACTAAATTGTAAATATAGAAGTATAAAACAACAAAAAACCCATAAAAATATGAAAAACTACAAAAAATCCAAAAATATTCCTCTCACGACATGTCTCTTATGTAATCAATATTATGTACGTCTCTAGAAATGTCATTCAACAATGACACCAAATCATACATATGCTTGAGCAAGAGTTTTTCGGTTTTAAATAATTTTTTTTCTAAAACATGTCGTTTCTCAAAATCTTCTTAAAACGATGGCTTGTAGTCATTTCAGGCTACAACCCGGACTTAAAATTAAGGCTTGCTATTACTTCAGATAGCAACCCGTTTTTCAAAATGGGGAAAACACGTCGCCAAAAAGACGGTTGTTCCTTTCACCGGGTGAAGTTCACCTAGGCATGGATTACTTTATATCCATGTTTCCTCGATCTAATGTACGCTTCAGTGCATTATTTCTTGATAAAGAAGAGAAATCTTCTTTTTATCGCCAAATACTTTTCCTTCTATGATTTTTCCGGAAAGTATTTGTGCAAAACTTGGTGGTACCATGTGATTTTGATTAAAAAATCAACTCGAACTCAAAATTTTGATCAATTTTTTCACTCAATCAATGACTTTAATATTTTATGAAACTATTTCAGTTTTAACATCCGTCATTGATTGAGGGGGAGAGTGATTTCTCAAAATTTTATGTATCATCAAAACTCCCCACACTTTGTACAAAAACCTTGCAACAAAACGATTTGTGATGGTTATGTGTCAGAATGAGAACATTTTCAAAGAGTTTTCGTTAAAACTTCAAATCTTTTGTAAACTCATCAAATCTGACACATAACAACCTCCCTCACAGATTGAGGGGGAGCAAGAAAAAGGTTCTTTTTTTATCAGAAAATATTAAAAATTAACCGCATTTCTCTCCCAAACGTTTTCTAACTTATTTAAATCAATTGGGATCCAAAATCTCAAGAGATTTGAAATTTTTGATCGGGGGAGAGAATGTGATTTAAATAAGAAATCTGATAATCAAATGTGATCTTTTGGACTCAATAAATAGGCTCCCACATATGTGCTAAACACTTTCGAATATCGATTCACATATTGAGGGGGAGCAAAAGGCGTTTGTGGAAGTTACAGCAAAGACCGACCATTTATCTTTATGCATGGAGTTATAAGGATGGTTAAGGTTAGGTATGAGTTCCCATGATCCACTAGAACCGGAAGGATCTTCCCAGGGACAATCCATAGATAGATTAGATAGATAGATTAGAAGTCCTAATGAATGATTGAAAAAAAAAGAGTAAAGTGAGAAAGGGAAGAGTGCGGACTGAGATAGAGCTAGGACTGGAACTAACCCAACAAAGTTCTAGTGGTGAAGTCTCAGTAAGCACTGAAGGGGTTGAAGAATGAAAAAGAAATGAAATGAGAAAGGGTGAAAAGAAATAGCCCTCCATATATTCAACCTTAGGGCAGAAACCGGGTTCAATTCATAATCTACTGGTGGTTACTAAGGTTGTGGAAAACTAGAAGGGGGGGTTGAATAGTTTTACGTCCTTTTGGTTTTATGAAAACTTAGTTTAGTTTTAAAACCTTGTTTGCTTTTAAAACTTTGATTCGATCTTATGTGAATTCAAGTCTTGAACAATATGAACAACTATATCTAAGTATGAGCAATAATAATAATGCAAACTAAGTATGTGAAATCAACATATGCAAAATATAAACAATTATAGCTATATACAAGAGATAAGTAAGCAAACGTTTATTTTATAATCCTTAGTTATATTTTGTATGAAAACTATAGTTGATCGAAATGATCAATTAAATGTATGTTACCTTTTTAGTTTGATTGTAAAAACTTTGTTTTGTGAATGAAACTTTTGTTTGATCTTTAAGTAAAATCAAAACTAGCACTATATGAGCAACTATATATATATATATACGTCTACGTCTACAAAAGTAATAGTGATATAAGCAAGATAATAAGTAAGATATGGAAAGATCTAACCGCGAGACAAAGGATTTATAGTGGTTCGGCTACAAGGACACCTTCCTTGCCCTACTCCACTCCTCGAGTCACCTACTCGAGAGTTTTCTTCACTATGTCAACAAGCTCGCTTATGGCGGAGAAAACCTTACACACCAATATACACACTACAACTTCGTCACAACTTATTCAAACCTTCTACACAACTTATTCACACCTTCTACACAACTTCTTCACACCTTTTACACAACTTATTCACACCTAGTCACTACTTAATCACAACTCTACTTCTTCATAACTATCTATCTTCACAACTATCTACTTCACAATAATCTTCTTCATAACTATCTACCTCCTAACAATCTTCTTCACACCACTACTTGTATCTCACTACTTCTATTCACAACTTCTACTCCTAGATCTATCTAGTTACACTCATATCACACCTTTACAATGAATGTACACAACAACTAGACTATATACACAAATCTACAATACTTCACAACTTGATGTTGAAGAAGTATTCTTCTCTTGCACTTTGAGAGATGAGAGGTGAGGGAATGAATCACTTGAAACAAGGATTAATAATTATATGATCAAAGGGTTTTTAGGAGGATGTTTAGAGAGATTTGGATCTGAAATTTTTTTTGCAAGAGGTCAGAAAAATTCCAGGTTTGAGGTGGTATTTATAGGGAAAAATTTATGACAAAATCTGGCAGGGGAGCGTGGCTGGTCCCTTAATTGTGTGCCGGCCCCCTTAAAATTAAGGGGGCCGCCCTTATAATTAAGGGGGCCACCCAGCTGTAACGGCCAGAAAATCTGTCTTTTAGTGGGGAAAGTTTATTTGGTGAAAAACTAACTGATTTTGGTTAAAAATTTGAATTCATATATTTACTATGAATTAAACATTTTCCTTTATTACCAAAAATGTTTTTCAAAAATATATAATAAGTTTATTTAATTTTATAAACTTTGTATTATTTAAATAAACATCCCTTTGATCATAAAATGTATTAGTCACTTGTTTATTCATACCTTAAGTGATTATGTTGGATGAGATGATATATACTTGCTTTAAACTTGTTTACGTATTAACTTTGCATTTAATGTTTTTATATTTTGTGATCGTCAAAACTTAGGGATATCGAAAAATATTAATAACGTTTTTATACATTATTTATATCAACAATCTCCCCCTTTTTGATGATTACAAAATCTAAACTCATTAAACTAAAAATTAATATATATGCAAGTTTTTAGTGTGAGTATATATCACTTCTCCCCCTTTTTGTTAGCATCAAAAAGGTTATCCCAATGAATGTATAGCTCCCCCTTGAAGTATACTCCCCCTCGTTTTGAGGTCATAAGAGATCGAGATATGGAATGCTTGCAAAAATATTTAGAGCACAAGGAACATAGATATATATGCATGCAATAGATATGAAGTAACTAATAAGAATGCATGGTAATAAAACAAAAGAAATATTCATTAGTAATTATGTTGAAAACATAATCATTAGTACATAAGCATATAGATGTATGCTTTTCTAGCAAATTACACTAGATATGTCACAACTCGTAAATTCTGGTCTTTTCCCGAACTTTCACATTTACTATTCATCGGTTACTATTCATCGATAACTATTCATCATTTTACTATTCATCTTTTTCGGAGTCAGTTTGATATTCTGAGAAGCGTTTTAAAATTTTACTATTCATAAAACACTATTCACCTCCGGAGAAAATTTGTCATTTATACGTGGGTTGCGTCATTTTTGTAAACGTACGATTTTTAACCTAAGAAACGTTATCTTATGAACTAATATTTTGGATAATTGATCCGACACTCCCAACTATGGTCCTAACACATTTTATACTCATAATAATAATATAAAAATTATATTATTAATTTGCCCGGTATTCTGGAAATTTATTTAAACTTATATCGTACGCCTAATATAATTACGACGGTTTTCTTAAAAACTAAACGATAATCATCCAAACACCCAATACTTGTACCCAACATATTTTTACAACTTTTACGACTTTATTATGTCCCGAATAACATCAATAAAATTTATTTCTAACAAACCCGGTACCCGATTATAACTAAAACTAGCTACAACTACACTAAAACTACACTAATATCCTAATTGAATTACCCAACATAAACCCCCATTTCCCTCCTTACATAACCGGCCCCCCCCCTCCTAGTCTTCACATGCTTAAATCTCACCAACCAAATTAAATGTTAACCTAACTTTTGTCCCCTAAGTATATATATTACCCTTTTCATCCATTTTATCACAAACCAATTTTTATACAAGTTCAAGTAAACTTCTCATCTCTTTTCTCTCTATATGGATCGGCCAAGAACAAAGACACAAGAAGAAACCATGGATTTTTGAAGATCAAGTGTTAATTAGGTCTCTTATGTATTTCTAGTTGGGGTTTTGTGGTAAAACCCTAGGTTATTAATCAATTTCTCATCAAAAACTCTCCAATCCTTGAAGTAAGTTTAATAAACTCATCTCTATAGTTTTACCAAGTTCCTACAATGTTCCTATCATTTTTATACAAGGATTTCATGCATATGTTAGTTATACCACTCATTTATATATATATATAACTTTTGAACTCTAGAAATGGATTTTTAAACATGTATATAAACCTACTGTCCTTAAAATGAAAACGTGGCCAACTCAGTGGGTTTAGGGTAACTTTTGACCAAATATTTAGAAAATACATTCCGAGACGGAACTATGGCCGAAAACGGGGATGAAAACGAGTTAATAACGAAGGAGATACGCTAAAAACGAGTTTAACGACGAAAACTATTTTTCTGAAAATCCTTGCTGATGAACAGTTGTCACGACTGTTTCGAGGCGTAAAACTAAATCTAGCCATCCCGACTTATCAAAAATATGTTAGTATTTTGTCCCACGATTCCGGGAATATAAAGAACGAGTAAAACGGACTAATAACGACAAAGATATTCACGTTTCAATAACGGCAAAATCTATATTGTTTTGACAGCTTTTACCAAAATAATAACTTACGTACTAGACGGTATATTTTCTAGAAATGTTACTAAGGACTATATTCTTACCAAATGAAGAACTTATGACCCAAGACTTATTTTTACAACTACTAGACATTATTTTAAGGTTTTCAAGACAAGGAATATAACACTAACGTTTTTATATACGATATACTACGGCAAGTTTTTATTATTCTAGTTGGACTTATTTTTCTTAAGTATGGAAAATACTTTACTTTGACTATAACTATTATTTCCAAGTTACGAGTGGTATAGGTATCATGTGCATGTGCATTCATTACATCCTTTCATGATCTAAGTAGATCACTATCATTCATATTAGGTTGCGGTTAGAGATCGAACCTCATTTCTGTGTATCCACTTTTGTCATCGTAGCTATCGCACCAGGTGAGTCATAGCCCCACTTTTACTCTTTACACTTGTTTTAACTCTTTGGGGGAGATACATGCTCAACTACTTGTTTTTACTTGTACAAATATTTAAAACATTTATACTTGATTATACTTATACTTGATTTTATACATATGTGATTGTGTTATACTTAACTGTGTTATACTTACTTGATACTTGAAACGTTTAAACTTTTATGCTTTGGGAAACGACACCCAGTAAACTTTTATGCTTTGGGAAACGACACCCAGTAATCTGTCAAAGGAGAGGTATTGATAGTACTATTATGGGGAAACACCCCCCACCTAAGTCCAAAACAGAGGCGACGTTGGGTGACAGGTACTATTTGGGATGGTGGTTCCCCGCCTTTGTGTCTATGCTTGACCTTGGGTGAATATAATCCTGAGAAACTATATATTGTAGCAGTGGGTTGTAAACACACAGGTTACAAGGCTCTTATGGCGGGACTTGTAACTGAGTGGATTTACGATGCCTTTGCTGGGAAACCTTCATACTTATGCATAAACTTTATTGGTTAAACAAACTCTATGAACTCACCAACCTCGTGTTGACACTTTAGCATGTATTTTCAGGTTTTAACTTATGGCACGCTACTGGAGGTTTTGGCAGGGCATGGCATGGTCATAGAAGACTCTGATTATTTATATGGGGACCGTTTTAAACTATTTTAAGGGCCTACTTCCGCACTACTTTTAACGATGTAAATTCAACATTTTGATTAAACGATTTTATTCTAAATATTTAAAGTGAAAGCCATTTTTGTACTTGTGTTGTAATACCAATTGAGTTACACCCCAGCTACACGTATGCTTCCGCTGGACCCGATTTTGGGGGTGTGACAGATTGGTATCAGAGCTCTGGCTATAGCGAACTAAGTGTTTTTAAAACCTAGACTATAGCTACTTTTACGAAAAACTTAACCCTATGACCGTCACGTGCCTGCCTGCCAAGATGATGCCTCACTTGTGGTTTGTTGCTGACTTAGGTGATGAGATTTGCGTCTCATTACCTGATATATTATATTCACATATTCTAGTTGATTACTATAGTTGTCTTTCATATAAGCATGTCCACGTATCATATATGTCACCCCGGTATGTATCTCCTTGTGTAGTTTCATCCTTTGACCTCGAGTTTGGTCACCTGCCTTAGTCTTTCTGAACGTCTTGGTATTTGTGAAGGACATAGTATTAGTATAACTGAGCTGAGTATTTCAAAATTCATGGAACCTCGGTGGAATATAGACTAGTCACCTATATTCAACCCGGGATAGTGGGACATAGGCTGACTACCTATATCCGACTCAGAAATGAATTTTGCAACACTGAGAATGGTTATAATAAAATTCTGTCTGGATTGAATTCTCTACTCAATTTCCAAATGTTTTATTCATGTGTGTGTATACCCTCGTTGTCAGAACGCTTATACTTTTCATCACCTCGTGAACCGCCGCCTAGAAACACGTCAACTGGTCATTTCGTCTCATGAATCTTCACCTTTATAACACTTCGGAGACCAACGTTAACTGAACTTCGGGACGAAGTTCCTTAAGGGGTAGAGACTGTCACAACTCGTAAATTCTGGTCTTTTCCCGAACTTTCACATTTACTATTCATCGGTTACTATTCATCGATCACTATTCATCATTTTACTATTCATCTTTTTCGGAGTCAGTTTGATATTCTGAGAAGCGTTTTAAAATTTTACTATTCATAAAACACTATTCACCTCCGGAGAAAATTTGTCATTTATACGTGGGTTGCGTCATTTTTGTAAACGTACGATTTTTAACCTAAGAAACGTTATCTTATGAACTAATATTTTGGATAATTGATCCGACACTCCCAACTATGGTCCTAACACATTTTATACTCATAATAATAATATAAAAATTATATTATTAATTTGCCCGGTATTCTGGAAATTTATTTAAACTTATATCGTACGCCTAATATAATTACGACGGTTTTCTTAAAAACTAAACGATAATCATCCAAACACCCAATACTTGTACCCAACATATTTTTACAACTTTTACGACTTTATTATGTCCCGAATAACATCAATAAAATTTATTTCTAACAAACCCGGTACCCGATTATAACTAAAACTAGCTACAACTACACTAAAACTACACTAATATCCTAATTGAATTACCCAACATAAACCCCCATTTCCCTCCTTACATAACCGGCCCCCCCCCCTCCTAGTCTTCACATGCTTAAATCTCACCAACCAAATTAAATGTTAACCTAACTTTTGTCCCCTAAGTATATATATTACCCTTTTCATCCATTTTATCACAAACCAATTTTTATACAAGTTCAAGTAAACTTCTCATCTCTTTTCTCTCTATATGGATCGGCCAAGAACAAAGACACAAGAAGAAACCATGGATTTTTGAAGATCAAGTGTTAATTAGGTCTCTTATGTATTTCTAGTTGGGGTTTTGTGGTAAAACCCTAGGTTATTAATCAATTTCTCATCAAAAACTCTCCAATCCTTGAAGTAAGTTTAATAAACTCATCTCTATAGTTTTACCAAGTTCCTACAATGTTCCTATCATTTTTATACAAGGATTTCATGCATATGTTAGTTATACCACTCATTTATATATATATATAACTTTTGAACTCTAGAAATGGATTTTTAAACATGTATATAAACCTACTGTCCTTAAAATGAAAACGTGGCCAACTCAGTGGGTTTAGGGTAACTTTTGACCAAATATTTAGAAAATACATTCCGAGACGGAACTATGGCCGAAAACGGGGATGAAAACGAGTTAATAACGAAGGAGATACGCTAAAAACGAGTTTAACGACGAAAACTATTTTTCTGAAAATCCTTGCTGATGAACAGTTGTCACGACTGTTTCGAGGCGTAAAACTAAATCTAGCCATCCCGACTTATCAAAAATATGTTAGTATTTTGTCCCACGATTCCGGGAATATAAAGAACGAGTAAAACGGACTAATAACGACAAAGATATTCACGTTTCAATAACGGCAAAATCTATATTGTTTTGACAGCTTTTACCAAAATAATAACTTACGTACTAGACGGTATATTTTCTAGAAATGTTACTAAGGACTATATTCTTACCAAATGAAGAACTTATGACCCAAGACTTATTTTTACAACTACTAGACATTATTTTAAGGTTTTCAAGACAAGGAATATAACACTAACGTTTTTATATACGATATACTACGGCAAGTTTTTATTATTCTAGTTGGACTTATTTTTCTTAAGTATGGAAAATACTTTACTTTGACTATAACTATTATTTCCAAGTTACGAGTGGTATAGGTATCATGTGCATGTGCATTCATTACATCCTTTCATGATCTAAGTAGATCACTATCATTCATATTAGGTTGCGGTTAGAGATCGAACCTCATTTCTGTGTATCCACTTTTGTCATCGTAGCTATCGCACCAGGTGAGTCATAGCCCCACTTTTACTCTTTACACTTGTTTTAACTCTTTGGGGGAGATACATGCTCAACTACTTGTTTTTACTTGTACAAATATTTAAAACATTTATACTTGATTATACTTATACTTGATTTTATACATATGTGATTGTGTTATACTTAACTGTGTTATACTTACTTGATACTTGAAACGTTTAAACTTTTATGCTTTGGGAAACGACACCCAGTAAACTTTTATGCTTTGGGAAACGACACCCAGTAAACTTTTATGCTTTGGGAAACGACACCCAGTAATCTGTCAAAGGAGAGGTATTGATAGTACTATTATGGGGAAACACCCCCCACCCAAGTCCAAAACAGAGGCGACGTTGGGTGACAGGTACTATTTGGGATGGTGGTTCCCCGCCTTTGTGTCTATGCTTGACCTTGGGTGAATATAATCCTGAGAAACTATATATTGTAGCAGTGGGTTGTAAACACACAGGTTACAAGGCTCTTATGGCGGGACTTGTAACTGAGTGGATTTACGATGCCTTTGCTGGGAAACCTTCATACTTATGCATAAACTTTATTGGTTAAACAAACTCTATGAACTCACCAACCTCGTGTTGACACTTTAGCATGTATTTTCAGGTTTTAACTTATGGCACGCTACTGGAGGTTTTGGCAGGGCATGGCATGGTCATAGAAGACTCTGATTATTTATATGGGGACCGTTTTAAACTATTTTAAGGGCCTACTTCCGCACTACTTTTAACGATGTAAATTCAACATTTTGATTAAACGATTTTATTCTAAATATTTAAAGTGAAAGCCATTTTTGTACTTGTGTTGTAATACCAATTGAGTTACACCCCAGCTACACGTATGCTTCCGCTGGACCCGATTTTGGGGGTGTGACAAGATAATACTAAGTTGCCAAGTTGAGGTCTCTTGGACTTGTTTGGAACACAAAAGGTTTGAAATGATTTTATTTTTGGAGATGAGAAACATGGTATTTAGGAAAGGAAGACTTTTGTGGGAATGGTGTTTGTAGAGTTTGGAGAGTTTGGTGGTGAGTTTGGAGCAGAAGGATTTGCTTGAGGGTTGGTGTTTTGTGTTATGGATGATGTTGGAGAAAACCTAGTGAGGAGATACTCAATCCAAGTGAGGTGTTCATTTATGGCCATGTTTAGTTTTTGGAGAAAAATGCAACAAGAACAATTGTTGACATGATTCTCAAGATGGATCAAGTTGTTGGGTGGTGATGAGTTGGTGGATGAAGGTTGTTGATCCAAATTGCTTTAAGCAAGATGTAAAGCAAGAAGAGCACTAAGCTCATGTGCTTCTTTAAGTTCTTCAACGAACTTTTTATGTTCGGAAGATGGTGATGATGGTGGAGTTGAATATTGATTATTGATTGTGGATTGAACATGGAACTTAGGTTTCATGTATGGATGAGTTTTGATGGTTGTTGTTTAAAGATTGAGTATGTTCCTCAAGAGGGTCATTTGGAAGAAATGAATTGGGTGAATGTGGAATTTCATTAGTGAGGGTGATTGTGAGATTGTCTTATTAAGACACAGGAGAGGTTTCATTTGGGTAATCATGAATGGATGAGGATGAATGTATGGAAGAATGGGATGTTTCATGAGTGGATTTGTAGTCTGACCAAAATGTGAGGTGTTGGGAGTGAGATTGGGATTGTTGTTTTGAGATGGATTATGCTCTTCATATGAATTTTATGGGTGAGATGAAAGTGTATTTTTGGGAGTAACGATGGAAACGAATGTGGATAGAGTAATTGTGTGAGGATGAGTGAGGTAAGTAATTTGAGTATGGTGAGGAAGGTGTGTGATGCAAATTACGTTGTGCAAGGTGCATAGTATTTGAGATCACGAAGATCATGGAGTTAGTCAAGTACTTCACGAAACTTCAAGGTTTACAAGGAAGATGATGATGAAGGAATTTTGTAATGTTAGTGGAAAAGAGAGTGAGGTGTAATATTGATTATTGTTTGGATGTTGAGATTTTTCAATGAAAGGATTGTCTGAAGGAGATAGATGAGATGTAGGTATGTAGTTGGGAGCATAGGTAGATGCTTGACCATTATGAGGATTGAGAGAGGGTTCTTTTGAGTGATCTTGAGGTTTGTGTATCATGAAGTATGGTTTGGCCTTCATGGGTTAAGTTGTAGTGGTGATGACACACTTTGTAGAGTGTAGGGAATGGTTTCATGGTTAAATCTTTTTGTGAGGATGACGAGATGGAGTTATTGGTGAGGATGGGAGATGAGTATCAAGTGATGTGATTGGTGAGAGTGAAATGGCGATGTTCACGGAAGGAATGCCTTGGTTTTTCATATCACTTTGGTGGTTTGAGTGTGTAAAGGTTATGAGGTTTGAGTGCAAGGTAGAAGGGTATGGGTGAGTAAAGGTTATGAGATTTAAGTGTGTAAAGATTATGAGGTTTGGTTTTGGGCAAGTCCAACTCTTTAGGCAACTATGCATGTATTATCTTAATGGAATATGCATGAAAAGTATATAGACAAATAAACATGTAATATAATTACAACTACGCATGCATGCAAACTTAATAAAGTAATAAATCAAGCAATTAAGGCATTCTTCCTAACATGACTAACTTAGTGCAAGGGCAAAAGCAACTAATGAGTGAGACACTAGTGATGGAACAAATGTGATAGTGTAATTCTTGATTTTGTTCTAGTGTATGCCTATATGAAACAAATACGAAGTTAAGATCGTTTCGACTCCTATAAAAGAAAAACAAATTTTCCTAAGAAGCGATCCTTGATCTCCTTGATTTAGCTTTGCTCACTTCTAAGTGTCATGTATATGTATATATTAGATTATATATATATATATATATATATATATATATATATATATATATATATATATATATATATATATATATATATATATATATATATATATATATATATATATAGACAACGAGAGTGAGACTATTGTGCATGATTTGAGAAAAACGTTTTTATCATTATTCAACAATGAGTTTTCCTAATCGTGAGAATGATTTCAAAATGAATTAAGGTTTTCTTTTGAGAGTATATATGCAAAAAGAAAATATCTCAATTCCTGATTTTTGTGCAAAACAGAATCCTAGACTCAGATTTGAGAAGAAAGAAAAGAAAATTAAATATTTTTATGCTCAGATGGCCGGCCCCCTTAAAGTGAGGCCGGTCCCCTTAATTTTAAGGGGGCCGCCCTTATAGATTTAAGGGGTCCGCCCATCTGACAGAAAAGAAATTTTTAGAACTTTGATTTTTCAGAAGATTTTAAGTATTCCAAGAATTTAATCAATTTGCTCCATCATTCCTAATCCTAAACGCAAGTAATTAAATAGTGCATGCTTAAGGGGTTTGGTAAACATATTGGCAATGTTATCTTCCAAAACTACCTTTTCTACATAACCTATGTTCATAAGTGATTGATGAAGTTGTTCTATATGAGTGTTGAATAGGGTATATCCTAACTTCTATAGCTCCTTTGTTGTCGCACACTTATCTAACTTAATGCCATAGTCTATAAGAGCTTGTTTCATCCATAGTTTTCTAACACGAGAAATCTAATCTTACTTCTATGTTAATAATTAATCCACTTGACTCATTTCACTTCATCACCATGAGTTTTCTACTAGTGGACATAGAAGATTTCCATTTTCTATGTTGTTCGACAACGAACAATTTTATTATAATCCTAGGAAAGCCAACTAAGAGGGGTTCATAATGCGTGAGTAAGTAAGTATAACTAGCTATATAACTAAGCATTAATCTAACTAGTTGTTTATCTAAGCATGCAAATTATAGCGATGAACTTAAAAGAAACGCGTACCTTTTAGTCTTCAATGGAATATCTTCAAGCACTTCAAGTAACCATGTTGACTTATAGAAGTCATTAGTAGATGATATTCCAACTACTTCCAAGATTGACAGCTTAGCCACTTGGTCCCCATTGTCTCATTGGTCCAAAGTTGTTTGGTCCAAACATATTCAACATTTGGCTAGGATGCATGTATGGTGGTAATATTCCCCAAGGATTGTAACTTGGTTGATAATTCCATATTTGATGACTAGTATTGTTGTAGTTTTGTCTATTTTGGTTTCTTCTAGGTTGAGGTGTTTTAGATCGAGTATGAAGATTATTTGGTTTTCTTGGTGGTGGAGTTTTAGATCTTAATTTAGATTTAGAGGATCCTATTTCGGTCTTTAAGGATGGTTTATAAAAAGTTTTTACTTTTTCATCATACGCAATGGGTATTTTTCTATCTTTTGTAAGTATATACTTAGGTTTTGATTCTAATGATTTTTGTTTACTAGATTCACATTCAAACTTTATACTTTTATTTTCACTAGTTGAAACATTAGTTGAGGTTAATCCTAGACCGGTTTTATCTCCCGAAGTTTCTTAAATACTTATTATTTTCTTAAGTGGGTTACTACTATTTTTAAACTTGTTAAGTTTGAAAATTTCATCTTTAAGTTTTTCGTTTTCATTTTTAACCTCTATGCATGTTTTACATTCTATAAAAACTTCTTTTCCTTTTTCCAAATGTTGTAGTCTAATTTTTAATTCGAGTACTTCATTTTCTAATAGATTATTAATATGTTTTAGTGACTTATTTTTAGCTATAACCTTTTGACCTAATTTGCATAACCTATTATATTCACTATCTAGGTCTTTTTCGTCTAATGATAAATTTTCGTCACTAAAGTATTCGGTTTCGGAACGTACCTCGCTTGATGTCTTAGCCATAAGACACTTCTCCTCTTTTGTGATTTCTTTCTCATCGTCATCGCTATCACTCCAAGCTCCTCCAACAAATGGCTTTTGATTTTGATCTCTTGACATAATTTGACGTTTTCCGATGAGATGATTTGGATCACCACATTTGAAGCACTTCCTTTCACTTTTGCCATTGTTGTCATCTTTATTTCCTTGTTATGCTTTCCTTTCATCATGCGGTTGTCTAACGAATCTTCCTCGCCTTTTGAAGAATTTCTTGAAGTCTCTTACGGCCATCGCATATTCTTCGTCATTACTTTGGAGGTTGAGCTATCCTCGTTACTAGATTCCTTCCTAGCTTTCAACGCAATTGACTTGCTTTGCTCTCTTTTTCCATTGACCATCTCAGAGTCTTTCTTTATTATTGCTTTGTAGACTTTCAGGTTGCCGATCAACTCATCAAGTTGAAGAGTTGACAAGTTCTTCGATTCTTCAATCGCCGTAACTTTAGCTCGCCATTTTGTATGAAGAGCCCTAAGAAATTTCCTAAAAAAATTCTTACTAGAAAAATTCTCATCAAGTGCTTTTAAACTTGTGATGATAGTGTTAAACCTAACAAAAGCATTATCTATTGATTCCTCCTCCGGAATCATAAATTGTTCATATTGTTGAACAAGAAGATCTATTTTGTTATCTTTAACTTGACTATTACCTTGGTGAGTGATTAGTAAAGAATCCCAAATTTCTTTTGCGGTTTTACACATAAAAATTCTTTCATATTCTTTGCGTGGTAACGCATTATAAATAACCATTTTAGCCTCATTATTTTTTGCTAGTTTCTTTTTCAAATCATCATTTTGTTTTTCAAAAGATACAATTTCATCCATTTTAGTTTCAAAATTATATTGAATAGGGGGAAAATCACCAAAGGTAATGACATGCCAAAGATCAAGATCTTTTGATTTCACATAAGTTTCAAATCTATTTTTTCAATAAAGAAAACCATCACTTTCAAATAGTGGTGGTCTTTGCATAGATTGCCCTTCTAAATATTTTTTAGATTCCATAGATCGATACAAGTTTTAAAATACAATATATTTTAAAAATCTTGTTTAACGTAGCTCTGATGCCAATTGTGGAAAACTAGAAGGGGGGGGGGGTTGAATAGTTTTACGTCTTTTTGGTTTTATGAAAACTTAGTTTAGTTTTAAAACCTTGTTTGCTTTTAAAACTTTGATTCGATCTTATGTGAATTCAAGTCTTGAACAATATGAACAACTATATCTAAGTATGAGCAATAATAATAATGCAAACTAAGTATGTGAAATCAACACATGCATAATATAAACAATTATAGCTATATACAAGAGATAAGTAAGTAAACGTTTATTTTATAATCCTTAGTTATATTTTGTATGAAAACTATAGTTGATCGAAATGATCAATTAAATGTATGTTACCTTTTTAGTTTGATTGTAAAAATTTTATTTTGTGAATGAAACTTTTGTTTGATCTTTGTTGGGATCATACTTTTGTATTTTAGTCAAGTCTCGGTCATTACATTTTGTAATAGGTTGCTTAGTTATTTATTCTACATTGTTTAAGTTACAAGGCTTAGTTTGTAAAGTCCATGGGCCTTAAAGCCCACGTCCAATTGAAAGGAGGGAGGAAGGGAGTGTTGCCCTACTCCTCCTCCTATAAATACTAGGCTTATGTAACCTTTTCATTTGTTGGTTATTTGATTACCTTAATGAAACTCTTGTTCTTTCACTCTTCATAAAGTCTCATAATCAACCATCTCTCATTCTCATCTTATTTCTTTCAATATCATACTTGTGTTTACAAAATGGTGACCTAACAAGTGGTATCATTCGCCTAATAGAGATTGAAGTGGTGTTCTTGGTTCTAACGTGGGGTTTGGGTGCTTATTCTTCATCTTTTTGCATTTTTCTTTGTTTCTTTCACTCAAATCTTGAAGCTTGGACAAGTTTCAAGGTTGATATAGTGATTTGAAGCTTAGTTTTTGCATAAAGTTGTGATTTTTAAGGTTTTATAGCTTCTTTGATATTGGAAAACTAGTTTTTGGTAGCAAAATCTTCAATAGTTAGTGTTTTCTAAGTATTGGTGAAGTTATTTGATCAAAAGTACCTTATTTCTAAGCATTTTTTCTTCAAAAATTTGAGATTTTTCAAGTTTCTGACCTGTTTGCGCGTAACTTTAGTGAACAGTACGATTCAAAAGCTGTAAACAGTACTTTTTGTCCTTTCTACAAGTAACTTTTGGCTAAAACCCTTTTCTTACGAGTAACTAAGGTCAAAACCCTGTTCTTACGAGTAACTTGGAAGTCTACGCCTAAAACCTACGAGTAAAGTTCAATTTCTACGCGTAAGTGGTGTTTCCTACGCAGAAGACAGATCCTACGCCTAAGCTTTACGCATAAGTCTATCTTACGCGTAAGTTTCAGTTATCTACGCCTAACTTCATCCAAGGTTCTATCTTCGTTCTACGGTGACTCAGTACTTCCCTAGCTTGGATAAGTTAGTGGAATACTTCGACTTCGGATATCTTTCAAGCTTGGATAAGTTTGGAAGATTTGTTTGGTTGTTTAAACCTTACGCATAAGTCTAAACATACGCATAAGCCAAAGCTTACGCGTAAAGAGAAAACTTACGCATAAACTTATTGTTTACGCCTAAACTACTCTTTACGCCTAACCTAAAGTTTACGCATAAGAATTATTGTTACGCGTAAGATTTCAACTTACCCCAGGGATTTTGGACTTAATCAAAGGAACGTGCATTTCAATCTTCTACAAGATTGATTATTACATAAGTGTTAAAAAATGTCTCAACCACCTAATTACTACTTCCCTTATCCTCAGCAACAACAACATCAGCAGTATCAGCAACAACAATACCATCAGCAACAACCTTCACAATCACACGTTCAACAACAACCGTTTAATCCACTACATCATTACCTAATGATGCAACAACATCAAATCATTCCTCAACAACAATCATATCAGATGTCACAACAGAACACTCAGTTCTCCTCCAAACAACCTCACTGGTTTGATAGAATGTGTGAAGTTATTACAACTCAACAATCCCGACATGAGGCAGGATCACTTGAAACACCTCCAATGCTAACACCTGGGAACTATGTTCAATGGTCAAGTCGATTCTTACAATTTCTTGAACTAAAGAAACCTCATGGGAAATTCTTGAAACAAGTGATACTTGAAGGACCATTTGAGTGGCCAACAAGATTTGAAGCTGGTGATCCAACTGCTGATCCTCCACGTCCTCCTGGTGATAGACCTCTTCCAGAAACTGCACTCACTGAAGAACAGAAATTACATCGTGAAGCTGATGAGTATGCAATGGCTTATATACTTCAAGGTATACCTAATCCAATTTATCGCAGTGTCGATGCTCAGAAAACAGCCAAAGCTATGTGGGAACACGTTCATCTCCTTATGGAAGGCACTCAATTGAACAAAGATGATATGGAATCCAAACTTTACATGGAATACACAGACATCACAATTGAACCAGGAGAGTCACTTGAATCCTACTATCATCGTTTCACAAATGTGGTCAATGATCTGGAACGTCACAAAATCACAGTACCCAGGATAGCAGTGAACTCCAAATTCATCGGTAGTCTTGGTCCAGATTGGCATAAATATGTGACATTTGTACGTCAAACAAAAAATCTTCATGATGCACCATATGGTTTGTTGTATGATTTTCTGAAACACCATGAACCTGAAGTGGAAAGAGATAGAGCTCTACGAGGAGGATACACACCAACACCAACACCAAATTCTTTGGCTCTTGTAGCTCAATCTCCCTATGCTCCACCACCAATGTCAAATCATGCATATGTTAATGAGCAGAACTACTTCAGTTATCCACAATCTTCCACCTCGAACCAAGTGGTCCCTTATGATTCATCTCCACAGAATGCGTCTACTCAACTTGTTCCATTAAACAACAATGATGCAGTGTATTACTCAAATTCCAATGACGATGACGATGATGACTTTAATACGTTGAATCAGGGACTTGCTCTTATTGCTCGTGCTTTCAGCAAATTCTCCAACAAAACAAACAACCATCAACGTTCATCTTCTAACACAAGGAATCAAGCTGTTGTCAATGATGGAAGAGTGGAAATTCAGAATCGTAGCTATGGTCGATCTGGTTCAGGAAGCTCTTCAGGAAATTTTGGGAATGGTCAGAGGTTTAGTAACAATGGAGGGTTCAGGAACAACTCAGGGTCTTCTCAGCAAAGGTCTGCACCAGTTGCAACAAGGAACTCCAACTCAGGGAATGCAGTGTGGTGCTACAATTGTAATGAACAAGGTCATATAGCGACAGCATGTCCCAAACCGAGAACTCGGGGTAGTAAGTTTCACAAGCAGGCATTACTCATGGCTCTTCAAGATGAAAAAGATGGACATTTCCCTGAACAGGATAACAACTTCATGGCAAATGTTACCAATGATGATGACATGGAAGATCTGGAAGCCAATGCAGCTGTGATGCTTATGGCCAACATGCAGGAACTTCAGTTTAATGATTCAGGTCCAGTGTATGACACTGACGGCTTGTCTCAGGTACATGACCAAAAAGCATTCTTAATACATGAAATAGCCTCACCTTCTGCTTCTGAATCAGATATGGCGCAAGTTGTTCCATCTAAATCATCTTCATCTTCTCAAACAGATGAACAAATAAGCACAGTTGTCATATTTGATGATGACACAGTTGTTTCATTTGATGATCCTATTGAGAATGATAAACATGATCATTTCGAACAACATGAACCATCATTTGATCCAGACCCTGACCTCATAATGTTATCTAAACAACTGAATGATCAACAATTGCTAATTGCAAAATGCAACGAGAAAAACAAAGTTTTAAAAGAAACAAATGCGGCACTTGCAAGAGATATTGAGTGTTATAAAATACAACTTTCAAATCAGCAAGAAAAGATTAAACATACAAAAAGTTTTGAAAAAGCTTTTCAAGAATCTTACAACAAAGAGCAAGATCTTCAGCACAAGATGCAAGATCTAATTCAGACAAAGGGAAAGTTGATTTCTAAACTTGAAAGTGAGAAATGTGAACGGAAAATGCAAGTTGAACGTCTTCAAAGAGACCTTTCAAAAACAGAAACAAAATTGTCCAATTTCAAAAAGGAGTTTTGTGAACATAAAATACGAAAAAGGAAGTATATAAATGATTTACTCGGTGATATTGTTGATCTTGAAAAACAACTCAAAGAATTTCGTAATATTGTTTACAAACACGGGAACTCAGTCACAACTATTCAGAAATTTACTTTAAAACCAAGACCCGATAAAGGATTTGCTCTTGGCGATTACAACTCAATGTTCCTTCACACGGCTTTCAAAGAAATTCCTAAAATTTACAGTATGGACCATTTGCTTGATAATACGATTGTGCGTGCTGTTGTTTTTGATACTGAGGAAGAAGAAGAACTTGAAGACGAGAGTCGATCAAAAATGAGTTATGTTCAATATTGGACACCATATGACTATTCAAAAGCTCCACCTCTTTCTAAATCTTTTGTTACTCAAAAGGAAATACCTGAGAAATCATGGTTTGTCGAAGAGTCATATGTTTCATCCTCTAATGCGGCCCTTGTCCAAACTGTAGCACAAATAAATGGTCCTTTACCATCATCCGGTGAACTTACACCATTACCAAAAACTTGTCGTGCCTTAAATTATTTCAAAACTTTTATGGAAGACATCGAAATTTTGGAGGAAACAATTGCACGTAATTCTGAAATAAAAATTGAAACTTTTCAATCCGCTTACGAGCGAGAAAAAAGAGATATTTTTCAAAAACAAATGTTGCCAATTGTCAAACACCTCCGTCTCTGTGCTACACGTTGGGACCAGGAACTTCAAAACGAGGTGAAAAATATGATAAACGTTTTCAACTCTACTGAAAATGAGATTTTGGTTCAAAAGCAAAGAAATAGAGTTTTAAAAAATGATGCTGATCGACTCTTGGAACAAATTCTCAATGCTGATATTTATTCTGTTATCATGAATGATCTCTATAAATCTGGTACTTCTATGCTTGTGGATGATCTTTGTGTTGATAATAACTCGTTGAATGTGGAAATTGAGACACTGAATCATGAGAATGAAAAGCTGAGATTTAAGAATGATGATGTGACAAAACAATTTTCAAAAGAAATTTGTCAACTCAAACAAAGGCTTGAATGGTGTCAAGCTCAAAGTCTTGAAATGGAATTGAAACTTCAAAGTCAAAATGTTTCAAACTCGTGTCAGCTTTGCAAAAACAATGAGTCTTTAAAAGTCTCTGTCTCAAATATGAGAAAGAAATTGCGGATTTAAAAATTGAAAATGTCGAATGGCAACAAAACCGCGATGACATTAATTACTGCAATGTGAAACTTGAGTCTGAAATTCAGGATAAAAATCACATCATCATCGATTTGAAAGAGAAAATTAAGCTACTTCAAAAAGGAAAAATGGTTGACACCACGGTGATAGCACCAGGAATGTATCAATTAGACAAAACTTCTAAAGGGAATGTTGTTCAAAATACTAATGTTGGTAACTCCACTTCTACAGGACTAGTCTCCACTAATAGCATTAGCAGACCCAAGCGAAAAAGTAAAAAGAAGAATAGGCTCTGGCAACGTAAAAGAGGATCACTAGAAGCTCAAGGAGTAGAAGACCAACTTAGGAACTTGAATAAAACTCATGTTGCATCAGATTTAGATTCTAATCTGGCAAATTGTAATCAAAATCTAAATGTAACAAAAGATGAACCTTTGAATGTTTTGAATATTAATGCATCTTGTGTGTTTTGTCGTAAAAGCGTATCATTTGGTGATCATACAAAATGTATAGCTAATTCTCTCATTAATCGTCATAAGAAACGTAGGACACGCATTCCTTCTAGGCCCACTACTGCCTCTAAGTCTAACTTAGGAAAGCCGCCTTCTACGGTTTCTAATGATGTTGAAGTTACCCCCATAGGTGTCGAGAACAAATATAGGAATGAGCCAACTACTAGTGCATTTAACATTAAGAAAGCAAGAACTAGTTGGAATTGGCAACGTTGGTTACAACACAAACCAGACTTTAAATGGATTCCTAAATTGTTGAATACATGTGCTTCTAACCAACAGGAACCCGCACATTCTTTGGGTTCCACCCTTACTTCTGTTCCATCTGTGTCTTCTTCTTGTGATGCAGGTGGTACAGATTGTTCTCTGGATTGTTGATAGCAGATGCACCCGACATATGACAGGCAATCTCAAACTGTTACACAACTTTGTCTCAAAGTTCATTGGTACTGTCAGATTCGGGAATGATCATTACGCTTTAATCATGGGATATGGTGACTATATCAGTGGGAACATTGAAATAAGTCGTGTTTATTATGTGGAAGGCCTTGGACACAACCTTTTCTCAGTCGGTCAATTTTGTGATGGAGATCTAGAAGTTGCATTTCGTGAGAAAACCTGTTTCGTTCGTGACTTACAAGGAAACGATCTAATGTCTGGCTCATGTGGTTCTAATCTTTATACAATATCAATGTCAGATATGATTGCTACATCTCCGATATGTCTTCTCTCCAAAGCAGAATCGACTAAATCTTGGTTATGGCATAAACGTCTTTCACACTTGAATTTCAAAACAATGACTGACCTTGCTCGTCACAAACTTGTTGATGGATTTCCAAGATTCCGCTTTACCAAAGATCACTTATGTCCAGCCTGTGAACAAGGAAAAAGTACTCGAGCTCATTTTCCTTCAAAACCTGAGCAAAGTACGAATCATGTTTTACAACTGCTTCATATGGATTTGTGTGGACCGATGCGTGTTCAAAGTATCAACGGTAAACGCTACATACTTGTAATTGTGGATGACTTCTCCAGATGGACTTGGGTTTATTTCTTACGAAGTAAAGATCAGGCTCCTTCAATGATCATCACCTTTCTCACTAAAATTCAAGTTCAGCTACGCAATACGGTACGAATAGTCAGAACTGACAATGGAACTGAATTTAAGAATCAGACACTTCGGTCATATTTTGAGAAAGTGGGGATTGAACATCAAACATCTATTCCTAGAAGCCCTGAACAGAATGGAGTTGTTGAAAGACGTAACAGGACGTTAGTGGAAGCTGCTAGAACTATGTTGATTAATGCTCAAGTACCATATTACTTATGGGCGGAAGCTGTCTTAACCGCATGTTATACCCAAAACCGTTCCATGATAACAAAACGCCATCGCAAAACACCTTATCAAATTGTTCACAAAAGAAAGCCGAATATCGATTACTTTCATGTATTTGGAGCACTTTGTTATCCGAAAAATGATCGTGATGATTTAGGTAAACTTAAAGCAAAGGCTGACATAGGAGTGTTCGTTGGATACTGTGAAAATTCTAAAGGTTTTCAGATATGGAATCGTCGAACAAGGGAAATTCAAGAAACCATTCACGCTAATTTTGATGAACTCACACAAATGGCTTCTGAGCAACACAGCTTAGGACCCGAATTCAACCGTCTTAACTCTCCGGAATCTTCGGCTGAACCATTGCCACTCAACCGCAAAGAATTGGAAACCTTGTTTGCTCCACTATTTGATGATACAATTGAATACCGTTCTACTGAGGTCTCACCTAATTCTGCTGCTCAACCTGAAAACATTCCAGTACCAGACTCACCTCAACAAACTACTACAAGTGTTGAGAGAAAGGGTCCTCCAATTGCATCACCATCTACAGCAGAACAAACTGTTTCTAACTCCCACCATTCAGCTGAAGATCCCACACCACAATCAGTGCCACAACCCACAGAGCATGATCCTGATGCGTTCTTTAACCCATTTGCACCGGCTCCTACCTTTCCTGATATAGCTGAGTTGTCAACATGCAATTTGGATCCTGCTAACATGCGAGATACCTATCAACTACACCCTTCAACACACAAATGGAATCGAGACCATCCACTAGTTCATATTATTGGCCATCCAGATGCACCTGTTATGACAAGACAACGACTTCACACGGATGGAGAAACTTGTATCTATGCACTCACAGTTTGTCACGAAGAACCTAAGAACATTAAAGAAGCAATGACTTATGACAACTGGATTGAATCTATGCAAGAGGAATTTCAGCAATTCATAAGATTAGAAGTCTGGGAATTAGTTGAAAGACCTGACGGAGTCTTTGTCATCGGGTTAAAATGGATTTGGAAGAACAAGCTTGATGCTGAAGGAACTGTCATACGTAACAAATCACGCCTGGTAGCGAAAGGATACTCTCAACTGGAAGGACTTGATTTTGCTGAATCCTTTGCTCCAGTGGCTAGACATGAAGCTGTTCGGATTTTTTTGGCCTATGCTGCACACAGGAACATGGTTGTTTACCAAATGGATGTGAAAACCGCATTTCTTAATGGAGAACTCCGTGAAGAAGTGTATGTGAGCAAACCAGACGGCTTCGTTGATCCTGAGCGTCCTAACCACGTTTACCGACTCAAAAAGGCACTCTACGGACTTAAGCAAGCCCCACGGGCGTGGTATGACAAACTGTCCACTTTCTTGCTGGCCAATAAATTTTCAAAAGGATCAGTGGATCCAACACTATTTACAAAAACCCACGGGGAGGACTTACTTGTTGTTCAAATATATGTCGATGACATTATTTTTGCCTCAACAAAAAGAAGTTACTCTAATGATTTTGCAAAATTAATGAAAGATAATTTTGAAATGTCCATGATGGGTGAACTTTCGTTCTTTCTAGGACTACAAGTTCATCAATCACCCCGTAGAATTTTTATAAATCAGTCCAAATATGCTCTTGAAATTTTAAAGAAACATGGAATGATGACCAGTGATACTTATAATACACCAATGGGCTATACCACAAAACTAGATGCTGATTTACATGGGACTCCTGTTGATCCTACCAAATACCGAAGTATGATTGGGTCACTCATGTATCTCACAGCTAGTAGACCTGATATAGTATTTGCTGTCTACATGTGCTCTCGCTATCAGTCCAAACCAACTGAAAAACACCTCAGTGAGGTCAAAAGAATCCTTCGATACATAAAGGGAACCATTAACTTAGGAATCTGGTATCCGAAGGATTCCGGTTTTGAACTAATTGCTTTTTCAGATGCTGACCATGCAGGATGTTTAGACACACACAAAAGTACATCTGGTGGATTACAGTTTCTCGGAGACAAACTTGTGTCATGGCAATCAAAGAAGCAGGACTGCACATCACTGTCGTCTATAGAATCTGAATATGTAGCCATGTCTGCTTGTTGTGCTCAAGTCATTTGGATGAGATCACAACTTAAGGATTATGGCTACCTATTCAACAAGATTCCTATCTACTGTGATTCCAAAAGTGCAATTGCTATCTCCTGCAACACAGTACATCATTGCAAATCCAGACACATCGATCTCCGATATCACTTCATCAATGAGCATGTGGAAAAGGGTACCGTTGAACTTTATTTTGTTGGGACTGAGTACCAATTGGCAGACTTACTTACCAAATCCTTAGCACCATCAAGGTTTGCTAGTCTAGTTCACCAAATTGGTATGCGATGTTTGACTCCAGAGGATCTGGAAAAGTTTTAAAACATAATTGATCGTCAAACATCAAAACTATCTTTGTACATATTCTTAAAAAAAAAATAAAAAAAAATGCAAGTATAAACCTCTCTTTCAACACTATTTTATAAAATGTCTTCAATTATTTAAAAACAAGTGTTGAGGGGGAGGAAAAGTAATTTTTCAAATTTCTCAAAAATATATTAACTTTTATACTTGCATTTTACCAAAAATAAATACATTTTATCAAAAGTGTTGATTCAAAAAGTGTTTCGGGTTACTCTCCTTGACCAATATAATAAATTTCTCAGTATTTTTTTCTACGGTCTAAGGTCGAGGGGGAGTACTACAAGTTGTTCTTATCGTAACTTGGTGTTGTTAACGAAAGTTACTTGAGTTAATGTATTTAGGCATTAGGAGTAAATGTTTCATGAGGTTAAGGGACCATTTGTGTCAAGTTACCAAACTAGTTTTAACTCTTGGTCAAAACACATTTAACCCACACCATTTACTGCACCTGCAAAACAATTATCACTTTCACCTACTCGATCAAACGGCTCACAATCATCCTAGTAATCTGATCACTAATCCTCTAATCTGTAAGTTGTAACATGTTTAGATTATCATTATGAACAATGGTTTTTAATTTTACTCTAATCCAATGGTTCAATTTATCTTAATCGACTAATTAGATCTAGGGTTATGCGTAGATCTTGAACCCAGATTATTGTTGATGTTATGGCAATATTGATTGATGGGATATGATCTTTATATGTTTTTAAATATGTATCTAATCTTTAAACTCACCCAGAAACATCAATTGTTCGATTTGAGGATTAGGGTTCATACGATGAAATTAGGGGTTCTTGATTTTGTGCTTTAGGTTTAAAATTGGTGATGGGGATTGTGTTATTACATGCCTAGGATCATGTTATTATGGTTTAATTGCATCAGAAACTTGTAATGTTCATGATTCAAAGATTTAAGGGACGAACACACTAGCAGTTATGATCGTGAGTTTTTGTGGTCAATTGTTGTTAAAATTTGGACCATATGATCCTTAGGATGTGATTATCACTTGCCCTAAACTTATAACAACCCAGAAACAAGTTTGATTGTGTTTATGATTGAATGTTCATACGTGTTTACGCGTAACTCAGCCTTAGGCTTGTTTACGCATTAAAATGTGCATATTAAGTGTGTGGGAATGTTTATTGATCAGTGGTTGTGTGTTTTACACTTTCAGGAATCAAACAACTCTAATTACGCAAGGTGATTTTCTGGAAAATGGCATGTTTACGCGCAAATTGTTCATCCTACGCGTAAGATTGAATCTTACGCATAAGATTCGACACGTGGACAAACATTGTCTTGGATAAGACAATGTTTACGCTTAATGATAAATCTTACGCATAAGTTTTGTTCTTACGCTTAAGTCTTGAACTTACGCATAAGCCAAAACCTACGCATAAGTTATATCTTACGCTTAAAGTTAATCCTTTGCGTAATCTCATATCCTACGCATAAGATTTTATCCTACGCGTAAGATTGAGCCTACGCATAAGATTTACCTTATGCGTAACATATAAACTTACGCGTAACTTTTGCTCTTACGCCTAATTTCACTTCCTACGCTTAAGTCATGTTATGCGTAGACTTATTCACTTACGCGTAAACTTGTCAAATTCATGAAATTTTTTCTAAGTGTTGGAAAATTTCCAAAGTGTAACTTCTTGTAATGATAAACTCATGTTGTAACTTAATTGTCATACGTTTCTATCATGTGATAAAACACAAGTTTGTCATATATCAAAAGTTTTCACACACACAAACACCCACTGATCAATGTATGATATGCAAATCAAGTAATCTTATGTCTGAGCTAATACCATAAACCATTGCCATGTTTGTATTTGTTTATGATCAATTCAGATGGCTGAACACAATGACGTTCCTTACGGACCAGAACCCGAACCTAAGCTTTCATGGGAAGAGACATTCCCAGATGATTACACCAGGAAGATTGGAAAGAACAACCTCCGAATCAACTTCAACAAAATCACTTGCAACGAGTCCTCATGTATTGTTGTAGTGGATGCTCTTCTATATCACCCCAACAAGCTGTTGTTCACCAAGTCTGCCTCAGTATCCTGCTTCTACATCCACCAGTTTTGGCATACACTTCAGCTAGATCTTGGGGAGGCTTCCTTCAACTGTATGCTTCATAACCGTCAGGTCACTGTGGATATTGACTTGCTTAGGAATGTACTTGGATTACCAGAACTCGGCCCAGATGAAGTATATGATCAAGTTCCCGCCGAAGAAGAGCTGATAGAGTGGTTACGGGATATTGGCTATGACGAATCAGAAGAAGTTATTACAAGACACTCTAGGGTCAACATTAGGTATCTTCCACAACCATGGAGAACCCTATACATTCTGATTGCCAAGTCCTTATCTGGCAGAGACACTGGGCATGAACACCCAAAGCTCCAACACCTCAAACTCTTCTGGGCAGTGGCTAATGTGAAGAAAGTTGATTATGCCAGTATCATTTGGGAAGACCTTGTGTGGCACATTCAACACAAGATCACCAACATTCCATTTGTCCGCTTCACAAAACTACTCATCGAAAGCTTCCTTCGTGAGTATGACGATATCCCACAGAGACTTGATGACAAAGATAAGAACACGTTCAGAAATGAAGATACTCTCAGAGTCATCAAGAGACTTGACACCAGCACACGCAAGCAAGGAAAGAAACTTCCTGATTGTCTCTTGAATGCCAAAGTGAAGGCTTGCACGAATTACAAGTATTACGAACAAGCTCTTAAGGATGACAAAGTTGGTTTCCTTGACGAAGTTGTTCTACCCTCCTGCATGCAAAAGAAGGGAAAGAAAGGCAGTAAGACTGGGAGCTCCGGCAGTTCCACTCAGTCTAAGAAGAAGAAGGGTACTCTCAAGAGAAGGACTCCTGCCAAGAAGCCTGCATCCATTCCTGAACCTAGGTGGTTTCCCTCACCACAATCTTCTCCAAAACCGTCTGACTCTGAACAAACAGAATCCGACGAAGGTCCAGTGTATAGAGAAGCTTATGCTAACATTGATAAGGATGTGAATCTTGATGACATTGACGATAAGGATTTGACGTTCAAAGATTGGGAAAAGAATATTGACGAATTTGCTGATCATGCTGAATACCCAGCATATCTCAATCAAAGACCATTCACTGAAGCTCAAACAATTTTGGAAGAAGAAAGAATTAGGAGAGAGAAGATGAAGGAACCAGTAACTGCTGAACAAGAGTCTGTAGGCCTTTCAGTTGAAGAAGAAAATGAAAGGGCTCTCAACCTGGGTCTCCTCCACAGTCGAATTGATGCATTCAATGCTGATATACCTCCACCTCCAGTGTTCTCACAAACCACCGAAGCTGGTGGATCAAGCAGCATTCCTGAGCCTACCACAGGGATCAACACAGACTTGGTCGCTTACGACAATCCCTCGGTATCTCCTACAGACATTGAAATGACTAATGCTACAGCAATGGGAGAAGAAGAAGAGGAAGATCCCATGGATACTGATGCTCCAAGGTTGATGACTATGGAAGAAATGGAGCTCAGAGAAAGGGCTCAGGAAGAGGAACTAAAGAGAAAACAGGAAGCTGAAGAGGCTAGGCTTGAGGAGCTTGCACAAGCCAAACTGGAAGAAGCTATCCGTATGAAGGAAAGCAGGAAAGCTGAAGAAGCAGCCAAGCTGGCTGAAGAAAAGTTGAAAAGGGAAGAAGAAGCCAAGCTTGCTGAAGAACTATGGCTTAAAGCCGAAGCTGAAAGACTTGCTGAAGAACAGAGATTAAAAGAGGAAGCAGCTAAAGCCACAAAAGTTGATCAACCCGAACCACAAAGAGGAGATGACAAAGACCCTACCACCATCATTGAATCCTCACAGTCATCACCTCCTGCATCCGAATCAACTCACGACAAATCAATCAAGAAACCAAGCACCAAAACCTCTGCTGCATCAAAATTGCTAAAGTGAGCATTTAGAAGAGTACATGAAAACAAGAAAAGCAGATTGGAAGATCAGGTTGCAACACTAGTAACCCAAGTTGCTGAATTGACGAAGCTGAATTCGAACGTCCAAGAGCTGCAAGAAAAAGTTGATACTTTCTTAGCTAAAGACGTACAAGAGAACTTGGAAGCCACATTGGCTGCTCAAGCACAAGAGTACATGGCACAACACTTAGTTGCTGAGTTAAAAGATCTGCTGGCACCCATGAGAGATGAACTCACCAAGTTCGCAGAGCAAGCTGTGAAGAAAGTAATCCGATCGACCACATTTACTCTTCGAGCTGACAAGTCTACTGTTCCACTACCAGGGCTATCTATGGATGAATTGGAAGCTCAAATCTTGGACAAGCTGGCAAGCAAGTTCACCTTGACTCCTAAAGAAGCCAAAGTCCTGGAAGCATTGAAAGACAAGATGACCAAAGAGACTTGCAGCACAGAGGCGGACAAACTGAAACGTCCAAGAGATGATGAAGACAGGGATCCTAATTCTCAGGCAAAGAAACAGAAACAAGCCGAAGGACCCTCATCTCAATCTAAAACATCGGTCATCCCTCCAACAACAACAACTTCCTCACAACAACCGAAGGCATCAGGTTCTGCTCCCAAGGCACACGACCACTTTGAATACACCGGTGGTGACGAGATTCCTCAACCCGATGAAGTTCCAGAACCGTCCTCTAAGAAGAAGAAGAAAGAAAGGAAAGGAAAGCATCATCAACCCAAACCGGATACCTCACCAAAAGGCACATAACCAAAGAAACCGAAAACCGTCCTTAAATGGCTAGACCAAGACGATAGTGCCGAATACTCTTGGTTTGAGAAGATGATCAATTCGCAACCACCACTTGAAGATAATCAAGAACCTCAAGATGGTCGAACGGTGGAATACGCTCAATTAATTCAGCAAAAGTTTCAGATGAAAAAGATGAATAAGAAAGAGCTGCGAAGAATCAAGAATGATGCTTTCAATCTTCTGAAAGACCGGTCTGCTAACTCAATTGAACTTGAGTATCATCTGGAAAATATTGCTCGAGCTATGTCAAGCAATATTGACTGGATCAATCCTGAATCTTATGTCGATCCGGTCACAAGGAAAACCGCACCCTACATTACTGACTGGTCCAAACCACTACCTATGATTGGGAAGCCTAAGGAACCGAAGATCCCGTACAAGTTTTTCTTCAACACAGACTTGGAATTTCTGAAACTTGGCAGCAAGATTGAGAAGAAGTACGTTACCTCACTCGCCTTTCTCCCTGCAGCTCGATATCTCAACAATGCCATCGAAGAAGAAGCTTCAGCATTATTCGTTGATAAAGTTATTGAATATGACCGAAACGCACTTTACGGTATACATCATTGGCCAGACAACCGGGCACAGTACTATCGAAGCAGCAGACTTAATCAGACGATGGGCGATGTGACAAGTGATTTGAAGATAGTCTCAATTCAGTTCATTTCGACTGTCACTCACTTTGGGTACCCCTTCCTCAACAAAATCACACTGAAAAGACTTGATGAAAAGGAGTACAATATTTCCGAGTCTGACTTTCCACGACTACTTCTCAATGACATCGAAGATATGTACCTGCTCAAAGTTCAAGGAAAACTATGTGGCTTGCCTAAAGAGATGCAGCTTACTTTTATCCAGGATCTCCTAATCTTCATCAGGCAGATAGTCATCAGAGAAAGAGTAGAAGATCTTCAATTAGGAGTGGAAAGTTATCAGAAGAAGCTGAATCTCACCAAACCTAACATGTTTGACATCCCCGACCTTCAACATCTACCTCAATACACCTTGATCAAGCATCCAACATTTGGGTTCACTTACCGCAGTGTCAACGGTCGAAACTGCTTCATGGGCTACAAAGAATTACATAAGTTCTGTGATGAAACCTTGAAGTTCGTCAGAGATGGAATCAAAAGCAGAATCAATGACATAGCACTGGGGAAATCCAAAAGATGGAACACCGATGAGACCAGGGATGCACGCAGATTCATTACAAGGATTGAGAACCGGTTGAAGCGCAGGGATCAGTTCAGGAGATTGGAAAGCTATGTTGGAGGAAAATCAAAATTCTCGGTGTTGACATTTCAGAGACCTGATTGGTAGAAAGTTGTAAGAATTTGATTTGATTTGTCAATTATATACTTCATAATGGGTTGTGCACTTACAGTGCACAACCCGAACTTGTAAAGAAAGGACCCTGAGGTACGCTTCAGTGCCTCAATCCTAAATATAAGGAGCGAAGGCTTCTTAGTTTTGAGTAGAATTAATCAAATGTTTAGGAATTTTCATAATTCTGCTCAAAAGGACAAGTATTTCACCTCAATAAGACCTAATCACTTGTTGAGGGGGAGCACTTGTCAAAACAAAATACTTTGTTCAAAATCAAAAGTTCTTGGTGAATATCCCCATAAGACTCAAAAAGCATATTTTAATCAAAAGTTTAACAAAAACAACATCTCATACGCTATTTTTGAGGGGGACAAAATGAAAAAGTGATTAAAATATATGAAGAAAAAGCTGAAAGTTGTATCTTGTGCGAGCTAGACTCAGATTCACCCAGGAATTGACGAGACAATAAAAGTTAGTAAAATCGAAAAGACTTATCCTCGACGGGTAATAACATCAAGTTAGTTACTAGAGCTAGTTGTCACCTAAAAGCTGACAATGTATCTCTTTAACTAACCACGTAAGCGTGTCTCGAAAAGGATTAGTCTTAGTAGAAATGTACCGTCTCGAGAAACTTTCTGTGAACTAGATCAGGCCGGGTAATAACTTCAAGCTAGTTTAACTAGTGATGTAAGCGTGTCTCGAATCGGTCTTGTTCACGGAAAGTGGATCAATTCAAAATGCTTGCTCCTCCCGCATGTGCAAATTTATTAAATACTTATGAGAACATGTGCAGGGGGAGCCCTTCAAAAGTGTACACAAAACTCTCAAAGTGTTAACCAAAAGTTTGATTATCACAAACACTTTGAGAGATTTTCAATCAAAGGTTTCTTGGCTACTGTCGAAGTTATAAGGTGATTAAGATAGGAATATCCGTCCTATGATCCGCCAGAGCCGGAGGGATCTACCCAAGGACATCTCCCATAGTTAGTATTAGAAGTCCTTAGGTATGATACGAAAAAGGAGAAGAGAATGAAAGGGAAAGAAGGAGTTGAAGAATTAAAAAGAAAAGTAAAGTAAAGGGTGAAAAGAAATAGCCCTCCATATGATTCAACCTTAGGGTAGACACCAGGTTCAATACGTATGCTACTGGCTGTTGCAAAAGACAACACCGGTATTGAAGATTAAGTCATCATGGACCCAGTGACGCAATGCACTAAACCTTCTTAACCACTCAAGTTCTCTTAAAAGAGCTTGTTTCATTCTCACAGGGAACCAGTGTAATCTATCGACTTATCTCTTAGAGATGGTTGATATTGAAGAAGGAGACCCCTCCCTAGTCTCCGCATAGGAAACCTAAGTGTGCACTTATAGAGTCTAGAGCCTCGAGATACATCAAAGATCTCTTAGGAACACTTAGAATTTCTACAACTGGTGTTCTACATCAATGGACACCAGCTGTAAATTATCGAGTCCTTCGCAGATCTTAGCAATCTGCCGAGAACGTTTATGAGAGAATTACATACGTATTTCTCAGTGATTGAACGGAAATCCTGCCAGGGTCAACATCAAACAGCCCTGATAGCAGGTCACTTCGGTAACCCCACAAGGGTTACGCTTAGTGTTTGCGGTGGTTCCATAGCAGTCTACAGTCGTGGAGTGATCCCCAGTGACTCACCCAGTCATTGAGCTACTTAGTAGGTCTCGTAAGCTCCTTCGGGAGTATCTGATATGGGAACGGCCTGGATAAGGATTAGAGGGAGTCTTCACAATATGCTGTTGATGAACTCTAACTCCTTATCTGTAAGTACCGGTTGTTTTATTGCTAACTGTTTACTCGCAGGTACCTCACTTCCATGATGGTAGATTCCAACATGCTCATACATACATCTTGAAGCAAATGTTAGCTCCCCCAAAGATCTTAACAACACAAAGTTCAAAGAAAGATTCTACGCCAATAAGAAGAATCTACAAAGTATAAAGACTAAAGATCTTAGTGTATGCAAAGGAACTTCTTGTACGTGAAAGTCTAAGTCCTAAGATGTATGAGTATGTTGGAATGGCGGACAACCACCATAGACACAGGAGTGATGAATGGCAGACTACTTCATAATACAATCACTACATCACCACCAAAGAACAAAGACACAGAGCAAAGTATATTCATTATCGTTCAACCATTTTGATGACGTCTAGAGTTTTACATGTCACAAGTCAACGACAATGATGAAGACGTCAAGCAACCGTAATGACCGACCCTTAGGGGGAGATTGTTGGGATCATACTTTTGTATTTTAGTTAAGTCTCGGTCATTACATTTTGTAATAGGTTGCTTAGTTATTTATTCTACATTGTTTAAGTTACAAGGCTTAGTTTGTAAAGTCCATGGGCCTTAAAGCCCATGTCCAAATGAAAGGAGGGAGGAAGGGAGTGTTGTCCTACTCCTCCTCCTGTAAATACTAGGCTTATGTAACCTTTTCATTTGTTGGTTATTTGATTACCTTAATGAAACTCTTGTTCTTTCACTCTTCATAAAGTCTCATAATCAACCATCTCTCATTCTCATCTCATTTCTTTCAATATCATACTTATGTTTACAAAATGGTGACCTAACAATCTTTAAGTAAAATCAATACTAGCACTATATGAGCAACTATATATATATACGTCTACGTCTACAAAAGTAATAGCGATATAAGCAAGATAATAAGTAAGATATGGAAAGATCTAACCGCGAGACAAAGGATTTATAGTGGTTCGGCTACAAGGACACCTTCCTTGCCCTACTCCACTCCTCGAGTCACCTACTCGAGAGTTTTCTTCACTATGTCAACAAGCTCCCTTATGGCGGAGAAAACCTTACACACCAATATACACACCACACCTTCTACACAACTTATTCACACCTTCTACACAACTTCTTCACACCTTCTACACAACTTCTTCACACCTAGTCACTACTTAATCACAACTCTACTTCTTCACAACTATCTATCTTCACAACTATCTACTTCACAACAATCTTCTTCACAACTATCTACCTCCCAACAATCTTCTTCACACCACTACTTATATCTCACTACTTCTATTCACAACTTCTACTCCTAGATCTATCTAGTTACACTCCTATCACACCTTTACAATGAATGTACACAACAACTAGACTATATACACAAATCTACAATACTTCACAACTTGATGTTGAAGAAGTATTCTTCTCTTGCACTTTGAGAGATGAGAGGTGAGGGAATGAATCACTTGAAACAAGGATTAATAATTATATGATCAAAGGGTTTTTAGGAGGATGTTTAGAGAGATTTGGATCTGAAAATTTTCGTGCATGAGGTCAGAAAAATTCCAGGTTTGAGGTGGTATTTATAAGGAAAATTTTATGACAGAATCTGGCAGGGGAGCGTGGCCGGTCCCCTTAATTGTAACGGCCAGAAAATCTGTCTTTTAGTGGGGAAAGTTTATTTGGTGAAAAACTAACTGATTTTGGTTAAAAATTTGAATTCATATATTTACTATGAATTAAACATTTTCCTTTATTACCAAAAATGTTTTTCAAAAATATATAATAAGTTTATTTAATTTTATAAACTTTGTATTATTTAAATAAACATCCCTTTGATCATAAAATGTATTAGTCACTTGTTTAATCATACCTTAAGTGATTATGTTGGATGAGATGATATAAACTTGCTTAAAACTTGTTTACGTATTAACTTTGCGTTTAATGTTTTTATATTTTGTGATCGTCAAAACTTAGGGATATCGAAAAATATTAATAACGTTTTTACACATTATTTATATCAACAAAGGTAACACCGGTATTGAAGACAAGACGTCATGGACCCAGTGACGCACTGCACTAAACTTCCCAACCAATCAAGTTCTCTTAAAAGAACTTGTTTCATTCTCACGGGGAACCCTGTGCAATGTATCGACCGCTCATTGTGAGCCATGTTGATACCTAAAACAGGAGACGCCTCCCCATTCTCCAGGAGCGGATCAAAACGCACTATTGAGTCTAGAGCCAAAGAGATCATCCATAAATCTCGTTAGGACACACTTCCAAATATGCTTATTGTTTCACACAATGTGGAAAATAAGATAAAATATTTAAAGTCCTACGCATTATCCTAGTGGTATTGCCAGAACATCCGAGTGATATGAATATATTCACAATGAAGATGGAAATCCTTCTAGAGCGAACATCACTCAAGCTCTTGGTAGGTGACATGTTAGATCCATCTTGGATCAATGATCAATTGACAACTGGAAAGCAACACTTGTGCGATTCATAATTGAATCAAACTTGTTCCAGGATATGGATTGACGGATACTTTTGCAAAAACCTTTCAATGTGCTCATAAACTTACTTTCGAGCACATTGATTGTGTAAAAATTTTCAAACAAAAGTATTTTTGATGGAAATGTGATTCAAAGTATAAAACTCTCGTCGTGCCTCAAAAATGTTTATCATATGACACGCGAGTGATTTCTATAAATCAATTTTTCATCAATCCGTGAATATCAATTCACCGATTCACTCTATCGTGCTGTCTGCTTTGAGACGTTCCGGTATGAGAACATGCTTAGTATGAAGATTCCAAAGTGGATTCTTTGGAAAATTCATTACTACAAGCTGGAAATTCCTGTCAAGGAGAGTCCTCTTTAAAAGAGTCATACCTGATCACAGGTCGGTTTTCACAAAACCGGAGGGTAGTCTGTCCTCGCAGAATGAATGACAAAGCCATATTCGTTTTCTATCTTTATTGCTAACTGTTTTATTTCAGGGACACATATAAAGATGGCGTTGATGGCTCCTATTTCCAGCTAAATCGGGTCAATCCATACCTCATGCTCACACATCTTCCTCACTATCAATGATGATGAGAGACTTACTACAATGAATGTTGAGAGACTACCAACAACGTTTCCGCAACTCTGATGAAAAGTCTCCTGATTCGAAAACTCTGATGTAATATCTCCTGATCCAGAAGGGTGTGAGCATGACGGTCCTAAAGTCACTACATCACATGAAGGCGATACTATTGTGGATGAGCTTGGAGATTTACTGTGGCTGATGATCTCAAAGAAGCTCAAAGATCACACATCACAAAGGAATCTAAATCACAAGATCATTGCTTGAAGTACAAAGTGTGGTGAATAGTGAAGAATCAGAACCTACGAGCTACAAGATCTAAAGAATGCTTGAAGAACAAAGAGCTTAATTTCCAAGGTGACCTCGCTTAGGGGGAGATTGTTAGGAATACAAATATTCCTATAAAAGACTCGGTCACCTTGATATTGTAATAGCTTTAAGTTAGCTCGTAGTTAGTCTAGTTATTAGTTAGAATTAGTTTAAGTAACACCGTGGAAGAAGGACGGGTCTTTACCCACTGTATGCCTGATCCACAGCCCGGGTGTGGGCGTTTTATCTTTTTCGTAGGAAACTATAAATACCCCTCTCTACATGTGGAGAGGGTTGGAGCTTCTCACTCACCAATCTAATACATTTTCATTTTCTCTCTCTAGAAGTTCCCTCTCTCTCTATTTCTCTCTCTAAACTCTTCTTTCTTTCTTCTTAATTCGATCCATAAACACAAGTACCATACATGTTATAATTGTTAGTATTCTACACTTAAGACATTCAAGCAAGTTACCATTGGAAGTCTGCCAGTTTTCTTAAGCCTAACATCGAATACAATCATCCGTAACAATTATAAACAAACAATCAACCAATAATCAACATCTAGGTTTCACTACATCTAAGCAAACACAATAAAAACCTAGCCTAGCATGTTAAAAGAATGACAAGCATAAGATAGAATCATAAAACACATAGACATATCGTATGATTATTGGAAAACTTATCTTCAACTAAGCATGGATGGAACAAGGGTTGAAACCCTTATTTTAAGAGAAAATTCGTCTAGGGTTTAAGCTCTCCAAAGTTCTCCTAATGTTCCACACTAATGAATGAAAATTATAAAACTATATATAGATTTTACACCTTGACGGCATCACGTTATAGCTTGTGACGCCGTCAACTCGCCTACCAATTAAGGGTCATATTGCCTAGATCCAGTCTTGACGCCGTCATGTAGAAATTGAGCTCTGGGCCGTCACTTGCAAAATGACCCTGACGGCCTTGGTGACGTCGTCAGGCATTTTATACTTGAAATAGTTCTGGGCCGTCATGTGTATTCTTCATATCCACCTCTTTTGCCAAGCTTGACGCCGTCATGTGTGAGGTCTTGACGTCGTCAGGTACTGTTCCCAGCAAGGATTTTGAGACTTTGCCGTTTTCTTCAATTTTATGCTCCAAAAACGTCCAAAATGCTTCCTTTTCCAGATTTCTTCTCAAAAGTACCTAAAATGACAAAAGAAACGATTTAGGGCAGTAATTGATCAAATAATCACAAATTCGGGCTTAAATGACCCCTTAAAAGCGATACACTTTTCGCCTTATCAGTGACGAAGAATGCTCAACCTCCGAAAGTGACGATGAAGAGTATGCCATGGCCGTAAGAGATTTCAAGAAATTCTTCAAAAGACGAGGAAGATATGTTAGACAACCACTTGATGAAAGAAAAACATTACAAAGAAACAAAGACGACAAAATTAGCAAGAATGAAAGAAAGTGCTTCAAGTGTGGAGACCCAAACCATTTTATTGGAGAATGTCCGAAATTGTCAAGAAGTCAAAACCACAAGGCCTTTGTAGGAGGAGCATGGAGTGATAGTGAAAATGATGAAAAAGACACAACAAAAGAAGAAAAATGTCTCATGGCAACGGCTTCCGATGAGGTACGTTCCGAAACCGAATACTATAGTGATGATAATTTATCGTTAGATGAAAAGGATTTAGATAACGAATATAGTAGATTATGAAAACTAGGACAAAAGGTCATAGCTAAAAATAAATTACTAAAACACACCAACAATAAATTGAAGGATGAAATACTTGAATTAAAAATGAAACTACACAACCTAGAAAAAGGAAAAGAAAGTCCTATAGAATGTAAAAAATGTCTAGTTGTTAAAAATGAGGATGAACAACTTAAGGAAGAAATTATTAGGTTTAAGAAATTTGAAAATAGTAGTCAATCACTTAGTAAAATAATTAGCACTCAAAGAAAATCCAAAGATAAAACCGGGTTAGGATATAACTCAACCGAAGCATCAACTAGTAAAACTAAAAATATAAAGTTTGAAAGTGAAACTAGTGAACTAAAACCTGTAGAGTCAAAACCAAAGTATATACTTTTGAAAGATAGATTAGTACCTATTGCAAGTGATGAAGAAATTAAAAGCTTATGTAAATCATCTTTAAAACCCGAAGTCGAAACACCTGAACCAAAAATAAGGTCTAAAACTCTGCCACTTAGAAAACCAAATAGTCTTCATCCTAGGTCTAAAACTCCTCAACCTAGAGTAAACCAAAATAGACGAAACTTTCACAACAATCATCAAATGTGGAATTTCAATTCTTGGGGAATGATTCCACCATATATGCACCCAAGTCAAATGCATAACATGTTTGGACCAAACAACTTTGGTCAAATGAGACAATAGGGACCAACAAGATGAAATCGTCATACCTTGACAAACTCGGTTATCTTTTCGCTTCCGCATGATCTTGCTATCTCTTGAAGACTTTGATGTCATGCTTGTTGAAGACAAAAAGGTACACGTCTATTTTTATTTTCATGTCAAGATTGCATGCTTAGTTTAGTATCTAGTTTATAGTTGTTTTAGCTCGTCTTGTAGATCTTCATAGCTATTATTCGTCTATATATACGTATACTTATATACATACTACACACACACACACACACACACACATATATATATATATATATATATATATATATATATATATATATATATATACTACATGTACTTATAACCTAGAAAACTCATTAGTTGATTTTCTAGAACTAGAAATTGTTCGTTTACGAACCTTTTCTTTTCCCCTCTTTTGGCCTTCTTGAACTCTTACGTTCAAACGATACTCGTGTTGATGTAGAGAAATGAGTTGAAAAATCTATGGATGAAACAAACTCCCGTCATCTCTTGCGCTCGTCTCCTTCTCATATTCTCATCTTATAAGCCCATATTATTTATATATACATATACATATAAATACTTATACCTTCCACATATTTCTCGATAACTTGACGTCTTGATTAATTTTATCCAAAATTATCAAGAAAATTTTAGTTGACAAAATGTCAAATAAAAATGTCAAGTAATTCACTTCGTGCGAACTCTCTCCAACGTATTTTTGATTATATATATATATATATATATATATATATATATATATATATATATATATATATATATATATATATATATATATATATATATATACTTATTTTTATTTTCAGAATCAAAGCCGCTAAAATCTCAAAATTAGCCGGGCGGCCCCCTTAAAATTAAGG
This sequence comes from Artemisia argyi, assembly GCA_030686995.1. Classification (NCBI taxonomy): domain Eukaryota; kingdom Viridiplantae; phylum Streptophyta; class Magnoliopsida; order Asterales; family Asteraceae; genus Artemisia; species Artemisia argyi. The sequence goes on from CM060692.1 coordinate 126,640,445, forward strand.
GGACCGGCTGTGTTAAAAAGGGCGCCCCCTTAATGTGTAAGGGGGCCGGCCATCTGATTCTATCTACCCGTTTTTCCTCCTTAAAACATTTACCAAACACTCCACATTCATATGTACTCCCTCCTGTGCTTCTGCTGTTCGAACTAAAAACCCAAAAAAACCATCAAAACCCACTTCCAAATCACCCAATTCATCTTGTTTTGCAAGGGGCAAATACTTATAACACGATTAGCAACAAGTATTGTAAGTTTTTCATAACATATTTCTTCTAATTTCATCTAATTTGGTCATAATCAAGATTAATCATTTTATTTCAATTTCTTCAATTTAATTTTTTCTTTCGAATTGAGTCTAGGATTTCCATGACTAAATGCTTCCCTTAGGATTAGAATGTATAATTAACACTAGAAACTAATAATCACAAACCCTCTTGTCAAAAAATTTTGAAAAAGTTCATACATTCATTTTCAATTTTTTTTATATACATTGATGAATAATGCTATAAAAACTTGTTAAAACATATCATATTAAGTTTCTATAACTTATTTATCACAAAAACAAACTTTTCGATGAAGTAAAAATATTTTGTTGTTTGATAAGAGGGTGTTTGGATCATGTCCAAATAGTGTCGAAAAATATCCAATATAACCTTTATAATACATTGTCAAGAATATAAGCTTAAAACTAGCAATTTAAAGTTGTCAAGATATATAATTCATATATATATTGACATTTTGGTAGTTAATTTTCTAGATAAGGAAGCATTTGGTTTAACTAGAAAAATGGTATTTTTGAGTCAAAATATAAACCATCTTTTTCGAAACAAATCACTTGCATAAGAAACTCGTTAGAAATAGCTAGTTGTACAACCTAATGTACATCTAGCAAAGTTTCATGATATATTAAGATGTCTAAAGGGGCGGTTGGATTATCCAATAACAACTTGCTAGACACCGTAAAATATATCTAGAATGAGTCAAAAATAAAAATAAGGAACATAGTAAACTACTTCTTAGGTTAAAGGTCTTAGAGTCGAAGTATGTTTATGTTCCACATATGTCTCAAAAACATTTACACCACATTTTTTACGATATATTTATTTTAATTTTATCTTATTTTTATCGTGTTTATGCCCAAGGTCATTACCGAAGATATCTCCCTAACCAAAAACTATATTTCCAAAGTCTCACAACTTCCCACCACCTCTCCTTCCATTGCTCATTTCTATCGTCAAATTGAAGATAGAAATATTCATGAAGGTCGTGTTGTTAATCAAGCTTACTATCAATCCGATTTTATCGAACATTTGTTCACAAATATCCGTTTTGAATGTCTTTTCCAAATAAATGAACCCATCATTCCTAGCTTTATTCTCGACTTCTATAGCCAAGTCAAGGTCCAAACTGATGATTTTGGCTCCATCTTCATCTCATTCATGATCCAACATGAATTCATTACTCTAACTCTTGCACAATTTGGTCAAATCCTCCAAATTCCTTTCACTGGTCAATCCGTTTTCACAAACGAATGGGATCTTGGTACCCTTCAATATTCTCGTCCAACTTTTGGTCCTTATTTCTCCAAAATTCCTTCTCCACTCGAAATTCGTCAAATGCTTGGGTTAACTCGTGAAACTACTACTCGAAAAATCAAATCCAAAAATGTCGATATTTCTGAAAACCAAATTCTACTCAAAGAATTAAGCGCCGACATGAAGCATTGGGAAGAACTCATTCGTGAGAATGCGTTTGGTACCGGAGGCCACCGTGACCATCTCCCGCCTAGCCTTGCTCACATTTTGTATTGTATTGTTGCCGAACAACATTACAATTTGGCTTATTTCTTTATCAAGCATATTGAAAGTACAAGAGCTACTCCTAAAGCAAATCTTCCGTATGGAATGTTCCTCACTCATCTCTATCCTCATGTCATCGAACACTGTCCCGATCTTGATGGTAGTATCTATGAGTCTATCTATCCGACCTTACGTCCTCTCATTCTTAAACAAACCTGTAAACCTCGTAGTGATAAGGGTAAATCTCGTCGTCATAGTTTCCATGGCTCATCATCTCGTCAAGAGGATGATGAAGAGGATGAATATATTCATTGTGCCCCCTCTCCCGATACGTTTGTTGATAACTTGGAGGAGTTAGACTATACCGATTACCTTGTACCACCTCCGTCCGAACAAATCAACCAAGTACTATTTGAGCGACAAACCAAGTTGCTTAACCAAAACAATAGGATGCATGAGGAGATGCGAGGAGGCTTCAAATATATTGCCAAGACGCTAGGATGATTGTTCCGAAAGAAGAAGTGATGAGGAGTGTTTTATTTGCTTTGGATAGCTATGTTTGTCGAACTATTATGTTTGTCGAATTATTATTACTTATGTGCTATATTTCTGATATGTATTCGGAAATAGATATGTGTTGCTATGGAGTTTGGTATCTTTAGACTATAACTTGGATGACTTATTATTATTATTAAGTGATCTACTAATATGCATGCATGCCTTTTTATATCTATTAAATACTTGCATGATGAATATATGTTTATATATGCTTTACATGCTTTTCTAATTGACCAAAACCAATATGAAATGTTCAAATAGAGCTTGCTGCAAACACAAAACTAAAATAAACCATTTCCAAAAAAAATCAAAATTTGGTCGCCTGGTGCATCACCAGATGGGCGGCCCCCTTAAAATTAAAGGGGCCGGCCATTATTTAAGGGGACCGGCCATCTGGAACAGTTTTTACACTATTTTCTTTTGCACCTTGTGACTCCTTTTGCTAGTCCCAGCTACCATTTCCCTTAAAACTAAACTAATTTTGGAATCTAAACATGCATTTTCAAATTAATTCCATTTCTAAACATGCTTTCATGCTATAAAACCCCATACACCTTTCATCCACACTTCATCATCATCATAAACTCAACCAATTCATCATGTCATCACCAAAACCACCAGCTCCAACAAAGCCAAGAAACAAAAACTTGTTATCATCCCACTAAAACAACTTTTTATTGATCTCACTAATGAAGACAATACCACTCCATCACCACCACCTCAATGTTCATCTCCTAGTGCTCCAAATGCACCATCCAAAACACCATCAACACATGGAACCTTTAACTCCTCAATACCATCATCATCATCTATCAAAGACTGCATCAACAATCACTTATCACCTCCACCAAGAATACCACCACCACCACCTATTGAAAATGCATCCTTAGACATAACCCTTTAACTATCACCCATTACACCTCTTGATGCACATTTTTCACCATCACCACTCAACCCACCAAACTTCAATCCCATCCCATGGAGCCTTCTTGAAGCTCATGGTGACACTTGCCTTTGTTGCATCCATAACGGTACCATCATTTTTGGCCTAAGAGATGAAATACACTACATGTTTTCATATCTTGAAAGCTTGTTTCCTCAACCTCCACCAACAACATCCACACCTCCACCACCATCATCAACTACACCTCCACCTCCACCAACATCAAACACACCTCCATCAACACCATCATCTCCACCTACAACATTACTTCCCTCCAACTAAGCATGTTTAGTGTTTGGAAAATAAAATGTTTAACCATTTTGATGGCAAGCTCTAGAAAAAAATACTTCTATTAGAGTTTTGGTTGTTAGTTATCTTGTATGCTTGTAAGCCCATAGGGCTTTAGTTTATTGGTTTTCTTCTTTATGCATCTTGGATGCATGTTGCTTGTAATTTTTAATATTTAGTTGAGGTATTCCTCTTATGCTCATATTGCTTGTTACACTTATATCTATATGTATTTGTTTCATGCTCCATATATATTGTGTTATCTAAATATTTTTGCAAGCATTTCATATCTCGACTTGTCTTGTAACCTTAAAACGAGGGGGAGTACACATCAAGGGGGAGCTCATCCAACATCGGGATAACTTTTTTGATGTTCACAAAAAGGGGGAGAAGTGATATAAACTCACTAAATACTTGCATATATAATAATTTTTGATTTAATGAGTTTAGATTTTGTAATCATCAAAAAGGGGGAGATTGTTGATATAAATAATGCGTAAAAACGTTATTAATATTTCTCGATATCCCTATGTTTTAACGATCACAAAATGTAAAATCATTAAACGTAAAATCATTAGGTAAACAAGTATTTAGTGACAAAATATCATTACATCTAACTAAATCACTTAAGGTATGAATAAACAATTGCCTAATACATTTTATGATCAAAGAAAGGTTTATTTACTAATTACAAATTATATAAAATGGTATAAACATTTTATATATTTAGAAAAACACTTTTGGTAATTAAAGGAAAATGTTTAATTCATAATAAATATATGAATTCAAATTTTTAACCAAAATCCGTTAAATCTACACCAAATCAACTTTTCCCAGAAAAGACAAAGGAATCTGGCCGTTACAAGTGGGCGGCCCCTTAATTATAAGGGGCGGCCCCCTTAATTTTAAGGGGGCCGGCCATGAATTAAAGGATACGCTCCTGTGTCATAATCTTTTGCCTATAAATACTGGTTCAAATCTGTAATTTTTTCTCACCTTTTGCACTAAAACTTTCTGTCCAAATCCTCTCAAATCATCCTCCTAAAATCTTTGATCATAAACTTATTAAGTTCTTTTTTTTCAAGTGATTCATTCCCTCATCATTCAAAGTGCAAGAGAAGAATACTCCTTTATTATGAAATCAAGAAGTATTGAAGATTAGTTGTGTAGTTTGTATATATTTATTGTAAAGTTGTGTAGTGATTGTAATAAGTAGATCTAGGTGGGTTTGTGAATCTAGTATAGAAGAAGTAGTGGTGTGAAGAAGAATAAGTAGTGAAGTTGTGTGAAGTAGTGAAGTAGTAGTGGTGTGTACAAGTTGTGAAGAAGGTGTGTCTAGTCGTGAAGAAGTCGTGAGATTGGTTCTAGCTACTATTAGAACTCGACATTTAGCTTAGTGTCGTAAATTGGTGTAAGTAAAAGTTGTGTAAGGTTTCTCCGCCATAAGGGAGTTTGTTGACATAGTGAAGAAAGCTCTTGATTACGTGACTCGGGGAGTGGAGTAGGGCGAAGAGGTGCTTCGTAGTCGAACCACTATAAATCCTTGTGTTGTGGTTTGATCTTTCTATCTCTATATTTTCTTTACTTTCATACTTACATTATAATTGTTTAGTTAGTTAGATTAAATAGTTTACATTGTGCAAGTATTGAATTTCACATAAATAAGAATCGAAGTTTTTGAAAACAAAGTTTTTAAAATACTAAATTGACGTAAAACTATTCAACCCCCTTTTAGTTTTCCACATGATCAATAAGTGTTAATTTATTCGTTATAATAATAACGTTAATAAAAAAATATGTGTTTTAAATATTTTTAGTAATAATGTATATTTATTATTAAAGTTATAATATATCTATATGTATATATACTTACCAAAAATAATTGAGTAAAGTAGTAAAAATAAAATATCATTATCAAAGTTTACCCTTAACTTTTAAGAAAAGTTACATCTTTACCCCTTGGTTAAAACGATTACATTTTTAGTCTTTTTTAATCTTTTCACACATTAGACCTTTATTTTGAAGTATTTATAGTTTCTACCCTCTAGTTTTATTAAAAATCGACTGTTTTAGCTTTAGTCCGAAAGTTTGACAGTTTTGTCAATTTTGGTCCCTTAACGAGAGTTTTTGCAAAAATAGTCATTTGTTAAACCTTTTGAAAAATAACTTTTTGGTACAATCGAAAGTAGCATTTTTATCTTATTTGTATCCTCCAAAATCAGCTTTTAAAGTTTAAAAAAAAAACATTTCGAAATCCTTATAAATGTTATACCAAAAATTTCTTTTAGAAACTTTATGGGCTCGTTAGCCCACATAAGGCCCAAACGTTTTTTAGTTTGTATTAAGGGGGTGTTCTAACACGACTTAGGAACGAGTTCATTTTACGTAGTATAGGGTCTCGTAATTCATCCATGTTGGGTTGGTTCGATTCAGTTTGGTTCAAAGAATTAGGTTGTCGAAAAATACCTTTACGTTGTACGTGAGAAAACAAAGTTACAAGGTCATTCCTAAGTGATGTTGAGGTGTAAAATGTGTTAGTGTTATATGTGATTTAAAACTCAAGTGTTATTTAAAAGGTGCAATTCATGCTATACATAAAAATGAATCGTATGAAATGAAAAAAAAAAAAAAATAAGAAAAAAAAGAGTGGTAACTTACAACACCTAACAAGGTGGTGAAGAGTTCGAGTAATATGAGTGGTGAATCGATGGAGGTACACGATCAATGAGTAATCCTTACGAAATTTTTACCCACGTTCACAACTTGCTAACCCAAATAGCTTTTCACTTGACTCGATTCTTATGTGGTTCCCTCGTACGTAGTAAATTTGAGACTAAGAGATATTTGCTTTGTGATCCTTGTGAGTATCGAAAGTGTGCATTAAATGTGGGTACTTATAGGGAGATTATGGTGGTTAGCAAGGCTCACATGTGATACTAATTGTACAACTCTTCGATTTATCAATCAATTTGAGACAAGGATGTCTAGTTTCTTTGGTGTAGTCATGTCGAGCTTTTGAGTCAAAGAACCATGATGAATTCTTTTTGTTTGTTTAGGTCTAGGTTTAGGTGTGTTGATGGGAGGTGTTGGTACTAGATCGATTTGTTTAATAGTTACAAACACAATTGTTTTGGTATATGCATGGACTTTTAAAATTATTATTCTTTTAAAAGAATAATAAATAATAAGTCAATGTTCCTATAAACAATTGTGTTTGTAACTATTAGTATAATAAACGTCCATGCAACGACGTCTCCAAATTTGATGATCTTCATAAGCAAATCTATATAGTGAGCTTTAATGAAGTGATAAGCCAATATTCATTCCGTCAACACCTAATAAATTATTCAAAAAAAAAAAAAAAAAAAAAAAAAAAAAAAAAAAAAAAAAAAAACCAGTAAAAGGGTAAATAAAAGGAGCTTGTGATTTATAACACATGTAAATTTAAGAAATGTTATAAATGATGTAGTATATATATTGTAGATAATTCTTGACTCTTGATCAAAGACCTTGAAGCACTTCTTTGTACACAACATTTGTAGTGGTATTCTTTACATTACCATTCGCAGCACAAATGCCTACCATTAAACCTCTTTTGCTTTTGACGTACCATCCGCATCACAAATGACAGTTTGGATAATCATCAATAGGTCTTCTTATTTTATGTGTTTAGTCTTTGGTTAGTTTTTGTTAGTTAATGTGACTGAAACAAACAATATTGTTATTAGTAATCCATCAAGTACCAAGATTATCATTTTATTCTAATCGTGCTCAGGTTAGTTGAAGCTTTTAACCAATTCCCTTATAGTGTTTAGACTTTAGAGCATATATTAAAGACATGTCTTTTAAAATTTAAAGTTAAGGTTCTGATTAGGTGGTTTGCCATTTAGTCAATAGGCGAAGAAAAAAGATTTGAAATGGGTAAAAATGTAGTAGAGCTACAGGTTGAAATGGGTGAAACAAACGGGAAGTTTAAAACTCGGTCAAGTCAATTCTTAGTAGAAAATGACCTAAGGTAAAAGAGTTTCAAGTAACTACATAAATTAAAGTCAGGTAATGATGAGGCGAAAAATGAACCGTTTTTAGGGGGTCATTTAAGCCTGAATTCGAATTTATTTGATCAAATATTGCCCTAAATCAGTCCTTTTGTCATTTTAGGTACTTTTGGAGTGAAATCTGGAAAAAGGAAGCATTTTGGACGTTTTTGGAGCATAAAAGTGATGAAAACGGCAAAGTCTTAATTTTCCTTGCTGGGAACAGTACCTGACGGCATCAAGAGTTTCCAAGAGACGGCGTCAAGAGTAATACAAGAAGGGGAAGTGGATGGTACACGTGACGATCCAGAAAGTTTTGTACTAAGGACATGACGGCGTCACCCAAGGCCGTCATGGTCCAAGTATTAGTGACGGCCAAGAACCAAATTACACATGACGTCATCAAAACTGGATCTAGGCAATCCGATTTCATTATGGGCGGCGAGTTGACAGCGTCACATATTTCTTCATGACGTCGTCACCCTGTATAATCTATATATAGTTTTCCAATTTTCATTCATTAGTGCGCAACTTTGAGGGAAAAACCCTAGGTCCGAATTTTTACAGCTTTTTCAAGGGTTTCAACCCTTTGAACTTTTCATGTCAATTTGAGATAAAGTACTCTTTCAATTCAATCAATATGTCTATGTGTTGCTTGAATATATCTTACACTTGTCTTCAATTTAACATGCTCGGCAAGATCTCTTTTGTGTTTGCTTAGATGTAATGAAACCTAGATGTTAATTATGGGTTGATTGTTTGTTTATAGTTGTTACGGATGATTGTATTCGATGTTAGGCTTAAGAAAACTGGAAGACTTCCATTGGTGACATGCTTGAACGTCTTAAGAAACATGATCAGAGGTGTACTATGATTTTTGGTTGTATTTAATGCGTAGGAGAATTCTAATGATCCCATGTTAGGAGCTTCTAACGGCTCGACATAGGAGTGAAGTAGGATCCTATAGAGTTAGGGAATATTGTACACGGCCCTACGACTAGTATTAAGGAATACGACCCGTCATCCATGCAATTGTAACAAGCTATCAACCTGTAAAAGATATCTAGGGAGTAATGAAACCTAAGTAAACACAACTTTCCCTATCATTGTTTACACCACATTAGTAATTAGATTCATTTTCATTTCTGTTATTTATTTTGATTGCATCTTTAGTCATTTGGGTTAGTTGGCTAGCAACTAATTCCGCCCACTCTTCCAAAAAACCGAGATTTTAATTGCTTTCATAAAATATAAAAATACAAAAAGAATCATCCATCACCTTTAGACCTAGTTTTTAGGCTTTCTAATCCTAGCGACACTATTCCTGAGTTGAACGATCAATCCCCCGACACTTGTCACTATACTATACTACAACGATCAGGCACACTGCCTGGTGGGGGTTGTAAGCTTCTTGAGATACCTCGAGAGGTAAAGCCAGGTGCGATTCCCACGTATCAAGTTTTTGGCGCCGCAGTCCGGGGAATAGTTATTGTCTAGGTTGGGATTTCTTTTTATTAGGTCTACTTGCTAGATTCCTTTCTAGTGAGATTTTTTTTTTTTTTTAGGTTTTCTTTAGTCTATCTTTTTCTTTGTGCCTTTGTTAGTAAATTAAATTCATTGACTATTCCGTTGGCCATTATGGAAAACGCAAATCCACCCCTTTCCCCTAGTGAAGTGGCTTTGTTGCATGAACAGATTAAGAATGAGATTAGGGAACTTAGGGAGCTTAATAGGTTAATTAATGTTGAGCTCGATCATGCATTTAGTGACCTAGCGACCGCCTTGTATTCAAATAAGGACCTAGGATCTAATGATTCTGAGGATGTGGTTGAGGAACTTGAGGAAGGGGAGATAGATCCGAAGCCGGATGACTATTTCAATCTATATCCCACTAAGGAGGAGATTGCATACTATAATAATCTTATTGATAATCCTCGATCTCCTTTCACTAGAATTGAACCTAAGATAAAGAGAGGCGATCCTAAGAATGCTAAGATACCATGTATGTAAACACATTGACAACGCTTACATTGACTTTAAATCCCCAATCAATATTATGTCCTCATGTGTCTATAATGATATAGTAAAAACAAGACTTGGGCCTAGAAAAGATCCCAAATACCCCGGTGGAGTTTGTAACTTTGTCGGGAGAATTAAAGATCTACATGTCTTTGTTGGGAACTTTACTTATATCGTTGACTTTATGATTGTTGAAGACCTAGCTAGTGTTGTTGATTGTCGCTTATCCCATGTTGTGTTTGGTAAGCCATTTGTTGAAGAATCTAAGTTAGAATATGATGAGATAGAAGGGACGATCCGATTTGCTAGTAAAAATGATAGGATCACATATAGGATGCCTAATAGAATGAAAGAATTTCATTTTGTGCCTCGATTTGATATGGATAACATCGGTGCTTTTGAGGATATCAATGAAGAAGATAAGAAAAAGGGCATGGACTATTTATGGGAAAAGAAGAGCCTTTTCTATAAGGATTGCTTGACTCTAGGACCAAAATATAAAGTTGATAGGGAATTTGCCAATAGGATTATTGGAGCAATTGAGAAAAAGGCGGTTGGTTTCTATAAAGAACATTTACAATCGGGTCCGGAATACAAAACTAAGATTGGAGATGACCTATAGAATGAGACTAACGATGAGGTCACGTAATTGCCCATGACCTTGAGTCTAGCTACAACACTCATAAATAAAGAAAAGCGCTTCTTGGGAGGCAACCCATGTTTTGTGTGATTTTTATTTGTTTGATTGTTATTTGCTTCCGTATGCATGCTTTATTTTTATTGTTGGTAGATCATGTTTCAAAACTAAATTGTGAAAATGCTTTATTTTGTTGTTTAACTTCGTCTTAACTTCATATAAAGGTATTTTGCAAAAGCTAAGTGTAAGGGGAAACCCCAAATATGTTTCTAAGAACGAAATTGATCATGATTCTCCACAATAATAAATGGACATGTGTATTAGTACTTGTTAGAGTCAAATGCTTGTATCGAGTCATAATGATGTTTTGCAGGATTTTCCAGGAAGTAGGACACAAGTTTTTCCAGAAATTTTCCGGAAACTTAACGAAAAGATTTCTGCAGATCACTTCTAACGGCGTCAGGAGTTAACTCCTGACGGCGTCACGTGTAAAATTCTGGAAATTTTGCGAGTTTTTTTTTTCTAACGGAGTCTTAAAGTTTTTGTTAATTCTTTAGTTTTATAAACTCCAGGAAATCTGCAAACATTCATTCCACAAGCATTATATCTTAATTTGTTTTCTAGGACTTGTTAGTATATATAGATTGCCGCCGATGGTAGGTGTGTAATAAAACTAAGAGAAATACTTGTTAGTATAATTTTAGCGCCAAATTTAAATTTTTTTACAACATTTAGGAGTGAAACTTTAGCCTTAGCAAGCGTCTCATGGATAGAAGTTGTATGACTAGCACAAAACCGTACCATTCAGAAAAATTTACTACCCAAATATGTGAGGTTCGCCTTTAGATTTGATAGGAAAAGCATTCACTATTAGTGCTTATGAGTGTACCGGTATCATTTAGATTCTAGAACTTGCGTTAGTGATGCATCCCGAGACCGCCAGTGAGACTACATTCGTGTAGTAGGATTTACTACATGATAAGAGGCATTAGGATCACCCTTGTGTTTAAACCCATATCATAATTACTTGACCATTTAAGTCATATTACTTGGCTAGTAAAGTCAACTAATTTTTCCCACACCTTAGCGTTGTACTCATTTTTAGTACACGAAACCCCTAGTACACCCCTCCGAGCCTATCTTTTCGTTTTTAACTTTAAGCATCTTACTTAAAGGAAGAATTTGTTACAACCCACTTAAATGTACAACCAAATCGCCTTAGTCTTCCGTGTATGCACTCATCTTTAGTGCATTATTGTTACATGTTAAACCCTCAGTTAATTATCTAATTGATTATATGGATGCTAAGTCGAGTCATATCTTGTACGTTGATTCATGAGAAATATATATATATATATATATATATATATATATATATATATATATATATATATATATATATATATATATATATATATATATATATATATATATATATATATATAGTATTACTCAAGAGATCCGCAAAGAAATATGGATAACCCGAGGTCGTAGTCCGTGTGAAGGATGAATGGAATTTCGAATTCCCGATTCGTGAAACGTGTCGTGAAAGTGGTAAAAAAAGTGATTATGATGAGATTATACTAATGAAATAACAAATGAAGCACAAATAATCACTTAAGCACGTATTTCAAATAAGGAAACTAGAAACGTAACGTAAAATCGAAAACGTAAGCTAAAACGTAAATTAAACGTTAACGTACAAAATAAAATGCGAATTTTAAGCTACACTACTCCTACGGACTTGAAAATAATTTTGAAAAGTTAAAAATGATAAAAGAAAATTTTGAGGAAAAGAAAAATATTTTTTTGACTTTTTATTTATTTTTTATGAATTAAAAACTATTGAACTAATTAAAAATTGAAAGAAAATGCAAATAAGGTGAAAAAAAATGAAAAATAAATTTTGAAAATTATAAAATAACTAAAAAGTAATTTTAAAACTAAAAACCGATTTTTTTTTGCTTTTTGTGTAATTTTTGGGAATTAAAAATTGTTAAATCTAATTAAAAATTCAAATTAAATTCAAAATAAATGGGAAAAATGCAAATTAAATTTCTAAAATTCTAAAATAAATGAAAATAAATTTTAAAAATATTTTTGGATTTTTATTGGCTTTTTCTGATTTTTTTGGAGTTTTTGGTAATTAAAATGTATTAAAAAGTGAATAAAAATGAAAATAAAATAAGAAAAATAGCAAATAAAGGCAGAAAAAATATAAAAAATTCAAGGAAATTCAAAAATTATATTCTAAACTTAAGAAAAATTTGAAAACTTGAAAATAAGCTTTGGAAGTACTGTTTGGCTTAAAATCAGGTTATATTGAGTGCTTATTGATAAGCAGTTTGACCAAAAGTTGACCCAAACTTTGGTCTAATGAAATTTCAACTCAGAAAAGCTTAAATGAACAGTTCTTAGCTAAAAGGGATTCAGAAGCACAGGTTTGGTTCTAAATTAGTGAGAATAAGCACAAATGAGATAAGCACTTAAGCAAATAGATAAGCCAAATGTAAAAGCACAATAGAAATAACAACTAGAGGCATAAATAAACTGAAATGAACAATAAAACTCAGGTTTCAAACACAAAAACTCAATTGCAGCCCGACTCTAGAAAACAGATATTAAGCTGAACCACTCAACTAAATAGGACTAATATGCTGAGCAAATAAGCTTGGAACAGAAAGCTCAAGGGGGCAAAAGCTTAACTGACCAACTGAGATTACTAATCCACCAAAAGAACAGATACTAGATCCACTTTAATATCCTAAATGTAGCCTAGAAAGATGGTCAAGACCTGGTGAGCAGGGGAACACAGGTCCAAAGAGTCAACTTAATTCAGCTTTTTCAATAAGCAAATAAGTCCCAATCCTCAATTTTCTTTTTGATTTTGTTTCACTGACTGCTGAACTTCTCAAAACAGCAAACTAAAAGTAATTCTAATCAGAAATGAACCCTAGGACTACTCATTAAAATTTGACAAAAAACTGAGTTCCTACAATTTTGACTTTGTAATTTAACAGAAATTTTGACTTAATTGAAGTTTTATTGCTAAATTTTAACTATAAATTTTATATTAAGCTAATTACTGAGCAAAATAATCTATAACTACAAATGATGCAACTATTTTTGAGATTATGTAGCCTAAATTACTAACAGAAGAGTGAATATGATTAATCAAAAGTGATTTTGACTTTTTGTTAAATGAACCACAATAGTTATGCTACTCTAAACCTGAATGCAACCTAAGTGACCTAAATAGAACAAGCGCAACCTCTGAAATACTTACTATATCAGCAAACCACTTGTATACAAACAACCTCTTATTAACTGTCACAACTTCACAGCTATTCAAATAAAATCCAATGTAAACCAAACCTCAACCTATGTGCAACTATGATCTAATTATACCAATCAAACACAGGAAAACACAGATCTCAGGTTGAATACCACAATATCTCAGAACACAGATTATGAACAGACAATAAAACAGTATGCACTACTAACTCAGAAACCAAATACAACTCAGATCTAATAAAATTGAAAAAGAATAAAACAGAAACAATAAAACTCAATTAAATCTAAATAAAGCTACTAATGATGCAGAAAAAGTAAATAAGCAGAAAATTACTAATAAGCCATTGATGAAAATGGAACTTACAAACTCAATACCCCCTCAGCCAAACAGAGGGGGTTTCACTATGCTAGCCTGTCTCTTAGACAGGCCAAAGGCTCCATATGGTTGCCTTTAACTCCAATAAGCATTAGCTTATTCAAATAAGCACTTGAATTGACTGATTTTTTTACTATTGAGAGTAACTGATTGAGGTGCCAAGATAGATCTCACAGAAGCTATATTCAGCTAATATAAGACTAGTAAACAGAAAAATAAGCTTATTGAAGCTTGATTGATAACTCCTTTATATTTTTATTCTTTTTATTTATTTTATTTTTTTTAGTTTATATAAGCTGATAAAAACAGAAACTGAAATATGATTGCAAGCAGTATATAAAACAATGTAATACTTAAACAATAAGCTCAAACAATAATATGTAAATAAGCAGAACTGAAATTTAAATGAATAAGAGAATTTTATTAAAACAAAATTAAACTTTCATTAATTAATAAAACATTACAAAGTAATTTCAACAGAATAACAATACGTAAAAAATGGCACACTAACAAGTGAGGAGGAGGGGGTATTTATAAGTGCTGAGGAGAGGCCTTGGATCCTTCTAGCAGTCCAACGTCACCAATCCGTGTGGAATTGTGTTTCTTTGGATGAATAATAGCCCTAAGATGCGCCTTGGTCCCCAATCTACAATCATCAACCGTTAGATCATCATATACCCAATCATTAGCACGCACTTTCACGCGGATAGCTGACATGGCATGTCTCCCATGTCAGGTTCTCTTCTAGAAGCTCTAGTGAATGCCCAATTTGCCCTTAATCTCAGTAATTTGGTGAATTATTATTGTGAATAGTAACTTAGGGTTCTAAGTTTCTGGGTAAAATGGATTTGGGGGGCGGGTAAATTTAGTTTGGGTGTTTTTATTATTTAGGGGTGTTGACCGAGTATGGTGTAGGCTTTGACCGGGTAAAGGATGGGTAGGAGTAACAGGCCGGGTACTAAGGTTGGGCTTGTGGATATGTTTTGGGCTTTGTGGGATTTTTGGGTTAATAAATTTCTTGGATCCGGTTAGGTTATATTATTAGGAGTAGTAACTTTCATCAAGGACCAATACTGTAATATTGCAAACCATAGGGACCAAATCTGTAATTTTCCATCTTTGTATTCCAAAGGCTAATGTTGACTTCCTCTGATTCTTGGAGGACCATTTGTTGACTTTACTTGAAATATTTCTTAAAGGACCCTTTTTGTAAATTTCTGAAAGTGTAGGGACTGAATATGACATTTCTTCCAAACTTTGATCAGGGACTAAATTTGTACTTTGACGAATCTCTGAGGACTTCTGTTAGGAATACAAATATTCCTGTAAAAGTCTCGGTCACCTAATGATTGTAATAGCATTAAGTTAGCTCGTAGTTAGTTTGTTTATTAGTTAATTAGTATTAGATTAAGTAACACCGTGGAAGAAGGAACGGGTCTTTACCCACTGTATGCCTGATCCACAGCCCGGGTGTGGGCGTTTGTAGGAAACTATATATATCCCTCTCCACATGTGGAGAGGGTTGGTGCTTTTCTTTCAATCTAACATTTTCTATTTTCTCTCAACTCTCTCTCTCTCTAGAAATCACCCAACTCTTTCTCTCTCTAATCTCTTCTACTATTATTCATCTTCTTCCATAATTCTATCACAAAACCATGCATGCTATGATTATTGATATTCTACAATTGGTATCAAGAGCCAAGGTTTCATCTTTGGGGCTTGGAATACTCGGATTTTAGTGTGGTTTTTGTGGCCTCTAGGTTGGTTCGAATGGTATTCATGGAATGCATCTTGTTCTAGTGTTGTTTGCGGTTAAAAGAATTTGATGTTTGTTCTTTTATGTTTTGGAGTGGTTTTATATCCTTGCTTGGTGCCCAGATTTGCTATTCCATCACTTTGTGTAGACATGCATATTCGAATTTTTGTGGCCTATTCTTGATTGCGAGTATCTCATTTGTGATTGCTTTCTGCTTGTAACTTTCAAAATTGCGTTTTTTTATTATTGTGGTCCACTGGAAAGTGTGTTGGCGTCTACTGAAAAGGGTATAAGACAAATAACAAAGAAAGTGACTGTTTTGTCATTTGGTCATTTGGTCTTGCATTTGAAAGTTGCGGTTATCCTCTGTCAGATTTATGCTGCGGTTCCATTTATTTATTTATTTATTGTGGTTAGCTCATTTTTTGTCTGCGGCTACTCAAGCTTGCGGTTAACGAGTTTGCGGTTAGTAAGAAGTTGCGTTTACCGTAAATCTGCGTTTAACTTTTGAAATTGCGTTTACCTCTAATCTGCGGTTATCTCATTGAAGTTATACATCTGAGTTCAAGATTTACTGCTTGCAATTAGCTCGTGGTAGTGATTTCAGTCTATAACTTCATCAGTCCATATCATCAATCTACCTCAATCATCATCTACAACATATCCTAATCTTATCTAATCCGACTTAAAACAAACACAAGACTAATCTAATGCCAAGTACAACAAGTCGAATCTAAATAATAACAAATCAAAAGTATGTTTAGATCTCAGTTATCTCTTTAACTAATCAAAGACTGTTCTTAAGAGAACCGTGTAAGAGATTATCATCATAGATCTTTTACGGAGACAAGTTTTTTTTTCGAAAATATCTATAGCAAAGATAAAAACAGAACCGTCTCATCCTCACCTTTCTTTTCGATTCAACCAATAAAACTATTGCATAACGTGTGATCTCAGATTCAAAACTTGTTGTAAAATCATTTCAGACTCACAAAGTCACAACCATCATCGATCCGTTTTCAGAAGCAATACTTCTTTCACTATACGAATCATAAAAGAAAGGACCAAAACATATTGTGTTTCATCCTCTCTTCTTGTTCGATTCAAATAAAATAAAACACAAGAAATCTTTTCGTACCTGTGTGACTGATTCATGATCGAGTAACCTTCATGTGATTCAAGTACAAGGGTCGCTGGTGTTTATTATTCATAGTTGTGTTCGATTATTACAAGAAGATGGAATCTGCTATGGTTTGTTTTCTGTGAATCGACTGTGGTGAGAGAAGCAGTAAAGTGGTGGCTCCTTATTTTTTGTTAGGGTTAATTGTGTGAGATTAAGTGAGTGTTTATACCCGTAATTTAGGGTAAGGGTTAGTTAGTGGATTTAGGGTAGTGTTTAGATTGGATCAGCTGGGCTGAGTGCATTAGAGATTCCTTACTCTTGGGCTGATACATTTTTTGGGCCGTATACGTGTGGTGCTACTTCTGCGAGACTTTGTACGAAATTTCGGTGCAAAAGTAGATACTTTACTACTAGCTGAATTTTTTTTTGGTATAATGTTGGGCCGTGGTGTCGATTAACCTTCAAGACTCCGTAATTGAGAATATTTTGGGTTGTGATATTTTCGGATTTATAGTACAACTACGGGGCTTACTTGGATTTCGATTCACAAACGTTACTCACTGTGACTTGTCTGCTTCACCACTCAAACTCACGTCAACCAAACCTAATCAATTCTTCGTTGTTTCACGGTTTTGTCTTGATTTTGTAAAATCCCGCGAAAGATTCTATTCTTCGGTTTAAATCATAGACTTGTAAAATCCCGTGCACGGTTACATCATGTCTACCACTTCAGACTCTGTCATTTCTGAGAGAGAACTTCATCAGCCGCAAAAATTGCTCAATAATGCAAAAGATTGTTGCATAGAATGTTTTCGACAACTTCATTCACATCTCTCGGTACTTTTAGAGGGAACTGGATTCAAGATGGGATTCGAACGCGCATTTGTAACACTCTTTGGTCAAGATGTTCAGACTTTCACAGACACAATGATTCTTTACTTAGATCAATTACAACAACAACTTGACCAAGAAGAATCTTCTAAAATTGGATCCATGGCTGCCCTTTGTGTGATCAACAAATGACTCCAAGTGTTCTTTGATTCGAAATTCACTCTGGAGTATGACCATTATAGTGAGATGACGAAAAAGTGCTTTGCTGATCACACGGGAATTGAGGTTGACACATTCAGAGACACACTAATCCAACTCATGGGTAATGTGAAGATGTTCATTGAGGAAAGAACACAGCACGAACAGATTCATGACGACAAGGTGAAGGCATCACGGGTAGAATCATGTGAGGGTACTGGTGATTCGGGTAATACATCGGATGTTGGGTCAGTTGTCACGATTTGCAATGGATCAGAGACAGATAAGCTTGACACTACCAGCAGTTCAGTGACTCCTATCACATTTGACATGGATCCAGATTTCATATCAGTAAACAAACAAGTGCCATGTGCTGAGGTACCCCTGTCTATTCAACATAATGTGCTCTCTAATGAACGGGAGCATACTGATCAAATCAAACTCACTTATGACACAAATTTGTTGGAAAATACTGATAGCAATACCATGTCTAATCCAACAAATATGAGTCATAAAGGGGGAGAAAGTGATCAGGATGCTGAACGTGATAAATTGTTAAGTTCTGTGTTGACGGCTGATGCTTTTAAATCAAATGATATGGTTGATAAAGAAACTTTTATTGAACTTTCAAAGAGATTTTTGCAACTTGAAAAACATTGTATTTCACTTGAAATCGCAATGCAACAAAAGGAAGAATGTTTTCAAAATAATCAACCATGTAAAAATCCGGAACTTCCTGATTTCCGTGAATACTTTATGATTAATGATTTGAAAGCTCAGCTAGAAACCAAGAACTTGACAATCAACAACCTGAAAAAACGTATTACTGAGATGTGTGATATGTGTAGTGAAGTTAAGGCTAAACATGACTGTGATGCGATTGAATCTGAACAAAAAGTGGCTAAATTACTTGATGAAAATGAGTCTTTGAAAGTGAATTGTAAAAATCTTAATGAGACAATCATAGAAATGAGAACTAAGACATTTGAACAAACAACTTCTTTGATTGCCCAAAATGATGAATTCAAAGCTCATTTTCAGAAAATGGGTTTCACTGTTACAGCATTGAAAAATGAGCTAAGAAAAGCAACTGGGAATAGTGTGAACACTAAGTTTGCAAAACCATCAATCTTGGGGAAACCTGTGTTACCATCAATTAGGAACCAATCGGTTATTAGACAACCGACTGCGTTTAGATCCGAATGAACAAAATTTTCAAAAACACGGTTTGCCTCCCAAGTTGATGCGGAACAAGTTGTGACAAAACCTGTCACTCCACATTATTTGCCTAAGTCTGATGATTCTAGCTCTGTGAAACCTCAACATGTAGTAGCTACTGCTCCCAGCTCCTCTAGGTATAGTTCCAAAATAGTGACGAAACCAAGCATTAAGGTTCAAAAGGACTATGATCTAGAAAAGGCTAGGAAACGGGCCCTACTTCAAAAGGATGGTATATTAGGTTCACAACCTTATAGGATGCCTCCTAGTGTATTGAGGAACAATGCTAAGGTTCAACCTGCCAAGTATAGGGTTTATTGTAAGTCATCTACAATGCATGTGAAGCAAAACAAACCGAAAACTTCTCCTAGGTGGATACCAACTCCTAAATCATTGGAGTCTAGGAATATTGATAAACCTTCTACTATGCATAAGAAGTTGAGTAATCCTAGAACTTGCCATAAGTGGGTTCCAACCGGTAGAGTTTTCAAGCACGTTGGACTTAAGTGGGTTCCTACTGGAAAGCTACTCACTGATGATAATGGCATGGTTGACCATGAAACCCCTAAGGGTCTGGATACTGTTGTCACTAACCCATATATATGCTATCAAGTTTGTGATGTTAGTGCAGGTAGTCCTTACTCAGTTGCAGGCACATCAATCATTCACCATATGAGAAAACTCAAAGTCTGGAGGCCTAAACAATCATTTCTCCAGCTTCAAGAGTTTTGGAATGTCGATGTTGATGTATGTGCATAATGACGTCTGAATACTTCAGTTCAGGCCTCGCTCTTCAACGACTATGACGTCTGTTCAGTTCAGTTCAGGCCTCGTTCTTCAATGACTATGACGTTTGGACACATCAGTTCAAACCTCGGTTCTCAATTTCATCATTATGGCGTCTGCTGACATCACTTCAGGCCCCGTTCATCAAAGAAAAGAAAAGTGTACGCTTGAGTGCGCTTTATCTTTTGAAGAAGTGAAATGTTCTTGCTTCTGACCATTCTCATCAATAAACCTCATATTTGTTCCACGCTTGTTCAGTCATCATGTGGATTACCTTCATCTGATTGGATTCGTTATTATTCACTCGGTCAAAAATGGCATCTTCAAATGCAATTTTTGAGGGGGAGAAGTGTGGACAGTGGATTAACCTCTAATGCAATTTTTGAGGGGGCGAAGTGTGAATAAACTACATGTATTTTATTCACTTGTTCAATCAAAAATTGCATCCTCATATGCTATATTTGAGGGGGAGAAGTGTGAATAAAATACATGTTGATTGATGCGTGAAATGACTCTCCTCTCCTCCAACATCTAATGTTCCACTAAGTAAGGATGACTGAATGTGACTACATAGTTGATTGGGTATCACGTATTTGAGATTGAAGTTGACTCTCACAAAGGTGTGATCTTAGTTTATCTTGAAGTCGGGGGTTGGATAGATGAATGACTTTCAACGATAACTTGCTCGTGCTTGAGATTTAAGTTGAAGACTTGGTTTATCTAGTTACCAGCAGTCGAGGTGGATGTTTGAAGACCTGGTTAACTATCACTTTAAGGAGTTACGTTGTAGTACTCAGTGTCACACGTCTTTGTCGTTGTGGATAATCGCAAGAGGTGGTAATGTCTCATGCCTTGGTTGGGTAGTGAGTACTTAGAGATTTGCTTGGAGCATAAATTCTCTACACCGTTCTTCCAACATTAGTGCAAGCTTAAGACACAATAGCGGGGAATTCTACTTCAGTTTCAAGTTTAGTATATCGGTCTTTCTCCATACATGGTCATTTACTATTAGCCAGTAGAAGTGAAAAGAGGTTTACTTAGGGGTTGATCCACAGTGAATTGTTGAAGAGAATTGTTATCGACATCTACTCATGGGGTAGTGATTTGTATGTCGCTTCCAGTTGATATGTTTATGTACACACAGTTATGATGATTCCGAGTGATCGTCATCATCATGGAGGGAGAAATGTGTACATCGGGGCTTTTATCAAAGAACTGGAAACATTCTAAGTGAGTTGAAAATGTCGAATTGTCGTTCCCCAAACAAACCCGTGAAGAAGCTACAGATTATCAGTCTTTGATCCACTTTACGTTGTGGATGACATGATAAGAGACTGAAGACATATTGGGCAGAATTGAGAGATACTTCTTCAACATGCATCAATGTTATTTCAAATGGGTCGTCAGTTTGGGAGGGAGCAAGTACACTTATGGGCTTACTAATTGGGAGGGAGGATTAACCCAATTAGTGAGCATTTCTATAGCAGTTGATTCTCACTAAGATATATTTTAGCTTATTTGGTTCTTCTCAATATTTCAAGTAGATGTGCTTAAAAGTTGTTGCTGATTCTGATGTATCAAAACCAGCAAGGGGGAAGGAGACATGCATCCGAATGCATAACGAGTACACGTGATGAACACAATACTTCTTCTTAATTGAAGGTATGCCGGGAAGACATATGTCATAACCGCAGAGAATATCAGTGTATTAACTTGTGGCATTTGGTGTATCAGTCCAACTATGTGGGGGAAGTGTTCTCTTGACACTTGTGGTATGTATTACTTCATCTCTCAGTGGGAAGAAATATGAAAAGAACAATTGGAGAGTGAGATGATATTGCTTATCGACATCTTCATATGAGTTGATACGATTTATGGTAAAGTGCTTCTAGTTAATGCTTCATGTACACAATGTTATGCTGATTCCGATGAGATCGCAACCATCAGGGGAGAGATTTGTGTACATCAAGGACGCACAACAGGTTCACTTGATCGGGCTTAATCATATATTCCGGAGGTGATATCCGCAGAGATGATCAGTGCTTCAACCTGTTACTTTGGTGTCATCATTTCTTCTTGTGTTGGATACATGCGTACAATATGAATTGAGTTGGTATGTGTAAGATAACTGGAAAGCATTTGATGAAATGATGATGTTGATATCTCAACTCCCCCGAATAGACGACTGCTCCAAACCAAAATAGTAATGTGTACATTGGGGACGTACAACAGGGTCATGTGATCGGGCTTCATCATACATTCCGGGATTGATAACCGCAGAGATGATCCATGGTTCACCCTGTTACTTCGGTGTTATCGTTCTCTTTGGGTTCTCGAGCTTCATACAATGAGATTTTTTGCATCACCTCAACCTCTTGGGGGAAGTGGTCTCATGTAGGTGATTGTCGGTTTGGGGGGAAGCTACCAAAGCTCCAGAATGAGGAGGCAATAAAAACTTTCAGAAATTTGGTGGGTGTCTATCGATTAACTCAGTTGTGAGATTCTAGTGATTTGTTAACTACTTGTATTTGGTGAATTGTTGTGACTTAAGTCGTTTCCATTAGTCTGATTGTAATTTGACGTTGTGAGTTAATCTTTACGACTTGACTTATTACGATCGGATCTATTGTAACTTGACTTGTCGCGACTTGACACTTAATGCTAATTGGTACTTATCCAAGATCTCTCTCTAAGTCTAACTCGCATATTAGATCTTTCGGTTTCTTTTGTTGACTTTAGTAAAATCCCGGGAGAGAATCGATCTCTCGGTTTAAGTCACAAGAGTAGTAAAATCCCGTTTAAGATTATATCATGGCATCTACGGATTCAGACAATTATTCAGGAGCCTCGAAAGCTTTGGTGGTGAAAGTTTAAGAGATGTTGACTACTGATTTCTACTACAAGCCGAACGTAATCCTCATTTCGGTATTCATGTCAACATCTTCTTAAACTTAATAGTATCCTTTGTACATATATTATACCTTAATGTAAATAGATATATAAAACCAACAAAAACCCATAAAAAATCAGAAAATTAGAAAATACCAAAAATAGTTTTTTTAAGGCATGTCTTCTGGCATCGATAACATTTACGGTCCTAGAAATGTCATTCAATAATGACACGGGTCTTTAAATGAAGTTCGAACAGAAGTTCAAAAGGTTTTTCAAAACATGCCTAAATGGCTTGCAGTCATTTCAGGCTGTAACCCGTGCATAAACTCATGGCTTGTAGTCATTTCAGGCTACAACCCGGTCTTCATAAATATGGCTTGCTATTACTTCAGATAGCAACCCGGTTTTCAAAATTAAGGAAAACATGTCGCCAAAAAGACGGTTGTTCCTAACAAAGGGTGTCGTTCATCCGAGCGTGAATTACTTTATATTCATGCACCCTCGATCTAATGTACGCTTCAATGCATTATTTCTTGATAAAGAAGAGAAATCTTCTTTTTATCGCCAAATACTTTCTCTTCTATGATTTTTCCGGAAAGTGTTTGTGCAAAACTTGGTGGTACCATGAAATTTTGAATGAAAATCAAATTGAACTCCAAAGTTTGATAAAATTTTCACTCAATCAATGACGTTAATAGTTTATGAAAATATTTATGCTTTAACAGCCGTCATTGACTGAGGGGGAGAGTGATTTCTCAAAATTTTATGTATCAACAAAACTCCCCACATTTTGTACAAAACAAAAGCTACAATACGATTTGTGATAGTTATGTGTCAGAATGAGTAAATTTTCAAAGAGTTTTTCGTTAAAACTTCGAATCTTTTTCAAACTCTTCAAATCTGACACATAACAACCTCCCTCATAGATTGAGGGGGAGCAGAAAAGGTTCCTTTCTATCAGAAAATATTAAAAATTGACCGCATTTCTCTCCCAAAAGCTTTCTAACTTATTTAAATCAATTGAGATCAAAAATCTCGAATGATTTGAAATTTTTGATCGGGGGAGAGAATGTGATTTAAATATGAAATCTGATAATCAAAAGTGATCTTTTGTACTCAATAATAGGCTCCCGCATATGTGCTAAACACTTTCGAATATCGATGCACATATTGAGGGGGAGCAAAAGGCGTTTGTGGAAGTAATACCTAAGACCGACCATTTACTTTAATGCACGGAGTTATAAGGTTGGTTAAGGTTAGGTATGAGTTCCCATGATCCACCAGAACCGGAAGGATCTTCCCAGGGACAATCCATAGATAGATTAGAAGTCCTTAGGAATGATTGAAAAAAGGAGAAAAGTGAGAAAGGGAAGAGTGCGGACTGAGATAGAGCTAGGACTGGAACAAACCCAACAAGGTTCTAGTGGTGAAGTCTCGGTAAGCACTGAAGGGGTTGAAGAATTAAAAAGAATTGAAATGAAAAAGGGTGAAAAGAAATAGCCCTCCATATATTCAACCTTCGGGCAGAAACCGGGTTCAATACATAATCTACTGGCGGTTACTAAGGTAACACAGGTATTGAAGACAAGACGTCATGGACCCAGTGACGCACTGCACCAAACTTCCCAACCACTCAAGTTCTCTTAAAAGAGCTTGTTTCAATCTCACGGGGAACCCTGTACAATGTATCGACCGCTCATTGCGAGCTATGTTGATACCTAAAACAGGAGACGCCTCCCCAGTCTCCAGGAGCGGATCAAAACGCACTATTGAGTCTAGAGCCAAGAGATCATCCATAAATCTCGTTAGGACACATTCCAAATATGCTTATTGTTTCACATAATGTGGAAAATAAGATAAAATATTTAGAGTCCTACGCATTATCCTTGTGGTATTGCCAGAACATCCGAGTGATATGTAAATATTCACAATGAAGATGGAAATCCTTCTAGAGCGAACATCTTTCAAGCTCTTGGTAGGTGACATGTGAGATCCATCTTGGATCAATGATCAAGTGACAACTGGAAAGCAACAATGGTGCGATTCAAATTTGAATCAAACTTGTTCCAGGATATGGATTGACGGATACTTTTGCCAAAACCTCTCAATGTGCTCACCAACTTATCTTTCAAGCACATTGATTGTGTAATATCTTTCAAACAAAAGTATTTTTGATGGAAATGTGATTCAAAGTATAAAACTCTCGTCGTGTCTCAAAAATGTTTATCATATGACACGCGAGTGATTTCTAGAAATCAATTTCTCATCAATCCGTGAATATCTATTCACCGATTCACTCTATCGTGCTGTCTGCTTTGAGACGTTCCGGTATGAGAACATGCTAAGTATGAAGATTCCGAAGTGGATTCTTTGTAAAATTCATTACTACAAGCTGGAAATTCCTGTCAAGGAGAGTCTTCTTTAAAAAGGACTCTACCTGATCACAGGTCGGTTTTCACAAAACCGGAGGGTAGTCTGTCCTCGCAGAACGAATGACAAAGCCATATTCGTTCTCTATCTTTATTGCTAACTGTTTTATTTCAGGGACACATATAAAGATGGCGTTGATGGCTCCAGTTTCCAGCTGAATCGGGTCAATCCATACCTCATGCTCGCACATCCTCCACACTATCAATGAAGATGAGAGACTTGCTACAACAAATGTTGAGAGACTACTAACAACGTTTCCGCAACTCTGATGAAAAGGTCTCATAATCCACAAACTCCAATGCAACGTCTCCAGATACAGAAGGGTGTGAGCATGATGGTCCTTAGTCACTACATCACATGAAGGCGATGCTACTATGGATGAGCTTGGAGATTTACTTTGGCTGATGATCTCAAAGAAGCTCAAAGATCACACATCACAAAGGAACTCTAATCACAAGTTCGCTTGCTTGAAGTACGAAGTGTGTTGAAAAGTGAAGAATCAGATCCTACGAGCTACAAAGACTAAAGAATGCTTAAAGACCAAAGATCTTAACTTCAAAGGTGACCTCGCTTAGGGGGAGATTGTTAGGAATACAAATATTCCTGTAAAAGTCTCGGTCACCTAATGATTGTAATAGCATTAAGTTAGCTCGTAGTTAGTTTGTTTATTAGTTAATTAGTATTATATTAAGTAACACCGTGGAAGAAGGAACAGGTCTTTACCCACTGTATGCCTGATCCACAGCCCGGGTGTGGGCGTTTGTAGGAAACTATATATATCCCTCTCCACATGTGGAGAGGGTTGGTGCTTTTCTTTCAATCTAACATTTTCTATTTTCTCTCAACTCTCTCTCTCTCTAGAAATCACCCAACTCTTTCTCTCTCTAATCTCTTCTACTATTATTCATCTTCTTCCATAATTCTATCACAAAACCATGCATGCTATGATTATTGATATTCTACAACTTCTTATGCAATTATGAGCTTTCTTTGATCAATTTGCTTCCCCGGCTCTGGCTTTTGACCTTTTTCCAATCTCGTGCTCGTTTTTGTCGGTTTTGGCTTCGTTTTTGTTCATTTTTCACATATCCGTACCTGCACATACACAAATACAAAAACATACATTCTATTGGCATATTTGGTTAGTTTTTAGTGTATTTGGTCTGATTTAAGGCTAAAAAGGATGTGTGAAAACGCACACATCAAAATCCCCTAGACTATGGTATTGTCGTGTCCTCACGCAATGTCATCACCTCACGCTTAAGAGATAAATAATTTCAAAACCTCTCTTTACTGACGTTGTAAAGTAGCAATGATGTTCAAAAGAGATATCAGAATTATTTATTCTCAAAAACGCTCTGTTTTCTGATTTTCATGAATAACAACTACTACTACTCTTTTTGTACTTTTTTCATTCATATATGTGACGGTTTGCCTTGACTTTCATTATCAATTCTTATCTGTTGATAACTTTCAGGGTCAACGAGTAGAAACACTTCTCACAGAGAAGAGACCATACGGATAATAATCGTCATCCTTGATTTTTAACAAGCTCCCAAACTAAGCGTAAAATCGAGATCATTGTTTATCCACAAGTTAGGTGCTAACACTACCCACAAAATTTACTTGTGTAATTACCTCTTGTTCCCAGGTCCTAAGTTTTGTATCTCAAGATTTTAATTTGTTGAGAAATGAATTGCATCATATTTTCTCGTTTTGATATTTGTTAGTCCAATAAGAGCACAAAATTTGAACGCTAAGTAGTTTCCAAACTTTCCCTCGAAAACCCCTGCATACAGAAATCGGGTCCACATGAAGGTCTCTGATTTAACACGATTTGTGAAGGTCCCCCTTTTTATTTACGACCGAGACATCCCATGTCTGAGACCCGAAACAGAAGCTTTTTATTAGGGAAACCCCCAGAGTCGAAGCTTGGCATTTTTGCATAATTATAAGCACTTTAATAATACTTGGTCCTTAGTCCTTTATTCCTTTTACAACAACGGTTTATGAGCCGCCAAGATGTAAGAGCTTTATTATGACCTTGGATTTATATCCGCTGCTTTTTATAGCTTTGGATTCCTCTGCCTTTTTATTTGGCTTTGGACTATTATTATTGATATTAATAATCATATGCCAAACCCCAAGTCCTACGGCCTTTACTAAGATCACAACATCGGTTGCGAACCGGCAAGATGCAATAGTCTATTTCACCGTAACACTGGCAGTACCCTTATGTGTACCAAACCCCCATATGCAGAGATTTTGTTGGGAACGAGAAAAAACTAAATATTGCCCAAACCCCATACACTTAATTAATCCTAGAGATCTATTTTTATTGGTGTGCAATCTTGTGTGAACAAGGAGGCCACAAGTACCTTTCGTGGGCTCTAAAGAGATCCAACTACTCCACGTTTAGCACGAAACTTCTAAATAAACTCTATCATTCCTCGATCTCCGCAAATTTAAAATCCCAAGTAATGAGATCCGCGGATGCTTAGCCATAATCTTTTGATTATATTGGTTAAGGGAGACGAGCTAGGGCTCAACATGCCCAGTCAAGTCGAAACATTTATTTCTACTCTCGCCGGTAGGAAAGTCAAAACAAGGTGTCAAATCTAATTATTCATATCATATAACATTCATTTTTTTTTCATATTATTATTATTATTATTTTTTTTTACAATAAAGAGGTGACAAAAATTTAAAATTTTGGTGGAAAAACGGAGTTGCGCAAGTTAACAGCTCAGACGATGGTACAAGTCAAATCGAATCGAAGATTCACCCCCCAGACTAAAGTGAAACATTGTTCTCAATGTTTTAAGGGTAAAGGTAGTCTACGTAATATCTGAGGCCGTTTATTAAGTATGCCAAGAGATAAATGTTAGTCGATAAGATTTTGGATATGGTCAATTTCCAAAAGAGCAGCGAAGAATGAGACTCGAGTGGAGAGAATGACAAAGTACGAGCATGAGATTCCTCAAACTTCGGGGAAATTCCTGAACATTCACAAACAACCATGATGAGTGTGTAAATACTCATCATTTTTATCGTATTTTAACTGCCAAAACACGTGAAAATACTCAAGAATGCATCAAAATAATGAAAATATCCCAAAGATCGTGTTTTATATGTTTAAATGCAAAATGATTGAAAACAAACGAAAAACAAACAAAAGTTTGCATAATTGACAGTTTCAGTCCCCCAACTTTCAAAAGTTGTCAAAACTAGTCCCTAAGCGTTTATTTTGAAAGAAAAGTCAAACCAAGTCCTTAAAAATCATAAGTAATCAAAAATGATCTTTGGGTGAAAATATTTCAAAAGTGTACAAGTTTAGTCCCTGGAATTTCAATAATGACAACTTTGGTCCCCCAAGTTTCAGAATATGATAGAAATGATCCCTGGTAAAATATTTTGGAGGAAAGTCAACTTTGATCCCTTGGAGTTCACTAAGTATCATTTTTGGCCCTTGGATAAAGAGATCGAAGAAATTGCAATTTGGTCCCTCAAGTTTCAGGATTTGACAATTTTAATTCCTGAAGGACCCAAAGTGAAAAATTGTAATTTTTACCCTTGGATTATTCCTACATGGCAAGAATTACCCCCATGAGTACTTTTGGAAAATTACATTTTTAGTCCTTTGAGATTGGAGAAAGTTACCATTTTGGTCCTTGTGTTTAAAACCAAACGGACCTTTGATATTAGAAGATCCAAAACACAAAAAAACCCAACACCAAACCTAAGCCATATTTCCCTTGGCCCATTACTCCCAAAGCCCATCACCAACCCCTTTAATACCAAAATCCAGTCAACAGACAACTCTGGTCAAATAACGGGTCAAACAAAAACCCTGCCCTTTCCTTCCCTCCCCCCATTACCCACTGGTTCCATTACCATCACCCAACACCGCCATCTCCACACTCAACCTCCACCCTCAAAAGTATCCCTCACCACTCCCAATCCCACTAACCCTTCCCCCTCCCCCTCACAAATCCATACCTACCACCAAATACACCCTGGCAACCCTAAATCCCCACACCTTCATTTTGGCACCAAAATCAGTTGAAGGGCTGGGATGACTTTTGGAGCAATTAAACGGTGGGGATTTGATCACAAGGTTCAAGGGAGACTTTTGGAACCCTAAATTCAGAAGATGGAGCTCAAGAGAATGCAAAATGGTACCTTCCAAATTTTTAGTATAAATAGGGTTCTCATGTAAGCCTTGAATGGCATCTTTCCTTTGTATTTTTCTTCCAGTAGTTATAATTTTCAATTGTAATTCAGAATCTTCAAGTTAATTTAAGATTTCTTTCAGTTTCAAGAAATTCGTATTTTTAATTAAATTTTAAATTTCCTGTTATTTCATTAATTTGAATCTTACATAGTCTCAGAAGCTTTTATAAGTCATTTTAAAGTTATTTGAAGTTAAAGAAAGCACAAAATCAGAAAAAGAAAAAAAAAAGAAAAATACAAAGAAATCAAGAAAAAAATAAAAAAAATGGTGAACAATGGTTGGTGCAGAAGTGAAGCATGGACTGTAATTGGGTTAGTACTCATGGGAGTGTTAGGTTTGTAACTTGGTTCTGATTCTCAGTTTGCTTACTATCTTGGATGTCAAGTAAATCTTTTATCCATGACTTTTACATAATTTGAGTTAGTAGCTATTAATTGTTATTTGGTGTTAATTCTTGATTGTTTATGCTTAGATAGTGTTAGTATAAGTTTAAATTTCAATTTCCTATATTAAATTGCTCTTTTGCTTTGATAATCCTTCATATCAGCTTAGAATAGGGGTGTTTGGATTAGGCTTGTTAAGCAAGTTTGGGTTGGTGATTGAGGTCATAAACAGCTTAGACTTCCCTCTTAGGCATAAATTAGCCTATTTCAAGTTCAACTTTGGTACTCCTTTTGTAAAAAAGTCAAACTTGCACTTCATACAATTTGGCAGTTAACTAGTGTAATCTTTGTGTCTCTTGATCATTGGATTAGACTTAGAAGTTGCTCTCATAGCTTAGATTAGGTTTATCAAAGTTTAGTACAACAATCTTAGTGATTAGTAGCTATTATAATCTCATAAAAGTCAAACAATGTTCAAAATCCAAAAGTCAATAAAGGTGCATACTGCAGAAGTAGGACAAAGTTTCAAGTGCTTTGTAGGGTTTATTCTTTCTGAAAATAAAAGAAGTTTGTTGATTTGAGTTGTTTTCCAGCTTGTTAACTCATATCAAAAAGAAAATTGTACTTTGAAATTCATTTAAACACTAAACTTTGGCCTTGAAGTTGACTGTCTGACACAAATAGTGTCCTGCTTCCAGGTTTTGAAAGAAATTCAATTGATCATATCTTGCTCAATACTGGGTGAAATCCCTTGTTTGTTGTTGTTTTGAGAAGCCCTCTAGGTGGTTTTGAAGATTCTACTTTTTGTTTTCTAGTTACTGCTTATATAGACTGCTTATTAGGGGCTTCTTTTGGCTTATTTGAATACTGCAGCTGCAGTGTTCTTGTTGTTCTTATTGTTTGGATTTGATGTTCTACTTGATGAATCTTGTTGTTGTTGTAATTATTGTTGTTATTGTCAAGTTTCTGGTTGCCCTTGCTCATTTAAATATGTTAAGCTTGTTGGCTTATGTGGTTGGGGTGTGTGGTTTATAAAGTTTCAAAAATCTCATTTCAAAACTCATTTAAGTAGAAAAACGAGCACTGTTGATTTTTAGAATGTTAATCAGCTTCATTTGAGATTTTTTAGAAGTTTTGTGTTTACAAAACTTTGTTTATTTTGATTGACAAAGAGTTGTAAAGAAAAATTAAAAAAAAATATATAGTTGGCAAAAGTGCAAAAAGTGGGGTTCGAACCTAGGACCTCAGGCACACAACACACAACCCCCTTCCAACAGCTCTGGAGCACCAGTTCTGTTGGAAGATGCAACCCATGTTTATTTAAGCCAACTTTCCCATTTTTGCTTATTAAAACTAAATAAGCCCTTAACAGCTTATTTACAAAAGTTTTTTCCAACTTAATATTTTTCTTAAACTAGTATTAGCATAAGTTAATTTTCAAAAAAGTTTCAGATATTTATAAATAGTTTTAGTATTTATTAGAATTTAATTTAGTTTAAATACTACCTCCGTCCCATAAAAACTGTCCAGTTTGACTTTTCAAAGTCAAACTGGTTGAACTTTGACCTTATTTATTTTTGTGGTTATTATATAATACTTGATGTAAAATATATGAATAGATTGAGTTTTAAGTGTATTTTTCATTGGTATAATTTTTTATCAAGTATTATATAACGCATAAAAAATATTTAAGGACAAAGTTGAACCAGTTTGACTCTGAAAAGTCAAACTGGACAGTTTTTATGGGACGGAGGGAGTAGTATTTAATCCGTAATAAATAGGATTTTTGTTGAAAAATTAATTTTCTTTTTTCTAAAATTTTCTTTTGTCATTTAGTGCATAAGAAAATTAGTTGGATACCCGTAGGACTTTCGTTGCTCAAATTTCACGTTTTATTTTGTGCGTTGACGTTTATTTTTAATAAACGTCGCGTTTTTAATTTAGATTACATTTTAGGATTCCCGTTTTCCCTAACATGTTTCCCGTAGTTTTTTAGGTCATTTTAAATATTTCTTAGCATTCCTTAGTTTATTTTCCCATTTAGGTTACATTTATCCTGTTTTCGTTCGTTAATTCGTAATTTTCGTTAATTTAACGTATCACAAAACCAAACAATCTTTCACAACCAAACACACAAAGTTTTAATCTCGATCTTTTCACGAAACTTTCCTTTCACACCTTGTTGGGGTACGACCCGGGAAATCACTTCCCGGTCTCACAATTTAATATCACTTTCACGAGTTTTGCAAGGTAATCTTTTTCCTAAAAGGTTTACTCGTATTACTCCACGTCTATTTGTCTCACGATAATATAGACCTCACGTTTGTTGATATATTGATAAATTGTTTTTGCACACCAAAACACAACGAATCAAATGGCGCCGCTGCCGGGGAGGCTGTGTGTCGAAAGTCTCGATAAGGTTTAGACGATTAGTCTTGTAGAACCTTCGCAAGAAGTTACGCTTTTATAAAACTTATAAAAAACAAAAAAATATTTTTCTTTTGTTTCTATATATGTATTATATCTATAAAAGATAAGAAAGCACAAAAAGATTTTCCCGTTTCTTTGTTTAATAATAACAACATTAAAATCTTACCACCGCAAACCAAGGCAGAACACCTACCAACTGGGGGTGTGACCATAATAAGTTCCCAAACCAAAGATTAAAACTTGCCTTTGTATCGCTTGCGTTTTGGAAAACTTTTAATCGATAAGCTTACATTAAGAGGAGTCGAAACGGTATAGGGCGATCCAACGAACTTCGCCCTAGTGAGAAATCCATTCTTTTCTCCCGCTCCTTGTACGTTTATCCTTAAGGGTTAACCTTGAGTTCTTGATTATTGGTTTAAGTTCCCTTGTCGTTAAAGTGGTATTGTTTTAATTGATTTTGATTTTGTGGTGCATGCGTACTCGTTCGCAATCGAAGTGAAATCGTCAACTAAGAAACGTCACCAAATTACGTCCTATTGTTGAAGATCACGTTCCGAAAATGGATGATAATCATGAACCTCCAAAGGATGACCCAATTCCCGATCTCCGCACGATGGAGGAATTGTGTCAACCTACTATGCACGGAAGGGGTGGCCCTATTGCCCCTCTTAACATCGCGGCTACGGATTTTGGACTTAAGCATCATATGATACAACAAGTCCAAAAATCGTGCCAATTCCATGGTTTGCCGGGTGATGATGCAAACAAACATCTTGATAAATTTCTCATCGTCACCCAAAGCATGAAACAAAACGGTGTCACCGATGATACCCTTCGTTTGTGCCTCTTCCCATATTCTTTGACTCATCATGCCACTGCGTGGTTTGATTGACTTCCAAAGAATTCAATTCATACCTTTGAGGAGATGGTTGATAAATTTTTAGCCAAATACTTTCCACCATCTATGGTCACGAAGTTACGTAATGAAATTAGTAACTTTCGTCAGCTTCCCGAAGAGTCCTTATTCGAGGCATGGGAACGCTATAAGCTTTCAATCGATCGGTGTCCTAATCATAACATGTTGCTGGTCACTCAAATAGATACCTTCTATAATGGGTTGACATTGAGACACCGAGATACAATCAATGCTGCTGCGGGTGGTACCTTTATGAAAAGGAGACCCGAAGAGTGTTATGATCTCATTGAAAACATGACCGCTCACCATAATTTTTGAGATTCCTCAGCCGAGAGAAACGAGTCATGTAGATCTATCACTCCCGCATCAAATGAAATAGCGACTCTCACAAAGAAGCTTGATGACTTATCTACGGCTATGTTAAGGATGAATCAAACCATCCAAAACCAACAAGTCAAAGTCGTAGCTCAAAGTTGTGAAACTTGTGGAGGTTCACATTCTTATTCCAAGTGTCCTGCCGTCGGTGGCCACAGTCAAGAGAACGTATATGCTGCTCAAAGTTCCTACAATACGGAAGGTAATGTTCACCAACCGCAAGGGGACCACAATCTTCTTAGCTATCATTCTAACAATTTCCTTGGACCACCTGGGTTCAATCAAAACCAAAACCAAAGTTTCAATCCTAACCAAAATGCCCAAAACCGTAACCAAAACCAAAATCAAATAAACCAAGGTTTTCAAAACCAAGGGAATTTCAATCAAGGGTTTCAAAATCAAGGAAACTTGAATAGAAATCAAGGTTATGGTAATCAAGGTTATGGAAATCAAGGAAACAATTTTCATGGTAATGGTAATCAAAGCCAAGAAAATTTTCAAAACCAAGCTTTCAATCAAAACAACCGAGCTCCAAATTTTCAAAATCAAAACCAATCCGTTGTTCAACCTCAATCATCATCCGATGAGGTTTTGAAACAATTCCAGAAAGCTCAAGAAGAAACAAATAGGTTGTTGATCACTCAAATTTCTGAACTAAAGAAATCTTTAAATGATCGACCTTCGGGATTGGGAACGCTACCAAGCAACACGATCGCCAACCCGAAGGGCGATGTAAAGGCGATCACAACCCGTAGTGGTGTTTCTTATAATGGACCCACGATTCCTACTACCTCTTCTACTTCTCTTCCAAAGGTAGTGGAACGTGAACATGAGGCGACAAAGGACAAAGTGCAAATTACTAGTCCACAAAGTATCGCACACGTCCAACCTCATGTTGTCCCAAAAACCAAATCCAAACCGGGAGTTGTTTTTGAACCCCCGGAAAAACCCGTTCAATCCAAAGCTTCAATACCTTATCCATCACGTTTAAACGATCAAAAGCTCCATGAAAAGGCTAGTCACCAAATGGACAAGTTCTTGCAAATCTTCCAAGAATTACATTTTGACATAAGCTTTGCGGATGCTATCATGTTAATGCCAAAATTTGCTTCAACTATCAAAAACTTGTTAAGCAACAAGGAAAAGTTATTTGAAATGGCAAAGACTCCACTAAATAAAAATTGCTCCGCAGTTATACTTAAGAAGCTTCCCGAGAAGCTCGGAGATCCTGGAAAATTCCTTATTCCTTGTGTTTTTCCAGGAATGGTTGAATGCTTCGCATTGGCCGATCTTGGCGCTAGCATCAACCTAATGCCTCATTCAGTGTGGAGGAAACTTTCACTTCCCGAACTTACTCCTACATGCATGACTCTCGAGCTTGCGGATCGTTCCATCACTCATCCACTCGGCATTGCCGAAGATGTGTTCGTAAAAGTTGGAAAGTTCCATTTCCCTGCTGACTTTGTAGTTGTTGAGTTTGATGCGGATCAAAGAGTTCCTCTCATTCTTGGAAGAGGATTCCTAAGAACGGGACGTGCTCTTATTGATGTTTTTGAACAAGAGATCACTCTACATGTTGGTAACGAAGCGGTTACTTTTAACCTTGATCAAACTTCAAGGTACTCCTCAAATTTTGACTCCGAATCAGTTAACCGAATTGATGTCATTGATGTTGCATCTGAGGAGTACTCTCAAGAAGTTCTCGGTTTTTCTTCGAGTGGCAATCCCACTCCTTCTACTACACCAATCATAGCCGACTCTTCGCCTTCTCTCACTCCATTTGAGGGAAGTGACTTTCTTTTGGAAGAGGTCGATGCTTTTCTTTCCCAAGATAGCTCAATGTCACACGAGTTTGATAGTAACTATCTTGATTCCGAGGGGGATATACTTATGCTTGAAAAATTGTTGAATGAAGATCCTTCACCCCCTCTTCCTCCAAAAGAACTTCATAACGAGGAGGTCAAAAATGTTGAAAAAACTGATGACTTCCTCGAGGTCGAACTCAAGGACCTACCACCTCACCTCGAGTATGCATTTTTGGAGGGAGACGATAAGTTTCCGGTCATAATTGCCAAAGACTTGAATGAGGAAAACAAAGCCGCTCTCCTCAAGGTTTTAAAGTCACACAAGCGAGCCATTGCTTGGAGACTTTCCGACATCAAGGGTATTAACCCGGAATTTTGTATGCACAAAATTTTGATGGAGGATGACTTTAAACCGGCGGTTCAACAACAAAGAAGGGTAAATCCAAAAATCCACGAGGTTATCAAACAAGAAGTCATTAAACTTCTTGATGCCGGTTTGATTTACCCTATCTCGGATAGTCCTTGGGTGAGTCCCATTCATTGTGTGCCCAAGAAGGGTGGTATAACGGTAGTTAAAAATGATGATAATGAGTTGATTCCTACTCGATTGGTAACTGTTGGCGTGTTTGCATTGACTATCGAAAGTTAAATGACGCCACCCGCAAAGACCACTTTCCACTACCTTTCATGGATCAAATGCTCGAAAGATTGGCGGGAAACGAATACTATTGTTTCCTTGGCGGTTTTTCGGGTTATTTCCAAATTCCCATCGACCCTCAAGATCAAGAGAAAATGACTTTCATGTGTCCATATGGAACATTTGCTTATCGACGCATGCCTTTTGGCTTGTGCAATGCTCTAGGCACGTTTCAAAGATGCATGATGGCCATTTTTCACGACATGATCGAGAAAACAATGGAGGTCTTCATGGATGATTTTTCGGTCGTTGGAAATTCATTCAAATCGTGTCTTACCAATTTAGACAAAATGCTTCAAAGGTGTGAAGACA
The DNA here is from genome assembly GCA_030686995.1 of Artemisia argyi. NCBI lineage: Eukaryota > Viridiplantae > Streptophyta > Magnoliopsida > Asterales > Asteraceae > Artemisia > Artemisia argyi. The sequence goes on from CM060692.1 coordinate 126,676,775, forward strand.
CCAATCTTAGTCTAACTTGGGAGAAAAGTCATTTCATGGTCAAGGAAGGAATTGTCCTTGGCCATAAGATCTCTACGAGCGGGATTGAGGTTGATAAGTCTAAAATCGATGTCATTGCTACACTTCCTCCTCCCACAACCGTTAAAGGTGTTCGGAGTTTTCTGGGTCACGCCGGCTTCTATCGTAGATTCATTCAAGATTTCTCAAAGATAGCTAGGCCTATGACCCGACTTCTTGAAAAAGAGACTCCATTTGTCTTTTCTAATGAGTGCATCGAAGCTTTTCAAACTCTCAAGAAAAGCTTACCGAGGCACCAATTCAAGTTGCCCCCGATTGGGACCTACCTTTCGAACTTATGTGTGATGCAAGTGACTTTGCCATAGGTGCGGTCTTGGGGCAACGAAAAACCAAGCATTTTCAGCCGATTCATTATGCAAGCAAAACCTTGACCGAAGCTCAAGCTCACTACACCACAACGGAAAAAGAATTACTAGCCGTGGTGTATGCGTTTGAAAAGTTTCGGCCATACTTAATCTTGACTAAATGCATAGTGTACACAGATCACTCGGCTCTCAAGTATCTCTTTGCCAAGCAAGATGCAAAGCCGAGATTGCTCCATTGGGTTCTCCTCCTACAAGAATTTGATATTATCATTCGTGATAAAAAAAGGAGCCGATAACCTCGCTGCTGACCATCTTTCCCGATTGGAAAACCCTCATCAAGGTGTTCTGGAGAAAAAGGAAATAAATGAAACGTTTCCTCTCGAGACACTTAATGTGATTTCTTGTCGTGGTGATTCTAGTACCCCATGGTTTGCCGACTTTGCAAACTATCATGCGGGGAATTTCATTATGAAAGGGATGTCGTCCCACCAAAAGAACAAATTTTTCAAAGATGTGAATCATTACTTTTGGGACGATCCCTATTTATTCAAAATTTATGCGGATCAGGTCATTCGTAGGTGTGTTCATGGCCAAGAAGCCATGAAAATTCTTAGGGCTTGTCATAATGGACCCACCGGGGGTCATCATGGCCCGAACGACACCGCTCGAAAAGTATTTGATTCTGGTTTTTATTGGCCCACAATTTACAAAGACGCCCATGACTTAGTCAAATCTTGTGACTCGTGTCAACTTCAAGGAAAGATAACACAACGGGATGAAATGCCACAAAATGTCATCCAAGTTTGTGAAATATTCGATGTTTGGGGCATAGGCTTTATGGGGCCGTTCCCGTCTTCACGAGGGAACAAGTACATACTCGTGGCCATTGACTATTTGTCAAAATGGGTCGAAGCCAAAGCTCTCCCAACAAATGATGCCCGAGTAGTTGTAAAATTTTTAAATTCTCTCTTTGCTAGGTTTGGGACTCCCCGCGCTATCATTAGTGATCGCGGTACTCACTTTTGCAATGACCAATTTGCAAAAGTCATGCTCAAGTATGGTGTCACTCACCGACTTGCTACCGCTTATCACCCACAAACGAGTGGGCAAGTGGAGGTTTCAAACCGTGGATTAAAAAGAATTCTTGAAAGGACCGTAGGCGAAAACTGTGCCTCTTGGTCGGACAAATTAGATGACGCTCTATGGGCTTTTCGCACGGCTTATAAAACACCCATCGGGTGTACTCCTTACAAGCTTGTGTATGGAAAAGCGTGTCATCTACCGATTGAGCTCGAGCACAAAGCTTATTGGGCTTTAAAGAATGCTAACGTCGATCTTAAGTCTGCGGGTGATCATAGGAACGTTCAACTCAATGAACTAAATGAACTTCGTGATCAAGCTTACGAAAACTCTTTAATCTATAAAGAAAAAACAAAGAAGATCCACGACTCCAAAATCAAGAACTGCGTTTTCAACGTTGGTGACCGAGTCCTTCTTTTTAACTCTAGGTTAAAGATATTTTTGGGTAAGCTTAAAACCCGTTGGACTGGACCTTTCACCGTTGCCAAAGTTTTTCCTTATGGTACCGTCGAGTTATCTCAAAACGAAGGTCCAAATTTTAAAGTGAATGGGCATCGGTTGAAGCACTACTTTGGAGGGGACATACCACCCGTGGTTGTTCTGGATCTCCAAATTTTCCCCATGGACCAATGAATTCGGGGTCGAGTCAAGCTAGCGACTCGGTAAACAAAAATAGTAGCATCACATGGGTTTTCACCCATCTTTCTAAAAATTCTCCCTCTTTTCTAAAAACTAGTGTGGGGGAGTACCCACACTAAAAAAAAAAAAAAAAAAAAAAAAAAAATTAAAAAAAAAAAAAATCCTACACTTGCCCAAATCTAAACTTTTTACATTCCAAAATATCGGCATAAAAGCCGGGTACTTTGAATATTGAGGGCAATATTCACTTCTAAGTGTGTGTGTGGGGGGGGGGGGGGGGGGGGGGTAAATTCTGGCGAATTTAATCACGTTTGTGCCATAATACCCCCATTTTGGCCAAAAAAATTTTTGAAGTGCTTTGCACTTGCACAACAAAAGGTTATCAGTCCACCACGTCTAACATAAGGACTGGCTAATCCAGGAGCAAATGGCTCTTGGTAAAGATAACTCAAATCCGTTGATGGCTTGCAATTTGCCCAAAATTGTATGGTATCTCAACTCGCCATATCCTAAAAAGTAAAAGAGTTGGCTAGCCCGCAAGATTATGGCTTGTGGTAAAGGCAGTGGAATACCATAATTGGTAATCAACTCACCAAGATGTTGACTGTGTCCATCAAGAGTTGGCTAGTCCAGAAGCAAACGGCTTCTGATAAAGATAAATCAAAACCGTTGGAAGCTTATGGTTTGCTCAAAATCATATGGTTATCGGTGTACCATAGTTCTTACTTGAACCGAAACATTTGGCTACTCCAGAAGTAATGGCTTTTGGTAAAGAGACTTCAAATCCATTAATTTTTACAAAAGATTGCTAGGGACTAGCAATATTCTAGTGTGAGGGATTGATGAGTGTGTAAATACTCATCATTTTTACCGTATTTTAACTGCCAAAACACGTGAAAATACTCAAGAATGCATCAAAATAATGAAAATATCCCAAAGATCGTGTTTTATATGTTTAAATGCAAAATGATTGAAAACAAACGAAAAACAAACAAAAGTTTGTATAATTGGCAGTTTCAGTCCCCCAACTTTCAAAAGTTGTCAAAGCTAGTCCCTAAGCGTTTATTTTGAAAGAAAAGTCAAACCAACTCCTTAAAAATCATAAGTAATCAAAAATGATCTTTGGGTGAAAATATTTCAAAAGTGTACAAGTTTAGTCCCTGGAATTTCAATAATGACAACTTTGGTCCCCCAAGTTTCAGAAAATGATAGAAATGATCCCTGGTAAAATATTTTGGAGGAAAGTCAACTTCGATCCCTTGGAGTTCACTATGTATCATTTTTGGCCCTTGGATAAAGAGATCGAAGAAATTGCAATTTGGTCCCTCAAGTTTCAGGATTTGACAATTTTAATCCCTGAAGGTCCCAAAGTGAAAAATTGTAATTTTTACCCTTGGATTATTCCTACATGGCAAGAATTACCCCCAGGAGTACTTTTGGAAAATTACATTTTCAGTCCTTTGAGTTTGTAGAAAGTTACCATTTTGGTCCTTGTGTTTAAAACCAAACGGACCTTTGATATTAGAAGATCCAAAACACAAAAAAAACCCAACACCAAACCTAAGCCATATTTCCCTTGGCCCATTACTCCCAAAGCCCATCACCAACCCCTTTAATACCAAAATCCAGTCAACAGTCAACTCTGGTCAAATAACGAGTCAAACAAAAACCCTGCCCTTTCCTTCCCTCCCCCCATTACCCACTGGTTCCATTACCATCACCCAACACCGCCATCTCCACACTCAACCTCCACCCTCAAAAGTATCCCTCACCACTCCCAATCCCACTAACCCTTCCCCCCCCCCCCCTCACAAATCCATACCTACCACCAAATACACCCTGGCAACTCTAAATCCCCACACCTTCATTTTGGCGCCAAAATCAGTTGAAGGGCTGGGATGACTTTTGGAGCAATTAAACGGTGGGGATTTGATCACAAGGTTCAATGGAGACTTTTGGAACCCTAAATTCAGAAGATGGAGCTCAAGAGAATGCAAAATGGTACCTACCACATTTTTAGTATAAATAGGGCTCACATGTAAGCCTTGAATGGCATCTTTCCTTTGTATTTTTCTTCCAGTAGTTATAATTTTCAATTGTAATTCAGAATCTTCAAGTTAATTTAAGATTTCTTTCAGTTTCAAGAAATTTGTATTTTTAATTAAATTTTAAATTTCCTGTTATTTCATTAATTTAAATCTTACATAGTCTCAGAAGCTTTTATAAGTCCTTTTAAAGTTATTTGAAGTAAAAGAAAGCACAAAATCAGAAAAATAAAAAAAAAAAGAAAAATACAAAGAAATCAAGAAAAAAATCAAAAAAATGGTGAACAATGGTTGGTGCAGAAGTGAAGCATGGACTGTAATTGGGTTAGTACTCATGGGAGTGTTAGGTTTGTAACTTGGTTCTGATTCTCAGTTTGCTTACTATCTTGGATGTCAAGTAAATATTTTATCCATGACTTTTACATAATTTATGTTAGTAGCTATTAATTGTTATTTGGTGTTAATTCTTGATTGTTTATGCTTAGATAGTGTTAGTATAAGTTTAAATTTCAATTTCCTATATTAAATTGCTCTTTTGCTTTGATAATCCTTCATATCAGCTTATAATAGGGTTGTTTGGATTAGGCTTGTTAAGCAAGTTTGGGTTGGTGATTGAGGTCATAAACAGCTTAGACTTCCCTCTAAGGCATAAATCAGTCTATTTCAAGTTCAACTTTGGTACTCCTTTTGTAAAAAAGTCAAACTTGCACTTCATACAATTTGGCAGTTAACTAGTGTAATCTTTGTGTCTCTTGATCATTGGATTAGACTTAGAAGTTGCTCTCATAGCTTAGATTAGGTTTATCAAAGTTTAGTACAACAATCTTAGTGATTAGTAGCTATTATAATCTCATAAAAGTCAAACAATGTTCAAAATCCAAAAGTCAATAAAGGTGCATACTGCAGAAGTAGGACAAAGTTTCAAGTGATTTGTAGGGTTTATTTCTTTCTGAAAATAAAAGAAGTTTGTTGATTTGAGTTGTTTTCCAGCTTGTTAACTCATATCAAAAAGAAAATTGTACTTTGGAATTCATTTAAATACTAAACTTTGGCCTTGAAGTTGACTGTCTGACACAAATAGTGTCCTGCTTCCAGGTTTTGAAAGAAATTCAATTGATCATATCTTGCTCAATACTGGGTGAAATCCCTTGTTTGTTGTTGTTTTGAGAAGCCCTCTAGGTGGTTTTGAAGATTCTACTTTTTGTTTTCTAGTTACTGCTTATATAGACTGCTTATTAGGGGCTTTTTTTAGCTTATTTGAACACTGCAGCTGCAGTGTTCTTGTTGTTCTTATTGTTTGGATTTGATGTTCTACTTGATGAATCTTGTTGTTGTTGTAATTATTGTTGTTATTGTCAAGTTTTTGGTTGCCCTTGCTCATTTAAATATGTTAAGCTTGTTGGTTTATGTGGTTGGGGTGTGTGGTTGAAAAAGTTTCAAAAATCTCATTTCAAAACTCATTTAAGTAGAAAAACGAGCACTGTTGATTTTTAGAATGTTAATCAGCTTCATTTGAGATTTTTTAGAAGTTTTGTGTTTACAAAAGTTTGTTTATTTTGATTGACAAAGAGTTTTGTAAAGAAAAATTAAAAAAAATATAGTTGGCAAAAGTGCAAAAATTGGGGTTTGAACCTAGGACCTCAGGCACACAGCACACAACCCCCTTCCAACAGCTCTGGAGCACCAGTTTTGTTGGAAGATGCAACCCATGTTTATTTAAGCCATGTTAGAAATGAAGCTGAGCAATATTTACGTGAATTGGAGTTGACAACTAGAATGCATAAAGTGCAGGGACTACTAATGTAATACTCTAATAGTTGTCTTATGTAAGGCCTATAAATACCCCTCAAGGCTTCACTTGAGGGGTGTGGGTGTGCAACATTATTTATCATAATAAAAACATCTTTGTTTCACCTCACCTTCTCTCTACTTTCTCTCTTTAGAAACATGGCATATTTTGATCAACCTCGTCCTCCAGAAGGTGATTCTTGGGTTCTACAATTGGCATCAGAGCTAACCGGGGGCGAATCGTGGTGTTTTTGGGTGAAAAATCATGTTTTTTGGTGAAAAATCAGATCTGGTACTGTTCATCGGCCTGTTATCGAGTTTGGATTTGATTTTTATCGAGTTATGAAATTTCTTATCGAGTTAAGATAATTTCAGCGAGTTTGGGTTGATATTTTGGCGAGTTAGAAAATTTTTATCGAGTTAGGCAGCATTTTTGTCGAGTTAGGAGATAATTTTTATCGAGTTAGGAGTTGTATACCGAGTTTGGGTATCGAGTTTGAGAACTGCTTATCGAGTTAAGAAGCAATTTCTATCGAGTTAGGAATTTCTGGCGAGTTAGGAATTTCTTGCAAGTTAGAAAAATTCCTGCGAGTTTGAAAATTTCTGGCGAGTTAGAATTATTTTGTTTGCGAGTTAGGACTTTTGCTGAGTTAGGCTGAATCAACCTTATCGTTTTATCGAGTAAGGATATCAATTGGGCTTACCTAAACGAAACTCTGCCAAATTTTTCTGAGCTTATCGAGTTATAAAAGATCTTATCGTGTTTCAAGATCTTACCAAGTTTGAAATGATTATCGAGTTTGGGAAGTGGTTACCGAGTTAGGAACTTTACCGAGTTACAAAGGTTACCGAGTTAGGAGCTTTACCGAGTTAGGGACATTATGCAATGTTTGCGAGTTTGTGAGCTTTATCGAGTTACAAGAATTTTTCCGAGGAGATTATCGAGTATGCCAAGGTTACCTAGTTAGGATGATGTTATCGAGTTAAAAAAAAAGTTTTTTGGCGGGAAAATTTGAGTAAATTTTATTTTTGAGAGGAGACTAAACGTTCAATTTTTGCGCGAGATTCAAAGTTTGGTATAACGTTGAAAATTTCGGCCGAAAATTCAAATTTTTAGGCCAAAATTCAAATTTTTTCGGTGAAATTTTGCGTAAAAATTTTTAATACTCAAATTTTTCTGGTAACCTTAGCATTACATTTCTTAGTGATTTCCAAATTTTGAGGGAGAAAATTTTCCAATTCTATTTTTGGAGGGAAAATCTGAAATCACTATGAATCCACCAGATTGAATGTCAAGCTTCACCAAAAACACACCACGAATTGCTTAAAAGATCCTGATCAAGATTCACCAAAGATCAATGGCTAAATTTTGAACGATTATCAAAAGGTGACTACGGGGATAATTTGTTTATTACTTATTTGAGTTTGAAGTGACATTTCACGGGTGCGTGTACTTAGTATCTCAAGGTCTAGGGGTTGGATGGATGAAGACGTTTGAAGATCCTTGTTTGAGCATTCATGGGATAGTGATTAAGACTTGGACATCTAGCTATGTGTGAGATCTATAAACGCATAAGTTGGTTCTTAATGCTCACAATAGCTATCACTTTAAGGAGTTACGTTGTAGTGCTCAGTGTCACATAAGGTTGTGGATTGTTCAAGTGATGGATATACAATAAAGGATGGACGGTTGGGTATATGCCACTACCTATATTGTAAGGAGTAACGTTGTTGTGCTCATATAGGTTCTTAATCAGGATAGTACAAGCGTAAGTCACAAGTCTGGGAATTTTACTTCACACTCAAGTTTGTCATATTGGGTTGTCTCCACACGTGGTCACTTACTCTTAGCCAATGGAAGAGAGGTTGATCTGAGATGAATTGTAGAGAGAATAGTTATTGCCATTTCACTCATGGGGTATTGATTTGTATGTTGCTTCCAGTTGATATGTTTATGTACACATATTTATGATGATTCCGAGAGATCGTCATCATCCAGGAGGGAGAAATGTGTACATCGAGGCTTTTATTGAAGAACTGAAAGCATTCTAAGTGAGTTGAAGATGACGATATGATGCTCCCCAAACAAACCTGTGAAGAAGTTACATATTATCAGTCTAAGATTCATTTTCCGCTGTGCATGAGACTGAAGATTATATGGGCAGAATTCAAAGATACTTCTTCGACAAGCATCAAGGTTATATCAAACGGGTTGTCCATTTGGGAGGGAGCATGTAAAAGAAAATGGTTTACTAATTGGGAGGGAGTAGTAACCCAATTAGATTAGCAAGTGATTCGTCTACAAGTAAACAAAGACTGCTGGGGATATTTATGAAGAAAAGGAGCTATGAAGTCTTCCTCTGCATTGCTGCGCTTACTTTGATTATTTTATTTTACTTGTTAGGAATCATTGTAACCAATTCACGTATATCTCCAGCTGGATGGAGATTGTTAGAAATGAAGCTGAGCGATATTTACGTGAATTGGAGTAGACAACAAGAATGCATAAAGTGCAGGGACTACTAATGTAATACTCTAATAGTTATCTTATGTAAGGCCTATAAATACCCCTCAAGGCTTCACTTGAGGGGTGTGGGTGTGCAACATCATTTATCATAATAAAAACATCTTTGTTTCACCTCACCTTCTCTCTACTTTCTCTCTCTAGAAACATGGCATATTTTGATCAACCTCGTCCTCCAGAAGGTGATTCTTGGGTTCTACAAGCCAACTTTCCCATTTTTGCTTATTAAAACTAAATAAGCCCTAAACAGCTTATTTACAAAAGTTTTTTCCAACTTAATATTTTTCTTAAACTAGTATTAGCATAAGTTAATTTTCAAAAAAGTTTCAGATTTTTATAATAGTTTTAGTATTTATTAGAATTTAATTTAGTTTAAATAGTATTTAATTCGTAATAAATAGGATTTTTGTTGAAAAATTAATTTTCTTTTTTCTAAAATTTTCTTTTGTCATTTAGTGCGTAAGAAAATTAGTTGGATACCCGTAGGACTTTCGTAGCTCAAATTTCACGTTTTATTTTGTGCGTTGACGTTTATTTTTAATAAACGTCGCGTTTTTAATTTAGATTACATTTTAGGATTTTCGTTTTCCCTAACATGTTTCCCGTAGTTTTTTTAGGTCATTTTAAATATTTCTTAGCATTCCTTAGTTTATTTTCCCATTTAGGTTACATTTATCCCGTTTTCGTTCGTTAATTCGTAATTTTCGTTAATTTAACGTATCACAAAACCAAACAATCTTTCACAACCAAACATACAAGGTTTTAATCTCGATCTTTTCACGAAACTTTCCTTTCACACCTCGTTGGGGTACGACCCGGGAAATCACTTCCCGGTCTCACAATTTAATATCACTTTCACTAGTTTTGCGAGGTAATCTTTTTCCTAAAAGATTTACTCGTATTACTCCACGTCTATTTGTCTCACGATAATATAGACCTCACGTTTGTTGATATATTGATAAATTGTTTTTGCACACCAAAACACAACGAATCAAACCACGAAAACACGAGTTTGGAAAGGGTCGCTCCCCTCACGTCACGTTACTTAGAAAATAGAAAATAGAGAAAATGAAAAATGGATAAGCATGGGGTGCCTCCCACGAAGCGCTTGTTTTTGATTACCGAGTCACATGAGCTTGACTCGATCCCCGAATTTAGTCATCCTTAGGGAAAGTTTGGAGATCCGGGACAACCATGGGTGGTATGTCCCCTCCGAAGTAATGTTTAAGACGATGACCATTCACCTTAAAGTTGGGACCATTAGATTGAGCTAGCTCAACGGTTCCATAAGGAAATACTTGGGTAATGGTGAATGGTCCAGACCAACGGGTTTTTAACTTGCCCGAGAAAATCTTCAATCAAGAATTTAAAAGGACTCGATCACCAACATTGAAGACGCGATCTTTAATTTTAGCATCATGAATCCTCTTTGTCTTCTCTTTGTAGATTAAAGAATTCTCATAGGCTTGATCACGAAGCTCGACTAATTCATTCAATTGAACTTTACGGTGATCACCTGCGGTTTGAAGGTCTAAATTAGCATGTTTCAAGGCCCAGTAGGCCTTGTGCTCAAGTTCAAAGGGCAAATGGCAGGCCTTCCCGTAAACCAGCTTGTATGGAGTGCACCCAATGGGTGTTTTGTAAGCTGTACGGAAGGCCCAAAGTGCATCATCTAACTTATCAGCCCATGAAGCACGATGTTTACCTACGGTCCTTTCTAAAATTCATTTCAAGCCACGATTGGAAACCTCAACTTGACCACTTGTCTGTGAATGATATGCCATAGAAAGACGATGTGTGACACCATATGTGAGCATAACTTTTGCGAATTGGTCATTACAGAAATGGGTCCCACGATCACTTATAATAGCACGAGGTGCACCAAATCGGGCGAAGAGACTTTTGAGAAATTTTACTACAACTCGGGTGTCATTGGTGGGGAGCGCCTTCGCTTCAACCCATTTAGACAAGTAATCAACGGCCACGAGTATATATTTGTTACCATGAGAAGACGGGAATGGACCCATGAAATCGATACCCAGACGTCAAAAATTTCACAAACTTGGATAGCATTTTGAGGCATCTCGTCTCTCTGAGAAATTTTTCCTTGACGCTGGCAAGAATCACATGATTTAACCAACTCATGGGCATCCCGGTAAATCGTCGACCAATAGAAGCTTGAATCAAATACTTTCTTAGCGGTGAAGTTGGCACCATGATGTCCCCCCGTGGGTCCATTGTGGCATGCCATAAGAATGTCAGCGGCTTCTTTGCCGTGAACGCACTGCCGGATCACTTGATCCGCACAAATCTTAAACAAGTAGGGGTCGTCCCAGAAATAATGCTTAACATCTTTAAAGAATTTCTTCTTTTGCTGGAACGACATCCCTTTACGGATAAAATTCCCCGCATGGTAATTAGCAAAGTCGTTGAACCATGGGGTACTAGGATCACAATGTGATAAACTCCCCAGTGTCTCGAGAGGAAATGCTTCGTTAATTTCCTTTTTCTCGAAAACACTTTGATGGGGATTCTCTAAACGTGATAGGTGATCAGCAGCAAGGTTCTCAGCTCCCTTTTTGTCTCGAATTTCAACATTGAATTCTTGAAGGAGTAGAACCCACCGCATCAAGCGTGGCTTAGCATCTTGCTTTTCCATTAGGTATTTGAGAGTCGAATGATCCGTATACACTATGCATTTCTTTAAGAGCAAATAAAGTCGAAACTTTTCAAAAGCGTAAATGACGGCTAACATGTCTTTCTTAGTAGTCGTATAATGGTATTGAGCGTCGGTCATTGTTTTACTAGCATAATGTATCGATTGAAAATGTTTTGACTTGCGTTGCCCCAGGACTGCACCAATGGCATAATCGCTAGCATCGCACATTAGCTCGAAGGGCAAGTCCCAATCGGGGGCAACTAAGATAGGAGCCTCCGTTAACTTCTTTTTAAGGATGTTAAATGCTTCGATGCATTCATTTGAGAAGATAAACGGAGCATCTTTTTCAAGCAAGTGGGTCAGGGGCCGGGCTATCTTAGAAAAGTCTTGGATGAAACGTTAGTAAAAGCCGGCATGACCGAGAAAACTTCTAATTGCTTTAACGGTGGTGGGATGAGGTAATTTTGCAATCACATCGACTTTAGCTCTATCGACCTCAATCCCGGATTTTGATATCTTATGGCCGAGGACAATGCCCTCTTTGACCATGAAATGGCACTTCTTCCAATTTAGAACCAAGTTGGTGTCTTTACACCGTTTCAGCATTCTTTCTAAATGGGAGAGGCAAGAAGTGAAAGAATCTCCATAAACCGAGAAATCGTCCATGAAAACTTCTATGGTTTTCTCGATCATGTCCGAGAATATAGACATCATACACCTTTGGAATGTGCCTGGAGCATTGCATAAGCCAAAAGGCATACGACGATAGGCAAACGTTCCATAAGGGCAAGTAAAGGTAGTCTTTTCCTGGTCCGGAGGGTCAATCGGTATTTGAAAGTAACCGGAAAATCCATCAAGAAAACAATAGAACTCATTTCCCGCTAGTCGTTCTAGCATTTGATCCATAAATGGAAGTGGGAAATGGTCCTTACGAGTCGCATCATTCAATTTTCGATAATCAATACAAACTCTCCATCCGGTAACAAGACGTGTCGGAATCAATTCATTATCTTCATTCGTCACTACGGTCATTCCACCTTTCTTCGGTACGCAGTGGACCGGGCTAACCCAGGAGCTATCCGAGATTGGATAAATCATTTCGGCATCGAGGAGTTTGATAACTTCCTTTTTGATAACCTCATGAATTTTCGGGTTAACCCATTGTTGTTGCTGAATGGACGGTTTGTAATTGTCTTCAAGTAAGATCTTATGTGTGCAAAAACGAGGGTCGATACCCTTGATATCGGAAATTTGCCAAGCGATGGCACGTTTATGCTTCTTGAGCACATCTAAGAGACGGTTCTTCTCCCCATCTTTAAGTTCTTTTGAAATAATGACGAGAAGTTTTTCGGTTCCTTCCAAAAATGCGTATTCGAGATGAGGAGGCAAATCCTTGAGCTCGGGCTCCGGAGGATTCTCAGTAGACGGCTTAACTTCTTTAACATCGGCCATTTTAAGGTCCATCGGAGGGAGAGACGGGTTTGGGTCTTCGTTTAACATTTTCTCAATCAAAAGAACATCCCCCTCCGGGTCACAATCGGAATGATCAATTTCCGGTGAAATCGAATCATTAGCAAGAAAGGCCTCGATCTCTTCCAAGATGAAATCACTTCCCTCAAACGGAGTAAGGGAAGGGGAAGGATCGGAAATAATCGGTTCAGAAGTAGGAGTGGGATCGCCACTCGAAGCATGTTCGGTAAAACCAAGTAACTCTTGAGAATACTCCTCCGTAACTTCGTCAATAACGCCGACTCGGTTAACGGAATATTTGTCATAATCGGAGGAGTACCTCGTGGTTTGATCCAAATTAAATGTTACGGCTTCGGTACCAACGCGTAGGGTAATTTCTTCATCATAAACATCAATTAACGCATGACCGGTCCTTAGGAAACCTCTCCCGAGAATGAGGAGTACCCGCGGATCAGCATCAAAATCAACAACTACAAAATCCGCAGGGAAATTAAATTTCCCAACATTGACGAAGACATCCTCGGCTATTCCCATCGGGCGGGAAGTAGCTCGGTCGGCAAGCTCGAGGGCCATACAAGTCGGAGTTAAATCGGGTAAAGACAACTTTTTCCAAATGGATAACAGCATCAGGTTAATGCTAGCACCAAGATCGGCCAATGCGAAGCATTGAACCATCCCAGGAAAATTATACGGAATGAGAAATAGACCGGGGTCTTCAAGCTTTTCGGGAAGCTTTTTGAGAATAACCACCGAGCAATTTTCATTCATCTGGGTTCTTGACATTTCAAACAATTTTTCTTTATTATTCAAAAGACCTTTCAGCATTGAAGAAAATTTAGGCATCAAAAGTATAGGATCCGCGAGAGTTATGTCAAAATGTAGTTCTTGAAAAATCTGATAAAACTTTTCCATCTGGTTTTTATTTCTCTCATGGTTCTTTTGTTCGTTTAAGCGTGACGGATGAGGCAATTTTGTTTTGACGGGAATTTCTTTTTCAGCTTCGTTAACAACTTTATCTTTTCCTTTTGAACTTGGGACCACCGGAGGTTGGATGTTTTCGGTCCTTCCATTATCAGTAGGAATTCCCGTATCCGTTGTTACCTCGGTTTCACAGACGACTACCTTAGGAGACGAAGAAGAAGGGGTAGTCGGAGCCGTTGGTCCATCGTATGAAACACCACTCCTAGTCGTAATTGCTTTTGCATCACCCCTCGGGTTAGCAATTGTGTTGCTTGGAAGAGAACCAGACATCGAGGGTTGATTCATTTCAAGAAAACTGCTCATCATTTGCTTATGCTCATTCGTTTGTCGAGTCATGGTAGTGTTGATTTCTTTCTTAAGTTCAACCCTCATGTTGTTGATTTGATTTTGCATAGCTCGAATGTTAACATCGTTTGTTTTCATATAATTAGCAAGCTCAGGAGAAGGTTGTACTTGTTGTGGTGGTTGATAAACTTGTTGGGGTGGAGGAACTTGATAATTTTGAGCTTGGTTGAAATTAGTTCCACGGTTTTGATTGTAACCTTGGTTTTGATAATCTTGGTTTTGATAACCTTGGTTATTTTGAGGATAACGGTTTTGATGAGTTTGCAAGGGTGGAAACCCAGGTGGACTTATTTGGTTAGTACGAAAACCTTGGTTTTGATTGTAGTTTACGACTGCTATGTTAGCATTATAAACTTGGCCATCGGTGGATTGACAATCATAATACGGATGGGGTCCACCACAAATCACACATTTTTCATTAACGGCTTTAACGGGCTCGGGTTTTTGGTTCTGCAACTTAAACTCTTTCATCATACAACGGATAGCATCGGTAAGTTCGGCCAATTTCGATGATTGGACCGACGAAGAAGAAGAAGGAGTAAAAGAAGTCACTTTCGAAACATTCGGTTTGTTACGAGAAGTCGGAACCTTAGATTTGTTCTCGATGATCGATAAAATATCCCTGGGCGTACGATTCAAGATATTGCCACCGGCGGCTGCGTTTAAAGAATCTTGATCGTTTTGAGTCAAAGCGTTATAAAACGTGTCGATTTGGTGTAATTCGGAGAAACCGTGGTGAGGACATTTTCGAAGAAGATCCTTAAAACGTTCCCATGCCTCACCAAAGTTCTCATCAAAACGTTGTTGAAAATTAGTTATATCATTCTTAAGATTAGTCATTTTGGACGGAGGAAAGAAATGATTAACAAATTTCGAGACGAGTTCTTCCCATGTGTGAATTGAACGAGGGGGTTCTTTTTCGAGCCAAATCCGGGCTGAACCCTCGAGTGAAAATGGGAACAACATCAATTTAATAGCATCGTGAGGGACATCCTTAAATTTCATTGTCGAAGTTAACTTATTAAACCATCGGATGTGTGCGTGAGGATCGTCCCTTTCAAAACCGTGAAATTGGTTTGATGTGACAAGTTGAATCAATCCAGTTTTAAGTTCAAAATTATCGGAAAGGATTGGTGGTAAAACAATTGCATCCCCATATCCCTCGGTGGGACACTGGAGCAATTCTTGCATAGTACGTTGATCGGCCATCTCG
The DNA here is from genome assembly GCA_030686995.1 of Artemisia argyi. Classification (NCBI taxonomy): domain Eukaryota; kingdom Viridiplantae; phylum Streptophyta; class Magnoliopsida; order Asterales; family Asteraceae; genus Artemisia; species Artemisia argyi. The sequence continues at coordinate 126,691,902 of CM060692.1, forward strand.
GTGATGGGTGCTTTAACAAGAGTACGTAACTCGGGTACGTAAGCTTGTTTACGACGTCTACAATAGTGTTGGTTCGGTATGGTTAAAGAATTATCGATTAATCTCGACCGTGAATGTGTGATCATACACTAAAAAGAAACCAAATTAAAAAGAAAAAGGAAAACAAATTTGAAGAGAAAATCTTTTTGTATTTTTGTTTTTATAAAGCAAAATTCAAAAACTTAAACTTTTGTTTTTTTCTTTTTCAAACGTTACGTTAATCGTAAACCGTTTCCTATAAATCTACTCGCGACGGAATGGGAGAGAAGAATGGATCTCTCTTCAGCTTGCAATTTAATGTCAAAGCTTCCGTATTTTCTGCTTATTCGGTCGTAGAATCCAAAGTAATCCAATTAGCAACTAATTTCACACGTTGTTATATTGGGAAGCTTATTTGGTTTACAACGCCCTCCCTTTCACGGGAGAGTCGAGGCTGTAACTTTATTATTTTTTTGGTATTTTTGAAAACACTTTTGGAAAAGTGTTTTTGATTTTTTTCAATTTTTTTTTATATAGAAAATATATACAAGGAAGGTTTTCAAAACACAATTTCGAAAAACGAAAACGAAAAATTCACTTCAACCTTCCCCGGCAGCGGCGCCAAAATTGATCCGTGAGAAAATCAATATATATCTATATATATATCTATATATATATATATATATATATATATATATATATATATATATATATATATATATATAGGGTGAGGATCAGGTACGTTTTTGTCTTTTAGTGCGGATGGTACGGACGAATCTCAGCCCTCCATCTAGTCAACCATCTGAAAAAGGCGGAGTGGCAATATCATAAATATCCCGTCTTTTTTTAAGATCGTTACTATCGTATTAGCTTTTTTTCTGAAAAAAATTCAAAAAAATCTGAAAAAATTAAAAAAATAAAGAGGACAACAAATAATTAAGAATCGCTAAAAAAATTTAAAAAAAAAAATCGTTTTCATCGTTAAAGGTATTGTGATATCAGAATCTGATTTTGACTTTTTTACAAAAGTCAAGATCTGATAATCAGATTCTGAAAACTTTTTTTTTAATAAAAAATTTAATATCACAATAACTTTTTTAATATCGTAAAAACTTTTTCTTAATAAAAATTGTTAATATCGCCGTAACTATCATGCTTTCTTAATATCAAAGTTAATTTTTTTTAATATCACTTTAACTTTTTTTTAATATCGTAATATCATGGTTCATTTTTACATGTAAAAAAGCTTAATATCACGGTACCACTCATAATATCGTTAATATCACATTAGCACTCATAATCAAAAAAGAAAAAAGTGCTCAGAAAAATCTAAAAAAATAAAAAAATAAAAGAACACAACTAGAGTAAGGATCGCTGAGAAGGAAAAAAATCAAAAAAATCGTTTTCATGATCAATTGGTACCGTGATATTAGCGTCAGATTTTGACTTTTTTACAAAAAGTCAAGATCAGATCTGGAATGGGCGGTCCAGATCCATCCGCACGTCCGCACTAAATATTTGTATCCGCACGTGATCCTCACTATATATATATATATATATATATATATATGTATATATATATATATATATATATATATATATATATATATATATATATATATAGTATTACTCAAGAGACCCGCAAAGAAATACGGATAACCCGAGGTCATTGTCCGTGTGAAGGATGAATGGAATTTCGAATTCCCGATTCGTGAAACGTGTCGTGAAAGTGGTAAAAAGTGATTATGATGAGATTATACTAATGAAATAACAAATGAAGCACAAATAATCACTTAAGCACATATTTCAAATAAGGAAACTAGAAACGTAACATAAAATCAAAAACTTAAGCTAAAACGTAAATTAAACGTTAACGTACGAAATAAAACGCGAATTTTAAGCTACACTACTCCTACGGACTTGAAAATAATTTTGAAAAGTTAAAAATGATAAAAGAAAATTTTGAGAAAAAGAAAAATATTTTTTTGACTTTTTATTTATTTTTTATGAATTAAAAACTATTTAACTAATTAAAAATTAAAAGAAAATGCAAATAAGGTGAAAAAAAATGAAAAATAAATTTTGAAAATTATAAAATAACTAAAATGTAATTTTAAAACTAAAAACTAATTTTTTTTTGCTTTTTGTGTAATTTTGGGGAATTAAAAACTATTAAATCTAATAAAAAATTCAAAATAAATGGGAAAAATGCAAATTAAATTTTTAAAATTCTAAAATAAATGAAAATAAATTTTAAAAATATTTTTGGATTTTTCTTGGCTTTTTCTGATTTTTTTGGAGTTTTTGGTAATTAAAATGTATTAAAAAGTGAATATAAATGAAAATAAAATAAGAAAAATAGCAAATAAAGGCAGAAAAAATATGAAAAATTCAAGGAAATTCAAAAATTATATTCTAAACTTAAGAAAAATTTGAAAACTTGAAAATAAGCTTTGGAAGTACTGTTTGGCTTAAAATCAGCTTATATTGAGTGCTTATTGATAAGCAGTTTGACCAAAAGTTGACCCAAACTATGGCCCAATGAAATTTCAACTCAGAAAAGCTTAAATGAACAATTCTTAGCTAAAAGGGATTCAGAAGCACAGGTTTGGTTCTAAATTAGTGAGAATAAGCACAAATGAGATAAGCACTTAAGCAAATAGATAAGCTACATGTAAAAGCACAATAGAAACAACAACTAGAGGCATAAATAAACTGAAATGAACAATAAAACTCAGGTTTCAAACACACAAACTCAATTGCAGCCCTACTCTGGAAAACAGATATTAAGCTAAACCATTCAACTAAATAGGACTAATAAGCTGAGCAAATAAGCTTGGAACAGAAAGCTCAAGGGGGCAAAAGCTTAACTGGCCAACTGAGATTACTAATCCACCAAAAGAACAGATACTAGATCCACTTTAATATCCTAAATGTAGCCTAGAAAGATGGTCAAGACCTGGTGAGCAGGGGAACACAGGTCCAAACAGTCAACTTAATTCAGCTTTTTCAATAAGCAAATAAGTCCCAATCCTCAATTTTCTTTTTGATTTTTGTTTCACTGACTGCTGAACTTCTCAAAATAGCAAACTAAAAGTAATTCTAATCAGAAATGAACCCTAGGACTACACATTAAAATTTGACAAAAAACTGAGTTCCTACAATTTTGACTTTGTAATTTAACAGAAATTTTGGCTTAATTGAATTTTTATTGCTAAATTTTAACTATAAATTTTATATTAAGCTAATTACTGAGCAAAATAATCTATAACTACAAATGATTCAACTATTTTTTAGATTATGTAGCCTAAATTACTAACAGAAGAGTGAATATGATTAATCAAAAGTGATTTTGACTTTTTGTTAAATGAACCACTATAGTTATGCTACTCTAAACCTAAATGCAACCTAAGTGACCTAAATAGAACAAGCACAACCTCTGAAATACTTCCTATATCAGCAAACCACTTGTATCCAAACAACCTCTTATTGACTGTCACAACTTCACAGCTATTCAAATCAAATCCAATGTAAACCAAACCTCAACCTATGTGCAACTATGATCTAATTATACCAATCCAACACAGAAAAACACAGATCTCAGGTTGAATACCACAATATCTCAAAACACAGATTATGAACAGACAATAAAACAGTATGCACTACTAACTCAGAAACCAAATACAACTCAGATCTAATAAAATTGAAAAAGAATAAAACAGAAACAATAAAACTCAATTAAATCTAAATAAAGCTACTAATGATGCAGAAAAAGTAAATAAGCAGAAAATTACTCATAAGCAGTTGATGAAAATGGAACTTACAAACTCAATACCCCCTCAGCCGAACAGAGGGGGTTTCACTATGCTAGCCTGTCTCTTAGACAAGCCAAAGGCTCCATATGGCTGCCTTTAACTCCAATAAGCATTAGCTTATTCAAATAAGCACTTGAATTGACTGATTTTTTACTATTGAGAGTAACTGATTGAGGTGCCAAGATAGATCTCACAGAAGCTATATTCAGCTAATATAAGACTAGTAAACAGAAAAATAAGCTTATTGAAGCTTGATTGATAACTCCTTTATATTTTTATTTTATTTTTATTTTTTTTAGTTTATACAAGCTGATAAAAACAGAAACTGAAATATGATTGCAAGCAGTATACAAAACAATGTAATACTTAAACAATAAGCTCAAACAATAATATGTAAATAAGCAGAACTGAAATTTAAATGAATAAGAGAACTTTTATTAAAACAAAATTAAACTTTCATTAATTAATAAAACATTACAAAGTAATTTCAACAGAATAACAATACATAAAAAATGGCACACTAACAAGTGAGGAGGAGGGGGTATTTATAAGTGCTGAGGAGAGGCCTTGGATCCTTCTAGCAGTCCCACGTCACCAATCTGTGTGGAATTGTGTTTCTTTGGATGAATAATAGCCCTAAGATGCGCCTTGGTCCCCAATCTACAATCATCAACCGTTAGATCATCATATACCCAATCATTAGCACGCACTTTCACGCGGATAGCTGACATGGCAGGTCTGCCATGTCAGGTTCTCTTCTAGAAGCTCTAGTGAATGCCCAATTTGCCCTTAATCTCATTAATTTGGTGAATTATTATTGTGAATAGTAATTTAGGGTTCTAAGTTTCTGGCTAAAATGGATTTGGGAGGCGGGTAAATTTAGTTTGGGTGTTTTTATTATTTAGGGGTGTTGACCGGGTATGGTGTAGGCTTTGACCGGGTAAAGGATGGGTAGGAGTAACAGGCCGGGTACTAAGGTTGGGCTTGTTGATATGTTTTGGGCTTTGTGGGATTTTTGGTTTAATAAATTTCTTGGATCTGGTTAGGTTATATTATTAGGAGTAGTAACTTTCATCAAGGACCAATATTGTAATATTGCAAACCATAGGGACCAAATCTGTAATTTTCCAACTTTGTATTCCAAAGGCTAATGTTGACTTCCTCTGATTCTTGGAGGACCATTTGTTGACTTTACTTGAAATATTTCTCAAAGGACCCTTTTTGTAAATTTCTGAAAGTGTAGGGACTGAATATGACATTTCTTCCAAACTTTGATCAGGGACTAAATTTGTACTTTGACGAATCTCTGAGGACTTCTTATGCAATTATGAGCTTTCTTTGATCATTTTGCTTCCCCGGCTCCAGCTTTTGACCTTTTTCCAATCTCGTGCTCGTTTTTGTCAGTTTTGGCTTCGTTTTTGTTCATTTTTCACATATCCGTACCTGCACATACACAAATACAAAAACAAACATTCTCTTGGCATATTTGGTTAGTTTTTGGTGTATTTGGTCTGATTTAAGGCTAAAAAGGATGTGTGAAAAAGCACACATCATACGTATTGTTTTGGGACGATTGGGACTCATGGGTAAAGTACTTGTGTTATGGAGTAATGGGGAAGAAAATCATATATTACCCCCATATGTGCGTTAATCTTAAAGTACTTCAAGTGTTTTGATTATCTTAATTCGAGTCATTAGATTAGTTTATTGTAAGTATGTAAAAATTCAAGTGTAAGGGGAATGTTCATTCCCTATGATGTATTATTTTGGATGGTAGGGTAAGAGTGTATGCAAAAAAAAATCAAAAAAATTAAGAAAAAGAAAAAAAAAAAAAGAGAAAAAGAGAAAAGAGAAAAACATACGGACTACCATCCCGTTTTATGTTTTGGTTATTTTTGATTTATTAGCTTAAGTCGAGTCTAGTCTTGGCTTATCAACGCCATATTGTACATGTAATTAACCAAGATGATTAACTCGCCACCAGTAAATATTGCCTTTATCCAACAAAACCGTGTATTCCATATCCCTACACCTAACGTTATAACCCTTTAAAAGATCTCTTTGATAGTTTATCCTAAGTGCTTACGCCAAGTGGTGGAGGTTTGATCCTTTCCCAAGCCTATGGTAATCTATTTTGTTATGACAGGTAGTGAGAGATGTTTTCCATTTCCATATTGTGATATATATTTTATTACACCCGAGAGATGTGAGTATCTAAACACTATTTGTGAGGTGCTAGTATATGACCTCCGTGCTTGTCTTTGGTCTTTAGTGGAATGATTATTTGTTGTAATTACTTTTATATTAGTCTTAAATGACCCCTAACTTGTATTTTGATTAGAATAAAAGCGCATTTGCTTGAGGACAAGCAAATCTCAAGTGTAAGGGTATTTGATGAGGCGAAAAATGAACCGTTTTTAGGGGGTCATTTAAACCCGAATTCGAATTTATTTGATCAAATATTGCCCTAAATCGTTCCTTTTGTCATTTTAGGTACTTTTGGATTGAAATCTGGAAAAGGAAGCATTTTGGACGCTTTGGAGCATAAAAGTGAAGAAAATGACAAAGTCTTAATTTTCCTTGCTGGGAACAGTACCTGACGGCGTCAAGAGTTTCCAAGTGACGGCGTCAAGTGTAATACAAGAGGTAGAAGTGGATGGTACACGTGATGATCCAGAAAGTTTTGTACTAAGGACATGACGGCGTCACCCAAGGCTGTCATGGTCCAAGTATTAGTGACGGCACGGAACCAAATTACACATGACGGCGTCAAAACTGGATCTAGGCAATCCGATTTCATTATGGGCGGCGAGTTGACGGTGTCACAGATTTCTTCATGACGTCGTCACCCTGTATAATCTATATATAGTTTTCCAATTTTCATTCATTAGTGTGCAACTTTGAGGGAAAAACCCTAGGTCCGAATTTTTACAGTTTTTTCAAGGGTTTCAACCCTTTGAACTTTTCATGTCAATTTGAGATAAGTACTCTTTCAATTCAATCAATATGTCTATGTGTTGCTTGAATGTATCTTACACTTGTCTTCAATTTAACATGCTCGGCTAGATCTCTTTTGTGTTTGCTTAGATGTAATGAAACCTAGATGTTAATTATGGGTTGATTGTTTGTTTATAGTTGTTACGGATGATTGTATTCGATGTTAGGCTTAAGAAAACTGGCAGACTTCCATTGGTGACATGCTTGAACGTCTTAAGAAACATGATCAGAGGTGTACTATGATTTTTGGTTGTATTTAATGCGTTGGAGAATTCTAATGATCCCATGTTAGGAGCTTCTAACGGCTCGTCATAGGAGTGAAGTAGGATCCTATAGAGTTAGGGAATATTGTACACGGCCCTACGACTAGTATTAAGGAATACGACCCGTCATCCATGCAATTGTAACAAGCTATCAACCTGTAAAAGATATCTAGGGAGTAATGAAACCTAAGTAAACACAACTTTCCCTATCATTGTTTACACCATATTAGTAATTAGATTCATTTTCATTTCTGTTATTTATTTTGATTGCATCTTTAGTCATTTGGGTTAGTTGGCTAGCAACTAATTCCGCCCACTCTTCCAAAAAAACCGAGATTTTAATTGCTTTCATAAAATATAAAAATACAAAAAGAATTATCCCTCACCTTTAGACCTAGTTTTTAGGCTTTCTAATCCTAGCGACACTATTCCTAAGTTGAACGATCAATCCCCCAGTACTTGTCACTATACTATACTACAACGATCAGGTACACTGCCTGGTGGGGGTTGTAAGCATCTCGAGATCCCTCGAGAGGTAAAGCCTGGTGCAATTCCAACGTATCAGGTAACTTGGTGAGTTAAGATCTCATATTGGTAATTTGGCTAATTTTATTAGCTTAAAAATATACATTCACCCTTACTATGACGGAAACTAACAACAAATGAGCAACTGTTTCTTCTCATCACCTAACCATTTAACCAAACACTTGTGGCCTAAACAAAAACATTAGCCATTAAACTCATAAGATCAATGATTTATTACTATATACAAATACTGTTAGTCCATAGCCTTGGTAATTAACTTGAAAGCTACGTAAACTGATTAGTGCCTATTCTATAAGTAAAGCCTTATCCGACCAACCTGTTTTGACCCGTAATAGAAATTTTGTGACAACTTTAGCAAATAATTTGTTTATGAATGCTATTTACGTCCACTTTTGTTTGTTAATTTAGTCCGAACAAATGCATTTGAACTGAAATTTTATGACAAACAAAAGCAGCTCAACTGAAACTCATATGATAAGTTTCTGGTTTTGCATTTTTCCCTTAAACCATAACTGTCATTGGCTAATTTCTTATTACATATTTAAAGGGTAGCGGTCTAAAAGTATTAAAAGGGGTATAATAGTGGCAAAATCACAATATTAATCTTCAACCGCAAACAAAAAACATCAATGTATTGCCACTACCCATACACACCACTTGTTACAACTCTTCATGGGTCTTTCTCGATCTTCACTTGCACAAGTTGCTTCTTACCAGTGGACGACTCACTGCCTGCTTCGTTATCAACGTGTATCTTGTTTGTTTTTTCCTTGGTGTCGGGATTCATTGTTGTACTTTTCACTACATTGGTGGGTGTGGTGTTCTCATCTGTTTAAGATTCCAAATCCTGCAAAAGTTACATTTATATATGCTACATAACAGATAAATGGCTATATGTTTGACAAATGAATATTTGTGTAATAAATATACTTACAAATGGTGTGACGTCCGGGACATTTTTACTCTGTGCTTCATTTTCTGGCTTCAAAAGAAAATTTTAAAAATTGCAAGTTGCTGCACCAATAAGGTTAGTAGACAAAAGACAATGTAATTGTATAACATTAACAACTTGATGAGGCGAAAAGTGTACAGCTTTTAAGGGGTCATTTAAGCCCGAATTTGAGATTATTTGATCAATTATTGCCCTAAATCATTCCTTTGTCATTTTAGGTACTTTTGGAGAGAAATCTGGAAAAGGAAGCATTTTGGACGTTTTTGGAGCATAAAAGTGAAGAAAATGGCAAAGTCTCAAATTCCTTGCTGGGAACAGTACCTAACGACGTCAAGGGTTTACTAGTGACAGCGTCAAGAGTGGCAAAAGAGGTGGAAGTGGAAAATACACGTGACGATCCAGAATGTTTTTAGGCTTATTGGCCTGACGGCGTCACCAAAGCCGTCAGGGTCCAAATACACATGACGGCCCAGAGCTCATTCCTACATGACGGCGTCAGAAGTGGATCTAGGCAATACGAATTTCATCTTGGCGGCGAGTTGACGGCGTCAGAGGTTAATACATGACGCCGTCAGGATGCATAGTCTATATATATTTTTCCAATTTTTCATTGTAAAGTGTGGAACTCTTGGGGAACAAGTTTTGTAAAAACCCTAGGTCGAATTTCCTGCATATTGAGGGGGTTTCAAACCCTTCTTTCTTCCATGTTTCAATAAAGATAAGTACTCCAATTCAATATGTCTATGTATTGTTTAATTCTATCTTATGTGTATCTTTCGTTTAACATGTTAGGCTAGGCTTTTATTGTGTTTGCTTAGATGTAGTGAAACCTAGATGTTGATTATTGGTTGATTGTTTGTTTATAATTGTTACAGATGATTGTATTCGATGTTAGGCTTAAGAAAACTGGCAGACTTCCAATGGTAACTTGCTTGAACGTCTTAAGAAACATGATCGGAGGTGTACTACGATTTTTGGTTGTATTTAATGCGTAAGAGAATTCTAATGATCCCATGTATGGAGCTTCTAATGGCTCAACATAAGAGTGAAGTAGGATCTTATAGAGTTAGGGAATATTGTACACGGCCCTACGACTGGTATTAAAGAATATAACCCGTCATCCATGCAATTGTAACAAGCTAATCAACCGGTAAAAGATATCTAGGGAGTAATGAAATCTAAGTAAACACAACTTTTCTGATTATTGTTTCCACCACATTAGTAAATTAGTTTAATTTTCATTTCTTTTATTCTATTTTGATTGCATCTTAGTTTATTGGGTTAGTTGGCTAGCAACTAATTCCGCCCACTCCTTCAAAACCCGAGATTTTACTTGCTTTCTATAAAATATAAAAATATAAAAATATAAAAAGAATCATCCCTCACCTCTAGACCTAGTTTAGTAGGCTTTCTAATCCTAGCGACACTATTCCTGAGTTGAACGATCAATCTCCCGGTACTTGTCACTATACTATACTACAACGGTTAGGTACACTGCCTGGTGGGGGTTGTAAGCTTTTCAAGATCCCTTGAGAGGTAAAACCTGTTGCGAGGGCGCAATTCCCACGTATCAAGTTTTTGGCGCCGCAGCCCGGGGAATAGTTATTGCTTAGGTTGGAATTTATTTTGATTAGGTCTACTCATTATATTCTTTTTTATTGAGATTTTTATTTTCTTTTTATTAGCTTTCTTGTAGTCTATCTTTTTCTTTGTGCCCTTTGTTTGTAAAACCATTTTCACTTGTCACTATGGCAGATGAAATTCCATTTAGATCATTGACAATAGAGGAACAACTATATTTCACTAATAGATTTGCTTCCTATCATTCCAATGATTTTTTGTGTGATCTTAGTGACATCCAAGAGGAATTGGGGGTAAAGTTAGATGGATTTGATGAATTCTATGCATGTGTGATTTCTATTAGACGATCATTATCAGAATCAATTCCTTTTAGTGAGACCCGTTGGATGAATTTTGAGAAAAGCTTCCTAACCATGACCCATTAGTTCAACGAATTGGTGGATTCGTATGAGCAAGATGACCTCGTTTCTAAGAACATGAGCTTAGAATAAAACCAAGATTATGAGATGATTAGTGTTGGACTACCTAGTTGCATGAGTGGGATAGATTTCACCAAAACATACAACACACATGAAGGTAGAGTTGAGCCACCTAAGTGCATGTCATGGTTAGGCACTACCATAATACAGGATGAACATATAGGTGATTTTGATACGAGGAATGATGAGGAAATTAACACAAGCTCACTAAGTACCCCACAAGTCCTACCATCAATTGAGGCACACACACTGCCCGTGACTTACCTGGAAGAAGTAGAAGAGACTATAGGAACCCCAATAGAGGTAGAACCCTTGGACCAAGCATCACTTGAGGATATAGGTTTGAATACTTGTAGTGATAACCTTACTCCTAGTTCTAGGGAATTTCCTAGTGTTGATGAACCGGAACCTCAATCTTTACACACCTTTCCATCCTTAGATATTTTTCAAGGAGACAAAAGAGGAACCGACCCACTCATCAACCAATATTATCTGGGTAGTTTTAGGATGAAGGAAGCCATTCACTCACCCCCTTCACCTCACGTGGCATATTTCCACCCTAAGGGTGTGTATCACTACTTTCACCCGCACTTAATCCTAAGTGTAGGGAAAACCTCTCCTATTTCCGTTAAATAATGGTAGAGTCAGGCTCGTGACTCGAATAAAAACAAACGCTTATTGGGAGGCAACCCAAGCTTTATTTATTTATTTGTTTGTTTGTTTGTTTATTTTTGATTATATTTGTTTCCGTATGCATGTTTTATTTTTATTGTTTGTGGCTCATGTTTCAAAGTAAATTGTGAAAATGCTTTATTTTGTCTTTAACTTCGTCTTAACTTCATATAAAGGTATTTTGCAAAAGCTAAGTGTAAGGGGAAACCCAAATTTGTTTATAAGAACAAAAATGATCATGATTCGCCACAATATTAAATGAGCATGTATATTAGTAATTGTTAGAGTCAAATGCTTGTATCGAGTCATAATGATGTTTTGCAGGATTTTCCAGGAAATAAGGCATGAGTTTTTCCAGAAATTTTCCGGAAACTTAACATAAGATTTTTCCATGAACATTCTGACGGCGTCAGGAGTTACAACCTGACGACATAAGGTGCCAAAAATTCTGAAAAATTTTGCTAGTTTTGTTTAAACCGGAGTCTTAAAGTTTTTGTTGATTATTTAGTTTTATAAACTCCAGGAAATCTGCAAACATTCATTCCACAAGCATTATATCCCTTTAAATCCTAGAAAGCAACATTAAGATATATATGCTATTTTTTCTAGGATTTGTTAGTATATATAGATTGCCGCCGATTTTACGCGAGGTTGCGTTGATTGTTTTCTCAGGTTTAACATGTTATATATGACAAGAAGATGATTTATATTTCTGGAGGGAAGCTTTCAACGTTCATTTTCATGGAGGAAGATCTAACCTTGTTGACACACTATCCACACCAAACGAATCAGTGGAGTATTTGTTTTCATTATTTTACCTATTTTACTTTTACATTCTTTAATTGAACATTAAGGACAATGTTCATCCTAAATGTAAGGGGAGGGTAAATGATGATACCTTATAGGATACTATTGCACTTGAGTTTGTTTATTTAATGGTAGGTGTGTAATAAAACTAAGAGAAATACTTGTTAGTGTAATTTTAGCGCCAAATTTAAATTTTTTTACAACATTTAGGAGTGAAACTTTAGCCTTAACAAGCGTCTCATGGATAGGAGTTGTATGACTAGCACAAAACCGTACCATTCAGAAAAATTTTCCACCCAAATATGTGAGGTTCGCCTTTAGATTTGATAGGAAAAACATTTATTATTAGTGCTTATTAGTGTACCGGTAGCATTTAGATTTAGAACTTGCGTTAGTGATACATCCCGAGACCGCTAGTGAGACTACATTCGTGTAGTAGGATTTACTACATGATAATAGGCATTAAGATCACCCTTGTGTTAAACCCGCATCATAATTACTTGACCATTTAAGTCATATTACTTGACTAGTAAAGTCAATTAATTTTTCCCACACCTTAGCGTTGTACTCATTTTTAGTACACGATACCCCTAGTACACCCCTCCGAGCCTATCTTTTCATTTATAACTTTAAGCATTTTACTTAAAGGAAGAATTTGTTACAACCCACCCAAATGTGCAACCAAATTGCCTTAGCCTTCCGTGTATGCACTCATCTTTAGTGCATTATTGTTACATGTTTAAAACCTTAGTTAATTATCTAATTGATTACATGGTTGCTAAGTCGAGTCATATCTTGTACATATTGTTTTGGGACGATTGGGACTCATGGGTAAAGTACTATTGTTTTGGAGTAATGGGGAAGAACATCATATATTACCCCCATATCTACGTTAATCTTAAAAAGTACTCCAAGTGTTTTGCTTATCTTGATTCGAGTCATTAGAGTAGTTTATTGTAAAGTATGTAAAAATTCAAGTGTAAGGGGAATGTACATTCCCTATGATGTATTATTTTGGATGGTAGGGTAAAAGTGTATGCAAAAAAAAAAGTATATATATATATAGAAAAGAAAAGAGAAAAACATACGGACTACCATCCCGTTTCATTCTTTGTTTGTTTTATGTTTTTGTTATTTTTGATTTATTAGCTTAAGTTGAGTCGAGTCTTGGCTTAGCAATGCCATATTGTACATGTAATTAACCAAGATGATTAACTCGCCACCAGTAAATATTGCCTTTATCCAACAAAACCGTGTTTTCCATATCCCTACACCTAACGTTATAACCCTTTAAAAGACCTCTTTGATAGTTTATCTTAGGTGTTTACGCCAAGTGGTGGAGGTTTGATCCTTTCCCAAGCCTATGGTAATCTATTTGCTATGACAGGTAGTGAGAGAAGTTTTCCATTTCCATATTGTAATATATACTTTATTACACCCGTGAGATGTGAGTATCTAAACACTGTTTGTGTGGTGGTAGTACATGACCTCCGTGCTTGTTTTTTGTTTTTAGTGAAACGATTATTTGTTGTAATTACTTTTATATTAGTGTTAAATGACCCCTAACTTGTATTTTGATTAGAATAAAAGCGCATTTGCTTGAGGACCAGCAAATCTCAAGTGTAAGGGTATTTGACGAGGCAAAAGTGTATCGCTTTTAAGGGGTCATTTAAACCCGAATTCGAGATTATTTGATCAATTATTGCCCTAAATCGTTCCTTTTGTCATTTTAGGTACTTTTGGAGAGAAATCTGGAAAAGGAAGCATTTTGTCATTTTAGGTACTTTTGGAAGTGGAAAATACACGTGACGATCCAGAATGCTTTTAGGCTTATTGGCCTGACGGCGTCACCAAGGCCGTCAGGGTCCAAATACACATGACGGCCTAGAGCTCATTCCTACATGACGGCGTCAGAAGTGGATCTAGGCAATACGAATTTCATCTTGGCGGCGAGTTGACGGCGTCAGAGGTTAATACATGACGCCGTCAGGATGCATAGTCTATATATATTTTTTCCAATTTTTCATTGTAAAGTGTGGAACTTTTGGGGAACAAGTTTTGTAAAAACCCTAGGTCGAATTTCCTGCATATTGTGGGGGTTTCAAACTGTAACACCCCAACCCGAAAAGGCTAAAGTGTAACATTATGGGGTCAAATCAGAACATAAGCAAGCGGAATACATTAGTAATACAAGGTTCACAAAACAGTTCTAAAGAAAAGATAAAGGACTAATTCTAAACATTTCAACTTCCAAACTAATTACAAACTAAGAACCAAAAGTGAATATCTAAGTCTATTCTCTAATCCACGGAAAGCTATCAACAGTGTAGTCCACTAAGAGCTCCTAAGCACTCTTCGCCCAACCCAACTTCCTTCTAAAACCTGCCGCAGGAAAAGAAATGCGGCTGAGCTTAAAAAGCCCAGTGAACAGATATAAACAAACAAAAGCTAATAACAAAAGGGAAACGAAAGTGAATCCAAAATGAATCCAAGCAAACCTGTTGAGACGAATATCAAAGAATATGGAACATACGATAGAATAGACAGAAAACGATCAAAGGGAATACGTATAAGGAATATCAAATGAATCAAAAGAAAATGAAACGAATCATAAGTGTAAGCAAATGAACTAAGGAAAGCATAAGTCAATAACAATAAAGAAGTTAGAACAAGAAGGATCACATATACAGTAGAAGTAACAGAAATGCCCAACAATCATATACCAAATTGTACATAGAGTAGCTAGCTCGATGTACCAAATGTGAAATGGAGTGTATTGCACACACATACCCATTCACCAAATTCAAAACGAAACAAAGTACCTAGGATGCATCCATACGCCCCCTGCAAAACAGATATATATGCACAAAGCTCTAGGCTAAGTAAACATATACAATAACAAATATAGGCCTAAATAGCTAGCTTAAAGGGAACGCTGTGGACTAAAACCCACCTCCACAGATAGTGTCAATACCACTGGTGCATCAATGGCAAGGCCATGGACTCCCCATGACTGGCTATAAATTAATCAAATAATGGGCAACAAATAGGGCATAGGAATGCTATAAGAATAAGAATTATAACATGCAACAAAAAATCAAGCAAATCCTAACAGAAATGGATCAATCAAATATGGATCATATAAGGGATCATAGCAATGGTTCAAGTTAAAGGTCCAAATCAAAGATTCATATCATGAGGTTCAAATCAAAGGTTCATAATAGCAAAAGGGTTCATAGAAAAGGTTCAAAATTTGAAGTTAAATAACCAAAAGATGTTAAAGAATGTCATGAGGAATCTTAGATAATAAAATATATTAAGGACTTTTAAAAATTATTTAAAACCTTTTTATCGTAAAAGTATTCCTTTCAAAACACATTTCATAAAAGTCGTTAAAACCTTCATATAAAACTGACATCGTATCATAATCACAGAAATCATTTCAAAAATAGTTTTTCTCAAAAGTCATCAGGTTATATCTTTAAAAGGGTCTTCGTACAAAATCATACTATCAAATGAACCAAGGATATCATGCGTATAAAGATCAGAAATCATAATAGTGGCAATGGAACGGATCATGAGTCATAAGAAACCTTACTGAAAGGTTAGAATATCTGTACCTTAGACCGCAAGTGCAAGCATAACAGAAACATAAAGATTGGAAGCAACTCCTTATTCAGCAGATCTACACGAATTAATGATCGTCTTTATTATTCAAATGCTCGTTTTAAATCAGATTACCCCTTTTAGGTTTCTTTCTATTTTTAGAAACTTTTCATTTTTAGTAACTTGCAAAAATAGTAAGTTGCCACTTTAAGTAACCTTAACCTTAACCATTTTTAATAATTTTCCTGAATTTGTAAGTTTCCCGATGTAGCATGATTAACCATTTATAATTACAATTAGTTAGGTTTAAGTGCTCAACATAGTTATTATAATAGCTTAGAGTTTACTTATGGCAATCCATAATATTTTAAGGTTAAAAGTGTAATTATCATATAAACCATAATTTAGTATTAACTAATATTCAAAACATGCAAATCTTCCTCTCTTCGTGTTACATAAACATGCCGAATCGATTCGCACCCTTTTATATTATATTAAGTCGTAACACACATTTATATAAAGATTTAATCATTAAGATCTTTTCAAATAACAAAACTCTTATAGCCTTTTTGAACAAAAATTCCATTTGTGGTTTCTATCTCTTCCTGTTATACCATTCGAAAAAAATGAAAACCCCACAAAAATTCCAGCCGATTCCTTATTTAACAAGACGACACGTTATCGTTTTAAAAGAGGTCAAAAAGAATTGAACAAGGTTTTACCAAGACCTGTATTCGATCCAGATTCAACACACACCACGCAAGGTTAACAGCCGATTTCATTATTTTATGCGATTCCCTTATGTCTTAAGTTTATTCGAGTTACACCAAGCAATGAGTTACTAATTCTGTTATACATATAGTCGAATACTTATAAGGTTTTATTCCAGTTTAGTCGAGCCATACAAAGGAATAAACAATGCACCCTCTACAAGATTTTATAGTCAAATAAAACATGCATACAGCCGATTATATAGATGCATTTATATAGATGAATTCTTGTTATTATATGCGACTTAGCAACATGATTTTATGTAAAGTTAATATGCTTTCATGCAAAGTTTAATATGGCCGATTTAACATGCACAACAACATGGTCAAAAGATCATAATCTCGACAGAAATAGAAATATGGAAGAGGTATCGAACAAGGCTCGAAGAGTTACCCTTGAAGCGTGTAACAGGAAAGAAACAAAGACACAAGTCGAATACCAATCCGTACTCAATCTGAACAGCAGCAAGACCTTCGAACCACCAGAATAAACCCACGTTTGAACCTTCTTTTTCGAGCAGCAATACCCATACACAATCACTCCGATAAACGAACCACAAAGAGCCTCTTTTGCTTGCTTTAAACGAGCAGACTTGGAAGGAAAAAGAATGTGGCAGCCGAATCCTTTTTTTTGTTTATAGGTTTTGAGGGTTTAGTTTGAGAGTTTTGTGTTTGTAAAATATATGTCGTGTGTGAGTAATACAAGGTGGGATTCGGCATATAACAACCGAATGAGAGAAAACGTGTGAGACTTGGAGCCAAAAAGAAAAGAACCAAAAATCAAGGGATTTGCTAGAAGGTTTACCAAAGATAACTATATCAGAAATATAGACCATATTCAAAATTAAATTAACATGTAACAATACATATAGTTCGGTGATTGATGCTAAACCACCAACTTATATTGACCAAAGAATGGTCAACAAAGTCAAATAGCCTAGATCAATACACCGGGTAATATAAGGTATCACCGAGTCGTTAAATCCCGTTGAGGTGTGAAATGTAACTTTAGCGTGCTTTGTGATCGGGTGTTTATTCACAGAAAGGGTTTGTTGTGAGAATTATTTGGATATTATTAACAGAAATAGCTTAGGAAAGTTATGTGAATGATTACGGGAACTGAGATTGAGAAGAAATCACCTAAAACTTAAAACTGTACGTTTGCCGAAGACGTGGACAAACGTACAAAAATGTGAATACGGTGATCTGGAAAGGCTACTGGTATGAAAATTTACTTTTTACAAACCTAATGACGAGAGAAAATTTTTGGAAATTTAAAACTAATTTTTACACTGATTTAATAATTACTATTAATTAAATACTATTTTTCTAATTACTTTTAATTAACTAAATTAACCTAACTTATAAATAATTATGAAATTAACTTGGAAAAATAGAAATTAAACTTAGAAAAATATAAAATACTATAAAACTAATTTTAGAAATGAAAATATATTTTTAAGACTATTTAATTAATTATTACTAATTATTAACTAATTATTAATTTCTTTTTAATTATTTAAAATAACCTAAATTCTAACTAATTATTAAAATACACTAGAAAAGTGAAAATAAAATTTGGAAAAATTAAAAATAACTAAAAACTAATTTTAAGATTTAATTTATATTTTTCTGATTTACTAATTAATTATTATTAATTATTAACTATTTAATAATTACTAAAAACTATTTTAAATTAAGAAAAGTACTAAATGATAAAAGAAAAATCTGAAAAAATTACAGAAATAGTTTTTACACACAAGAAGCCTAGAAAAATTGTAAAAATGGAAATTGCTTATAAATAAGCTGATGAATAAGCCAAATGGCTTAAATAGAAGCTATCACTTCTATTTAGTTGGGCTTATTTGAGATTTTCTTTTTCCAAACTGCTTATTACAAGTTATTAGACAACTTTTGTGAAGTGAGATTGACTGAGGTCAAAGAAAT
The DNA here is from genome assembly GCA_030686995.1 of Artemisia argyi. NCBI lineage: Eukaryota > Viridiplantae > Streptophyta > Magnoliopsida > Asterales > Asteraceae > Artemisia > Artemisia argyi. Next base: position 126,710,355 of record CM060692.1, read on the forward strand.
AAGCACTTCAAGTGCTTCAAACCTTAATAGTTGGCTTTTATTGACCAAGAGTGGAAATAAGCCAAAATCAGCTTGTGTGGGGTCCACTTTGGTGAAAACAGATGTAAACAAGTACAATGAACAAATTAAAACAAGTATCACACAAATAAGCTAAGTAAATAAGCTAAAATACCAAAATAAGCACTTGGCTTATTTGGTTCTGAGGCAGTCTGAGGACAGACTTTTGAGGTCAAACAAAGTGGGGTCCACAGGTTTACAGGTCAAACAACTGGTCAACCCTAAGTCCTTGGTAGGAGGGGGGTTAAATGATGCCAAGTTGGAGGTGTGGGACCCACCGGGTCAGTCACAAAACACCACCAAAGTTTGGTGGGTGACCTGAATGGTCTGTGCACAGGGCAAAGCCTTGCCCTGCAGCTCAGTTTGAGCTTAAGCACAAGCTTGAGAAAAAATCAATAAATTAAAACAACCATAGGGACTTGTAGTTCTACTGATAGACTATGACTCCAACAATTTTCAGATCTTAGAACCACCCACAAAATTCACAATAAATCACTCCATATTTGGAAAAACCTGAGTACGGTATTTTTGACTTTTTGAGAAATTATGAGATTAGACTTTTATGAACTTGTATTGCTGGTTTAATGACTTAAAGTGTTATGATAAGCTGTATGAAAGGTAACTTAAGTAAAAACATTCACTTATGAAAAGATTTGATTAGGTTTGAGCTTGAATAATCACCACAGTTAACTGTGGTGATTATTTCTTAGTGATTTTGACTTTTGCAATGTTTTTGAACAAGTAAATGACTTCCCAGAGCTTTCTTACACCCAAATGACTGAATGAAACACAGAGATGCACAATAAGACAGATGGAACACTACAAACAAGCTACAACCAAACACCCCTTAAAAAAACAGTTAAAGATGAAAACTTGATTCAAACAAGTGTACAACACAATCTACTGCATACAACTACTCCAATTAACAATACTTAAACAAGATAAACACAATTTAACTATTAAAACTACTTATTAATGAAGAAAGGAAATTTTTGAGCTTACAAAGCCTTCCAAGCTAACTGTTAAGGACCAAAGAACCAAATGAACCAATCCTAATGCCCTCCCATGAGGTTCCTAACCCACAGCCATCCTTAATAAACTGTGCTCCAAGCTTTTTCAACCAATGATCACCACTTTTTTATTTATTTTTGATTTTTCTTAATTTTTTAGTAATTAATGAAAACTGAGTTAGGGATGTTCACACAAGCTTATAAAGCTTTCAAAACCTTGTTTCTGAGTTTACATAAGCCTTTGAATTACTTGTACACACATTAAAAGCTTTGATTAGAACTTGCAGATTTGAAATGAAACTTGAAAAGTGAAAATGAAACTTAAACTTTAAAATAGACTTTCATTGATAAAAAGAAGTTACAATGCATTAAAAATAAACTGAAATACATAAAAACTAAAAGATTACACACTAAGGCTCATGTGTGAGCTACAATATATATATTGAAGCAAAAATAAATCCTAGGACTTCCCACATGGCTTCATTTTGAATTCTGGATGCCCCACAAGCTTCCTGTTGACCTCTTGACCAAATTTCACCGTTCAATTGTTTTGAGATCATCTGAGCTGTTGATTACCATTTTGGCGCCAAAATGGATACGGGGCAAGGATGAGTGGTACTGGTGGGGGGTTGTTGTAGGAATTTATGGTGGTGGATTAGTTAGGTGTAAGCATTAATTGTGGGGGGCTTTTGTGGGAAAAAGGTGAGAGGAGGGGGGATGAGTCTCCCTGGTTTCACGCTGGAATGTTGGGGGAAGAAGGCGGTCAAAGGTCGTTTGACCTTGGTTGACTGTTTGACCCCGGTGTATTATTAGTTTAGGATTGGGCCGGGTAAGATGGGCTTTGGGAGGTGGACTGGGCAATGGGAATGTTTTGGTTTTGGGTTTGGTTTTGGTATTTAGATAATAAGGGTCCGGTTGGTTTGTTTAGTGTCAAGGACCAATTTTGTAATTGTATCAAACTTCAAGGACTGGTTTTGCACTTTTCCAAATCTGCTTCCAAGGACCAATTATGCCAATCATTAATAAACCAAGAACCAATTTTGCCATTTTTGATTTTTCAAAATTCCTAGGGATCTATTTTGCCATTTTTGGATTTTCAGGGACTAAACTTGTAATTTTTGGAAAACTTGTTACCCAAGTGTAATTTTTATGATTTTTGACTTTTAAAACCTTGGGTTGACTTTTCCTTTCAAAATAAATGCATAGGGACTAAAATTGACAAGTTTTGAAACTTGGGGGACTGAAACTGCCAATATTGCAAACTTTGTACGTTTTTCCTTTGTTTTTGCACATTTTGCATTTAAAACACATAAAACACAATCCTTGGGATAATTTAAGTATTTCGATATCTTTTTGATTGTTTTTGTGCGTTTTGGCAGTTTAAATATATCAAAAACGATGAGTGTTTGAGCACTCATCAATCCCCCACACTAAACTATTGCTAGTCCCTAGCAATTTTTTTAGAAAACTTGATGGATTTTAAACTCTTTACCAAAAGCCATCACTTCTGGAGTAGCCAGGTGTAAGAACTGTGGCACACCTGATAACCGTGTGATTTTGAGCAAACCACCAGCTTTCAACGGATTTGTTTAGTCTTTACCAAGAGTCGTTTGGTCCTGGACTAGCCAGCATCTTGATTGACCTAGTCAACATCTTGGTGAGCTGATTACCAATTATGGATTTTCCACTGCCTTTACCACAAGCCATAATCTTGCGGGCTAGCCAACTCATTCACTTTATGGGATATGGGGAGCTGAGGAACCATACAATTTTGGGCAAATTGCAAGCCGCCAACGGATTTGATTTATCTTTACCAAGAGCCGTTTGCTCCTGGATTAGCCAATCCCTTTGTCGGTTAGACCTGGCGGACTGATTACCACAAAAATTTTGAAATAAAGTGAAAAATTTTTGAAAATTTTGGCCAAAAACGGGGGTATTAGAAGATATTTTGATACAATTCGTTAGAATTTCCCCCCCCCCCCCCCCCCCCACACTTAGAAATGAATATTGTCCTCAATATTCAAAAGTCCCGGCTATTATGCCGACTCTTTGAACGTAAAAAGCCAAGATTCGAATCTAACTGTGGAAATATCAATTTTCACTTTATTTCTATATATATACAACTTTTTTTTTTTTTTTTTTTTTTTTACATATATACATTTTTTTTTTCAAACAGCGGGGGGTTGGCCATTCCCCCACACTAGGTGGTAGAAAATAGAAAGAATCAGAGATACGGGTGAAAACCCGTATTGTTGCTAATTTTTGTTCATCGAGTCGCTAGCTTGACTCGATCCCCGAATTTAATTGTCCTTGGGGAACGTTTGGAGATCCGGGACGACCATGGATGGTACGTCCTCTCCAAAGTAGTGCTTTAAACGATGTCCATTCACTTTGAAGTTAGGACCGTCATTTTGAGATAATTCGACAGTACCATAAGGATAAACTTTTGTGATAGTGAATGGACCAGTCCATCGGGTTTTGAGCTTTCCCGAGAAGATCTTAAATCTAGAGTTGAAAAGAAGGACTCGATCACCAACGTTAAAAACGCGGTTTTTGATTTTTGAGTCATGAATCTTCTTTATCTTTTCTTTATAGATCAAAGAGTTCTCGTAAGCTTGATCACGAAGTTCGTTTAATTCATTTAGTTGAACTTTTCTATGATCACCCGCCGTTTTGAGGTCGAAATTGGCATGCTTGAGGGCCCAATAGGCTTTGTGCTCAAGCTCGATCGGAAGATGGCATGCTTTCCCGTACACAAGTTTATAAGGCGTACACCCAATGATTGTTTTGTAAGCCGTATGGAAAGCCCAAAGTGCATCATCTAATTTATCCGACCATGATGCACGATTCTCACCTACAGTTCATTTCCAAGATTCTTTTAATGCCCCGATTGGAAACTTCGACTTGTCCACTCGTTTGAGGGTGGTACGCAGTGGAAAGACGGTGAGTCACACCGTACTTTTGCATGACTTTGTCGAATTTTTCATTACAGAAGTGCGTACCACGATCACTAATAATAGCACGTGGAGTTCCGAATCGGGCAAAAAGAGCTTTTAAAAATTTCACAACTACTCGGGCATCATTTGTGGGTAAAGCTTTCGCTTCAACCCATTTTGACAAGTAGTCAACTGCCACGAGTATGTATTTGTTGCCGTGAGAGGATGGAAATGGCACCATAAAGTCGATACCCCAGATGTCAAAAATTTCACAAACTTGAATTGCATTCTGAGGCATTCATTCTTTTGTGAAATATTCCCGTGACGTTGACAAGCGTCACAGGACTTGACCAAATCTTGGGCATCCTTGTAGATCGAGGGCCAATAAAAGCCGGAATCAAACACCTTTTTGGCGGTGTAGTTGGGATTGTGGTGGCCCCCCGTGGGACCATCATGGCAAGCCTTTAAAATTTCCGAGGCTTCCTGACCATACACACACCGCCGGATGACTTGATCCGCGCATATCTTGAACAAGTAGGGGTCGTCCCAAAAGTAATGTTTTACATCTTTGAAAAAATTATTTTTTTGTTGGGACGACATCCCTTTCACAATGAAGTTACCCGCAAGATAGTTTGCAAAGTCGAAAAACCATGGGGTAATCGAGTCTCCACGAAATGAAACGACGTTGAGGGTTTCGAGAGGAAATGTTTCATTTATTTCCTTTTTCTCGAAAGCATTTTGGAGAGGGTTTTCAAGACGGGAGAGATGATCAGCAGCTAAGTTCTCAGCTCCTTTTTTATCATGAATAATGATATCAAATTCCTGAAGGAGGAGAACCCAACGGAGGAGTCTCGGCTTTGCATCTTGTTTTGCAAATAGATACTTCAAAGCCGAATGATCCGTATACACTATGCTTTTAGTCAGAATCAAGTATGGCCGGAATTTTTCAAAAGCATACACCACAGCCAATAATTCTTTTTCAGTGGTGGTGTAATGACTTTGAGCCTCGGTCATAGTCTTGCTGGCATAGTGTATAGGCTGAAAATGTTTTGTTTTGCGTTGCCCCAAGACTGCCCCTATCGCATAATCACTAGCATCACACATGAGCTCGAAGGGCAAGTCCCAATCGGGGCCAACAAGAATCGGTGCCTCGGTAAGCCTTTTCTTTAATTTTTCAAAGGCTTCGATGCACTCAGGGGAGAAGATAAAAGGAGCATCCTTCTCGAGGAGATGGGTCATAGGCCGGGCGATTTTAGAAAAATCTTGAATAAACCTACGATAGAAACCGGCGTGACCCAAAAAGCTCCTAACACCTTTCACAGTCGTGGGATGAGGCAATTTTGCAATGACGTCCACTTTGGCTCTGTCAACCTCCATCCCGTTTTTTGAAATTTTATGGCCGAGGACAATGCCCTCTTTGACCATAAAGTGACTCTTCTCCCAATTTAGACATAACTTTGTGTCTTCACAACGTTTTAGCATGCTGTCTAAATGAGAGAGACATGATTGGAACGAATTCCCAATGACCGAAAAATCGTCCATGAAGACCTCCATACTTTTCCCGATCATGTCGGAAAAAATGGCCATCATACATCTTTGAAACGTGCCCGGAGCATTACATAAGCCAAATGGCATACGTTTATATGCGAAAGTTCCATAGGGGCACGTAAAAGTGGTCTTTTCTTGGTCTTGCGGGTCAATGGGAATCTGAAAGTAACCCGAGAAACCATCGAGGAAGCAATAGTACTCATTCCCCGCTAATCTCTCGAGCATCTGATCCATAAAGGGCAGAGTAAAATGATCCTTATGGGTGGCGTCATTCAATTTACGATAATCAATGCAGACGCGCCAACCCGTAACCAAACGAGTTGGAATCAACTCATTCTCCTCATTTGTGACAACAGTAATGCCACCCTTTTTTGGAACACAGTGAACTAGGCTGACCCAAGGACTGTCCGAGATAGGGTAAATCAATCCGGCATCAAGAAGTTTTAAAACCTCTTGTTTGATAACCTCATGAATTTTTGGATTCACCCTTCTTTGATGTTGGACCGCAGGTTTGAAATCATCCTCCATTAATATCTTGTGAGTACAAAATCAGGGTCGATGCCCTTGATGTCGGAGAGACGCCAAGCAATTGCTCGTTTAGGAGACTTCAAAACCTGTATAAGAGCAGCCTTTTCCTCAACACTTAAGTCTTTAGCAATTATGACGGGCAATTTATCATCACCCTCCAGAAATGCATATTCAAGATGAGGCAGCAAGTCCTTAAGTTCAACCGCGGGAAAGTCATCAGTTTTCTCAACATTTTTGACTTCCTCCTTATGAAGTGTTTGTGGTAGAACAGGAAGAGGAGAGGGATCTTCGTTTAATAACTTTTCAAGCGTGAGAATATCCCCCTCGAGGTCAATTTCTTGGTTATTGATTCCATCGGGAACCGAATCACTGTTGAGATAGGCCTCAATTTCTTCTAAGATGAAGTCACTTCCCTCAAACGGAGTGAGGGAAGGAGAAGAATTGGCAATAATGGGGTGAGAAGATGGAGTGAAGTTTTCACTCGGAGAATCATCGACAAAACCTAAAACCTCTTGAGCGTACTCCTCAGACGCAACATCAATGACATCAATTCGGTTAACCATTTCGGCGTCATAATTAGAGGAGTACCTCGAAGTTTGATCAAGGTTAAAGGTTACAGCTTCATTACCAACACGAAGAGTTATTTCCTCTTCGTGCACATCAATTAACGCACGACCCGTCCTTAAGAATCTTCTCCCGAGAATGAGAGGAACTCGTGGGTCAGCATCGACCTTAACAACAACGAAGTCAGCGGGGAAATGGAACTTTCCTACTTTCACGAATACATCTTCAGCAATGCCGATAGGACGAGAGATTGAACGGTCGGCAAGCTCGAGAGTCATGCACGTAGGAGTGAGTTCAGGAAGAGAGAGTTTCTCCCACACTGAGTAAGGCATCAGGTTGATGCTAGCGCCAAGATCGGCTAAGGCGAAGCATTCAACCATCCCAGGGAAAACACATGGAATGAGAAATCTCCCAGGGTCTCCAAGCTTCTTAGGAAGCTTCTTTAAGATAACTGCTGAGCAGTTTTCGTTCAATGGAGTCTTTGCCATTTCGTACAATTTTTCCTTGTTGCTTAACAAGTTCTTGATCATCGATGCGAATTTGGGCATCAGGATGATAGCATCCGCAAGGCTAACGTCAAAATGCAAATCTTGAAAGATTTGATAAAACTTATCCATTTGGTGACTAGCCTTTTCGCGGAGCTTTTGCTCATTAAGTCTTGACGGGTATGGTAGTGAAGGTTTAGATTTAGGGTTCTCTCCAGGAGTTGTTGATGGTCCAAATACAACTCCCGGTTTTGGTACAAGTCCAGATTTTGGTACAAGTCCAGATTTTGGTACAATTTCTGGAACAACCTGAGGGTGGACGTGTGCGGTACTTCGTGGGCTAGTAAATTGCACCTTGTCCGTGGTTGCCTCAGGCTCAATTTCTACTTCCTCGTAATAAAAAGGAGGAGGAATAGGAGGAACTGGCGGCTCTTCATAAGCTTTACCACTGCGTGTAGTAATAGCTTTGAGTTCACCCTTGGGATTAACAACTGTATTAGCCGGGAGACCTCCTGATGTAGAGGGTGGAGTGAGATGATTCATAAGACTGGCAAGCATATTCTCAATCTTGCCTTGATTTTGATCAATTTTGTTGTTTGTTACCATCAACTCACTCTTCAACTCTTGACCCTGTTTGGCTATTGATGATTGGAAATCATTCTTCAAATTTGAGATTTGATTTTGCATTGCCCTTATTTTGGTCTCATTAACTTTGATGTAGTTATTGAGCTCGTTTGGGAGGGGATCTTGATAATTTGGAGCTGAATACCCTTGATTACCCCTTTGGGGTGGGTACTGATTGACGGGGGCAGGATTTTGATTTTGCATATTAGGCCCCCTTGGTGGATTAGGATTAAACCTATTTAGATTTTGAGGAAACCTGGGTGGTCCACCCTGGTTGCTAGCCCGGTAATTTGGTTCCACTTGAGGACGGTATTGGTTACCTCCTTGGTTGGAATTGCCGGCTATTGCATTTACTTCGAATGGATTGCCTTCGGTGGCAGTGCAATTATAATATGAGTGTGGACCACCACAAGTGACACAAACTTCTATCTTTTTTACTTCAGCTTGTGGAGAAGAATGAGGAGAAGAAATTTTCTGGCTTTTGGTGATAACCAATGCATGAATTGCTTCCGTGAGTTTGTCAAGTCTAGCATCGGTGCTAGACTGAGCCACGGGCAATGAGGTAGACGGAACAACTTCCCTTTGGGAAACAACCGATTTGCTTCAGGGAATGCGGACCTTAGATTTATTCTCAATGATCACTAAAGCATCCTTTGTGGTGCGATTCAAGAAGTTACCTCCAGTGGAGGCATTTAGAGAGTCTTGATCGGATTGGCTTACACCATTGTAGAAAGTATCAAGTTGCATGAGATCGGAGAAACCGTGGTGTGGGCATTTTCGGAGCAATTCCTTGTAACGATCCCATGCCTCACTAAAGGATTCATCAAATTTCTGCGTGAATTTCATGATCTCATTCTTGAGACTTGTGGTTTTGGAAGGAGGAAAGAATTCATTTACAAACTTTTTCACAAGATCTTCCCATGTCTCAATAGATCGTGGAGGTTGTTTTTCAAGCCAAATCCGGGCTTGTCCCTCCAGGGAGAATGGGAAGAAAAGAAGTTTGATTGCTTCACAGGGGACATCTTTGCATTTGATGGTGTATGTGATTTTATTGAACCATCGAATGTGATCTTGAGGATCGTCCCTCTCATAACCGTAGAATTGACGTGATGTGGCCAGGTTTATCAACCCTGTTTTAAGCTCAAAATTATCGGCCATGATTGCCGGAACAACGATAGCATCTCCGTAACCCTCGACGGGTGCTTGGAGAAGCTCATTCATAGTGGGTTCAGCCGCCATGATGACAGCTGAAGGTGGAACAGCTCGGATCTCAGATCCGACTGTTGGTGCAGAACGTCTACGAGATCTTCGAGGTTTCCGGACCAGCTCACGTAATGGGCTAGTGGACCTTGAAGAACGAGTGCGCATGCACTAGGGATAAAACCTTTTTGGACAATATTTTTGTTATCGTCCCGTAATCCAGAATCGTTTCTCTTTAAGAATCACCTTAAAAGAAAACCGAATCAGAAAATGTTACGATATGTTTTTGTTGTTTTTTACTTTTTTTTTTTTGGTGTTTCAACACTTTAGGAAAAGTGTCAATGACTTTTTTATGTGTTTTGATTTTGAAAATATTCACAAGTGATGGTATTTGTACAGTGAGTGAGGTGAGATAACACTAATATCGAAAGACGCTACAGAAACGCGCACACGTCCCTGGCAGCGGCGCTAAAAATTGATTGATGCTAAACCACCAACTTATATTGACCAAAGAATGGTCAACAAAGTCAAATAGCCTAGATCAATACTCCGGGTAATATAAGGTATCACCGGGTCGTTAAATCCCGTTGAGGTGTGAAATGTAACTTTAGCGTGCTTTGTGATCGGGTGTTTATTCACAGAAAGGGTTTGTTGTGAGAATTATTTGGATATTATTAACAGAAATAGCTTAGGAAAGCTATGTGAATGATTACGGGAACTGAGATTGAGAAGAAATCACCTAAAACTTAAAACCGTACGTTTGCCGAAGACGTGGACAAACGTACAAAAATATGAATACGGTGATCTGGAAAGGCTACTGGTATGAAAATTTACTTTTTACAAACCTAATGATGAGAGAAAATTTTTGGAAATTTAAAACTAATTTTTACACTAATTTAATAATTACTATTAATTAAATACTATTTTTCTAATTACTTTTAATTAACTAAATTAACCTAACTTATAAATAATTATGAAATTAACTTGGAAAAATAGAAATTAAACTTAGAAAAATCTAAAATACTATAAAACTAATTTTAGAAATGAAAATATATTTTTAAGACTATTTAATTAATTATTACTAATTATTAACTAATTATTAATTTCTTTTTAATTATTTAAAATAACCTAAATTCTAACTAATTATTAAAATACACTAGAAAAGTGAAAATAAAATTTGGAAAAATTAAAAATAACTAAAAACTAATTTTAAGATTTAATTTATATTTTTCTGATTTAGTAATTAATTATTATTAATTATTAACTATTTAATAATTACTAAAAACTATTTTAAATTAAGAAAAGTACTAAATGATAAAAGAAAAATCTGAAAAAATTACAGAAATAGTTTTTACACACCAGAAGCCTAAAAAAATTGTAAAAATGGAAATTGCTTATAAATAAGCTGATGAATAAGCCAAATGGCTTAAATAGAAGCTATCACTTCTATTAAGTTGGGCTTATTTGAGATTTTCTTTTTCCAAACTGCTTATTACAAGTTATTAGACAACTTTTGTGAAGTGAGATTGACTGAGGTCAAAGAAATAAGCACTTCAAGTGCTTAAAACCTTAACAGTTGACTTTTATTGACCAAGAGTGGAAATAAGCCAAAATCAGCTTGTGTGGGGTCCACTTTGGTGAAAACAGATGTAAACAAGTACAATGAACAAATTAAAACAAGTATCACACAAATAAGCTAAGTAAATAAGCTAAAATACCAAAATAAACACTTGGCTTATTCGGTTCTGAGGTAGTCTGAGGACAGACTTTTGAGGTCAAACAAAGTGGGGTCCACAGGTGTACAGGTCAAACAACTGGTCAACCCTAAGTCCTTGGTAGGAGGGGGGTTGAATGATGCCAAGTTGGAGGTGTGGGACCCACTGGGTCAGTCACAAAACACCACCAAAGTTTGGTGGGTGACCTGAGTGGTCTATGCACAGGGCAAAGCCTTGCCCTACAGCTCAGTTTGAGCTTAAGCACAAGCTTGAGAAAAAATCAATAAATTAAAACAACCATAGGGACTTGTAGTTCTACTGATAGACTATGACTCCAACAATTTTCAGATCTTAGAACCACCCACAAAATTCACAATAAATCACTCCATATTTGGAAAAACCTGAGTATGGTATTTTTGACTTTTTGAGAAATTATGAGATTAGACTTTTATGAACTTGTATTGCTGGTTTAATGACTTAAAGTGTTATGATAAGCTATATGAAAGGTAACTTAAGTAAAAACATTCACTTATGAAAAGATTTGATTAGGTTTGAGCTTGAAAAATCACCACAGTTAACTGTGGTGATTATGTCTTAGTGATTTTGACTTTTGCAATGTTTTTGAACAAGTAAATGACTTCCCAGAGCTTTCTTACACCCAAATGACTGAATGAAACACAGAGATGCACAATAAGACAGATGGAACACTACAAACAAGCTACAACCAAACACCCCTTAAAAAAACAGTTAAAGATGAAAACTTGATTCAAACAAGTGTACAACACAATCTACTGCATACAACTACTCCAATTAACAATACTTAAACAAGATAAACACAATTTAACTATTAAAACTACTTATTAATGAAGAAAGGAAATTTTTGAGCTTACAAAGCCTTCCAAGCTAACTGTTAAGGACCAAAGAACCAAATGAACCAATCCTAATGCCCTCCCATGAGGTTCCTAACCCACGGCCATCCTTAATAAACTGTGCTCCAAGCTTTTTCAACCAATGATCACCACTTTTTTATTTATTTTTGATTTTTCTTAACTTTTTAGTAATTAATGAAAACTGAGTTAGGGATGTTCACACAAGCTTATAAAGCTTTCAAAACCTTGTTTCTGAGTTTACATAAGCATCTGAATTACTTGTACACACATTAAAAGCTTTGATTAGAACTTGCAGATTTGAAATGAAACTTGAAAAGTGAAAATGAAACTTAAACTTTAAAATAGACTTTCATTGATAAAAAGAAGTTACAATGCATTAAAAATAAACTGAAATACATAAAAACTAAAAGATTACACACTAAGGCTCATGTGTGAGCTACAATATATATATTGAAGCAAAAATAAATCCTAGGACTTCCCACATGGCTTCATTTTGAATTCTGGATGCCCCACAAGCTTCCTGTTGACCTCTTGACCAAATCCTCACCGTTCAATTGTTTTGAGATCATCTGGGCTGTTGATTACCATTTTGGCGCCAAAATGGATACGGGGCAAGGATGAGTGGTACTGGTGGCGGGTTGTTGTGGGAATTTATGGTGGTGGATTAGTTAGGTGTAAGCATTAATTGTGGGGGGCTTTTGTTGGAAAAAGGTGAGAGGAGGGGGGATGAGTCTCCCTGGTTTCACGCTGGAATGTTGGGGGAAGAAGGCGGTCAAAGGTCGTTTGACCTTGGTTGACTGTTTGACCCCGGTGTATTATTAGTTTAGGATTGGGCCGGGTAAGATGGGCTTTGGGAGGTGGACTGGGCAATGGGAGTGTTTTGGTTTTGGGTTTGGTTTTGGTATTTAGATAATAAGGGTCCGGTTGGTTTGTTTAGTGTCAAGGACCAATTTTGTAATTGTATCAAACTTCAAGGACTGGTTTTGCACTTTTCCAAATCTGCTTCCAAGGACCAATTATGCCAATCATTAATAAACCAAGAACCAATTTTGCCATTTTTGATTTTTCAAAATTCCCAGGGATCTATTTTGCCATTTTTGGATTTTCAGGGACTAAACTTGTAATTTTTGGAAAACTTGTTACCCAAGTGTAATTTTTATGATTTTTGACTTTTAAAACCTTGGGTTGACTTTTCCTTTCAAAATAAATGCATAGGGAGTAAAATTGACAAGTTTTGAAACTTGGGGGACTGAAACTGCCAATATTGCAAACTTTGTACGTTTTTCCTTTGTTTTTGCACATTTTGCATTTAAAACACATAAAACACAATCCCTGGGATAATTTAAGTATTTTGATATCTTTTTATTGTTTTTGTGCGTTTTGGCAGTTTAAATATATCAAAAACGATGAGTGTTTGAGTACTCATCATTCGGCTAGGAAAAAAAGAAAACGTGACATATATTTTAAATGTGTACAATTGTATTTAACATAAATCTTAATATTCTCATCACGTATATATGTTCAATTATTAACGTATTAAGTACTTAGGTTATAATCGGGATGCAATGTCTTAAATATTTAAACGTATTTTATAAATTCGAGTTCAAGGATATTTTAGGTATTTTACGCGTTTAGAAAATCTTGGGTTTTACAACTCTTCCCCTCTAAAAAGAAAATTTTGTCCGCGAAATTAAAATGAAGAGATAACGGAAACGTACCAATTCACGAAATGAAATGAAAGTGATTAACTTTCTCGGAATAGTTTCTCCAAGGAAATCTAACAAACGGAAAAGTTTCTCATCACTCGATCCAAACAAAATAGGATAGCCACAGGCTCTCCATAGAAAACAAACCCGATCCAACGAATACGAAATGGACATGAAACAGATGATAGTCGTAATTTCACAAAAAGATTCATGAACATTAGATGAATTTGGAGTGAATACGGAAGTGATACTAGATGGTAGAAAACTTCGCGAGTCTAATCAGGCTCTAAACGAGCTAAGGAATTTGCTAAACAATCTGAGAAGCATAAATCGAATTATCAGACATAATCAGAGTTTCCTAAAGAGGTTGGTAACCTATTCGTACTAATGATTAAGCAAGCATATATCGGAGTATCGAGTCGTATTAGGATATATAATGGGATAGGTAGGATAACCGCACGGATAAGAATGAATCTAAGGACTAACGTATCACGAACCAAGTCTTCATAAATGCCAACACGTCTAAATCTTATATACAAGAACATCATTCGCAACACACAAATCCTGGTCTAAAGTTTCAAAGCTCCTCTTCCACAATGATAACTTTTCTATTAGTTATTATAATCAATTCCAAATATTCAATGAGCGGCTTCTTGACTTAATTCATCCAAAGGTGTTCTACATTTTCGTTCATACACTATCTGAAAGGACAAACTTTGTCACTTGCATGCCATCAATCTTAATTAGCAAACACAACCAGACCACACACTTGTCAACTTCCTGCTCAACACATCTTCCAAGTTTAAATAGTTATCCTGATTATCCATGAGTCCGTAGATGAACGACATAACTATACTTGAGTCTGGTCCCTCAAGCCTTCTGTAGTTCTTCTATGGGACTGTGAGATAAAAGAGCAAATCTCCGACACGATCACAACAGGTGTGCCATGCAATTGAGAAATCTTATGTTGGAGGATTTTTGCCAACTTGCTAAAAAAATTCACATCCTAAGAGGCAAAAGTGAGCTGACTAAATCAAACAATCTACCAAAACTCAAATTATGCTATCCTTCTTAATTGTGCGTGAAGATTTCGTACCAAGGTTCATGAAAATTCAAATCCTGCTTTAGATCCCTTATATATCTTAGTACAACCAAGAGGGATAGAAAAAGTAGAATTGTGCCTCAATCGTAACAATTTCTTTCCACTCCTAACACAGATCATAGTTTGCCATCTTGCTCCTAAGTTTTCCTAATATCGTGAAATTGGATTCCATCTTCATTGTGAGGTATTTCTTCAAGTCTTGAGAGTAAACTTCACTACCGCCAACTCCAAGTCACGCATTGAACAATTCTCCTCAAACAGTTCTACTTGCATAAGCAATAACTTCCCCGTGTTGCATAAGGGCATAACCAAGTCTTCTTCTCGAAATGTCTCAAAGTTGATACTCATCTAAAGGTATGGAAGCTAATTTCTATTTCAGTTTTTGTGAAACTCCGTTCTCATCCAAGCTAAGCTTCTCTTCCATACTCATAAATTCATCAATGGTAACGCAAGTCATGGACATCTTCCAACCAATGTCATGTTTCTTGAATATACAAATGATCCTCATATTTCCAACATATTACAAAAGTGATTCTCATGTCTCTTCTTCGTCTCTGAATGTACTAAGATGTCATACTATGATAACTTTGTCTAAGTATTCATGAAAGAAACAATTCTTCAAGTCCATAAAATAGTCAAAGCATCAGCTAATACTATTAGCATCATTAATAATCATAGAGGCCGTTACGAAAACGAAAGGAAATTCTAAGAATACTTCAAGCCATAAATCCATCTAAAGGAAAAATCAGCGTACTTAAATTGATAAGATACATCGTCGATTCAAGGTAGGGAATAATGGTTTTTAACAGAAATATGGTTCAGCTTTCAGAAGTAAATATAAGTCTCCTACTCTCATCCTTCTTCGTTGCGAATAAAACCGAAGCAGTCCAAAGAGATACACTAAGACAAACAAACCATTTCATGGCTTTTGGTTGCCACTCCTCCAGTTCTCTCAATTTAGCTGGTGCTGTTCAAAATGGAGTTTCAAAATCAGGAAAAACATCGTTCTTATACGGATAGGGTTCTGTCTCATCAAACTTTTACTGTTCTCAAGCACTCCTCAAAGATATCCTATGATCCCATAAGTTCAAGTTATATGATGTAATTATTATCACGTTGGCCAGGCGTCATAATACTTGCATCATATAAACATGCCTTTATTGAAATCATATTCTACCTTGAGTCGTGACTAAACATCTCCTTAGTACTAAGTCAAATCAAATTCATAATCGGTGAAAAATCTGGGTGGTTCATTCAGGGATTATATCAGAAAATCTCATATCGCAAAATGACTCTCAAGGTGAGATTCATCCCACGGGAACAGGAATAGATGCTAGGAAAAATTTTACAACCGCGAAAATAACGTACGAGTTTCCAGGTTAGCAAGGATAGCAAAAGTTTAACAATCGGAAATCATGATAGATGTAAATCAGAGTGGTTCAAAATGTCAAAGGAGAGACGTAGTATCACAATAGTTAGCATTTAGATGTTCAGTCAACCAATCTATACTGGAATAACATCGGATTTAACTTTCCAAGGAAAGACAGATCAGCATAGCAAATCTTATCATTCAGAAGTGAGGGAGACATCCCTATACTCGTGATTAATTATTACAAGATTTCTCATAGGAATTAAAATGAATAGGGAAAAATCTAATAGTATAGGGAAACATAGATAAGCTCAGCAAAAGTAAGAGAATTACATAATGTGTCAAACACCTCATGGTCATACGAATTCTCAGAATGCTTGAAGAGGCATCTAAATGGCTAACAGATGAATCAGAGGTTGAAATTAAACGGGAATGAAGTTTATGTAATGTCAAACATTAGTGCAGCATCCTCAACGCATTCTAAACTTACTTAGTCACTAACCTCATGTTGTGCAAAATCATAAGGTTTAATTCTCCGGGAGGAGAAATCTAAAAAGGGCTTAACTAAAAGCAAAGCACCAACCAGAGTGATGCGGAAGCAATGATACTTAAACAAATGCCCTATAGCCTATCCAAACCTCACCAGTTATAACTTAAAGTTTCAGAGTGGAAATCCTAAAGCAACTTCTCAACGGTTGTTCCCTAACTCTTATGGTGCAAAACTTAGAGGGCCTAATACTCACAGGTCATAGCCTAAGCTCTACGGGTTTTGAATCCGCCGATCAAACCTGTCTCTGATACCATAATTGTAACACCCCAACCCGAAAATGCTAAAGTGTAACATTATGGGGTCAAATCAGAACATAAGCAAGCGGAATACATTAGTAATACAAGGTTCACAAAACAGTTCTAAAGAAAAGATAAAGGACTAATTCTAAACATTTCAACTTCCAAACTAATTACAAACTAAGAACCAAAAGGGAATATCTAAGTCTATTCTCTAATCCACGGAAAGCTATCAACAGTGTAGTCCACTAAGAGCTCCTAAGCACTCTTCGCCCAACCCAACTTCCTTCTAAAACCTGCCGCAGGAAAAGAAATGCGGCTGAGCTTAAAAAGCCCAGTGAAAAGATATAAACAAACAAAAGCTAATAACAAAAGGGAAACGAAAGTGAATCCAAAATGAATCCAAGCAAACCTGTTGAGACGAATATCAAAGAATATGGAACATATGATAGAATAGACAGAAAACGATCAAAGGGAATACGTATAAGGAATATCAAATGAATCAAAAGAAAATGAAACGAATCATAAGTGTAAGCAAATGAACTAAGGAAAGCATAAGTCAATAACAATAAAGAAGTTAGAAAAAGAAGGATCACATATACAGTAGAAGTAACAGAAATGCCCAACAATCGTATACCAAATTGTACATAGAGTAGCTAGCTCGATGTACCAAATGTGAAATGAAGTGTATTGCACACACATACCCATTCACCAAATTCAAAACGAAACAAAGTACCTAGGATGCATCCATACGCCCCCTACAAAACAGATATATATGCACAAAGCTCTAGGCTAAGTAAACATATACAATAATAAATATAGGCCTGAATAGCTAGCTTAAAGGGAACGTTGTGGACTAAAACCCACCTCCACAGATAGTGTCAATACCACTGGTGCATCAATGGCAAGGCCATGGACTCCCCATGACTGGCTACAAATTAATCAAATAATGGGCAACAAATAGGGCATAGGAATGCTATAAGAATAAGAATTATAGCATGCAACAAAAAATCAAGCAAATCCTAACAGAAATGGATCAATCAAATATGGATCATATAAGGGATCATAGCAATGGTTCAAGTTAAAGGTCCAAATCAAAGATTCATATCATGAGGTTCAAATCAAAGGTTCATAATAGCAAAAGGGTTCATAGAAAAGGTTCAAAATTTGAAGTTAAATAACCAAAAGATGTTAAAGAATGTCATGAGGAATCTTAGATAATAAAATATATTAAGGACTTTTAAAAATTATTTAAAACCTTTTTATCGTAAAAGTATTCCTTTCAAAACACATTTCATAAAAGTTGTTAAAACCTTCATATAAAACTGACATCGTATCGTAATCACATAAATCATTTCAAAAATAGTTTTTCTCAAAAGTCATCAGGTTATATCTTTAAAAGGGTCTTCGTACAAAATCATACTATCAAATGAACCAAGGATATCATGCGTATAAAGATCAGAAATCATAATAGTGGCAATGGAACGGATCATGAGTCATAAGAAACCTTACTGAAAGGTTAGAATATTTGTACCTTAGACCGCAAGTGCAAGCATAACAGAAACATAAAGATTGGAAGCAACTCCTTCTTCAGCAGATCTACACGAATTAATGATCATCTTTATTATTCAAATGCTCGTTTTAAATCAGATTACCCCTTTTAGGTTTCTTTCTATTTTTAGAAACTTTTCATTTTTAGTAACTTGCCAAAATAGTAAGTTGCCACTTTAAGTAACCTTAACCTTAACCATTTTTAATAATTTTCCTGAATTTGTAAGTTTCCCGATGTAGCATGATTAACCATTTATAATTACAATTAGTTAGGTTTAAGTGCTCAACATAGTTATTATAATAGCTTAGAGTTTACTTATGGCAATCCATAATATTTTAAGGTTAAAAGTGTAATTATCATATAAACCATAATTTAGTATTAACTAATATTCAAAACATGCAAATCTTCCTCTCTTCGTGTTACATAAACATGCCGAATCGATTCGCACCCTTTTATATTATATTAAGTCGTAACACACATTTATATAAAGATTTAATCATTAAGATCTTTTCAAATAACAAAACTCTTATAGCCTTTTTGAACAAAAATTCCATTCGTGGTTTCTATCTCTTCCTGTTATACCATTCGAAAAAAATGAAAACCCTACAAAAATTCCAGTCGATTCCTTATTTAACAAGACGACACGTTATCGTTTTAAAAGAGGTCAAAAAGAATTGAACAAGGTTTTACCAAGACCTGTATTCGATCCAGATTCAACACACACCACGCAAGGTTAACAGCCGATTTCATTATTTTATGTGATTCCCTTATGTCTTAAGTTTATTCGAGTTACACCAAGCAATGAGTTACTAATTCTGTTATACATATAGTCGAATACTTATAAGGTTTTATTCCAGTTTAGTCGAGCCATACAAAGGAATAAACAATGCACCCTCTACAAGATTTTATAGTCAAATAAAACATGCATACAGCTGATTATATAGATGCATTTATATAGATGAATTCTTGTTATTATATGCGACTTAGCAACATGATTTTATGTAAAGTTAATATGCTTTCATGCAAAGTTTAATATGGCCGATTTAACATGCACAACAACATGGTCAAAAGATCATAATCTCGACAGAAATAGAAATATGGAAGAGGTATCGAACAAGGCTCGAAGAGTTACCCTTGAAGCATGTAACAGGAAAGAAACAAAGACACAAGTCGAGTACCAATCCGTACTCAATCTGAACAGCAGCAAGACCTTCGAACCACCAGAATAAACCCACGTTTGAACCTTCTTTTTCGACCAGCAATACCCACACACAATCACTCCGATAAACAAACCACAAAGAGCCTCTTTTGCTTGCTTTAAACGAGCAGACTTGGAAGGAAAAAGAATGTGGCAGCCGAATCCTTTTTTTCGTTTATAGGTTTTGAGGGTTTAGTTTGAGAGTTTTGTGTTTGTAAAATATATGTCGTGTGTGAGTAATACAAGGTGGGATTCGGCATATAACAACCGAATGAGAGAAAACGTGTGAGACTTGGAGCCAAAAAGGAAAGAACCAAAAATCAAGGGATTTACTAGAAGGTTTACCAAAGATAACTATATCACAAATATAGACCATATTCAAAATTAAATTAATGTGTAACAATACATATAGTTCGGCTAGGAAAAAAAGAAAACGTGACATATATTTTAAATGTGTACAATTGTGTTTAACATAAATCTTAATATTCTCATCACGTATATATGTTCAATTATTAACGTATTAAGTACTTAGGTTATAATCGGGATGCAATGTCTTAAATATTTAAACGTATTTTATAAATTCGAGTTCAAGGATATTTTAGGTATTTTACGCGTTTAGAAAATCTTGGGTTTTACACAAACCCTTCTTTCTTCCATGTTTCAGTAAAGATAAGTACTCCAATTCAATATGTCTATGTATTGTTTGATTATATCTTATGTGTATCTTTTGTTTAAAATGTTAGGCTAGGCTTTTATTGTGTTTGCTTAGATGTAGTGAAACCTAGATGTTGATTATTGGTTGATTGTTTGTTTATAATTGTTACGGATGATTGTATTCGATGTTAGGCTTAAGAAAACTGGCAGACTTCCAATGGTAACTTGCTTGAACGTCTTAAGAAACATGATCGGAGGTGTACTATGATTTTCGGTTGTATTTAATGCGTAAGAGAATTCTAATGATCCCATGTTAGGAGCTTCTAATGGCTCGATATAGGAGTGATGTAGGATCTTATAGAGTTAGGGGATATTGTACACGACCCTACGACTGGTATTAGGGAATATAACATGTCATCCATGCAATTGTAACAAGCTAATCAACCGGTAAAAGATATCTAGGGAGTAATGAAATCTAAGTAAACACAACTTTTATCATTATTGTTTCCACCACATTAATAAATTAGTTTAATTTTCATTTCTTTTATTTTATTTTGATTGTGTCTTAGTTTATTGGGTTAGTTGGCTATCAACTAATTCCGCCCACTCCTTCAAAACCCGAGATTTTACTTGCTTTCTATAAAATATAAAAATACAAAAAGAATCATCCTTCACCTCTAGACCTAGTTTAGTAGGCTTTTTAATCCTAGCGACACTATTCCTGAGTTGAACGATCAATCCCCTGGTACTTGTCACTATACTATACTACAACGATCAGGTACACTGCCTGGTGGGGGTTGTAAGCTTCTCAAGATCCCTTGAGAGGTAAAACCTGTTGCGAGGGCGCAATTCCCACGTATCACAACTATATTCATTACCTTTATTGGTGTCCCAGATGCACGCAGAGTTTCAATAATGGCCGGGTCTTGAGACATACGCAAAACATTGAAGATAGACATCAGCTTTTTAGCGTTAAAACCATCCATTGCTACTTTGAAAGCATATTTTTTACCAACACAGTTGGTAATCTCATGTGGGAAGATACCATTCTCCTCAGACTACGTATCATTAAAAAAAAGTTTTATAAAGTTTTATAACAGTTTATATAGATTGTTGAAGCTCATGAGTATATATGAGTGTACCTTTCCATACTTATCAAGGGCTGATCTACCCACAATGGCCTGAGCTTCCTCGTTAAAAAAGGACAATGATATTATTGTCTTAGAACTATTATTTCCACTTTTCATATACGTAACACTTGATCGGATATTTGATACAAAAGTTTTAGGGCTAATAGTTGCTTTGTGTGTGAGGTGTCTTATCTTTCAGTTTTTAGCTCCTAATGACTGGAGGATGATATTAATTCACGTACGATTGTGAATTTAGTTAACAAAAATATGGGTTTTGATTTGAATATTTGTTCTTGATGTGTTTATTGGTTTTTATATTAAAAGGAAATAACCGATATAGAATTTATTGAGGAAGAAGATGGGGACAATTTTGTGGAAAACTAGAAGGGGGGTTGAATAGTTTACCGCTTTTTCTATTCTTATTTAGCTTAAATATCTTTTACGTTTGCTTAAAGATATAAACACAATGTTATATGTTTGATTCTTTGAAAAACTTTTTATGTAGATATCAATTCTAACTTTACTAGTTTCATACATTGAAAATCTTTGCTTGTAATAATCTTAACTTTGCTTGTTTAGTTATTAGGAAAGCTTTTACTTTTGTTTGAAGATACAAACACATCTTAACTAGTTTAGTTTTTTGAAAAGCTTTATATGTAACTTAGCAATTCTAACTAAATAACAACATGTAATAAGCAAAGATAAAGAAAGAAACGATCAAACCACAACACGATTGTTTATCGTGGTTCGGCTACAAGGACTCTTTTTCCTTGCCCTACATCCACACCCCGAGTTTCCAACTCGAGAGTTATAAGCACTAATCAACAAGCTCCTTTCATCGGCGGAGAAAACCTTTACAACATCGCTTACACTTTTACCGACACTAAGCTAGATGTCGAGTTCTTTTACAAGGGTACAACCACTCCCGTTCGTCGCTTACACTTTTACCGACACTAAGCTAGATGTCGAGTTCTTTTCCAAGGGTACAACCACTCCCGTTAGTTCTTTTACAAGGGTACAACAACTCCTGACAAACTACGTATTTTAAGGCCTAAAATACTAACCACTTACTTCTATATACATGACACACATGAAGTATAAACTACCAAAGCTTATACATGACCAAGCTACCAAGACTTGCAACTTTAGAGTTGAAGCTTGTAACTTCTTGAATGATCTTGTGAAGTCCCTTGCTACATAAGAGAATCACAAATCAAAAGGTTACTGAGTTAGTTGAGAGAGTGTGTGAATATATGTCCTTAAAGGGTTACCAAAAACTAATAAATGGTTTGGTATTTATAGCAAACAACACTGCAGGTCTGGCGGATCAGGCGGACCCCTCAAAAGGGTTTCGCCCGTGTACCTCCAGGGTACCACCAGGGCTGCAGTTGGTTTTGCAATAAATCTTGCAAACCAAACAAGGTCTTGTCTCATAACTCCTAGCAACAAAACAATGTCACATCTCATAATAACAAGTCAAATACAAAGCTTGCAAGCAACAACAAAGTTAGTCAAACACATTTCTTTCCATAAATGCATAATGACAAAACTTGCCCTAAATGTGATGTGACCTTACTATATTAAGAAATAAATATGATGTGACAAGACTCATTTTAGTTTAAGAAGTAAAAACAATGTTTTGTTTAAAAGGAAATGTTAACCTTAGTTAAACAAGACTTAAACACTTAAAGTGATGATTTACTTATAGCTAAACTTCATACTTTGTCATTAACAAAACTTAGCAAAGATCGTAAAATATAAATAACGTTTTTAGGCGATATTTGTATTAACAATCTCCCCCTTTTTGTTGATGACAAAACATAAACTTTATTTATAAGTAAGTCACTAGTTTTAGTATTAAGTCTTATAAAGTTAGGTATAAAAACTTGTTTTTGCTAAGATGATGTGATATATATAAAAAAAATTTTGAAACAAGTTTATATCTAAATTCTCC
The DNA here is from genome assembly GCA_030686995.1 of Artemisia argyi. Taxonomy (NCBI): domain Eukaryota; kingdom Viridiplantae; phylum Streptophyta; class Magnoliopsida; order Asterales; family Asteraceae; genus Artemisia; species Artemisia argyi. The sequence continues at coordinate 126,733,363 of CM060692.1, forward strand.
CCCTTTTTGTCGAAACAAAAAGAAGAGTAGCGAAGCGGAAGTAACCACTTGCTCCCCCTTGGACGATACTCCCCCTAAATGGAGTGCCAAGAGATAGGACATGGATTTTGAACCTACAAGAAAAGGTTAGTTGTTGCACAAGATACCAAGTCATGAAAGCATTTTAGGTTTAAACACAACTAAGAGTTTTAAAGTGAAATAGTACAACACTCATGCTCCCCCTTGAATATTACTCCCCTAAATGGAGTATCAAGGAAGGAAAACATGGAAAATGAACCTACAAAAAGAGAGGTTAGCTTTTAAAGCTCAAGATTTATGTATGGTATCATAACAAGGTATAGTTCACATATCATACCTAAATGGTCAACAAACAAAGAAAACCTTGTAGTGTAATGAACTTCATTTCATGTAAAATTTAGACTTCTTAAAATGTCAAAGACAAGAAATTTTGGTTACACTATCCTACCTCTAGAAATAAAGAAAAAGCTACAAATAAGCAACGACCATAAAAAGCTACAAGGAAATCATCATTTTCCTTTGTGAGAAACATTTTCCAAAAACAAGGATGGGGTTGTTTAAAGATGAAAATGTGAGTTGAGGGTTGTAGCGGGTTTTATTTTGAAAGGTGAGAAGGTGACTTGGTTTTATTTTGTTGGTTTAGATGAGAAACATTTTCCAAGAGAAACGGTTTTGTTTCATTTTGGAGACACTAGGGTTGAGGTGTGTGGGATAAGGATTGAAGAAGATCCAAAATGTGGTTTAGTATAAACCTCATTTCTTCGGATAGTTCACGAATTTCCCTTCGACACCCTTCACTAATGTGAGCGGTTTTTTCGCAATGATTGCAATCATGGCGGGGAAAATTTGGTGGAAGGGTGGTTTGATATGTTGGTAGTGGATGGTTTGAACTTGAAGGAGCAAAGGTGGAAGGTTGAGTAGTGTTTTTGCTTCCTTCATTTGTTGATTGAAGTGTTGTTTGTAAAACCATGATATGGTTGATTTGAGAGTCAACCATACGTTTGAAGGCATGAAGGTGGTTTAAATGAGTGTCAATCTCATTATGATGGTTTGGAGGTTTTTCCCACATGGATGCTTCTATTTTCTTATAGGAAGAAAATAGGGATTCAAATTGTTGGGAAGGTTCTTGTGGTGATGGTTGTTGTTGTGGTTGATTTTGAACAAAATGGCGGAAACTTGTTTCACCGGAAGGATTGCCATGAAGATCTTTGTAAATTGGGTGAAACACAAATGATTGTGAGTGGGTATGACCTTGATCATTTGGAAAAATGGATGGTTTAGCATAACGGTAAGCCAACCGTTCTACTAATGATGGTTGATGGGGTTCATCATCTAGTTGCTCACTAGGTTGTTGTTGGGTTTCCATTTGTGCAATGGTGTCAAAAAGTGACAAAGATGGTTGACTAGATGATTTGGGTGATAAGTCTTCTAAGGTTTCCAAATAGGGTAGTGGTGATGTTGGAGGTGTATGGAAAAGTTCCATTGGTGTAGGTGTTGGTGATTGAGGTGATGGAGTTTCAAGATTAAGCAATTCTTGAAGGGTGATTACATTGGTATTACAATGTGTTGGGGATTGTGTTGAGGTAGTGAGATTTGGGTAATTTTGGATGGGTGAAGAAATGTTAAGCGAAGCATCACTTGAGGAAGATGAGCTTGACTTGACGGTTTTGTTAAAACAACAAGGTTTAACACTAATCCTATTTATTCTTGAAAGGGATTTTGATGACTCGGATGATGTGTTAGATTTGGTCATTTTCAAAGGTGTGGTTTTGATGTTTTGAGAGAAGAAGTTTTGATGGTGATGGTGTGATTTGAATTGTTGCCAACTTTCAAATTTATAGGATGAAGAAGATGTTGAATAGAGTGTTTGGATTTAATGTTCTACCATTCAAGGATTGAGGTTTCAAATGATTTACAAAAATTTCATGAATATGTCAAATCAATGCATGTCATTCCAATAGAATGAGGTGGAGTGAAAGACCAACAAAAGCACTCAATGCTTTGTGATCATGGGATGTGATTTGTTTGAAAAATGTTTCAATGGTTTTGAAGGATCCTTTGAAAGGGTTCCTTGGGTTGGTTATGTTTGAATTTGAATTTTTGGAGGGAAGTGTCTTCCTAATTGTTTTAGTGAGTGAAAGTAGTTCTAATATGGTTATTGAAGTTAATTGAAGATGTTTCTCACTTAGGATAATGGTTTTGACACATTACAAGTTTTGGACTTAAGAAAAATGGAAAATTTTTTTGCAGGTGTCTGGCGGATCCCTCAGAATACACTGGCGGAACCCATTTGAGGGTACCGCCTGGTCCGTTGGGCCAATTCTGGAATTCCCAGAAAATACACTGGCGGACCCCAAATTTGGGTACCGCCAGATCCGCCAGGGGTAAAAAATTAGGCAGTCCGCGTTTTTGACCCGCGAGACGATTTTCAAAATTTTCGAATACTCCTAAAATCAAAAAGATAAGGTATTACTGGTTAGGCAATGCAAAAATTAGACATGTAAACATACCTATCATGGGACTTTGACCTTGAGATCGAGGATTTCACTATACTTAGTAAGAATTCCCATAAGCATAGAAAAGATGACAAACACCTTAAACATTGTCATTATGCATAAAAGTTCATACAAACATAATCCAACAAACATAATAAACCATGAAAGTGAAAAACACATAATTCACGTAGTTTTAATACAAAGACGATTCTAAAGCATTCTTATGCCAAACGCTCCTTAATCTTCTCACAACCGGTCTATCTTCTTTTTGAGCTTGTTTAGGTACCTTCCAAAACACTTGAACATTCCTTTGGTTTGCTTGAATTCTTCGGAAGCATTGTCAATGATGGGGAGAGCTTGAAGGTATTCTAAAGGAGGTAACTTAGAGTTGGGAAGTTTATCATCCTCGCTCATTCCGGATGATGATGATGATGGTGTAGGTGATCGAGTACGTTTGCCCTTATTTTTGTAAACTCGTTTATCACTTAGGGGAACGAAGGTGTGAGGAACGAGAAAATAGTCAAGGCGTATTCCATCTTCGTTAGGAGAAATGGGCGACATTGCTCTAAAGAGGCGGGTGAGAAGCATTCCATATGGAAGAGCGGTTGTTCCGACCAAGGATATGTCGGCCATTCTTTTGGCTAGGTAGTAGGCTAAGTTGAAGGGTTGACCAGTGGAAATGCTATAAAGCATGTAGCATAGGCATGTGGATGTGATCTCTATTTCCTATGGTACTTATGACGTTAGCCCTAAGAATTTCTTCCCACTTCTTAAATTGTGGTTTAAGCTCATTGAGCTCCATACCAAAAGGATCCTTATCTACAGTATTCCCCGAACGGTTCACCCTAGTGGTAGAGGTTCTAACAAAGAGGTGTTCCTTAATAGTTTCCTTACTAGCAAGAGGTGTATCGTATGGATAAAAACGATCAATAGTATCAAGACTTGAAATGGGCCACTTATCCGTGTAGAGGCAAGTTCCCTCATTTGGTACACCAAGAATTATAGCTAAGTCTTTTAAATCTATATCATGTGATATTTGATTGGTTGTGAAGTTTAATGAAATCCTACCACCAGCACATGAGGAAAGGTTTACGGTTGCATAAAATTCCAAGATGAACCTAGGACAAATGGGCTCATCTATATCAAGGAGACAATCAAAGTGAATTGCGGCAAAGTTTTGGTGAATAGATGTTCCTTCTAGAAAGGATGGATCAATGGTTCTACCTTCGTGAACATAGCGTTTTTCTAATGCCTTAAAGGTTTCTACTTGAACCGAGTTGAGACCTTTGGTCATATGGTGTTTGGGCATGTATTTAAGGGTTTCTTTGTGATCGGATTTGTTTGCGGGAGGCATGTTGATTCCTAGAAAACATAAAATTGTATGTTAATGACTTTTAACAACGAGGATGTTCTAATATATTCTTATATGCAAGACAATGTGAAGATATGGTTATCTTGACTCATTTTGATTCCTAAATCGTTTTGTTATGCAAATTTTGTTGTAAAAACAAAAGATAACCAACACTCTCCTAATTGAATGTGTCTTCGATTGAATGTACCCGAAAATACATATTAGTTATGTATCCCCTTTAGCATTCAAGAGATAGTATGCAAGTGATGTTTAAATGATGTTTTTCATTTGTTTTAACAATGAGGTGATGAATCATGTTGCAATTAGAAAAATAATGCTCTTGGTGTGTTTGGTAAATCAAAGTAACAATGAAAAGATACATTCTTAATTAATGAAATACATAAATGACTAGCCACCAAGTTTTTCAAGAATCATGAAGTTTTATGCAAAAGCCCTAAGATTCTAGTTAATGATTGTAAGCAAGAATGTTATAATTAAATTAAAAATGCAATTGTGATTAGAATACTTACAGAGTTAGTTGGATTGGAAGAGATTGGATTAGAATCCCTAAAATTCGTGAGAATGTGTGTTTTAGAAAGGGTGATGCTGTTTGAAAGTTTTTGTTAAGATTTAAGAGGGTGTTTGGTTTTGAGATTACAAATAATACATTCTGAGGTTTGGCGGACCAGGCGGAACCAAAAAATGGGTTCCGCCCGTATGGTCTGAAGGTACCGTGGGTTCTGCAGGGAGAAACTCAAAAAATAATTTTTCTTGATTTTTATGGTTTTATCCTAACGTTCAAACCTTAAGGTTTTAGGTCTTATAAGTCTTTGACTAAGCCTAGGAATTATGAATGCTTCACTTTCAAGAGATTTTGTTAACGGGTTGATGAAATAGTTAACGTAGAAGACTTTCTTAGATAAGACGTTCCTCAATGAACAATCTTACCAAGGCGATGATGATGGATCACAAATATGTCTATTAAGAACATAATGAATTGAATTGTCGCTGAAGTCGATGCTTCCTTTGTTGAATGGGTAATAACGTTGATGAGATGAATTCCGATGTTGACGCGAATTTGCTTGTTCAAGCGGAGCTTGTTGATGTGCTTCTCCATCCGATACTAATTTGAGAATCTTACGCGTTATGGAGAATCATTGGGTAAGTAAGTATAAAAGTGCAAGTACCACTTGGGCTTTTCTTATCAACTTATTACCGACATAATTCCATTTGGCATACACTATGGTTTCTATTCCCGTTCTTTTGGGAGACCATAATCCTAGTTGTGTAGTTCCTTATGATGTATCCAACTAGGCTCAATAAAAAAGTTGTTTTAGGATCTTCTTTAACACGAGCACATAGACAAAAGCTAAACATAATGTTGAATCTAATTGTTATGAGAAAGTAGTCTTCCAAACATTTCTCTACGTTTAGTTTTACCTACGGATTTACTAATCTCATTCTTGATAAGTCATCAAGAACTTAACCATTGAGAACAAGAGAGTAACTAGGAATTTCTTTAAGTTAAAATCCCTTGCTTTTGGGGCTTGCTTTTATTATCAAAAAGTCTTTCAAATATTGACACTATACTCACTTGATTACTTTGAAGTATCTATTTTGTTTCACTAGTTGTTTTATTCTAAATTTCAAAAAATTGTTTTTGTTGAATTTGTTTAGACACAACTATGACCTATAAATCAAGTTTTATAACTTATGTCAATTTTACTTGATTCAATGTATGACTCAAGGTGAGAAGATGTTATTCTGTACTTTTATTCCATGCTTGTCTTGCCATCATTGGACTTTCGACTAAGTCATCATCTACCAAAGATGATATCTTAGAAGGAGGAGATCACTCGTCAAATGTTATATTCGACGACTCCTCGACTCTTTGGGTTTCCTTACTTAAGACATTATGAACTTTATTTGTTTTGAAAAAGTCCAAGAGGTACAACATCATGAGACTATGTGTCACATTTGATGTGTAAATCCTAGATGTTGAAAACTCATTTTCTCTCACACATCTTAATATATGCTAATGTGATTTATTTCACCTTGTGTGTTTTATGTGAGATTATCATAAAGGAGTGATTGAAGAAAAACACAATTAAAGACTCAAAGTATGGTGTTTGAGAAAATTGTTTAACAAAGGTTTGTTTTGCAAGCATCTCAAAAGTGTTAGACATTTTAACACTTAGGAAATTCTTAGTTAGCTTACATGTAAGCAAGAGTTGAGTGAGACATACTCAAGAGTTTTTCGTGTTTATTTCTAGATGGTTAAAGAACCAAAACACCTTATATCTCCTACTAGTACTAATGACAAAATTCCTTGTTACATAGAGTCTAATCTTAGTTATTACAAATAGCAAGTAAACACTTTTAGAGTATTACTAATAACACATAATCCTACACATAATGCTACAAACAAGAGACAATAAAAGCCGAGTTGAAGTAATGCGTACCTTTTAAATTGCATAAAAATGTTATCAAAAGGATAAGCACTTCGCGTAATAACTTGGTTTGACAACACACTTTGAAACTCAATAACTCATGTATCCAAGAAGGTTAGACAATCATATAAAAGCATAGAAAATGATAATCTTAATCCTTTTATAATGAGTTTCTATTAGAGATTGAATTATCTCTAAATCTCTCTTCTAGGTTTGACCATTTTAACTTGCTTTGTTTTATTAGTTAATGGGGCTTTTGAGTTAAAACCTAATCCGATTTTATCTTTAAACAACCTTTGACTCCTCAACAATCTTTCAAAAGATTTTGAGCTTTCGTCAAAGTTAACTAATATTTTTCCTTTCTCATTTTTCATTTTAATCTTATGTTTGTAATCTAGACACAATTTACATTCTAGATCAATTTCAACATTACTCTCAATTCTAGATATTTTATCTTCGAACAAGATTTCCTTTTCAAAGAAATTCTCAAAAGATTTTGAAGACTCGTTCTTGAAGATAATTTTTAGGTCCATGTTGCATAAGCGTTTAGACTCATTTTCTAGTTTAGAAAACTCTAGGATAAATTTGTCAAAGCAAAAGCGTTTGGTTTCAAAGTGTACCTTGCTTGATGTTTTATCTAGTTTAGAATCACAAACCGGATGGTTGGCTTCATCTTCATTCGTGTTATTCCATGAATCGTAAGCAAGTCCACTAAGAGCTCGTCATGAGTAATCATCTTCACTTACACCTTGCTTGTTGTATCAATAAGTTGACAATAAACTACCAGAACATTGTCTTCGTCAACATCCATTACATTCCAAGATACGCAAGCAGGTTCATCAAAACACACGTACTCATCTTAACTTGTACCTTCATTTAAAACATTTAAACTAGTAGCACATGTATTAACTTCTACTAAGTGTCTATCAATTAGTTTTTCTAAAACTTCTAATTCATATGTAAGATCAAATTGATCATCTTTGACTTGACATATTCTTTGATGAAAGTTTACCATATTTTTCAAACATCATTAGCCTTTTGACAAAAATACATTCTTTCATATTTGGTACTAAAGCTTTGTAAAGCATTGTTTTAGCTTTAGTATTTTTATCAAGTTTAAGATAGTTATCTTGGTTTTCAAAAACTTGTTTTCTTTGGTTTGAAATTACCAAAAGAAATAATATGCCAAAGATCTTGATCAATTGATTTCACATAGTTTTCAAAATTACTTTTCCATTCAAGTAAGTTTTCTTTTTCAAATAGCGGTTGGTTTTTAATAGGTTGCCCTTCTTTGAGATTTTCAAAATCCATGGATCGATCCAAGTTTTAAAATACATTCTATTTTAAAGATCTTGAGTAACGTAGCTCTGATACCAATTGTGGAAAACTAGAAGGGGGTTGAATAGTTTACCGCTTTTTCGATTCTTATTTAGCTTAAATATCTTTTACGTTTGCTTAAAGATATAAACACAATGTTATATGTTTGATTCTTTGAAAAGCTTTTTATGCAGATATCAATTCTAACTTTACTAGTTTCATACATTGAAAAGCTTTGCTTGTGAGAATCTTAACTTTGTTTGTTTAGTTATTAGGAAAGCTTTTACTTTTGTTTGAAGATACAAACACATCTTAACTAGTTTAGTTCTTTGAAAAGCTTTATATGTAACTTAGCAATTCTAACTAAATAACAACATGTAATAAGCAAAGATAAAGAAAGAAACGATTAAACCACAACACGATTGTTTATCGTGGTTCGGCTACAAGGCTTCTTTTTCCTTGCCCTACATCCACGCCTCGAGTTTCCAACTCGAGAGTTATAAGCACTAATCAACAAGCTCCTTTCATCGGCGGAGAAAACCTTTACAACGTCGCTTACACTTTTACCGACACTAAGCTAGATGTCGAGTTCTTTTACAAGGGTACAACCACTCCCGTTCGTCGCTTACACTTTTACCGACACTAAGCTAGATGTCGAGTTCTTTTCAAAGGGTACAACCACTCCCGTTAGTTCTTTTACAAGGGTACAACAACTCCCGATACACTACGTATTTTGAGGCCTAAAATACTAACCACTTACTTCTATATACATGACACACATGAAGTATAAACTACCAAAGCTTATACATGACCAAGCTACCAAGACTTGCAACTTTAGAGTTGAAGCTTGTAACTTCTTGAATGATCTTGTGAAGTCCCTTGCTACATAAGAGAATCACAAATCAAAAGGTTACTGAGTTAGTTGAGAGAGTGTGTGAATATATATCCTTAAAGGGTTACAAAAAACTAACAAATGGTTTGGTATTTATAGCAAACAACACTGCAGGTCTGGCGGATCAGGCGGACCCCTCAAAAGGGTTCCGCCCGTGTACCTTCAGGGTACCGCCAGGGCTGCAGTTGGTTTTGCAATAAATCTTGCAAACCAAACAAGGTCTTGTCTCATAACTCCTAGCAACCAAACAATGTCACATCTCATAATAACAAGTCAAATACAAAGCTTGCAAGCAACAACAAAGTTAGTCAAACACATTTCTTTCCATAAATGCATAATGACAAAACTTGCCCTAAATGTGATGTGACCTTACTATATTAAGAAATAAATATGATGTGACAAGACTCATTTTAGTTTAAGAAGTAAAAACAATGTTTTGTTTAAAAGGAAATATTAACCTTAGTTAAACAAGACTTAAATACTTAAAGTGATGATTTACTTATAGCTAAACTTCATACTTTGTCATTAACAAAACTTAGCAAAGATCGTAAAATATAAATAACGTTTTTAGGCGATATTTGTATTAACAAATTTAGTCATTTAACTTCGGTTAGGAACAAAAATTGCACCTCAAAGTTCACAACAGAGACGACGTCTACATTTTCGAAGTTGTAAGGACTGCATTTGCAACTTGAATAAACTACGTGAACAAGTTTGACAATTTACTCTAATAGTCTAATCGGACCTATTACGATGTGGTGGCATATGATACCCAAAGTTTAAAAAATAAACGAGATAAGGTTTAGACTTTAAACTATGAAAACATCAAAAAGAAAAGTAGAACTTTAGACACTTGATTTTAATCCATACTTAAACATTGCCTAGAATCACTCATTCTCAATCCGTACCTAGTATTTTTCTTCAAGGGTTGTTGCTAATTAAAATCATGTGTATTTGTATATGATTCATTTATGTGAATTGGTTTGTATACTGAGTGGTGGTAGTTGTTGTTTCACTTAACATCGAGTTTCAACATATGCGTTGAGTTGTCACATGCCATAAAGTAGGCGCGGAGCCTTGTTGAGAAGAGTGGGGGAAATGCCCCCAACAATGTCCTAGTTCAAAAAAAAAATCAATAGAAAAAACTCAATTTTGTAGAAGAAATTTACGGTGCCCTCGTCCCAGAAATATGAGTGTCCCCACCATTGAAAAGAGACCAACAATCTTAATACTTGAAAGATGTCTATTTCCGATTAACCATGCGAATTTCCGTTTAGGTATCTTCTATGTCTGCTATTTTTTGAGAAGTGGGGGAGTGGAGAAGACAAAAATTAAACCAAAATGTAATATATCTATAGTTTATACTTACTATAAGAGCCACTTGTCTGAAATAATATACCTACAATCTACCCCTTGAGTTTTGATTATATGTTTTTCTCATCATTGTTAAGTTTTTGGTTTGAATACTAGCGCATTTGTGACGTATCCCTAAAGATAAAGCAGTGTTGCAAAAATCGGCCTACAAGGCCGATTAATCGGCGATTACAAGCTGAACGGCCTTGGACCTTGGAGCGAATTACAAGGTAATGGGCCGATTAATCGGCCTTGGACCTTGGAATCGACGATTAATCGGCCAAAAATCGCTACACGGCCCTCAATCGCCTCGGGACCGATTCACGATTTTTGCAACATTGAGATAAAGTATGACCTAAGTTGACGGATTTCGATATAACTTAATCCAAGATACCACATTTAATCTGGTTCGTTTGATAGACCTTGTGCTTCTAGCTAGTGTTAATTAAATTGAAGTACTACTTGCACTAATTAACATGTAATTTAAGCAAAATTTGGCCCTACCCAATCCTTACAATAAAAATTGACATATCTCAAACTATTTGTTGTTAGTTGCCCCTTTAATTACGTTTTCCGGCTCCGACACTAGTATCACGTGGGTTTCACTTCTTTTAGTACGAAGTAAAAGCTTCTATTAAAAGATTTTTTTTTTATTAAAACTAAATAAGCATTTGCGTAACAAGTTCTATCATGGACTAGTTTTGATGATAACATTATTATTAGAGAATAGATTAGTCGTCCCAAGCTTGGTTTATGAGCTTAAGGTCCATTGGGCTTTTATGTTATCACAATCTATTTGTAGTATAGATAGTTGATTAATAAAACATAACACGCGGTTTTATCATTCAACAAGGTATCAAAACGGTTTGATCCTAAGACCTAGTCGGCGAACATGACTTGCTGCCGCTATTCCACCTTGTCAAATCTCTCTATCTCCTTTCAAAACCTAGACGTCGGCCATCATGAGTCGCTATTAATTTAAACGGTGTAGAGTGAATTGACATTGTTAGCGCCATGTTCCACAATTCTCACTTATGCACCAAAATCCAATATATAACGCTACCTTTAGCGTCATCATGCGTCGTCACGTGTTGCCGCAACTGCCACTACTGCTTAAGTCAGAAGAAAAAGAATAATGAAATTGACGCAACTGCCACTACTGCTTAAGTCAGAAGAAAAAGAATAATGAAATCATTTATAGAATTTGTTTTTAGCGTTGCATATAAAGACTACTCTCGACAGTTGTCGTATTTCTTCGAAAAATAATAAAATAAATTCTTTCGCATTATTATTCAAGTTTTCTATTAGAGTTTGAGATTTCATGATCTCTTTACTCGGATTACAGAAAAGTTTTAAAGAATCGATTAGTTTGCGAAAGTACGATTTGATACTTAACACTTGACACAAAGAATAATATTTATTTAGAGAGTAATAACTACGGAATAAAGAATATGGATATTCTACCAGATCCTATATACACGGGATTAAACAATTAACAAAACGCACAAAAAAACATAATACACCTGTACCCAAACGACATCGTAGTGTTTAAGTTACTAGCACCATGTTAACACATAAAGTCATTACACTTGTACATCACGCCTATTTATATGTACATTACTAAACATAGGGTAACACGTATGCCATGTCGACAAAACTTTACGCTTTATTGACTTGTACTTACATATATTCATCGGATTTGGCAAAAAGTGTAGGGAGACAAATAGCACACGGCTCACGCTAGCAGACGCAAATGGCGAATTTTGTAACGTCCAATGAACTATTTAATATTAATAGTTATGAAATACTAAATTGTAATATTGATGGTAAGATAATAAATGCAAAATCTGTGGATTTAGGCTATGTTTGGCACGGAGCTTTTTTGGAGCTTTTTTGGGTAATGAGCAGTGAGAATGAGCTTTTTTATTTTTGATGTTTGTTTGGCATGAGAGCTGTGGGCTTTGCTATTTTTTAGGAAAGCTCATTTTCCCAATGCTTCTTTATGAAGCTGTGAGCTTTTTTGGCTACTTCTCACAGCTCACAGCTACTGCTCACTGCTCCTGCTCAATGCTACTGCTTACAGCTACTTTTGCCAAACATAGCCTTAATAAATAGCGTAAAACAACCCGGGTATCTCGGACAAGTGGTTAATAATAAGGTTCCAAAAAAATTATCATTATCATCTTCATCAATTCGACGTCGTTCTCTTCTTCTTCTTTGTTCTTCATCCTCTCTTCTTTCTGGTAATTTGTTTTTTGGTTGTTAGTTTTAAATTGTATGTGTTTATGTTACTATTTTGTTTCATGTTTTTTATGTTTTGTTTCATAAACCTTGAATAACTAGATGTATATAACATGTGTTTGTGTGTTAGTTTCATAAACCTTAAAAAAAAATTTGGCTGTTGATAGTATGGTTAATATGTGGTGGCCAAGATGCTAATGGTGTGAAATAACTAGATGAAGTGGCCGCGCCAGCCTCCTTTAAGAGGAGGCTTTACCCTGTCCGAGTCTATGCTGCCTTTGGTTCAAACCCGTGAATTGGTCGGCCTAAAGGTTGAAACCATGCATGGTTTACTAAAAAAAACATAAGAGTTGCTAATAGTGTTAAGTAACTAGATGAATAATATTGAGATGAAGTGTTGAGGTATCACTTACATAGATTTCATTATATAAGAGCTTTGTTGCAAATAAATATATATGTGATACAAGAATGAGTAGTAAGACATTGTGAAAGATTGTTGATTCCTTTTTATCGGTTTTGGTTGGCTGTGTAAATGTTATGTTAACTGTGTTTATATATGTTAGAAAACGATAGTTTGTTGATACTTTTTAAGTTTTTAATGGTTTTGATTAGATGTTACAGTAGATATATGTTTTTGTAGTTAGATCAGTGTATGAAATATATTGTTTGGTATATCGGATGTAATTTCTTGATATTTCTTGATGGTTTCCACAATGAAATTACGATTACAGTTCCCAATTAGTATTCTCCTTACTGGTACAAGTGGTACTTTACTTACCCTTTCAATTGGTCTATGTGAATGTCTTGATTTCATGTTACTATAATCTAGAAGTGGCAAAAGAGGTGGGTCGGGTAGGGGTAATGGGCCTAGATGGGTTTATGCCTAAATGAGTCTGGTCTAGATGGGTCTTCTAGAAAAATGGGTCTAAATAGGTCTTCTAAAACCATGGTCTAAATAGGTCTTATCGAAACATAGGTCTAAATGGGTCTTTTAGAAATATAGGTCTAAATGGGTCTGGGTCTAGATTGGTTAGGTCAGGGTCTAGATGGGGATTGGTCATTTTTATATTTATTGAGTAGTTTATATAATTGCACTTTCTATTAAATAACCAATTAGACTCATCTATAATATTTATGAAGACCCAACTACACCATCCCTAATATATATATATATATATATATATATATATATATATATATATATATATTGAACGGCAATTTTTTAACACCCTACACCACCTATTTTACAAATGCCACTGGCGAGGCTTGAACCCACAACCTCTAGGTTGGTGGACAACTCACATACCACTAGACCAAAAACCTTGGGTCATCCCCTAATAGACATTTGCCAACTTCACATATGTTCAACCAATGGGTCTTATACTGCCACCTCTGCTATAATCTATGGTTAGTTATGGTCACGTATTAATATGTTTCATTTATGGTTGTTAGTTATGGTCATTTTCTCACATTTTAGTTTATGTTGCAGAAATGGCATCAAGTGCTAATGAAGGTATATATCCTCTGCATCGCTCTAAAACCATACATTTGGTATGTTTTCATACTTTTATTGTTCAAACCCCTGCTCTCGTTTATCTATGTTGATTGATGAATGATAGTAACGTTGTCGTGTAAATGGTTAGTAGGTGAGGCATGCTCAAGGGGTTCACAATGTAGAAGGAGAGAAGGACCACAGTGCATACATGTCTGAAGAACTTTTTGATGCACATCTTACCCCTCTTGGTTGGCAACAGGTAATGTAGCAAACTTTCTAGGCGATCAAAATAACAGCACTATGCGTTACATTCTGGTAGTATTTTCACGCAGCTATAACATCATCAATTATAGCACTTTATGAACTATTTAATGACATAGCGATTGATGAAACTAAGTCTGGAGTCAACTTAAATGCTATGATACTGATTATATCATCTACTTGTCACGTATGATGCTCAAACTTATGGTGGTTAAATGGACGCGTTGGGTAACGGGTCAAAACAGGTATGTGCTAAAATGGAAACCTTTTTGTCATGTTAAATACGATTGTACTCTTTTATTAGTTTGATATTACAATTTTGGATTTGACATGTGAGGGATAAACCATAACCCACATCTATCAATTCATTAGTAAATGGGCCGAAATTGCCACTTCTACTCAAACAATGTATTTTTTGAGTGCGTCTCTTATAAGGTCTTATAGTCAAGGATCTTATGTCTTATGGATCTTGTGCTCTAGTTTGGAAGGCTCTGACACAAGTATTAGTATGTTTGTAAATCTTGCGAACATCTGTTTCTAAAGGAAACATTTAAATAAATTTAAAAAAAAAAAGAAAAAGAAAAAAAGAAAACACTACTAGTGAATGAGATTCTGTCCATTCAACTCACATACTAATCAGGAACTATGCAGCACGTGGTATACGGGTCTGATAGGATATTCGATGAAAACTACATTATCAAGTTTATCTAGCGAGATAACTTACACCACAATGAAAGACTTATTTAAGGCATGAGAAAAACATCAAGTAAATATTGCTATTATTCAGGCAGACACAATTATGTAAACTAAATCGTTCAATCACAATGTCTATTATGTTCGTTGACCCTTGCAACTGTGTCGGTAAGTGCTCTATTGACTTAGATATATTCAACAGGTAGATAATCTTCGGAAGCATGTTCATGCATCCGATATATCCAAAAGTGTTGAATTGGTTGTCGTTTCACCTTTGCTCAGGTACTTTCTCCCTATCACTTTTTACTCATGCTAATGAGAATACAGTTTAATGTTTATACGAATAAAATGAATCTACCTCATATCTTTGATATACTATTAACTGCAATTATAAATTGTTATACATGTAGGACCATGCAAACAGCAGTTGGTGCTTTTGGAGGTGAAGGTTCTGCTGCTGGGAGTGATAAGCCTCCACTAATGGCAGAAAATACGGGTGAAAGTAACCGTCCTGCAATTTCAAGCCAAAATTGTCCTCCGTTCATTGCTGTGGAGCTTTGTCGAGAGCATCTGGTACAACATATTTTATCTAGTAAAAATATATTATAGGTGGTTCACTACATTTAAAAGAATGGTAGAAATCCAATGGAGGGTCATAGATTTGGGTTAGTTTGTCTGTGCTGTATTTGAAGAATTGCAATAATGTACTGAAGTGAAAATATTTGAAAAAGATATGTTAGAACCGAAATATGTAAAAGTGGATCAATTTTGCACATATTCTTGTAGATTATGGGTCAAATTGGTAAACTATTTTAGTTTAGCTAAAAAGTGAACGGGTCATACTGGCTAAACGTTGGATCATAATTGATAACCTCCTAAGTTTCTTTAATCAACAAGTTTGATCATAATTCAAGGGTAGATTATTTGACTACTAAAATAAATATATTTGAAGGTTATTTATATTGTTGAACTCATTTTAATGTAACTGATGTAGGGTGTTCATCCATGCGATAGGAGGAGAACTGTAACTGAATACAAACCTATGTTCCCAGCAATTGATTTTTCTTTGGTAAGCTTAAAAAAATCTTACATATGTTAGAAGTTTCTTAAATCATAAATGCATCATCTTTACTTATATAATATAATCCATTATAAGGAATCGAAATAGTATACTAGTTTGCCTGCTAAAAATGTGTATTTTGTTTCATTATTCAGATAGAAAATGATGGCGATGTCTTATGGACGTCTGATACCAGAGAAAAGAATGAAGAAGTTGCTGCAAGGGGGATGGAGTTCATGAAATGGTGACTCCTTATTCTACATCTTTTTTAAATATCATTGGTCATATGGAAATACATACCTGGCATGACGGGGTGTTTTAATTAGCATTTTGAATTTGATCATGTGATTTCGATAATATAATTTGGATTATTAGTTGTAATAAAACGGCATACTGAAGATAATGAATAACACTTTTAAGGTGTAAATATCAGATAATCAACTCTATGTATCTGAAAAATTCTGCCTATCGAAAATTGAATACGACATGACATGTCCATAATAGACAATCTTGTGAATTGGAGACCCGTCTTATGATACGGGAGTAAAAGTCTTAAGCTAGGTAAAAATTGGGGTTATGTATTTCATAACTATTTGATGATCAACTTTTTTTTGTGGCTAATATGAAATTGGTTATTTGTCCCAAACATTAAAACGTATCAGATCATCAGATTCAAAACCCAAATTCAAGCACCACCTATATCAGGTTTAGATTCTTTGGACATATAATTATTTTAGATTATTTGAAATATAATGAACTTCATTATAAATAAAAACAAATTTGACCCTTTTTTTCCTCTCTCACACATCCTGTTTTCTCCCTCAAATGATGCAGGTTATTTACACGGGAAGAGAATGAGATTGCAGTTGTGACACACAGTGGTTTCTTGTTTCATACACTTGCTGCATACGGAGATGATTGTCATCCAACACTCAAGAAGGAAATGTCCAAACAGTATGTCGTTTCATCCATCACATTATAGTTAGAACCATAGTCTTTAAATGTGGAAAACCACATTAGCCAGTCTACGATTCTGGTTAGCATGTAGACTGTAGTTATGGGACTTGTATATATCAGAATTAACCCTTTTACACTCGCTGACAACTGGCGCTTAACTCTCTTTGTTGCGATTGTGTTGTACTCAGCTTCAAGAACTGTGAACTTCGTTCAATGGTCATTGTTGATAGAAGGTAAGCACATCACTCTAATCTCTAAATTTCTACTGATGGATGGTTTTATTGGGTTATGTTTTTTTCTCTAAATGGGTGAAATAGGTCGAAAGGTGCCCACCTTTATTTTAATGCACAAAACCTTTCAAAAAAGGTTATTAACTGATATAAATTACTTTCTGTAATGGGGTAAAAAAAACAAGTAAAACTTTCAAAATGTAAGTGTTCCGGGCCAACCCAGCTCGATGCACCTTGAGTACGGTTTTGAAAAAAATACTCACCGATCATTATGTATTATTGCAGCATGATAGGTTCAAGCACTTCGAAAACCGATTTTGCTGGGAAAATTCCAAGTGGTGCTGACGTCCCGAGCGCTGTTTAGTAAGGCATTATGTGCTCCTTATACCTTTATCTTTATGAAATTCAACCGAAGAAGCTGCATTTGATATTCTTTTTCTAATTTCCAGATGGAAATTAGACAATTGATGCTAGACATGACTATGGATTATAAACCATAAATAATAGTAGTGAATTACTTTTCACACAACAAAACTATGTCCTGTGAAAGCTACTGTTTATCTTATACATTTACTCATATCAATATATTAGACCATGGTAATGGTTACTCTACTTTTTTTTTAGTACATGGTTACTCTACTATTTTTATACATTAATGTTGCAGAGATCTAAAACTTGAGGGGTTTCTCAACCCAGTCATATGAAAATGGGTTAAATATGGGTTTCATTTTTATTACTGCTAATGGGCTAAAATGGGTTAAATTGCCTATGGATTTGTATGTCAAGATTACCCGCTTAGGTATATGGTTGAAAATTACACATGGACTCGATAAATGTAGACAAGACCCTTTGTGGAGTCTCACATGTCACATAACATATATACCTAAGCATTGTCATGACAAAATTTTGGTAACTGGTTGACCTATATTTTCTGTTTGTCAAACTGGACCAATCAATATTATGTTGTTGCTTTTTATCAAAAATCCTAAAATTTCTAATAAACAATACATCTCGACCAATGCATATAAAACTCTTAAGACAAACTAGATTCCAAGCTTGCCGGAGGTCTTCCTAGAAAGCAGTCCCTTTACCCGGGTAGTGGCGTGACTATCTACACCTTACCTCTCAATATCCCACTCCAAGGGAATTTGGTATTGTTGTTGTTGCATACTAGATTCCAGGCACCATAGATAGCGTTAATTACAGACGAGTGCCATTTTTTGTGAGATGTGGAACTTTATATGCATATAAGCATATGTATTGCTATTTAGTGTTCTTTAACAATAATAGCATCCATCATAGAAATATATTATTCATAACTTTTATTTATATCATTTGTTCTTTGATCAGATTTTGCCGCTAGTAAGTGGCATACATGATACATTCACAAGCTCTTGTTTGATGTTCCTATTCTTATGAAGTACATGGACTAGTTTCCATGATTTATACACCTTATTTTGAACCGCAACCACCACCTCCACGACAACCACCACTACAACTGGCACGACATCCACCACCACCACCACCACAACCACCTCCACAACCGCCACTACCACTACATGCTCCACCCGTTGTCCACACACTTGCTGTGATACATGCTGTGTTGCTGATACCATTACATTTTCGTTCTCCACATCTCAGAGCCATGTGCTGCACTGGACTCGGTTGTGTCGTGGTGATAACTATACCCAATGTAATAGGCAAAGACATATCTACATTGTAGAGTTGGTAAGCAACAAAAGTCTGTCAATCATCCATTTTTTACTTGAATAAAACTTTATAGCAATATAATAAGTTACGAGATCAAATATCATTTCAAGCAACTTATAAAAGGTTCAAACTGAATTCATACTATTTATTTGAAAAACTGAATATGAAAGATGTTTTCTATTGTAAACTAATAATCTTATTCACGAAAAATCCCAACACAAATTCTTAATTGCAAACTAAGTGATTTTGAACCAGTGTGAAATTGCAAGTTCAAGATTATTTTAAAAAAGTGAATTCATACTATTTTTTTGCTTCATGCGATAACTTTAAAAAAGTAATCACTCGTTATAAATTCCTAAAGTAAAATACCTGAATCAAACTCTAACCATTTTGGAGTAGGAAGTTTCGAGTCCAATTCCAACACCGATATTGAGCAAGTTCCAAACGATTTTGATGAATCATCAACAAGCTCAAAGAGAAACTCGCCCTTGGGTTCACATTGGAACATAACAGCTTGTGTTTCTTCAGTCTCCTTGCAAATGCTAAAATGGCTCTTACCCTTGAATAGCATATCATTTTGCATCTTACTGACAGATAGTACAAGTTTGCCTTTGTGATTGCTCGATAAGTTTCTTACCTCTATGATCTCCACCAGAATCTAAAAACAATTAAGGTGACAAAATGAACAGTATGGTCAGGTCGGGTAAGGGGTTATAACAGTTTTGGTCCTTTTGGATCATAACAAGTATTCATATAAATGGACTGAAATTTTCCCTGTTTGCTGAATATGTATATTTGATGGCTGTATAACTATTGCTGTATTAAAAACAAAGTTACTTCAGTAATTTATTGCGCGATAACATCCAGTCATTGAAAATTTAACCGAACTGTTATGTGATGACGTTCTAATTGAGAATTTTAAAAAATGTACCTCCATGAACATGATATTGGATGACTGATTTGGAATACTGTGATGGCTTTGACCTTGGACAGGGGCGATATTGTTTCACAGGTTGATTGGGAGGATTCCAGGATCGAATGATCATAACAACAACATGTAATCAATCATATAAAATCGAAATAACAATAGAGAAACAAGAAAGATTGGGATGAACCCTATAAACTGATATTGAATAAATGAAATGGGTTGATGAATTACAGAGAATTCCTACACTATATATAATGATGAAACGGCACCTTAGAGAAGAGAGAAATACCGTTTCTGTAAAAGTAATCGACATAACCTAAAACTAAACGTTACAATCCTAAATAAACTAACTAATAACCGTTTATAACAGTTATGTATTTGGACCCAGCCCATATACTATGTTGGGTTTACTGGTTCCTAATCTAAAATACGTAATATAACAAACTTATCTACTGCCATGTTTTTCTGAATTTGCTTCCACAAACCAGTAATAAATCGGCATTAATCTTTAACAAAGATTAATTGGATTATGTTTTCCAACAGATATATCTATACATGGCTCCTGCCCTCCAATACCTTGAAGAAGAAAACATCTCTTTCCACTGCTTAGTGGTTGTGCTAAACCCAGCATCCAATTTCTGACCCTTTGTTCTATCTGAATCTGTGTCATCATGACCGAGTACCTTTCCTAGTAAAATCACCGTATCATTGAAGTAAGAGAGTGGATGTAGCTGATGAGTATGCCACATTAAGTCGATATCATAAGTTGGAACACAAAAGTTCTTGGATTTCGTCTCCAAGTTTTTCCTAATCATGTGTAGAAATCCCTTGTATCTTTCAACTGCTCCCTCAAGAAATATATCGTCTTTCATGAACGTTCTTGATACCTATTTTAGATTACGTTAGCCAAAACGGTTAGCTATATAGAGGCCACATTGGTTTGTGTTCTAAAGATTGCAGTATGTCATGCTACAAATACCCAGGGTGAAGAAACTTGAATTATCTAACCTGGTAATAAAATGAACTTTGTCTATTGACTGCAGAAACTAAATCATATTTGGTGCTTGGTGAATCTATCAGTTTGTTTTTAGTATCATTATCGTCAAAGCAGTCATCCATGTCGAGTTCATAAGGTTCTTCTGGATACATAGTGTTCCATAACACTTCAGTTTTTTTCTTAGAAGTCCCATCAACCGAAGATATAACCACGCCACACGGGTCAAGAATTAATCCAAACAGTTCCTTACAATCAGACATATACCGAACCTTGAAAATGACAAAACTGAGTTAGTGATATGGTTGCAACATGATGTCTAAAAGTATGCTTATAAACTTTCATGGATATCCATATGTTATGTAAGTGTTGCAAATTACAAATTAGTGAAAATATAAGGAAAATATGTACACACTATTCGGTAATAACATGCTCTTGTGGCTAATATTACCCGTATTATTTTATTAGTCAAAACTTTATATATACAGATTTATCGATATCTGATAAGACATATAAATATGTATATCCAATTTGATATGTAATAGCAAGTCGTAGGAACACAACTATGTTTGTGTATGTATGCTTTGATTTTTGTATAAGCTTACCGGATTAAGCCTGTGACAATGCCAGATCCAATCACAATCTAGTGGCACCACTAACTGCCATTCGCAGACCTTAGACCGGCTATGCTTTGCTAGTAAAGGAAGCCAGCAATATTTATACCTGCAACCAGTAAATCGGAAAATCGTTGTTTACGCATTGGACACAATTTATAAAATTACTACTGATTCATGACAAAAAAATAGGTAAAAGAATTCATACTAAAATAGATTAGTTTTGGGTTATATTTAATCACAATAGATCATAAGGATAGAACCCAAAAAACAAGTCAAATTGGTCGACTTCATTGATTGTGTTGAAATTTGTATTGACATTATTTCACAAGTTTCAACGTACACAAGTAAAATCTTTAAATCTTTGTATTAAATCAATGAGATCATTGTTTTATTACTTTGCTTATTATTTTTTTTTTAAGTCTTTAATAATTTAGAATTTTGATAAAAATGGACCAAAATGTGTTGGTGGGTCAACCCAACCCATCCTGAACCTTTTTGACCAACCCCTAAATATACCCGTTTGATAATAATGCGTGGGTCAACCCAACCCATCCTGACCCTTTTTGACCAACCCCTAAATATACCCGTTTGATAATAATGCACCTCTACATCAACTTGTCTCGTTCGCACATTCCTAGCTAGATATACCAGAAAATAGCTCGTTCTAAAGCACGTCCATCGTATAATTTGCCATTGTCATCAACAGCCTGAAGAAATTTCAAATGTTTCTTCGTTGCGGTAATGAGGTCAGTGCTTATGACAATATTTTGAGCTTTAACCCATTCTATATCTTCTTGTTTCTCCATGGCACTGTATATGGTATGTGAAACTGAAAAATGCAATGACCTTTTATAATGCAAGAAATGTAACATTTGTTTCATGGTGTCATACTTTATGTGTTTTGCCACTAAATGGGCACATTTCATGATAACCTATTTGGTCATGAATGCAGGTTTTCAGCTGATTGTTTACAGAATTTGCGGTCATTCCTATATCGTTTTCTTTCATTATCTGGATTTTACTTTTGGGTGTTATACTCATTTCTATGTACATCAGATAAATGAAATTCTTAGGATTTCATCTTCCTATCTTTTTACACCATTAAAATAAAAATAAAAAAATAAATAAACGAAGACGTTTGATAACTAAAACGAATGAGTTATATATACCTTTGTCTAGCAATGTTTTAAAAACACAGGAAATTTTAATAGAAAATTAAAGTAACACATTTAGTTTATACTGGTGCAGCTGTTAAAAAAAAGTGTATACTGGTGCAGCTACCCAATATACCGATTTTTGAAACATAATGTTTGGACCACAACCATGAACTTTCTAATCATTTTACTTATTAAAAAAAAAAAAAAAAAAAAAAAAAAAAAAAAAAAAAAAAAAACACTAAACAAATTATGAGAAAGTAAATAAAGTAAATTGTCTCTCTATCACACTATATGACGTTTTGCGGGATATATATGTAAAAGTCCCCTTTATTATTTTTCTACTCTTGTGAACCTTCTCCTCTCCTCTCCATTTATAATGAAGATCAACTACCATCTCTGTGAGTACTTTTCCGCTATTTCAAGAGTATATTTCTTTCATCTGAAGTGTTTGTAACCGCTTTTTATGTTGAATTTAGAACAATTTCTAAGAGCTAGGTTGCAAGTTTTAAAACTTAGAATCTGGGACTCACTGGTTTATAGTTCATGCCTATATTTTTTGATGTTTTTAAGGATTATCTTGTAATCAGATCAACATTGTGAAAAACAAGACAATTTGGTTTATTGATAGTTTTCACTGACATTTTGTAAGCCTTTTCCTCAATAGAATCCAACATTTGCATGATTTATTGATTCAAAATCCCCATGCGTTATGAATTTTATATTATGGCTCATGGTTTTTCTGCAAATGATATGTAATTATTATGTATGGTATAACAATTGTTACGACTTTTTGCAAGTGCTAGTTCTCTTCAGATTTTTTATCAGTACAGTCCCAAGAAAAAATTTGGCTCAGATTTTATGATTTGTATGTTTTTCTTGTTAGTTTTGGCAATATGGCTACGTTTCCTTGGAAGTATTATCTAAATTTGGCAAAACCAAAGTCTGCTACAATATCCTCATAACCTGTGGTGCTATGATTCGTAAGTCAGTTCTGTAGAAAACAAGTAAAAAGGTTTACTTTAACTTGCATAAAGATCATGAAAACAAACGAGTGCTGGCCAAGTTGTCAACAGCAAGATGGAATCAAGATGTCTCAGTTCTATCACCTTTTGTTACACGTAACATCATTACAGATTATTAATTAAACATTTAAACTTTCCAGTCTCATTAATACTCTTAAAACAAGATGATTAATGTCAGATACCCACACAAAGTTGAATAGTTTAGTCTTTTATATATTCAAGGACCTGAGCGAAAGCCATCTCATTAGCAGGCACAAGGTCTTCTATATTAGTTCAATAACCAACTTTGATATGCAAATATATTATTTCCTACTTATTCTTCTAAGAATCAAGATAAATGTTTGATCTGGGACAGGATTCATTTCCAAGATGACAGACCATTATCCTACACAAAACATTAGTTTCTGCAATCAGCGATATGTGTATGTAATAAACTGATAAAATAATCAATCTGTAACATATATTAATCAAGTATGCATTACATAATATGAATAAAGGTTGAAAATAAAATCTATCATACAGAAATGATTGTTAATATTTCACAGGTTCCATACTTCATACTTCCAGGATCGTCTTTAAATAAAACAACCATCATGAATGCATCATCATCAAGAACAAAATAAGAACAAGAACTACGTTTGAACCCTTTAATAATACTGATATATAATGAAACGTGGATTACATGTTGTTTACAGAATCCTACCTTTAAATACACACTGAAACGGCACCAATCAAGAGGTGTATACCGTTTCCCTAAAACTAAACGTCATTAAGCTTTTAACCGTTTCTTTTGGACCCAGCCCAATACCGGTTTACAGACTTCTAAACTAAAATACATAATACATACCTATACTTTCTAACTTGACAATTAACGAACAAAGATTTGTGGATTAACTTTCCAACAATGATCACTAACACATCATCGAACACACTGAAATGATGAAGATCTTCAAAGTAATGGCAGCAGTAAAATGGTCACCTCACCAGCTTTTTCGCAAAAATAGGGCTCTATGGATGGGGCAACGAAGGGATAGGGAATTCCTTGGGAAACTCAGGAATCGTAGGAAACTTTGGTAATTCAGGTTTTGGAATCTCAGGAACTATAGGCTTAGGAATCTCTGGAACTGCAGCCTTTGGAATCTCAGGAATTGTGGGCTTCGGAATCTCTGGCACTTCTGGCTTTGGAACATCAGGAAATGCGGGCTTGGTAATCTCGGGAAGTGTGGGCTTTGGAAGCTCTGGTACTTTGAGCTTTGGAATTACAGGAACCTCAGGCTTTGGAACCTCGGGAAGTGTAGGCTTTGGAAGCTCTGGTACTTCGGCCTTTGGAATTACAGGAACCTCCGGCTTTGGAACCTCGGGAATTGTGGGCTTTGGAAGCTCAGGAACTTCAGGTTTAGGAAGTACAGGGACCTCAGGTTTTGGAACCTCGGGAAGTGTAGGCTTTGGAAGCTCTGGTACTTCTGGCTTTGGAATAACAGGAACCTCAGGCTTTGGAACCTCGAGAAGTTTCGGCTTTAGAAGCTCTGGAACTTCAGGTTTAGGAAGCACTGGGACCTCAGGCTTTGGAAACTCAGGAATAGTGGGCTTTGGAAGCTCAGGTACTTGGAGCTTAGGAATTACCGGAACCTCAGGCTTTGGAATCTCAGGAATAGTGGGCTTTGGAAGCTCAGGTACTTGGAGCTTAGGAATCACCGAAACCTCAGGCTTTGGAACCTCGGGAATAGTGGGCTTGGGAAGCTCGTGTACTGCAGGCTTAGGATGTTGGTCCCATCCGGATCTTCTTTGTTACGAATCAAACCATGTCTATGAACAAAACACACGACACACAAACTCACACTTTGTATATAATGGATCTGTTATGAACCTTATAAACGATGTTTTATTGATTGAAAAGGTTAAAGTTTACAATGAATTCTATCCCTATATATACTACATGAAACGTTGCCTTCAAGAGACATGTCGCTTCATCAAATAACCGTTGCAACCCTAACAAACGTTGCAACCTATAACTACCTATAACTAACTGTCATGACTTATGGGCCTGTTTGGACTTAACAGATTTCGACCCATAGACAGACTTACAATACGACCCAAACACTACTTATAAACATTCGAATTACATATACTAACTAACAATACATAAACACTAAACTAATTTACACAATAACTTCTAAACATGGATTAATGGATTATCATCCAATATTCCTCCCTAATTCATTAATCCATAGCTTCAATATCTTGATCTTGATCTTCAACAAATCCAGCCCTCTAGCCTTTAGTCCATTAAAATCTGTCCATTTTTTCTTTGAACCAAAAACACAAGTCTTAGGCCACAACCAAGTTGCACTCTGTTGTCTCGTTTCTCTCTTCTTCTTTGATGTTTCTGGAACAGCAACGATCTCCTTTTGTTCATTCTTAACAGCATCCAAGTCTCTCTTGCAATTTGCTTCTTTCCCAATACTTGTACTCTTGCAATCTGTTAGTCTAATCTTCAAATTTGATCCCTGATCAAACTGCTTCTCTATCTCTGAATTAACTGATCCCTGATCAGTTTCTATCTCTTCTCTAAGTTCTACTCTTGTTCTTTGCTGTAATCTATCTCTTCTCTATTCTCTTCTCTATTCTCTTTTCTGAATCTCTTGATCTTCTCTGATCGGTCTTGATTGATTCCCTGAATCAATCTCTTCTTCTCTGTCTCTGGTTCCCTGAACCTTTTGGTTTTCTTCTCTAAAACGATTCCCTGAATCGTTGTCTTTTTCTTGATTAACCGGTATGCGCACGGTTTCTTCTCTTCTCTTGATTGATTCCCTGAATCAATCGGTCTCTTTGGATCTTTTACAATAGCACTATCAACCACTACTCGGATCTTTTACGTTAGTACCATCAACCTCTTCTTTCTCTTTCTCTGAAACGATTCCCTGAATCGTTGTTGAACTTGATTCCCTGAACCAAGTTATTCTTCTCTTCTCTCTGGGTTTGATTCGAACTTCTGATGCTCTTGATACCAATGTTGGTCCCATCCGGATCTTCTTTGTTACGAATCAAACCATGTCTATGAACAAAACACACGACACACAAACTCACACTTTGTATATAATGGATCTGTTATGAACCTTATAAACGATGTTTTATTGATTGAAAAGGTTAAAGTTTACAATGAATTCTATCCCTATATATACTACATGAAACGTTGCCTTCAAGAGACATGTCGCTTCATCAAATAACCGTTGCAACCCTAACAAACGTTGCAACCTATAACTACCTATAACTAACTGTCATGACTTATGGGCCTGTTTGGACTTAACAGATTTCGACCCATAGACAGACTTACAATACGACCCAAACACTACTTATAAACATTCGAATTACATATACTAACTAACAATACATAAACACTAAACTAATTTACACAATAACTTCTAAACATGGATTAATGGATTATCATCCAATATAGGAATCACCGGAACCTCAGGCTTTGGAAGCTCCGGTATTTCAGGCTTAGGAAACATGGGGACCTCAGTCTTTGGAACCTCTGGAAGTACAGGCTTGGTAATCTCCGATAGTTTTGGCTTTGGAAGCAATGGAACTTCGGGTTTTGGAATCACTGGGACCTCAGGCTTTGGAACCTCAGGAAGTGTAGGCTTTGGAAGCTCGGGTACTTGGGGCTTAGGAATCACTGGAACCTCAGGCTTTGGAACATCAGGAACTACGGGCTTAGGAATGTGAGGCAGCTCAGGCTTCGGAATATCAGGAAGTATGGGCTTCGGAAAATCCTTTGGAAGCTCTGGAATTTCAGGCTTTGGAGCCTGGGGTACGTCCAAAAGTTTGCGTGCGTCACCAAAAACATTCCCACCATCGAATGAGGCTATAGTGATGGAAACCAGCATCACCAAAAATAAATTGAAGTTGTAATGTGCCATTGATAGGGTAGAGATTTGATGAGTATAGAAACTAAGTGTTTTGAGTTGAGTGAGTATGTATGAGTTTATTTAGATTTATATACAAGACATGGGTTGTGGAAAATAGTTTTAAGTAGGTAAGTTGGCAGGAATTGTAGATATATTGGGGATGTTAGCTTAACTTCTCATCTGTACATGAGAATTTAGTTGTGTTACCTTTTAGAAAATTTAGTGATGAGACTTGGCAACCTGCCACGAGATGGTTGAAATGAATATTTAAAGTTAGTTTATTGACTTGGGGTTCATTTGTACGGTATTTATGTCATATAAGTATATGTTAGCCTTTGTAATAACAACTTTATTGATTTTTTAAACATACAAGAAATTTGATGATTCATGCAGATTCTTAGTAGTCATTCGAATTCCACATTATTTAATCTCAACATGATGAGCATATGACACTACTACATAAATGGGTATTGAGACTTCCTCATGGAGAGCTTTTCATAAAAAACACACGTCTATAAAAGTTTCCCTACCAAAAAAATAGAATCAAGACCGGTATTTATTTTACAAACAGGTCTATATTAGTAAATTAAATAGAGACAGGTGTCCATTGTTAAAACCGGTCTACATTGAGAAGTATCTAGACCTCTTATAAGCTGAAAACACGGTCTCTGTTTCTACAACTAAAAGAGTCCTCATGAGGTTATTTTACCTTTTGGATTGTGGTGGAACCGTCTAAAATTTGTGGTTATTATGCAAAGAGTTAAACTCCAACATATCCATTTCAGGCAATTCTAACGGGTCAATTTGAAAACTTCTCATACCTATTACATTACATGAGAGTAAATCAAGTTCACCTATCCGTGTGCTTAGATGATGGCCCGACCATCATAAGTAGGTCCCTCTTTGTGGAAGACAAAGATTGAAAGTGTCCCCCAGTTCACCTATCCGTGTGCTTAGATGATGGCCCAACCACACGCTGGGGTTGAACGAAATTTATTAACAGGTATTTCCATATAATCTGCTATTAGCATTGATCTGAAATATATAGTTACATAGCTTGAAACATAACTAAACGCATTGGGCTAAGCTCATAAGTCCAATAAGGCCTAATAGAATATATCGTCTAATACACCCCCGCGGTTGGAACGGGAGGTTTCGAACATTCAAACTAGCTCAAAACTCAAGAAACAATGAATTGGGAAGGTTTTTGGCAAAGATGTTACCATATAGAAACAAGAAGGAACATGTAATACACGAACTTGTCCCGAATCTACATAATCATGAACAAAATGTATATCAATCTCAATATGCTTTGTGCGCTGATGTTTTACCTTATTAGTGGAAAGATAAATTGCACCAACATTATCACAATACACAAGCGTAGTAGTAAATAAAGGAAAATGCAGTTCACACAAAAGATTGCAAACCCAAGCTGTCTCTGCAATAATATTAGCAACACCACGATATTCTGCTTCAGCACTGGAGCTAGACAAAGTAACCTGCCATTTGGCAAACCACTGCAGAAGATTGTCCCCAAGAAAAATACAATAGCCCGAGGTAGAACGACTTGTAGCATGGCATCTAGCTCAATCAGCATCAGTATAAGTTGTGAGCTAAGCAGTAGAAGATGCGTGCAACTTAAGACCATGATCAACTATACCACACACACAACGTAGAATACGATTCAAAGTAACAAAATGTCGTTCACGGGGATCATGCATGTAGAGGAGAACCTGCTGAACCGCATACGAAAAATCGGGCCTTGTAAAAGTGATATGACATAAAGATCACCATCAGGACCGAGTTTAGATTCGGTATCAAGCAAAGTTACATTTCCGTATCGTTATTAAATGGCATTTCTAGAAACATAAATAATATCGACTATGCGAGAGACATGTCGTATAAGAATATTGTTGGATTTGTATGTTTTATAATTTTATATTATTTTTGTCGTTTTTCAAATTTTGTATTTTGTTTTTCTAAATATATTTACATAGAAGCATTCGGATAGATAAGAAGATTGTTTTGCAAGAAGGTATAACTCCTCAGGAGTTATTGTTGATACAAAAGTTGGGCGTTCCTGATTATGGGCTCTTGCTCTCGTACCAATTCGCTTCTTAATGCTTGAAACCTGCGTACTAAGAAAATAAACAACACCGTTAGGCTTATCGTGGGATTGTCTCCCACGATTAGACTCCGGCGTGAGAGTAAGTAATCGATTTAGGGTTCTCGTAAAGAGTTTTAGGGTTTGTGAATCGTACCTTGAATGAGAATTATGTCATTCCTTATATAGGCGCAGAATCCTTGTAGGGTTCGTGCTCCTTACGTTTCGCACACATGGTGCTTATCCGGGTTAAGGATATCTATTCCATAGATAGAAGATCCTTATCTAAACCGTATATGTAGTTTAGTTGGGCTTGGGCTTATGTGAGCCCATTCCCTTTATTGGTGCGGCCCAAGTTATAATAGCCCACACATGGTGGCTTTGGGCCTTAGTAATGTTTATTATTTGGGCTCGTGGCCCATATATAGACTATACGTCATCAGTTATGCTTCACATACCAAGGCATTTCACCAATATATTAAACCTTTTGGGTCCAAGAGGTTTGGTGAATAAATTAGCCAGTTGGTAATCCGTCTTGACAAAGTATAATTCAACGGTACCTTTCTCGACATGTTTCTTGATGAAATGGTATCTAACCTCAATATGTTTTGTCCTTGAATGTTGAACAGGATTAAACAAGATGGCTATGGCAGCTTTCGAGTCACAATAGATTGGAATTTTCTTAAAAAAAACCATAATCTGTGAGTTGTAAACGCATCCAAAGGACTTACGCACAACACGCAGATAAGGATTCATACTCAAATTCTGTTGTGGACATTGTTGTATAGTTTTTATTCTTCGAGGACAAGCTGACAAGGCTTTCACCCAGAAATTGAATTCCTCCTAAAGTGCTTTGAAAGTATCTTGGCATCCTGCAGGATCTGCATCTGAATAGGCAATTAGTTTCATTATGGAATCCTTCGGATACCAAAGTTGTTGAGGGTGCCTTTAATGTATTGAAAGATCCGTTTAACCTCCTTGAAGTGTGATTCAGTAGGATTAGCCTGATATCTAGCATAGTAGGAGACAAAAGTAAAATATCGGGTCTACTAGATGTCAAATACATCATTATACTTCGGTATTTTGTTGCATCGACAGGCTTCCCTAATATATCTACATCCAGTTTGGTGTGTTCCCTCATTGGAGTACCAATCGAGTCACAAACTTCCATTCCATGTTTTTTAAGTATTTCAAAAGCATATTTTGATTGGTTTATAAAAATGCCACCTACGGATTGATGAACATTTAGACCAAGAAAGTTAGAAATTTCCCCCGCCTTGGACATTTCAAAATGGTTTTTCCTAAGTTTAGCAAAATTACGTGAAATTTTAAGATTTGTAAAACTAAAGATAACATCATCAACGTAAATTTTTACCACTATGATGTGCTCTTCATACTTTCGAGTGAACAATTTCAAATCGAACACGCCTTTTGTGAACTTCTGAGAGATGAGGTAGTTGGATAATTGATCATACCAAGCCCGAGGTTCTTGCCTGAGTCCATAAAGAGCCTTCTTCAACTTGTAGACGTGATTAGGATACTCCATGTTAACAAACCCTTCTGGTTGACTGACATAGACCCTCTTCAAGAATACAATTGTGTAATGCGGTCTTGACATCCATTTAGAAAACAGTGAAGTTCTTGTGAGCTGCATACGCCAGAAACATTCGGACTGCCTCAATTCTCACAACAGGTGCAAAGACTCTTCGAAGTCAATGCCTTCCTCTTGTCGATAACCCTAGCAACGAGTTGTGCTTTATTGCGAATGACATCTCTGGCTTCATCTATTTTGTTCTTGAGGATCCATTTAAGTCCACTAATCATCTTGTTGAGAGTTTTTTCAACAAGTTCCCAAACATCCTTATGATCGAATTGGTGGATTTCCTCCTACATGCCTCTATCCAGTCAAAATCGATCATCGATTGCTTGAAGGACTTAGGTTCAACTTCAAATATGAAGGCCGCATATAAGCACAATTCATGATCGTTTGTTAATTTTCCTCATGTCATAACGGGTTTCGACGGGTCTCCCATGATTTATTCAAGCGGGTGATCTTTAGTCCATTGGTACTTATGAGGATTTGGTTGGTAGAATGTATGCATGCTGGAAGGATTATGATAGCGAGAAGAAGATTCAATAGACTCCTCTGACGGTGTGCCAAAAGGATTGATGAATAGATCATCTTCCAACACTGCATCATTTGCATCTTGTGCTTGATCTTCTTGATTTGGTTGTTTTTGCTCAACAATGGTCCCTACAGTATTTACCATATCTTGAGTTCATGTAGATGAGGTTATGAGTTCTAAACTGATATGTCCAGAAGTCAAACGCTTAAGCGCGGGTCCTGAGCTTCAATCAATATAACATATAATATGTATGTATGACCTCTCGGGTCAACTGAATACATGATAAACATGTATTTGGCCACTTTAATCAACATAACATATAATCTGTCTGTATGACGTACTCGGTCATCTAAATACATGATACACATGTATTTGACCACCATATCCAATATAACATATAATTTGTTTGTATGACCTACTCGGTCATCTGAATATATGATGTACATGTATTTGGCCACAACATTCAATATAACATATAATCTATCTGTATGACCTACTCGGTCGTCCGAATACATGATATACATGTATTTGGTCATTTTAAACATCATAAATGTATAATCTATTTATATGACCACTCGGGTCAACTGTATACTGTAAATGACCACCCAAGTTAACATGATGTTGGTTATGACCTTACATGTTAATATAATATTAAATATGAACCTACAGGTCTACATAATACTTGACTTGCATAATACGACCATATAGGTCAACATGACACTGATTACAAGAAATATGACCATACGGGTCATTATAATACATGACTTGCATAATACAACCACCCAGGTCAACATTACACTGGTCGACATTACACTGAATACATATTATATGACAATATGGATCATCATGACACGGGACTGGCATGATACGACCACATAGGTAGACATGACACTTAATTCATATAATACGACCATACGGGTCATCATAAGCGGAATTTAGGATTAGTCGGGCTTTCATGATTATATGCCACATAACTAGTAAATTGATTATCTTATGACGTACGTAGGAACATAAACACGAAACTCGTTTAACATGAACTCGTAGCACGAGTTATAGAATTATTTACTCATCGTATAATGATCACATAAAGGCCATTATTTAATCTTAAACCACGTTAGTCACCTCATACGCTTTATATGTTTTCCCGAGCTCCCGAAAAGGTTCCCAGCTAACTTTAACACTTGGAAACATATCATATACATGAAGTTCATTTAGAATACGATCTTAGCTTTCATAAGCTAGCATTTGGAATTTACATAAACATAAGGGGGCTTTTTGTTGGGCGGGTATCTTATAAGCATAAAGTTACTTTATGAAATCTAACACCTTAAAATACAGTTATGGCATCATACCAAGATATCCAACACTTCCCACATCATTTTTACATGATTAACACAAGTCCTGGTGATTTCTAAGGATCATAACTTAGTATAATCTTTCAAATTTCTACAAACCCGACTTATGTTATCAAAATAAGATCTATAGGCATAACCTCATAACGGGTAGCCTTTAAATATGAAGCTTGGAACTTAACTTGATTCATACCTCAACTAGATCGTGGGAATGCTAGAATTTGCATCCCCAAGCTTAGATATATTAATTTTTTCTACTCAAACTTTATTAACATCAAGTAGAAATCAAAACCCTAAATTCCTTGTGGTTCCTGTTCAAAGGTGTGCAATCAGAAATTTTTTAATTTATGCAATATATAAATAATTTGGTTGCTAAAAATACATTTCTTATAATTTCTTTACTCTGTAACAGCCAACAAAATAAGGTTATGGATGTGGATATTTTATATTGAAGGATGATCTCCTGCTCCATATAATTTCTTCTCCTAGATTCAACACCTCCAAGTTTTTCTCTGGGACATTTAACACCTCCAAGTTCTTCTCTGGGACCTTCTGGATCTATATCAAGTGTTTGAAAGACAGAGTGCTCAAATTTCAAGGTGTTTGCTTTAAAGATAAAGATGTTCGGGGCAAAACTAGATATGGAAAGGCATCTCGATGACCAAGAATTCCATTCAGCTGCAATCTTCATGAGCTTTTAAATGACATAGAAAAAA
Organism: Artemisia argyi; assembly: GCA_030686995.1. NCBI lineage: Eukaryota > Viridiplantae > Streptophyta > Magnoliopsida > Asterales > Asteraceae > Artemisia > Artemisia argyi. The sequence goes on from CM060692.1 coordinate 126,766,813, forward strand.
TTCGTGTATTAGTTTTTCATTTAGCCATCGTTTAAATTTGTACGTAACTTTATGTCATTTTCTTAATCAAATAAACGCCGATGGTTTATTTGAATGTGTTAATTAATATTTAATCGTTTATCAATTTGGAATGTAATTCATATGTTTTAGTTATTTGTTGTGGTTTAACATCATTCGATTTATTCCTCGTTTCAAGTTAATTTGATCGCTGGTTGTGGGACACTTAATTATGAACAGTATTGACCCCATTGAAGTATTGAACATAATTAGAATGAGTTCAGCTAATATATATAATTTGAGTGTAATTTTCTTTCGTTGTCAAGTACAAAAAGTAATTTAAAACATTTTAAATCAATTTTAATTGGTTTAAATCAATTATAATTAATACATCATTTTTAATTGATTTAAATCACTTATAATTAAATTAAATCATTTATAATATATTTAAATCATTTTAGAATTATTATTAATTATTTTAAATTATTTGTAATTACTTTAAATCATGTATATTTAATTTAAATCACTTTGATTGATTTAAGTTATATTTATAATTAACTTAAATCATTTATAATTATTTTAAATTATTTATAATTAATTTATATAATTTTTAAATTAGTATAAATTATTTTAAAATCGTTTATACTTAATTGAAACCATTTTATAAATAAATTTAATTACTTTTGGCGAGTACATGTTCTCGCAAAAAATAATCGAATTAAATACTAAACTCTTAAGCCTTTCACAAATAAAAATAAAAAAAATACTAAACTCTTAATTAAATTTATAATACAAGTCAACATTTTGGTCAACACCTTTGGCGAGGACATGTCTTCACCAAAGCGATGGCGGGAAAAATTAGACAGAAACAATTGACCAAAATGAAAAATTATGGGAAAAATGAAATTTGGTCGACCTTTTGTCGAGGACATGTCCTCGCCAAAGGGTTTAGTTGAAAATTTCCTTCACATAATTCCCCGCATAAGTCTAAAATTATTTTTTTTTGTCATTTAGCGGGTTTTGACGAGGACATTGGTGTCCTCGCCAAAACCCCCGTCATCGGCATCACTTTTTGTTGTAGTGGTGATGATTTATAGAGTAAAGTTTATCAATAAAATTTACTTAATTGACTTACGTTATAACACCTAAGACTTTGATTTTGCCAATTTATAAAATAAATAGTAAATTACATGGTTCGTCCCTTTGGTTTGGGGTAAATACCTAATTGAGTCCATATTTTTTTTGTTGCATCGTTGATCCCTATTTTGAAACTATTGAACACCGTCCATCCTTAAAACCAAATTGAGTTAAGTCTCTCCGTTATCTCACCCCACCCCAAAGGTATTTTTGTCTTTGCAGGTTTTCACTTATAATAAAAGACCGCTTCACACTTAACACTTTGTTCCCCTTTCCCCCCCCCCCCCCCCCCCCCATATTTCTCTCACTCACCCAAGAAACCAAAACCTGTCATCTTCTACAATACCAAACCCTTAATTTGATCCAGGTAATGCAATGGTGGCGTCGACAAACCAATGGTCAATTCGTGATTCAAAGGATGATCTGGATGTTTATGAAGCTTACGACATGATACGGTTTGTGGAAAACTAGAAGGGGGAGTTGAATAGTTTTATGTCCTTTTAAAAGTTTATTACCAAAATATTTTGTAGCTTATTAAAAAGTTTCGATTCGATATCAAGTGAATTCAAATGACAACTAATATATGCAATTCTAATGTAATAATGAAAGTATTGAAATGTAATGAAGAAAAGATAGAGTTAGAAAGATCAAACCACAACACGCGAATTTATAGTGGTTCGGCTACAAGGACACCTTCCTTGCCCTACTCCACTCCCCGAGTACCACACTCGAGAGTTTTCTTCACTATGTCAACAAAATCCTTATGGTGGAGAAACCTTACACACCTTGGCTTACACGAGTTAACGACACTAAGCTAAATGTCGAGTTCTAATCGTAGCTAGAACCAATCTCACGACTTCTTCAAGGCTTCACACCTTCTTCACAACTTCACGACTTGTTCAAGGCTTCACACCTTCACAACTTCACACCTTCTTCTATGCACAACTAATTCACAACTACTAAACTACTTTACAACACACCTATTTTCTACACACAACAAATTTACACAACACTTTTACAAATATCTACCACAACTACAATATGAATCTAGCTATTCACAACACTACTACAATTAGATGGATGTAGAGGAGTGTTCTTCTTCTTGTACTTGAATGGATGAAGCTTTGGATCAGTTGGAAACAAAGACTTATGAATTATATGATCAAAGGATTTTAGATCTAGAGAGGGAGGTTGGATCAGAAAGTTTATAGTGCAAAAAGGTGAGGAAAATGTGTGAAATGATCCAATATTTATAGGGCCAGATTTTACTGTTCGGGAGCGTGCCGGTCCCCTTAATTAGAGGCCGGTCCCCTTAATCATTAAGGGGGCCGCCCTCCTGAACGTTGGAAAAGTTTTTCTGGATAAAATTTGCCCTTTTTGGTTGGAAATTTGAAATCATATCTTTGTGGTTTAATATAGCATTACCAAAAATGATTTACAAATATATATAAAATGTTTATATCATTTTATAAGATGTTATGTCTTAAGACAAAATTTCCTTTGATCATGTAATGCATAAGATGCTTAGTTTATGCATACCTTAAGTGATATTAGATGTAGAAGTAAATATTTGTAACCAAATACTTGTTTACTTCTTAATCTTGACTTAATTTGATTTAAGTTTTGTGAGTATCAAAACATAGGTTTATTGAGAGATATTAATAACCTTTTCAAGCATTATTTATATCAACAATCTCCCCCTTTTTGATGATTACAAAACTTAAACTCATTAACTCAAAAATTAATTTTTAAACAAGTATTTTAGTGAGTTTATATTTACTTCTCCCCCTTTTTGTAGAATCAAAAAGGTTTTCCGACAATCTTCAAACGTGAATAAATTGACGGGTAGAAACTCCCCCTTGATGTGTACTCCCCCTCGTTTGGGGGCACCAAGAGAACGAGCTGTGGAATGCTTAGCAAAAAAAATATTAGAAGCACAAGTATATGCATGCAAACATGTATAAGGTGATAAAAAAAAATAAAGCATGTTTGAAAAGAAAGCATTCATATTAAATAAGTGGTTGTGTCAAGACACAACATACAACTAGCAATTTGAATTACAAGTAGAAGAGCTAGTTAACAAATAAGCAACAAGGAAGATACATCATCATGCAAAAAGTACATGGTCTTCATAGAGCTTGCAAGCAAAAGGGTGGTAGAGGCTTTATTTATTAAGCATATGAGATGCTTAATTAGGAGAGCATGACGGTGATGGTGAAGGAATGGGTGAGAATTGTGGTGGAGGAATGATTGGAGAGGATGGTGGAGTTGGTGGTGGTGGTGGGTTGGTAAGCAAATGTTCAATATATGAAAACATATATTGAATTTCATCTCTAAGGCCAAAGATGACCGTGCGGTTGTGGATGCAACAAAGACAAGTATCCCTATGGGATTCAAGTAGCCTCCAAGGCACGGGATTGGCAAAGAATGGTGGTGTAATTGGTGGTGATGAGAGATGAGCATCAAGTGGTGTTATTGGTGAAAGTGAGATGGTAAGATGAGTGGACATGGGTTCTTGTGTAGGAGGTGGTGATGATACTTGTGGTGACAAGTGTGAGTTGATGTAGTCATTGATTGATGAGGTTAAGGGTATGGAGGATGAGGAAGTTCCATGAGTGGAAGGTGTTTTAGATGGTGCATTGGGTGCACTTGGGGATGAGCATATTGGGTGGAGGTGACGGTGTTTTGTTATCTTCATTTGTTAAGTCAATGAAGAGTTGTTTTGGGGGGATGACCACAAGTTTTTGTTTCTTGGAGGTTTTGGAGTGTGAGGTGCTTGGTGGAGTCATGATGATTAAGATGGTGAATGATGAGATGAAGAATGGTTATTTTGGAGGGAATTTATAGTATGGAAATGGTTGAATAAGATTCTAAAATCAGTTGGGTTAAAATGGGAAATGGTAGCTGAAACTAGAGAAAGAGTTCACAAGATGCAAAAGAAAACAGTGAATCCAGTTCCAGATGGCCGGTCCCCTTAATTGTATGTCGGCCCCCTTAATAATTAAGGGGACCGCCTAGGGAATTAAGGGGGCCGCCCATCTGGTGTTTTCCCAGACGACCAGAAACCCAAAATTTGCAAAATTTGGTGATTTTTCATGTGTGTTTTTCCAGCAAGCTCTATTAGAAGTACATACTCTAGGAATGATGATATATAAACATATATATATAATCAAATTTTGCATGGAAATTAACATATTAAAATCTATCTTGAAAAGAAGCATGGCATAATATTGTGATAGAAGCATAATAATAATAAAAGTCTAAACATCATTCTAAATAACATAAGTATTTCCGAATAAATCGGACAAATAACAAACCATACAAATGTATAAAATAAACAAGCAATAGCAAGTAGCAACATGTCAATATCATCTACTTCTTTTTCTTTCCAAGCATCTTCCTAAACATCTTCCCAATAGATTTGAATCCCCCTCGAAGTTCTTCATGCATTTGTTGTTGACGATTGATGATAGACATTTGACAAGTGAAGAGAAGCTCATCGGTACGTTCATGAGGAAGAGGAATTTGATACTCGGTATCATCAAGATCGGAAAGATCTTCAACAAAGGTCGTGGGGGATGGAGTACTAACACGTGAGGTGTCTTCCTCCTCATCATCATCGTCATCACGATGAGATGTAGAACCACGAGGCCTAGAATACAAAGGAACACGAGATTTTCCTTTGTCACTACGAGGACGGCGAGTACGAACACGAGTAAGTTGGTTCAAAGTAGGAAGGATATGAACGTAGTAGTCTCTTTGAAGATGTGGGTAATGTTCCATCACATAACGATAAAGTCGTGTGAGAAACATACCGTAAGGAAGATTGGCATTTAGGGTGTTTTTGGCGGACATGATTCAATGAACAAAAAGATAAGCCAAATTGTATTGCTCTTCAGCAATAACACAATAAAGCATGTGGGCAATGCTCGCCGTGACATGATCACGGTGACCACCAGTACCAAACGCATTCTCTCGAATGAGTTCTTCCCACTTCTTCATATCTTGGCTTAGCTCTTTGAGGAGGAATTGATTGGCATGAATATCGACATTCTTTGACTTGATTACTCGACTAGTCGTACGACGTTCTAGTTCAAGCATTCGACGAATGTCTTCAGGACTAGGAATCTCAGAATAGTAGGGGCCGTCCTGAGGACGATTTCTTTCAAGAGTGGAAAGATCCCATTCATTTGAGAAAACGGCTTGGCCGTTGAATGGGATTCTAAGAATTTGCCCAAATTGAGCAAGAGTAAGAGTGATGAATTGATTTTGAATCATGAAGGAAATGAGGAGATGACCATAGGGATCGGTTTGCACCGTCACTTGGCTATAGAAGTCGAGGATAAAACGAGGAATGATAGGTTCGTTGATTTGGAAAAGACATTCAAAACGAATATTGGTGAACATTCGTTCGGTTTGATCATTTTCATAGAAAGATGGATCGACAATTCGTCCTTCGTGAATGTTTCTATTTTCAATAGGACGATAGAAACATGCAACTGAAGGAGACATGCCGGGAGTAGAAGAGACATTTGGAATGTATTGTTTGGTTTTGGAGACATCACCAACCGTGGTCTTAGGCATTTTCACCTAAACAATATAACAACAAAAATAAAATTAATATAAAAACAACTATCATGCATATGTTATATATTTATATAATTATATGCACTATATGTGGAACGAAATTCTACTTCGACAAAAAAAATATTCAATGAAGTAGTTTCATGATGTTCCTTTTATTTTGATTTTAAACTCGTTTAGAATATTTAATAACAAAGAGTATGATATCATAATTCATTTCGAAATAAGGCTAGATATATATTAGATTATATATCTTCCATTCCATAAGAGTTTGACACAACATAAGTTTGTCTAAAAGATTAAAATGCGAATTTTAGTTTTCAAAAATATCATTTTTAAGATAAACCAAACGCTCCCTTAACTAGATAAAAACATCCTAAAACATCAATATATATATTGATTATATATCTTGATGACGTCTATTGATTTTAGTAGTATTAACAAGTTTTATGAACAAGTTTTAAGTTTCAAATAACTACATATAGTTATAGTTTGTTCATGAACCAAACGCCCATGTTGTCTTCATGAACCATTTTCTAATAAATTGAAAAGTATGTTTTGATTATTTAGGACGTTAAAACAATGTAATGTAGTAAGTTTTAAGTGGTTTTTGAGAGTTATATCAACAATGTGCCTCTTGAAAAATAAAATTTAACAAGGGTTTATGGGCGATTAATGATTTTGACAAAATGATATGTTATACTAATTTTGAGTTGCAATACATCATTCTAATCCTATGGGAAGCATTTGGTAGTTCAATTTCTAGCTTCTATTGCACTTAAATTCGAATTAAAATAGGTTTTAATAAAATGCATAATAATTGATTAGACACCAAATCGAATGAAATGTGATGAAATGCATGTTGGAAAACTTACAAAAGATGTTGTTATATGTTTGTTTGATGTTTGCCCCTTACGAAACAACCCCGGATTGGTGATATGATGGAGGATTTTGATGTTTTTGGGTGTTTTGGTTCGTACTCAGTAGCAGTGGGGAAGAACAAATGAGTAAATGGAGTGTTTGGGAATGGAATTAAGGAGGAAAAACGGATTTAGAAGTGTCAGATGGCCGGTCCCCTTAAACATTAAGGGGACCGCCCTCGATAACAAGCCGGTCCCCTTAATTATTAAGGGGGCCGCCTTTGAAATTTTCCAAATTTCGCGGAATTAGTTTCTGGAACAAAAATATTTATACGTATATAATTAGATTTATAGTATATCAAAAATACGTAAACGTTCATTGGCATGATGATAAAATTCTTAACAATTTTTAATTATCGTTTCGATAATTAAAATATACCTTTGACAATTTTGGATAAAATGATCAAAGTGTTAAGTTGATGAAGGGTTTGAGGTGTGTTCGGGAATATGTGAATAAGTGTATATATATATATATATATATATATATATATATATATATATATATATATATATATATATATATATAAATGTAAGTGAAAGATGGGTTGATGGGTGAGGTTTGAAAGATAGTAGCGGAGATAGGATATAGTCGGCGAGAGGAGTTTGTTTCATCCATAGTGTTCACGTGCGAAGGCGTTCTTGCATTATAAAAATCCACTTGACTCATATCCCTTCATCATCATGAGTCTCCTAAAAGAGGACTTACTAGAATAACGCGAGGGGGGAAGGAAAGGGTTCGATAAAGAACGATTTCCTGGAGTTCTAGAAAGTCAACTAATGACGTATCTAGGTTATGTGCAAGCAATGATATATATATATATATGTATATATATATATATATATATGTATATATATATATATATGTATATATATATATATATATATATATATATATATATATATATATATATATATATATATATATATATATATATATATTAATATATTAAGTATAGGGGTATATATATATGTAAATAAGTATATATATGATCGAAACAAGTAGAGAGAAAAAGGCAAGCTATATCTATGCAAACAATATAATCAACTAAAGCATATTTATCTAAGCATGGCAATGAGTTATGAAGGAATGGCGTACCCGGTGGTCTTAAAAAAATCTTCAAAATCATCAAGATGATATATAGACTTTGAAAAATTCTATGTTGAGAGAAACTTCAAGATTGCCTCAAGGAATGTTCATCTAGCCATTCGATCCCCATTGTCTCTTTGGTCCAAAGTTGTTTGGTCCAAACATGTTTAACATTTGACTAGGATGCATGAAAGGTGGTAGTATACCCCAAGAATTGTAGCTTTGTTGGTAGTTCCACATTTGATTACTATTGTTATTATAGTTTTGCCTATTTTGGTTTCTTCTTGGTTGAGGTGTTTTAGACCTAGGATTAGAATTATTTGATTTTCTAGGTGGTGGTGTTTTGGATCTTGTCTTAGATTTAGATGATCCTACCTCGTTTTTCAAAGATGATTTATAAAAAGCTTTTACTTCTTCATTGTTGGCAAGAGGTATTTTTCTATCATTAATAAGTATATACTTAGGATTAGATTTTAGTGATTTTTGTTCGTTAGATTCATTTTCGAATTTGACATTCTTAATCTCACTAGTTGAAGCTTCATTTGAGTTAAATCGTAAACCGGTTTTATCTCCGGATGTTCTTTGACTACTTATTATTTTATTAAGAGAGTGACTGCTATTTTCAAATTTATTAAGTTTCCGAATTTCTTCCCTAAGTATTTCGTTTTCATCTTTAAGCACTTGACATGATTTGCATTCTTCAAAAATTTCTTTACCTTTTTCAAGTTGATGTATTTTAATTTTTAGTTCAAGTACTTCATTTTCTAATTGATTGTTTATGTATTTTAGTGATTTGTTTTTAGCCATTACTAGTTGTCCTAATTTGCATAGCCTATTATATTCATTATCTAGATCTTTTTCATCTAATGATAAACTTTCATCACTAAAATATTCGGTTTCGGAATGTACCTCATTTGATTTATTCGCCATAAGACACTTTTCTTCTTTTGTCGTTTCTTTCTCATCTTCGTCACTATCACTCCAAGCACCTCCAACAAAAGCTCTTTGATTTTGATCTCTTGTCATCATTGGACATTTTCCGATGAGGTGATTTGGATCACCACACTTGAAACACTTTCTTTCAATCTTGTTGTTCTTGTCATCTTTACTCTTTTGAAATGTTTTCTTTTCATCATACGGTTGTCTTACGAATCTTCCTCGCCTTTTGAAGAATTTCTTGAAATCTCTTACGACCATGGCGTATTCTTCGTCATCACTTTCGGAAGATTAGCTATCTTCGATACTAGATTCCTTTCTAGCTTTCAAGGTGATTGACTTTCTTTGCTCTCGTTTTTCTTTGACCATTTCGGAGTCCTTCTTAATGATGACTTCGTAAACTTTTAGATTTTCAATTAATTCATCAAGTTGCAATGTTGACAAATTCTTCGATTCTTCAATAGCCGTCACTTTAGCTCGCCATTTTGGATGAAGAGCCCTAAGAAACTTCCTAACAAAATTCTTACTAGAAAAATTCTCATCAAGTGCTTTTAAACTTGTGATGATAATGTTAAATCTAGCAAAAGCATTGTCAATTGATTCCTCTTCCGGAATCGTGAATTGCTCGTATTGTTGAACAAGTAGATCTATCTTATTATCTTTGACTTGACTATTACCTTGGTGAGTTATTAGTAAAGAGTTCCAAATTTCTTTTGCGGTTTCACACATAAAGATCCTTTCGTACTCTTTACGTGGTAGCGCATTAGAAATAACCATTTTTGCTTCATTATTTTTAGCAAGTTTTCTTTTTAAATCATCATTTTGTTTTTCAAAAGGTACGATTTCATCTTTCTTAGTTTCCGGGTTATTTTGAATAGGTAAAAAATCACCATTAGTAATAACATGCCAAAGATCTAGATCTTTTGACTTCACATAAGTTTCGAATCGATTTTTCCAATATAAAAATCCATCACTTTCAAATAGTGGTGGTCTTTGCATAGATTGCCCTTCTAAATATTTTTCAGATTCCATAGATCGTTACAAGTTTTAAAATACAATATATTTTAAAGATCTTGCTAGACCTGGCTCTGATACCAATTGTGGAAAACTAGAAGGGGGGGTTGAATAGTTTTACGTCCTTTTAAAAGTTTATTACCAAAATATTTTGTAGCTTATTAAAAAGTTTCGATTCGATCTCAAGTGAATTCAAATGACAACTAATATATGCAATTCTAATGTAATAATGAAAGTATTGAAATGTAATGAAGAAAAGATAGAGTTAGAAAGATCAAACCACAACACGCGAATTTATAGTGGTTCGGCTACAAGGACACCTTCCTTGCCCTACTCCACTCCCCGAGTACCACACTCGAGAGTTTTCTTCACTATGTCAACAAACTCCTTATGGTGGAGAAACCTTACACACCTTGGCTTACACGAGTTAATGACACTAAGCTAAATGTCGAGTTCTAATCGTAGCTAGAACCAATCTCACGACTTCTTCAAGGCTTCACACCTTCTTCACAACTTCACGACTTGTTCAAGGCTTCACACCTTCTTCACACCTTCACAACTTCACACCTTCTTCTATGCACAACTAATTCACAACTACTAAACTACTTTACAACACACCTATTTTCTACAGACAACAAATTTACACAACACTTTTACAAATATCTACCACAACTACAATATGAATCTAGCTATTCACAACACTACTACAATTAGATGGATGTAGAGGAGTGTTCTTCTTCTTGCACTTGAATGGATGAAGCTTTGGATCACTTGGAAACAAAGACTTATGAATTATATGATCAAAGGATTTTAGATCTAGAGAGGGAGGTTGGATCAGAAAGTTTATAGTGCAAAAAGGTGAGGAAAATGTGTGAAATGATCCAATATTTATAGGGCCAGATTTTACTGTTCGGGAGCGTGCCGGTCCCCTTAATTAGAGGCCGTTCCCCTTAATCATTAAGGGGGCCGCCTAGTAAAATTAAGGGGGCCGCTCTCCTGAACGTTGGAAAAGTTTTTCTGGATAAAATTTGCCCTTTTTGGTTGGAAATTTGAAATCATATCTTTGTGGTTTAATATAGCATTACCAAAAATGATTTACAAATATATATAAAATGTTTATATCATTTTATAAGATGTTATGTCTTAAGACAAAATTTCCTTTGATCATGTAATGCATAAGATGCTTAGTTTATGCGTACCTTAAGTGATATTAGATGTAGAAGTAAATATTTGTAACAAAATACTTGTTTACTTCTTAATCTTGACTTAATTTGATTTAAGTTTTGTGATTATCAAAACATAGGTTTATTGAGAGATATTAATAACCTTTTCAAGCATTATTTATATCAACACGGTGTTTACCCATCAATTTAAATAATTTGTTGGTTGTTTCAATGTCATTTGATTATGTACAAGTTATTATTGACTTTACGAAGGAAAACTCTAATCTTGATCATTTTAACAAAACCATAATTTTTTTCTTTTTTGTTATTGATTTCGCAACAAATAGAGAGGAAAACACACATGCTCTGTTTTCGTTCAAGATTAATTATGTTTGGATGTTTACTGAATCACCTGGTGGGATTTATGTAAATGGTGACTTTGCTTTTTTTGACTACATTGATGTTGATGAGTTCTCAATACATGAGCTTAATGATATGGTTAAGAAATTAGGATTCAGTGGTAAAACCATAATGTACTATAGTTTTGTAGGCCTCATATGAACTTAGACAATGGATTATATGCTTTAGTAAATGATGATGATGTTAGAAAAATGGCTAAGTACATTAGGGTTAGGATATAAGATGATTGAGGCCTTTATAGAACATGAGAAGACTAGTGTATACACTTATATAGAGGCTGCCTAAAGCACACCTTCTAAAAGGTGTTTCATTTTGGAACTGGCAAATCATGAGAAACCTAAAAATGCACAATCTAGTAACAAGAAACCTAGCAAATCAGTTTCAGGGTCTTGTGCAAAGAAATTAATGTTAGAATGGAAAGAGAACAATGCAAATGTGACTGTAAGGGTAGTTCTAGGAATGAAGAAGGTGAAAGCAGTCAACCTAAGACTACAACCCAAACTGTGTTTGCCCAGGATTTCTAATCTGTGCCTGATCCTTTCATGGGAGAAGATAACTTTGATCCTTTTTTTGGTTTAGATGATGAACCAGTAAATGTAACAGAGAATGTTACAATTGAATGTCTTGGTAAAGGTAAATGGGTGGCATTAGAGGATGGTGAGGAAGTAGATGTAACAGAGAAAGAGAATGAAAACAGGGATGGTGAAGGCAGTGATAGTGATGTGTTAGTGGATAAGGAAAATGAGTTTGTTGATGTATAAGTTGACATGAAGGATTTTGATAGAACAAATGTTAAGACAATGGGAAATGAGTATAGACCAGAATTTAATGCAAATGAGGAATTTGATACTGATTTTGGAATTGATGGTATAGACAATGATGAGTTTGAGAGTGCTTCTAATGAAGATCCATTAGACAGGATTAGGACAAGAAAACTTAAAAAGCTTAGGAAACAAAATATGTCTATAGATGGTGGACTTCAAAAGGTTAATTTTTTTGTTGGGCAGGAATTTACTAGTTCTGCTAAGGTTAAAGATTTGGTTCATAAACACTCCATTGAAACCAGGAGAGATTTTTATCTAAAGAATAATACAAAGTTAGAGTAAGGGCCGAATGCAAAGGGACAATTCCTGTGTTTCCTAGTAGTCAAGCAGAAGTTGTGCCAAGTGATGTGGGCCTAGTCAAGCACATAAGTCAAGTCCAGGAGGCGAGTCAAGTCAAAAGGTGAAATGGACAAAAGCTAAAATTGGATCAAGTAAGGGTTATGATAGTCCATTAAAGAAGGCAAAGTCAAAAAAGGTAGGCGGGAAACCTAAATTGAGAAAAGTAGCAGACAATCTATGCCCTTGGGTTTTACATGTATCCAAATTATAAGATGAGACATGGAAGGTGAAAACATTTTGTCACAACTCGTAATTTCCGGTCATTTTCCAAACCTCGACAATTTACTATTCACAAGTTACTATTCATCGATCACTATTCATCGTTTTTGAGGTCAATTTGACATTCCGAGAAACATTCAGAAATTTTACTATTCACTTGACACTATTCATTTCCGGAAGAAATATCACTATTCACGTGCATTACTCATTTCATCGTAAACTTAGTTTACGGGTATTCAAAATTCGCGTAACCGTATTGGTTCAGGAGCGAATTCGTGCATTATCATTGGGACATCTCATACAGACTAGAAATAGTCTGCATATCATCATTATGGCACTTGCATACTATTCCACTCGTAGGATAATTAAATTAGTACTTTTGGTATAATTAACTTTTACGCATAATTATTTCTATATAAACGTTAACAAACGATTAATAATGTGTCTAACACGTCCGACACTCCCGACTATGATCCTAATATATTTTTATATTCATTTTAATAATATAAAAATTATTATATTAATTTACCCGGTATTTTGGAAATTTACTTAAATTAATATCGTACGTCTAATTTAAACTACGACGGTTTTCGTGGAAACTAAACAATAATCACCCAAACTCTCCATACTTGTACCCAACATATTTTTACAACTTTTACGACTTTATCATGTTCCGAAAGACTTTGATAAAATTTATTTCTAGCAAACCCGGTACCCGATAAAACCTAAAACCAACTAATACTACACAATATTACCACTAACCTTCTAATAATTACCCAACACAACCCCCCTTTTCCCTCCTTTGTGAACCGGCCCCCCCCCTCCTAAGCCCCCTCATGTGTTTAATCTCACCAACTCAATTTAATGCTTACCAAACTTTGGTCTCCTAAGTATATATTACACATTTTTCATCCCATTTTATCACAAATCATGTTACTAGTTCAAGAAAACTTTTTCTCTTATTCTCTCTATTGTATGAATCGACCTAGGGGATCAAGGAGCAAGAACAACAAATTTTTCAAAGATCAAGATATAAACTTGTTCACTTAGTCATCCTTGTTGGAGTTTTGAAATAGAAACTCAAGGATTAGTAGGTTTTTCATCATCTAAACTCCCTAAACCTTCAAGTAAGTTAACAAACTCATTTTTATAATTTTTACAAGTTATTACTATGGTTATATACTTTTCTTACAAGAACTCATGCATATAATGGCTTATACCACTTTATTTTATAAACTCTTAACTTTTGAATCTTAGAAAGTGATTATTGTTAGATCTTTGTTAGATGTACTTGGTTATGATGTTTAGGAACCCACGACACCCTAAGAAGGTGTATGGTAGGATTAGACTAGTTTTGTGGTGATTGAAAGTGGGTTGATTGAAGATGGAACTAGATTAGAACCCTAGAAATGATTTTTGAAACAATAAGAATACCTACTGTCCCTATTTTTGATTCGTGGGAAAATCAGTAGATGGTGGTTAAGTTTTGACCAAAGATTTAGAAAATACTTTTAAAAACGAAACTTTTGGCGAAAGAACGGATTAAAACGAGTTTATAACGAAGGAGATATGATTTTTGCAAATTTAACGACGAAAACTATTTTTATAAAAACTGCATGCTGTTTGGCAGTTTACGACGGACAAAAAGAGGTGTTAAACGTAACCTAGAGGAGCCGAGTTATCAAAAATATATTACTACATACAAAAACGAATCCGTGGATATAAAGAACGAGGAAAATGAACCTAAAACGACCAAGTTATACGCGTTTTAAGATCACCAAAACTATATATATATATATATTTGGTCACAAATAAAAATAATACCTTACGTACTAAATGGTATATTTTCTAGAAACGTTACTAAGGACTATATTCTTAACAAATGAATACGTACGACCCAAAAGAATATTTATACGACTTAACGACGTTATTTTAAGGTTTTCGATACGAGGAATATAACACTAATATTTTCATACGAGATAATACGACAAGTTATATACTTCTATATTTGGACTTATTTTTCCTAAGTATGGAAACTATTTTACTATGACGATAACTAGTATTTCCAAATTACGAGTGGTATAGGTATCATGTGCATGTGCATTCATTACATCACGGCATGATCTAAATTAGATCACGATTATTCATTTAGGTTGCGGCTATTGTTCGCGCCTCATTGTCCCGATTACTTTACCATCGTTGTACCATCTTTGTACTATCACTCCAGGTGAGTTTCATAGCCCCGTTTTAATTCTATATTTTGATTTCAAATCCCACGGGGGAGAATACATTGCATTACTTGTTTTTGTGTACATGCCTAAGTATTAAATTCCTTACATTGCTTAAGTTTCCTTATTACCACGTCTTGACAAGTCCCCTTTATTATCATGGACCGTTAATTTCTAGTACTAAGCGGGAGTGAGTGGATAGATCTATCGAGGGTGACGCCTCCATTCGTGTTTGGGTTGCTCCAAATGGGACGAATGCATTTCATGTCTTTATTATTAGAGTGTCTGGTAAACACTCATTGGGGCCAAGTAACGTCTAGCTTCGGGGTCATGAGCTTAAGAGCCAATGTATATATTTTCCGGACATCCTATTTCTTGACTTTACTTATGGCATATGTACACTAGATTTTACTTATAAACCTATGATTATTCACCAACTTTATGTTGACCGTTTTTCGCAATGTATTTCTCAGGTTATTAAGGTAGCTCATGTGCATACATTTGGACCTTCATGGAGTCGCGGAGTCGACGCGTCTCACTATATTTCTGCACTTATGAAACGTTTGATCTTGTTGAACTTATTTTAACTATTTTGGCAAACTCTTTTGGGACCTAAGCTTTGTAAACTCTGAATGTTTTAATGATCAAACGCTGTATTTTCTAAACGACACTTTAGGTCGTTCAATATAACTGTAACTATGGTGCTATGACAGTCATCCCCAGGTATTCCATTCCGCTGCCATTCAGGTATTTTGGGGGTGTGACAGATTGGCATCAGAGCTAAGGTTATAGCGAACTAGGATGTATCTTGGACCCTAGACTATAACCACATCATCATAGCATCTCATCATTTCATCATAAGTGCATATTCATTATACATATTGTTCCATGCACACACTGTGCGAGTTATTTATACCCATACTCCTATATATATATATATATATATGATTATTTTGACCTGGTTCACAAGTGACATGTCTTCAGATACCCATGCTGTTATCCTTTCGTTGGATTCCGACATTGAAGATGCCTTGTCACCTTCCACTACCATTATACCACCGGCTGTACTCACACCACCATTAGCACTACTGAATTGTCATAAGAGCAAGGTTCTCATTCAGTCTATACATAGAATGCCGTTTGGTAGAGTATTCAGACTTAATTTTAATGGACTTATTAGGATGCTTATTACAAGGGAGATAGCATGTTTTCTTTCCTTCACTAGTAGGACGCTTACTACTTAGGTACTACCACCACCGTTGGTTACTTATTACACTATTGGTCGTCCCATAGTGCGTACTTCAGCTTTACCTCTTAGATGTCGCGAGATAGCGCGAAAGAGGGTAGTATTCCATTCACTATTATCACCATTACCTCCTAACTTATCACTGGGATTCCATCGTCATCAATGTTATTCTCATCCTTTAGAATACCACCATTGTCAGTTCCCTTTTCCATTTCCACTTGACATGAATTAGATAACGCCTTGTGGATAATACCAAGAATTACGGACTCAACAGGAACATCCGCCGATTCCTCGGGATTAGTTTGGAACTTACACTATCTAGGACTTGATCGATGCACAACTACAGATACCACTTCAGGACTATCTCGACCTTATGATGCCATAAACCTGATTTCACTTAGAGGGACTACAGGAAATCTTTAAACTAGATTTATATCTTTGCTTGCTTTTACTATTATCCTAACCACGAGAAGTGTGGCATAGTTAAAGAAACTGGTAGTATTTTGATTGTTGTACAAACGGAATCACCAAGTATTGACTCTATTATAGGGGAATGGTTGTGCTATCTATGATATTGGTCCATATAGACCGAAACCTTCATGTATTATATTCATGTGTTATGAATATGATGATTTTTATTACCTATAGATTCTCATGGACTCTTATGATTTGATGGAGATAGATTTAAGCAAACCACTCCAAGCATGACGCAAGCCGCTGTTGGACAATTCATTGCCAGGAATGTAACTACCGCCCTCACCAAGGAACTTACTCACGTGGAATTTATGGGTTGTAATCCCTCCTCCTTTAGCGGAAATATAGACACAAAAGAATTTCTCAAATGGTTCGAAGAAATAGAAACGATATTTCGATGTGGCGACTGTCGTAAGGAAGACAAGGTTAAGTTCGCCACATGCACTTTTCAGGATTTTGCCCAGGAATGGTGGACCACACATGTTAAGATAGTAGGAGTTGATGATGCTTACTCACGCTCTTGGGAGGAACTAAGAAAGATGATGGGTATAGCCTTTTGTGTAAGAAGTGAATTACGGGCAATAGAACAGGAAGCACTAAACCTTACCATGGTAGGAGATGATGTTGTCAAGTATACTGCTCATTTTTATGAATTAGCTCGACTAGACCCTGCAATTGGTGAACCGGAAATTAAGAGACTTGAAAGGTACGTCGGAGGACTTTCTCCTGAAATTCGTATGTTGGTCCTCGCATGGGAACCCAATGCCATGTCTGAAGCTATCCAGATGGCAATCGAAGCAAAGGAACGCATAATTCGCGACAAGACGTCAGGAAACAATAGTAACAACAAGAGAAAATGGGTCGGTAATCTGGATGCTAATGCTTCTCAACAACCACTTAAGATACAACAAGTGGTGGAGACCCGTGCTGCTGGGTCAAGCCAAAAGAAAAAGTATATTGGTAAATTACCTGAGTGCAACAAGTGTCAGTTTCATCACAAAGGATCTTGCCCCTCTCGATGTAAGAACTGCCAAAAGGTCGGACATGAAGCCAAGGACTGCAAGGCTCCCACCCTCGCAAAGCATCAGGAACTCACGGTAATCTGCCGTGAATGTGGAGTAGTGGGACACTTCAAGAGTGAATGCCCGGTGTTGAGAGACCGGAACTGGAGGAGGCATTTCATGTTGTAAAACCATAGTTTGAGCCCTCTAGGGTTGTACTTTCTTTTGGTACTTTCCATAAGTACATTGGTATAACCTAGTAGTATTAAGCACTTTCCTATATAATGTAATGACTATCTTTTGTTACCTCTGTGATAACCGTAGCCTTTGTTTATTCCATTTTCCATTACAATTGCGCAATTTTCAATCGTTTAGCAACATTATACCATTGTCTTATTAGGGATTTGACCGATTTCGTATTTGACGGATTTGTAGATTATTACCAATCCATAGGATTTACCCATGTATCCGATAAACCATTCAACGAGTTTTATTTTAAACTATTTTACTACCTTATGGGGAAATTGTTTTACCAAATTTCTAAAATAAATCGTTTTGTTACCGTACTATAAACTGATTATCCAATATGACGCCAAATATTTACTATTATTACGCGAAACAATTTTTATATTACTTTGGATGGAAATAATTAGTATACCATTTTTAATAACAACGCGTTGAACACCATCTAAAGCTTTTGAGGAAAATAATATTATTTTGACTAAATCAAGCATCGCATCATTAGTCCTCAACTATACATAGCCTGATCACCTATGTATACTTCAGGAAGGATTATGCCATGAAGGGAATAGTTACTTTATAAAGTATTGTTAATAACAATCTTCATCCAAAAGCGTTTTAAACAAATAAACTCTTTTATAAATACTTCTTTCTGACAAATTCTCCCTGGATACTTACCCCACCTGTCACACACCTAGTCATTAAGTTGGACTTTCCATTGACTTCTTTAGGAGAGACTTCCCATATTAAGTACTAGGAGGATTCCTCGATACAAGAAAAACAATAAAAGGGTTACGAAACTACAAACCTAGACTAGAAGTATACACCAAGACAATTTATGACTCAACAACAATTCTAAAATGCCACTGGACCATCCGACCCACCATCTCTGACCTAGTTGTCCAATTTATTATTCAAAGGTACTAGCTAAGACTGATCTACAGGATCAAACACATTGTGAAGGTATGCTAAGCAACACCATGGGAATAAACCAAGCCTCCTAACCGATACTGTAAAGTGTTTTGAGTTAACATGGTCTCATCCATACGCAAACTTCCCTGCAGTGAGTTTACGACAAGAATGATTGATTCGAATTATGGATATCGATATAGATTCCCCTAAAGCATTATGTTCTCTAGAACTTCTGGATAACCTCACCTATACATCGAGAAAGGCATCAGACTCAAGAATATCTCCCCAGCTACATGTGAAGACAATACGGAAATTCATCGACATAGTATCAATTGAAACCCTCATATTGCCAACATGATGACAATTTCAACGATAAACCATCTCAAGACTTAAGTTGGTTAAATACCTAGACTTGTAGTTCTGCCCGATAACCACCAATAGGCACCATCTAATATCAGGAAACGAACATTAGACATCTATGCATTATGCGAACATTACCTATCCAATTATTTTATCCTTGTTAGTATTTTCACTTTTAAGTAAAGTTTATTTAAAATTTGTATTTATACAAATCACATATCTTGTAGAAAATGATTTTTGAATTTCCTATTTTGAATAAATACGATCCTTTTTAATCAATATTTAGCTAAACCATTGTACAATGGGAAATATATAAACATTAAACTTTGGTAAACAGTCCTATTCACAACCTATTTGAAAACCGAATCACCTTTCCTAACTATTGAATTTTGAATCATCAAGAAAGATATTATTTAGTAAACCATTTGCTCCATTTTTCTAAATTCGTTTATTCAAAAAAAGATTTCGACCAAAAACTCAAAAATCGCGAGATAAATTTTGAAAACCAATCACCATGCTACGTCGCTTATGCATTTAGGGCTTTGTGATTTGACAATAAGGAATATTGGAATATGTGATGAAGGAAATTAGGAGGAACACCATAGAACGATTACAAACGTCAGTAATGGAGACCAAGCACAGTAGGCAAAGAATGACACATGTCTTAGCAATCCATTAGACCAAAACACAAAGAATCAAACATTGTTACCCATATTCTATCTTCTTCGTATAACGCCGTGTTCGAAAGACGTAACGTTGTGGAATTAGTCACAAGATTTATTGTACCTATTTCAATTGTTCCTGATAAAAGTGATCGAATCACCTCAGACTTCTAGCTATCATTTTAAGATTTCATTCGGAACCTCATTAAGATGTAAACACCGCCTATCATCCTCAGATTGATGGTCATAACGAGAGAACGATTCAAACATAGGAAAGTTATACTCAGAGTATGAGTGATTGACTCTAGAAATGGTTGGACTAACCATTTACCCTAAATCGGATTCTTCTACAACCATAGTTATCGCACGAGCATAGAGACTACACCATTTAATGCACTTTATCGTCGATGTACCAATTACCCATTTGCAGACCGAAATCGGAAAGTTAAATTCACCAGGTCTAGGACTAAATTATGGAACAACAAAGGAAATCTCACAAGTCGAGAACCAGTTACAAGCAACGAGAAACTGGTGAAGTAGGTTGGTACATGACGCACATCATACGGATTGTGTATCCTTGAACAGCAAAATAACTAGATTCACGTGAGAGAACGAACTAAGTTGAAAGCTTTACCTTGGAGAGGCATGATACGATTTTGGTAACACGAGAGATTGAACCTTTAAGTATATTGGACCATTTCAGATTCATTTTAGAATCGACCAATTGACGTATAAGATTTGAGTTCTGACATAGTTCAGCAACATATATTACCCATATTACATTATAAACCTGAAGAAGCACTGATCATCTATTGACGAACCAAACTCGGAAAAAGCCAAACTCACTATTCCAATAGGCATTCATGAAATAACCAGAAATTTCCTACAAGTCAAGAATCAATTACAAATTCTACAAGTTGTAAACCATTAAAACTTCAAGTTGGTAGCCAGATCATGTAGAAAGTTCTGCCTAGGAAAGGCATGATATCATTCAGAACACTGGGAAAGTTAAACTCGATATACACTGGACCACGTAATATTTCAGACAGAGAAGGCCTAGTGGCCGTAAAACTTGAGCCTTGTTAGAGGACAACCGGATTACACAACTATGTTTCACCTATTCAAATCCAGGAAATGACTTTCAGATTAGTCACTCATAATCCCATTTGGAAAGGAATCCAACCCAAAGAAAAACGTAAACTTGGTAAGAGAACCAGTAGAAAGCATGGACCGTGAGGTCGAACAGTTGAAGCAAAGTCGAATTCCTATCGTGAAGTTCGCCGAAATTCTCAATTATTATCATCTGTTCACCAATACCACTTCAGAGACCAACCAAAACTGAACTTCGGGACGAAGTTCCTGTTAGAAGGGAAGACTGTCACAACTCGTAATTTCCGGTCATTTTCCAAACCTCGACAATTTACTATTCACGAGTTACTATTCATCATTTACTATTCATCGATCACTATTCATCGTTTTTGAGGTCAATTTGACATTCCGAGAAACATTCAGAAATTTTACTATTCACTTGACACTATTCATTTCCGGAAGAAATATCACTATTCACGTGCATTACTCATTTCATCGTAAACTTAGTTTACGGGTATTCAAAATTCGCGTAACCGTATTGGTTCAGGAGCGAATTCGTGCATTATCATTGGGACATCTCATACAGACTAGAAATAGTCTGCATATCATCATTATGGCACTTGCATACTATTCCACTCGTAGGATAATTAAATTAGTACTTTTGGTATAATTAACTTTTACGCATAATTATTTCTATATAAACGTTAACAAACGATTAATAATGTGTCTAACACGTCCGACACTCCCGACTATGATCCTAATATATTTTTATATTCATTTTAATAATATAAAAATTATTATATTAATTTACCCGGTATTTTAGAAATTTACTTAAATTAATATCGTACGTCTAAAACCAACTAATACTACACAATATTACCACTAACCTTCTAATAATTACCCAACACAACCCCCCTTTTCCCTCCTTTGTGAACCGGCCCCCCCCCCCCTCCTAAGCCCCCTCATGTGCTTAATCTCACCAACTCAATTTAATGCTTACCAAACTTTGGTCTCCTAAGTATATATTACACATTTTTCATCCCATTTTATCACAAATCATGTTACTAGTTCAAGAAAACTTTTTCTCTTATTCTCTCTATTGTATGAATCGACCTAGGGGATCAAGGAGCAAGAACAACAAATTTTTCAAAGATCAAGATATAAACTTGTTCACTTAGTCATCCTTGTTGGAGTTTTGAAATAGAAACTCAAGGATTAGTAGGTTTTTCATCATCTAAACTCCCTAAACCTTCAAGTAAGTTAACAAACTCATTTTTATAATTTTTACAAGTTATTACTATGGTTATATACTTTTCTTACAAGAACTCATGCATATAATGGCTTATACCACTTTATTTTATAAACTCTTAACTTTTGAATCTTAGAAAGTGATTATTGTTAGATCTTTGTTAGATGTACTTGGTTATGATGTTTAGGAACCCACGACACCCTAAGAAGGTGTATGGTAGGATTAGACTAGTTTTGTGGTGATTGAAAGTGGGTTGATTGAAGATGGAACTAGATTAGAACCCTAGAAATGATTTTTGAAACAATAAGAATACCTACTGTCCCTATTTTTGATTCGTGGGAAAATCAGTAGATGGTGGTTAAGTTTTGACCAAAGATTTAGAAAATACTTTTAAAAATGAAACTTTTGGCGAAAGAACAGATTAAAACAAGTTTATAACGAAGGAGATATGATTTTTGCAAATTTAACGACGAAAACTATTTTTATAAAAACTGCATGCTGTTTGGCAGTTTTCGACGGACAAAAAGAGGTGTTAAACGTAACCTAGAGGAGCCGAGTTATCAAAAATATATTACTACATACAAAAACGAATCCGTGGATATAAAGAACGAGGAAAATGAACCTAAAACGACCAAGTTATACGCGTTTTAAGATCACCAAAACTATATATATATATTTGGTCACAAATAAAAATAATACCTTACGTACTAAATGGTATATTTTCTAGAAACGTTACTAAGGACTATATTCTTAACAAATGAATACGTACGACCCAAAAGAATATTTATACGACTTAACGACGTTATTTTAAGGTTTTCGATACGAGGAATATAACACTAATATTTTCATACGAGATAATACGACAAGTTATATACTTCTATATTTGGACTTATTTTTCCTAAGTATGGAAACTATTTTACTATGACGATAACTAGTATTTCCAAATTACGAGTGGTATAGGTATCATGTGCATGTGCATTCATTACATCACGGCATGATCTAAATTAGATCACGATTATTCATTTAGGTTGCGGCTATTGTTCGCGCCTCATTGTCCCGATTACTTTACCATCGTTGTACCATCTTTGTACTATCACTCCAGGTGAGTTTCATAGCCCCGTTTTAATTCTATATTTTGATTTCAAATCCCACAGGGGAGAATACATTGCATTACTTATTTTTGTGTACATGCCTAAGTATTAAATTCCTTGCATTGCTTAAGTTTCCTTATTACCACGTCTTGACAAGTCCCCTTTATTATCATGGACCGTTAATTTCTAGTACTAAGCGGGAGTGAGTGGATAGATCTATCGAGGGTGACGCCTCCATTCGTGTTTGGGTTGCTCCAAATGGGACGAATGCATTTCATGTCTTTATTATTAGAGTGTCTGGTAAACACTCATTGGGGCCAAGTAACGTCTAGCTTCGGGGTCATGAGCTTAAGAGCCAATGTATATATTTTCCGGACATCCTATTTCTTGACTTTACTTATGGCATATGTACACTAGATTTTACTTATAAACCTATGATTATTCACCAACTTTATGTTGACCGTTTTTCGCAATGTATTTCTCAGGTTATTAAGGTAGCTCATGTGCATACATTTGGACCTTCATGGAGTCGCGGAGTCGACGCGTCTCACTATATTTTCTGCACTTATGAAACGTTTGATCTTGTTGAACTTATTTTAACTATTTTGGCAAACTCTTTTGGGACCTAAGCTTTGTAAACTCTGAATGTTTTAATGATCAAACGCTGTATTTTCTAAACGACACTTTAGGTCATTCAATATAACTGTAACTATGGTGCTATGACAGTCATCCCCAGGTATTCCATTCCGCTGCCATTCAGGTATTTTGGGGGTGTGACACATTTGATGATACACACTAATGTCTACAATCTAGGAAGATAAAGTATTGCACAAATTTCAGACAATATTATGGATCAAATTGAGTCAAACCCAGAAGTACTAGTGAGGGCTATTCAAGAATAATTATAAAAGAAATTTAGGTTGGAGGTGTCTAGGATGAAGGCATTTAGGGCAAAAGCTAAAGCAGTTGAACAAATTAGAGGTGATTTCACTCTTCAATATAAACAATTAAGGGATTATGTTATGGAGTTGCAACATACCAATCCTAACAAAACTATTAGAATTGGAGTTGAAAGTGAAGCAGACGATATGTGCCCAACAAAGGTTTTTATGAGGATCTATGTATGTTTGGGAGCTGCTAAGGAAGGGTTCAAAGCTTGTATGAAGCAATTTCTGGGATTTGATGGTAAATTTATGAAAGGACCATTGCCTGGTCAACTGTTAACAGCAGTTGGTGTAGACCCAAACAATGGCATCTATCTTTTGGCCTATGGGATTGTGGAATCAGAATCAAGGGAGTCATGGAACTGATTTTTGGAACATTTGAAGGGAGATTTAGATT
This sequence comes from Artemisia argyi, assembly GCA_030686995.1. Classification (NCBI taxonomy): domain Eukaryota; kingdom Viridiplantae; phylum Streptophyta; class Magnoliopsida; order Asterales; family Asteraceae; genus Artemisia; species Artemisia argyi. The sequence goes on from CM060692.1 coordinate 126,791,346, forward strand.
TGCTAGACAATTCAAACTTAACATTCATGAGTGATAGACAGAAGGTACACTTTGCATTCTTAATTATCCATATCATTTTAATTTATCAGTTTCAAAGATATTTATTTTTATTTATGATTTATTTTTTTAATTTCAGTGTATCATTCCAGCTATTAATGAGCTATTTCCAGCATCAGAACACAGCCTTAGGTACATTCTTGAGAACATGAAGTTAAGGTGGAGTGGAACTGCATAAAAAGATTTGCTATGGAAGGCTGAAACAGCTTTGACTATACCAAAGTTTAATGAAGTTATGAACAGTTTGAAGACTTTCAATAAAGAATGTCATGATTGGCTAGCAAAGATCCCACCAATGCACTGGGCTTGATCACAATTCTCAGGTAAACAGAACACTTGTTAAATAACATTTCATGTTTTGATATACTAGTTTTCTAATTACAATATGTTTAACAGGGAGGGCTAAAACTAATATGTTGTTAAACAACATATGTGAAGTTTTTAATGGTCAGTTAGTAGATGGTAGGGATAGGCCTATAATAAGTACCCTTGAGTATGCCAAAGAGTATTTAATGAAAATGATAGTTAATGTGAAACAAGTGATAGAGAAAAGTGATTGGCCACTTACACCCACTGCTACTTGGTTGTTTAATGTGGTGAAGGCTGAAGCAAGTGAATGCATTGCTCAATTTAATGGGGTTCATTTGTATAGGGTTACTGGTCCTTGGGGTGATGTGTGTCTGGTTGATGTGCTGAACATGAGCTTCACTTGTAGAAAATAGAAAGTGATAGGGCTGCCATGTAAGCACGCAATTGCAAGTAATTGGAACATGGAAGCCAATAACATGGAGGTAGGATTGCCTAAAAGCTGGGTTCCATGTTATAGACTACGAACATGGAGACAAGTGCATAGACACCACATCAATCCCATTAGACACAAGAGCTTGTGGCCAGAATGTCCCATTCCAACCAGTATCCTTCCTCCAAAACATCATCTACAAGTTGGTAGGCCACAGAAAGCAAGAAACAAGTCTTTAGGTGAGAACATGCCATTGGTGAACACTGGAATGCTTTCTAGGAAGATCAAGACAGTCACTTGTGAGTTGTGCAAAACACAAGGACACAATAAGAGAAGCTGTAAAGGACCAAGAGGTAATGTAGGCAAGAAAAGGCCAAGATTTGAGAGTGATGCTGGTGTGAAGTCAATGAGTGAGACTGTTGGTGTCCAAACAAGGTCTGAGACTGCTGCTCCTGGTAATACAATGAAGAAAGCCAAAAACACTGTCAACAAGGGAAAAAACAAGTGTAATGTGGTTGTCTGTGGTTATTTTGATGTAATGTGGGCTTTGGAATCGCTGGAAGCTCGGGCTTTGGAACATCATGAAGAGTAGGCTTTAGAAGCCCTGGTATTTCTGGCTTGTGAATAACGGAGACATCACGCTTTGAAACCTTGGAAAGTGCGGGTTTGGTAATCTCTGGAATTTTGGGTTTTGGAAGCTCTGGAAGTTCGGGTTTTGGAATCACAGGGGCTTCAGGTTTAGGAACCTCTGGAAGTGTAAGCTTTGCAAACTCTAGTACTTCGGGCTTAGGAACCAATGGAACCTCAGGTTTTGGTACATCAGGAACTCGGGCTTTGGAATCTGGGGAAGCTCATGCTTAGGAATATCAGGAATTGTAGGTTTATGAAAATCCTTCGGGAGCTCTGGAATTTCATGCTTTGGAAGCTCGGGTACGTCCAAAATTTTGCGTGCATCACCAAAGACGTTCTCACCATTCAATGAGGTTAAAGTGATGGAAAGTAGTCTCACCAAGATTAAATTGAAGTTGCAATGTGCCATTGATAGGGTAACTAAGAAATTGTTTTAGTTGATTTGAGAATATATGTATTTTATTTTGATTTATATAGAAGACATGGGTTCTAGAATATAGTTATAGGTATAAGTGGGTATGAATTGTAGATATATTGGGGATGTTAGCTTAACTTCTCATCTGTACATAAGATTTAGTTGTCTAATTGTCTTGCTTTTTGAAAAATTTAGGGGGAGACTTGGCAACGTGTTACGACATGGTTAAAAAAATATGTAAAGTTAAGTTATTTAATTATTTGACTAAGGGTTTCATTAGTACGGTATTTATGTCATATATATGTTAGCCTTTGTTAATGGTACATAAAAATTAGGTGGTCCATACATCTCATAGGTAAAGAACAATTTGTTTTATTGATTTTTTAAAGATCGTATAAATCTAGTGAGTTTATACTAACTGTTAGCTAGTGGTTGAGTTCAAAGTTAGTAAATCTTAACCATATGAGATTATATTTCCTTCTGGATTATATGTTTTATTGTTTGTGACGTAAAGAGTTGAATTCCCAGCAATATCCCCTTTTGGGAATCCACACGGGCCAATGTGAGACTGTCGCGCAAACTTATTACAGTAAATAAAAGTAAATCAAACTCAATCCATTCTTCAAATTGGAATTTCAAACAAAATATTAAGTTTGCTTTTTTGAAAGACAATGAAACTGAATATACTATACTTACAAATTTCCTCATCTTTAAACTATTTACTAAACTGCACGATGGAGGAGTGGATGTTGTTTATCTAGATTTTTCCTCATAATTCTTTCAGTTGAGTTTCATCTCCGCAACCGAAACTTAGCCTCAGATTATACACATTTGACTGTTTTGCTTGTCTTGCTTGTTCAGGAGTTTTACCAACTGTTTAGGCTACTTGGCAAGGGACATGATCCATTCACCTTGCAACCATTTTCACACGCGAGCCTCTTGCCATCACTCTCATCTCACGCGCGAGGACCACATACCAAGGCAATGAATGGTGATCAGATCACCTTGAGAAAAAAAATAAAAAATTAATAAATGGCCCCATATATAAAACTATCCATTGCATATAAGTAAAAAAAGATCCCCACTACCCATATTTTTCTCTATAAATACATCAAAACTAAACTTTATTTATACATATCTTCTCAATATATCATTCAAACAACATATATCTCATTCTTTTTATTTTTCAAATGAATTCTGATACGATTATGTTCACCGACTCAGAAGAAGAACAAGAAATTACAAGTCGGTGATTAAATTTTATTGAAAGATCGTTGTCGTTTATTAAAAATACACGAAAAGCAAATCACCCAGCGATAAAATGCCTTAATCGAGATCATTATGGTGCTCATGACCATTTAGTCAACGCCTATTTTACTGAGAACCCATTCTACGATGCACGTACTTTCTGAAAGAGGTTCCGAATGAATCAATCTCTTTTCAACTAGATAGTTTCAGGAGGTAACTATTCATAATCCATTTTTTAGTGGTAATGTTGATTGTACCGGAAAAGAAGGCATTTCAGCGTTGATGAAATGCACCTCCACAATTCGTCAATTGGCATACGGCGCGGTTCCTGATGCTTAAGACGAATATCTGTAGATGGGTGAAAAAACTTCTAGTCGATGTCTTGATCATTTTTGTAAGTCTGTTATGGAAATTTTCGGTCCAGAGTATTTGAGGAAACCCACTATGACTGATGTCGTAAAGCTTTATCTACATCACAAAAAAACACACATGTTTACGTGGATGTTAGGAAGCTTTGACTGTACAGATTAGGAGTGGTTGGTTGTTTGAATGCACACAAATGTCAATGTGTTAGACGTGATCATGGTTCGAATCCGTTCATTTTGCTGGAAGCGATTGCGTCACAAGACTTATAGATATGGCATGCTTTCTTTGGTACTTCTGGGGTGAACAACGACATCAACGTTATAGATAGTTCTCCTTTATTTAATGATCTTAAACACAGGATCGCACCTGAGATTACATTTGTTGCTAACGGGGTAACTTACCCATTTGGGTACTATCTTATTGACGGGATATATCCCGAATTGGCAACTCTCGTTAAGACGATTCTAGAACCATTAGATGATGACTACAAGAGAATAAGGTATAAGCAAATGCAGGAATCGACAAGGAAAGATATAAAAGGGGCGTTTTCATGTTTTGAAGAAGAGATGGGTGGTACTTGCCACTCCCACAAAAATCATGAAAAAAGAAAGAATAGTTAATATGATGTATACTTGCATCATATTCAATAACATGATTCAAAAAGACAAAAAAAAAAAAAAAAAAAAAAAAAGAAAAGAAAAAAAGCAATATCTCCCGATTGGTACCCAGAGGAAGCACATCCACCGGATGACCCCATACGATCCGATGAAGAAATGCGAAAAGTTATTAGGTATATCAGATCACATCAAATGCATCAAAACCTTTGTGCCGATTTGGGCAAACATTTGACTCGTAATATTTAATTCCAGTTTTTAATGTAGTATTTTTAATTTCTAAGTCTGTGTACTGTTTTTAATTTATGAATAAAAGTTTTCTATTTCGTATGTTTACGTTTTTGTATTTATATGTTTACGTTTACGTTATATATGGTGTACACTTTAAAATACAAAACAATAGGTATACTTATGGACCGTTAGATCAATAATCTTAGATGAAATTCAAATCTAATTAAATAGGTGGCATAATTGTAATAAAATTAAAATATAATGGCATTGTGTAGCATTTATTAAACGCTGTAGATGAATAAAAAGTTAATGTTTAATTAAAGCTATAGCATTTATTAAATTGGCTAATGTTCTTTTTTCATTTAACTTTTTTCGGCCAATTGGTACACATTGTACCAACGTTATGACACACTATTAACTTAATTTCTCCCTACTAAATTTATCATGACACATTAATTATTTTATACATTATTTTATGACACATAAAATTTATTATAACACAACATTTTTTGATAAAACAAATAAATTTATCATTATTTTTTTTATGCTTTATTTATGACACATTAAATTTATAGTGACACAGAAACTTTTGATACATATATAGTGACACAATTTTTTTTATACATGTATACATAAATATCTTGATACATATATAGTGACACACTAAAATTTTAGTGTAATAGTAGTGACACTAAACTTTTTGATACATTTATAGTGACACATTAAAATTTTATACAATTTTTTAGTGACACATTAAAATTTTAGTATATTTTTAGTGACACTAATACATTTGTAAAATCACGATAGTTTTTATGACAAATTTTTAGAGATAAACTATGCCTTTTAACACACTTTCATAGTGACACGCTAATTTTTTTTACACACTTGATGTATGATTTAAAATGTTAATAAACTAGTACTAATACACATGCTAAGTAATTGAGTCATGTTAATAAAGGGTGAGTGTAGGTGAAGGGAAGTGAGAGGAGAGAGAAAGATGACGTGGCGTTGAAGTGTGTGGTGAAAGTGTATTAACCTTGCCTTCTATATTCCTTATATTCGTGGATATTAAACTCTATATGCGGATGCCTGTATTTACATATTTATTAATCTCATGGAAATAATTTGCTCAGATTATATGATTTCTATATTTTTCGAGGTAGTTTTTTAAGGATGGTAATCTATGGTCCTACATTTTCCTTGGAATTCTTTTCTTTACTTGATAAATTTAGGAAAACCAAAGTCTGCTTAGAATATCCTGATAATCTGTGGTGTTATGATTTGTAAATCAATTATGTAGAAAACAAGTAATAAGCTATACTTTAACTTACATAAAGATGTCTGAGTTCTATCACCTTTTCTTACATGTAAGATCAATAAGATGATTAATTAAAGGATTAATATCCTCTCAAGTTGTGTTCAAACATGATTGATTATGTTGAGTTTGTTGTGTTGAGTTTGTTGTGAGTGAAAATAAACAAGTGAGCCCATGATTTTTATTAGAAAGAAAAGTTTTATGCATTTAAATTATTTGTGATTGGTGAACATGATGTATCATATTTGAATCAACTTTCCATAGTCTCATTAATACTCTTAAAACAAGATGATTAATTGGCATGCAAGTATGAAAGTAAAGCAACTGTTTTCACTATTATATTCCAAATTTAATCTCATACCCACATAAAGTTGAATAATTTAGTCTTTTATATATTCAAGGACCTGAGCAAAAGTGATCTCATTAGCAGCCACAAGGTCTTCTATATTAGTTCAATAACCAACTTCGATATGCAAATATATTATTTCCTACTTATTCTTCTTAGAATCAAGATAAATGTTTGATCTGCGACGGGATATGTTTCCAGCATGACGGACCAGCTTTTACCCCATTATCCTACTCAAAACATTAGTTTCTGCAATCAGCAATATGTGCATGTAATAAACTAATTAGATAATCAATCTGTAACATATATTACAGACGTATGCATTACATAATATGAATAAAAGTTGAACATAAAATCTATAATACAGAAATAATCACTAAAACATCATCGAACACACTGAAATGATGAAGATCTTCGAAGTACAGCAGTAAAATGGTCACGTCACGAGCTATCACAAAAATAGTGCTCTAGGGATGGGGCAAGGAAGGGATAGGGAATTCCTTGGGAAACTCAGGAATCATAGGAAACTTTAGTAATTCAAGTTTTGGTAGTGTTGGCAGCTCTTGTTTCGGAATCTCAGGAACTAACGCTCTATCCCCGTGTATGTAACTTGTTCTAGCTTCTTGCTAGTTTGCTAATCTATATTCTCTTGCCGTTAAAAAAAAGGAATTTCTGGAACTACAACCTTTGGAATCTCAGGAATTGTGGGCTTCGGAAGCTCTGGCACTTCTGGCTTTGGAACATCAGGAAATGTGGGCTTGCTAATCTCGGGAAGTGTGGGCTTTGGATGCTCTGGTACTTCGGGCTTTGGAATTACAAGAACCTCGGGCTTTGGAACCTCGGGAAGTGTGGGCTTTGGAAGCTCTGGAACTTCGCGTTTATTAGGAAGTACAGGGACCACAGGTTTTGGAACCTCGGGAAGTGTAGGCTTTCGAAGATCTGGTACTTCTGGCTTTGGAATAACAGGAACCTCAGGCTTTGCAACCTCGAGAAGTTTGGGCTTCGGAAGCTCTGGAACTTCAGGTTTAGGAAGCACTGGGACCTCAGGCTTTGGAACCTCGGGAATAGTGGGCTTGGGAAGCTCAGGCATTGTAGGGTATGGAAACACAGGAACCTCGGGCTTTGGAACCTCTGGAAGTGTAGGCTTTGGAAGCTCTGGTATTTCAGACTTAGGAATCACAAGGACCTCAAGCTTTGGAACCTCGGGAAGTACGGGCTTGGTAGTCTCTGGCAGTTTTGGCTTTGGAAGCTCCGGAACTTCAGGTTTTGGAATCAAAGGGACCTTAGGCTTTGGAACCTCAGGAAGTGTAGGCTTTGGAAGCTAAGGTACTTGGGGCTTAGGAGTCACTGGAGCCTCAGGATTTGGAACATCAGGAACTACGGGCTTAGGAATCTGGGGCAGCTCAGGCTTTGGAATATCAGGAAGTATGGGTTTCGGAAAATCCTTCGGAAGCTTTGGAATTTCAGGCTTTGGAGCATCAGGTACGTCCAAAAGTTTGCGTGCATCACCAAAGACATTCCCACCATTGAATGAGGCTAAAGTGATGGAAACTAGTATCACCAAGATAAAACTGAAGTTATAATGTGCCATTGATAGGTTAACTAAAATTGTTTTGAGTTGATTTGAGAATATTGTGTTTATTTTGATTTATATAGAAGACATGGGTTATGGAATATAGTTATAGGTATAAGTGGGTAGGAATTGTAGACATATTGGGGATGCTAGCTTAACTTCTAATCTGTACATAAGATTTTAGTTGTCTTACCTTTTGAAAATCTTACGGATGAGACTTGGCTACCTGTCACGATATGGTTGACCAAATATTTAATTGTTTGACTAAGGGGTTCATTAGTACAGTATTTTATGTCATATATATATGTTAACCTTTGTTAATGGTATATAAAAATTAGGTGGTCCATACATCTCATAGGTAAATAACAATTTGTTTTATTGATTTTTTAAAGATTGTATAAATATGATGAGTTTATACTAACCGTTAGCTATTGGTTTGAGTTCCCAGCAATATAAGTTTTAATGTTAATTTGTGTCGCAAAGAGTTGAATTCCTAGCAATATCCACCTTTGGCAATCAACACGAGTCAATGTGAGATGGTTGCGCAAACTTATTACATTACATAAAAGTAAATCAAGCTCAATCCATTCTTCAAATTGGACTCTCAAACAAAATATTAAGTTCGCCTTTTTGAAAGACAAGGAAACTGACTATAGTATACTTACAAATGTCCTCATCTTTGAACTATTTACTAAATTGCACGAATTCACGGTGGAGGAGCGGATGTTGTTTATCTTTTTCCTCATATACTTCTTTCAGTTGAGTTTCATCTCCGCGAGAGAAACTTAGCCTCAGATTGTTCAGGAGTTTAACCAACTGTTTATATTCGTGGATATTAAACTCTATATGCGGATGCCTGGATTTACATATTTATTAACCTCATGGAAATAATTTGCTTAATATATTTTGACGCTTGCATGCTAATTGTTTATCATGTTCTCCAAGTACTTTGAATATATATGGAGATTTTGCTCATACTTTTTGATAATTGCGAGTAAGACCTTTGGATGTTAATTTAATTAGATCTATAGGTCTAACCTACACACTTAAAGAAATGGATGTAACGTGAAAGTACTCAAGATGATAGAACTAAGACATCTCGTATCCGACCATGATTATTCTGACAACATGGCCAGCACTTGGATTGATCGCATTCATTTGTTTCCGTAACCCATCCATTTTTATGACCTATAAAGTAAAGTTTATTAATGATTTTTACATAACAGCTGACTTGTGATATAGCGCCTGATCGACTTTAATTTTGCCAATTATATCACATAAAGGAAACAATTCCAAGGAAAACATATACTATACCATAATGTGTTTTAATATATTCAAGAACCTGATGCAGTTAGTGAAGTGATCACATTAGCAAGCAGAGGGTCGGGCTGCTACCACGACAATATACATCTTTGATCGGTAGATTTTATTAGTTTCTGATTTTATTATTTTTAAAAATTTTCTGCTTAGAAATATTATAAATGCTTGATCTTTATTTGTTTCCATAGTGTGAAACCATGGCTTAATTTCCCCTCATCATACACGACACATTAGTTGCCACCATCAATGGTATGTGTATGAAATCAACTGGTTCAATTACCAATCTATAACATGTATATTCATGACGTATACATTACAAAGAATGAATAAAGGTTGAATACAACAACTATAGCACATAAAAAATCATTAAGACATCACCAAATCAGAAATGATGATTTTCTTAGTAATAGCAGTTGTAAAATGAACACAAGTCACAAGCATTCACAAAAGCAATGCTCTACGGATGGAGCAAAGAAGGGATATGAAAGTCCTTGGGATACTCAGGAATCATTGGCAACTTTGGTACTTCTAGTTTTGGTAGAGTTGGCACCTCTGGTTTAGGAACCTTAGAAACTACAGGCTTCGGAATCTCAGCAATTGTGGGCTTCGAAAGCTCTGGCACTTCTGGCTTTAGAACATTGATGCGTAGGGATTGCACCAGGCTTTACCTCTCAAGGGATCTTGAGAAGCTTACAACCCCCACCAGGCAGTGTACCTGATCGTTGTAGTATAGTATAGTGACAAGTACCGGGGGATTGATCGTTCAGCTATGAATAGTGTCACTAGGATTAGAAAACCTAAATACTAGTTCTAGAGGCGAAGGATAATTATTTTTGTATTTTTATATTTTTTTAGAAAGCAAGTAAAAATCTCGGGTTTGAAGGATTTGGGCGGAATTAGTTGCTAGTCAACTAACCCAATACTAAAGATGCAATCAAAATAAAATACTAGAAATAAAAATAAACTAAATTAACTAAGGTTGTGAGCAATAAGTGGAGAAATTGTGTTTACTTAGATTTCACTACTCCCTAGATATCTTTTACACGTTAATTAGTTGTTATAGTTGCGTGGATGACGGATTGTATTCCTTAATACCATTCATGGGGTGGCGCACTTAATTCCCCAATCCTATGAGTGCCTACTTCACTCCTATGTCGAGCCGGCTAAGAAGCTCCTAACATGGGATCATTAGAATTTACTCATGCATTAAATACAACCAATAAAACCTAGTGCACGTCAGTTCATGTTTCCTAAGACGTTCAAGCATGTTACCATTTGGAGATCTGCCAGTTTTCTTAAGCCTAACATCGAAATCATTCATCCAATACAACCATAAACAAGTAATCAACACATAATCAACATCTAGGTTTCATTAGATCTAAGCAAACACAAGATAAATCTAGCCTAGCATGGTGGAATTAAGACAAGCACAAGATATAGACAACCAACACATAGACATATTGATTGAATTAGAAGAACACTTATCTCAATTACACATGTAAGGGTTCAAGGGCTGAAAACCCTTGAAAAACCCGTAAAAATCGTATATGGTTCGGCCTTAGTGTTTCTCCAAACTTGTTCCTCCTAATGAATGAAAATTAGAAAACTATATATAGAAAACTAAGGCTGACGGCGTCAAGACCAAATAGGTGACGCCGTCATCTCGCCGCCAAAAGAATTCTCGGACTGCCTTAATCTACATCTGACGCCGTCACGTTATAACTTTTTCCAGGCCGTCACGTATTTTACTCTTGACGCTCTTCCTTGTGACGCCTTCATTTCTGTACTGGGTCGTCATGAAATTTACTCTTGACGCCGTCAGGATGTTACTCTTGACGCTGTCACCTACTGTTCCCAGCTTGGAAAATTAAGTCTTTGGCGTTTTCTTCACTTTTATGCTCCAAAAACGTCCGAATTGCTTCCTTTTCCAGATTTCACTCCCAAAGTACCTAAAATCACAAAAGGAACGATTTAGGGTAATATTTGATCAAATAAATTCAATTCCGGGCTTAAACGACCCCCTAAAAGTGGTTCATTTTTCGCCACATCATATACCCTTACACTTGAGATTTGCTTGTCCTCAAGCAAATGCGCTTTTATTCTAATCAAAATACAAGCTAGGGTTCATTTAACACTAATATAAAAGTAATTACAACAAATAATCGTTCCACTAAAGACCAAAGACAAGCACGGAGGTCATACACAAGCACCTCACAAATAGTGTTTAGATACTCACATCTCTCGGGTGTAATAAAGTATAAATTACAATATGGAAACAGAAAACATCTCTCACTACCTGTCATAGCAAAATAGATTACCATAGGCTTGGGAAAGGATCAAACCTCCACCACATGGCGTAAGCACCTAGGATAAACTATCAAAGAGGTCTTTTAAAAGGGTTGTAACGTTAGGTGTAGGGATATGAAATACACGGTTTTGTTGGATAAAGGCAGTTTTTACTGGTGGCGAGTTAACAATCTTGGTTAATTACATGTACAATATGGCGTTGCTAAGCCAAGACTAGACTCGACTTAAGCTAATAAATGAAAAATAACAAAAACATAAAATGAAACGGGATGGTAGTCCGTATGTTTTTTTTTTTTTTTTTTTTTTTTTTTTTTTTTTTTTTGCATACACTCTTACCCTACCATCCAAAATAATACATCATAGGGAATGAAAATTCCCCTTACACTTGAATATTTACATACTTTATAATAAACTAATCTAATGACTCGAATTAAGAAAATCAAAACACTTGGAGTACTTTTAAGATTAACGCACATACGGGGGTAATAATATTATGTTCTTCCCCATTACTCCATAAAATAAGTACTTTACCCATGAGTCCCAATCGTCCCAAAACAATATGTACAAGGATATGACTCGACTTAGCAACCATGTAATCAATTAGATAGTTAACTTAGGGTTTAACAAATAACAATAATGCACTAAAGATGAGCGCATACACGGAAGGCTAAGGCGATTTGGTTGTACATTTAAGTGGGGTGTAACAAATTCTTCCTTTAAGTAAAATGCTTAAAGTTAGAAACGAAAAGATAGGCTCGGAGGGGTGTACTAGGGGTTTCGTGTACTAAAAATGAGTACAACGCTAAGGTGTGGGAAAAATTAATTGACTTAACTAGCCAAGTAATATGACTTAAATGGTCAAGTAATTATAATACGGGTTTAACACAAGGGTGATCCTAATGCCTCTTATCATGTAGTAAATCCTACTACATGAATGTAGTCTCACTAGCGGTCTCGGGATGCATCACTAACGCAAGTTCTAGAATCTAGATGCTACCGGTACACTCATAAGCACTAATAGTAAATGCTTTTCCTATCAAATCTAAAGGCGAACCTCACATATTTGGGTGGAAAATTTTTCTGAATGATACGGTTATGTGCTAGTCATACAATCTCCTATCCATAAGACGCTTGCTAAGGCTAAAGTTTCACTCCTAAATGTTGTAAAAAATTTTAAATTTGGCGCTAAAATTGCACTAACAAGTATTTCTCATAGTTTTATTACACATCTACTATCAAACAAACAAACTCAAGCGAAAGTGTATTTGTAAGGTATCATCATTTTACCCTCCCCTTACACTTAAGATGAACATTGTCCCCAATGTTCAAGTAAAGAATGTAAAAGTGAAATAAGTAAAACAAATGAAATCAAATACTCCCCTGATTCGCTCGGTATGGATAATAAGGTGGTCAGGTTAGATCTTCCTCCAAGAAAATGAACAATCAAAGCTTCCCTTCCAGAATATAAATCATCTTCTTGTCATACTTAACCTGTAAATCCTGGGAAAACAAACAAGACAACCTCGCATAAAATCGGCGGCAATCTATATATGTTACTAAATCCTAGAAAACAAGATAAGATATAATGCTTGTGGAATGAAGTTTGCAGATTTCCTGGAGATTATAAAACTTAATAATTCAACAAAAACTTTAAAACTCCGTTAGAAAAACAAAACTGGTAAAATTTCCAGATTTTTACACGTGACGCCGTCAAGAGTAATCTTGTGACACCGTCAGAAGTAACCTGCAGAAATTCTTATGTTAAGTTTCCGGAAAATTTCTGGAAAAACTTGGTCCTACTTCCTGGAAAATCCTGCAAAACTTCATTATGACTCAATACAAGCATTTGACTCTAACAAATACGAATATACATGTTCACTTAATATTGTGGAGAATCATGATCGGTTTGTTTCTTAAAAACATATTTGGGGTTTCCCCTTACACTTATCTTTTGCAAAAATACCTTTAGGTGGAGTTAAGACTAGGCCACAATAACAAAGTAAAGTATTTCGACTTTTTAGTTTAGAAACATGATCTACCAACAATAAAAATAAAGCATGCATACGGAAGCAAATAACAAACAAACAAAATAAAATCACACAAAGCATGGGTTGCCTCCCAAGAAGTGCTTTTCTTTATTTACGAGTCTTGTAGCTAGACTCAAGGTCATGGGTTACTACGTGACCTCATCATCAAACGTCACATCCTCCTCAATAATCATTTCATTGTTATTTTCTTGATAATGTTTTACACATTGTATGTCGACAGTAAATTCCCTACCTTCATCGTCTAATAACACAACGGCTCCAGTTTTAGAGGAATTTTTCACCGTAAACGGTCCATACCATCTAGACTTTAGTATTCCCGGAAATAATCTCAACCGAGAATTGTACAATAGGACTTTGTCTCCCTCTGAAAATTCTTTGGGTTTCTTAATTCTCTGGTCATGCCATCTTTTTGCTCTCTCTTTATATGTAACAGAAGATTCATAGGCTTCTAACCTAAGCTTATCAAGCTCGTGTAATTGCAAAAACCTATTAGTTCCTGCAATTGTATAATCTAAGTTACATGTCTTAAGCGCCCAATAAGCCTTATGTTCTAATTCTACTGGAAAGTGACACGCCTTACCATACACCATGCAAAACGGGGTCGTTCCAATAGGTGTCTTGTAGGCGGTTCGGAATGCCCACAAGGCTTTGTCGAGTTTAAATGACCAGTCTTTTCTATTTTGACTAACCGTCTTTTCAAGTATTCTTTTAATAGCCCTATTGGTGTTTTCGACCTGGCCATTGGTTTGTGGATGATAGGCGGTGGAGAACCGATGGGATACTCCATACCTCTTCATGACCTTTTCCATTTGTGCATTGCAAAAGTGGGTCCCCCTATCACTGATGAGAGCTTTAGGAATCCCGAATCTAGCGAAAAGCTTTTTCAGGAAATGAATAACTACTCTGGAATCATTGGTCCTAAGGGCTTGTGCCTCAACCCATTTTGAAACATAATCAATGGAAACTAAAATGTATTCGTTCCCCCCTGAAGATGGAAAGGGTCCCATGAAGTCAATTCCCCAAACATCGAAGACCTCACATATTTGTATAAAATTCTGAGGCGCTTCATCCCTATGTGATATGTTCCCAGCCCGTTGACATGCATCGCATGCCTGTACCATTTCTTTGACGTCACAGAAAATTGTGGGCCAATAGAATCCCGCGTCGAAAATCTTTCGGGCTGTGGTGTTTATCCCATGATGCCCGCCAGAGGGACCAGAGTGACATTCCCTCATAATCTTTACTGCCTCACTTTCCGAAACACAACGTCTTATAATTTGGTCAGGACACCTTCGGAATAAAAATGGTTCATCCCAAAAGTAGTATTTTAACTGAGAAAAGAACCTTTTTCTTTCGTATCTAGTCAGGTGTTCAGGAACGAGTCTGCTTGCGAGATAATTGGCAAAATCGGCGTACCAAGGCTCCGAATCAATCATTAACATGAGTTGTTCGTCAGGAAATGAATCCCTAATCTCACTTCTATCATGCTCATCCAAGGGGTTTTCAAGGCGAGATAGATGATCTGCGGCCAGATTCTCTGCCCCCTCTTATCACGAATCTCAACGTCAAATTCTTGTAGCAACAAGATCCATCGAATTAGTCTTGGCTTAGCATCCGGCTTCGCAAAAAGATATCGAAGAGCCGAGTGATCAGTGAAAACGACTGTCTTTGAAAGTACAAGATATTGCCGGAATTTGTCGAATGCGAACACTACGGCTAATAATTCCTTTTCGGTGGTGGAGTAATTCTCTTGAGCAGGATTCATGATTTTGCTAGCGTAGTAAATAGGTTGGAAAAGCTTGTCACGTCGTTGGCCCAATACAGCCCCGACAGCGAAATCGCTAGCATCACACATGATATCAAACGGTAACTCCTAGTTGGGTGTGATCATGATTGGAGCTTATGTGAGCTCCTTTTTTAAGAGATCGAATGCATCCTTGCATTCTTGGGAAAAATCGAACGGAGCATCCTTCACAAGCAATTGAGTCATTGGCCGAGCTATTTTGGAGAAGTCTTTGATGAATCTCCGATAAAACCCAGTGTGCCCCAAGAAGCTGCGTATTGCTTTAACAGTCGTGGGGTATGGTAGCTTATATATAGCTTCAACTTTAGCTTGGTCCACCTCTATTCCGTTCCCTGAGATCTTATGCCCTAACACAATCCCTTCTTTTACCATGAAATGACACTTTTCCCAGTTTAACACCAAGTTGGTTTCCTCACAACGTTTAAGCATCTTTTCTAGATTAGTAAGACAGCGGTCGAAGGAGTTCCCGAAGACCGAAAAGTCGTCCATGAACACTTCCATGTTGTCTTCCATGAGTTCGTGAAAGATTGCGGTCATGCATCATTGGAAAGTGGCGGGGGCATTACATAGCCCAAAAGGCATCCTTTTGTAGGCAAATGTTCCATAAGGGCAAGTAAACGTGGTCTTTTCTTGGTCCTCGGGTGCCATGGGAATTTGAAAATACCCTGAGAATCCATCCAAGAAGCAATAGTACTCGTGTCCAGACAATCTCTCTAACATTTGGTCAATGAATGGTAAGGGAAAGTGATCTTTCCTCGTGGCATCATTGAGCTTTCGATAGTCAATGCATACCCGCCATCCAGTGACCGTTCTCTGGGGCACCATCTCACCCTTGTCATTCTTAACTACAGTCATTCCACCCTTTTTAGGTACAACCTGTACAGGACTGACCCATGGGCTATCCGAGATTGGGTAGATCAATCCTGCATCCAGAAGTTTGATGACTTCTTTCTTTACTACTTCCTTAATGTTGGGGTTCACCCGCCTCTGGGGTTACACGGTAGGTTTATAATCTTCTTCCATGAGAATCTTATGTGTGCAAAAAGTTGAGTCAATCCCCTTGATGTCGGCTACACTCCATGCGAGTACTCCCTTATATTTCTTTAGGACCTCTAAGAGTTTACCTTTTTGTTCATGTTCCAGGGAAGAGTTTATGATTACCGGCAGTTGGTCCTCTCCCTGAAGAAAGGCATACTCTAAATGGTTAGGAAGCTCCTTAAGATCTAACTCAGGAGGTTCGATAATAGAAGGCTTAAGCTTGTTTTCGGGCTTTCGGAGCTCGAGATGCTCCGTTGCCTCTTGTCTAGGGTAGAAGGAGACTGCACCAACATCCTCCATCTTTTCCACCTCTAGCAAAGGCAGAAAACTCTCGTCCCGTAGCCAGCCTTCCTCGATTTGTTCATCGACACAACTATCAATGACATCTGTGAGTTCATCGACCTCCCCAATGAAATAAAGCCGGTTAGCTGCTTCGAGAGAGAGATCCATAGAGTCCTTAATGTCGAAGGTTGTGCTATCGGTTCCCACTCGCAAGGTTAATTTGCCGTCATAAACATCAATGACTGCATGAGCGGTAGCAAGAAATGGTCTCCTTAAGATGATGGGTACCAAGTCATCCTCCTCCATATCCAGGATTACGAAGTCGACCGGGAATTTGAATTTCCCAACTTTGACTAGCACATTCTCGCATATCCCTACGGGGTACTTGACTGATCTATCGGCTAGTTGGATGTTCATACGGGTGGGCTTTAATCCAGAGTATCTTAATTTAAGGAACATAGAGTGAGGCATGAGATTGATACTCGCCCCCAAATCAGCAAGAGCATTCTTTATTGATAGAGATCCTATGGAGCAAGGCAAGGTGAAGCTGCCTGGATCGTCTACCTTTTTTGGTAGCCCTCGATGGGTCACAACTGAGCATTCTTCCCCCAGGGTCACAAGACCCTCGAGTTTCTTTCGGTTAGCGAGTAGTTTTTTAAAGTATGTGCTATACTTTGGCATGTGATAGCAAGCATCAAGGAGGGGTATGGTGACTACCGAGTCTTTTAGGTATGACAAGAATCTTTTATTATCATTCTTAGTTTTTTGGTTCCTTAATCAGGATGGGAATGGGATTCTCATAGGTTGGTTAGGTGGGGTTGATGGGGAAGGGGTCGTCAAGGGAGGTTGGTCAGGAGTCTCGCTGCCTATATCCTCCTCCTCCTCGCGAGGCTTGTTTGGATCGGGAGTGATGGAGGACGAGCTTGGGTAAAGGGGGTCCTTGGTTGTTGTTCTAGCTCGAGTGGTTATCGCGAGCATGGGGTCTTTTTTGCTTACTGATGGCATTTCAAGGTTATCTAGGGATGAGTTAAGCTTGTTGAAAAATTCTCCAATGTCATCCTGCTGCTCGTCAACAAGTTCATTAAGACCTTTCAATTGCAAGCCTTTTTCTTGAGTGAAGTGACCAAGGTCATCTTCAAAAGTGCTCCTGATTTCGAATTCAGGGCCTTCCTCTCCTTCTTTTCTTTTTACCAGATTTCCCCAGAGGGTGTAATCGTCATTTTGGTAAAAAGGCAAAAGGGAGGGATCAGCATAGATGTCATCCCCTGACAAGCATGCATGTTCAGTCGTGGCTGTTCCCCCATATTCTTCTACCTCATGCGGGCCCCCACAGTAGTCGTAGATTAAGTAAGGATTCGAAAGTTGTTTAGGTAACTGCGACCTAACTAGGTACTCCACTCTTTTGTTAATTTTTTTCAACCGATCAGAAGTGATTTCAGAAATGCTGACAGTCGACTCAGGTTCATCCCAAGTGTCATCCTGGTCTTGAGCATATTCTTCAATCCTATCCCATCCTTTTTCGGCACTAAGATTGGCCAATCTCCCTTTTCTAGATTGGTTGATTCCGTTTCGATCATTAGAGGAGATATTGTCGTAGAAGATTTGGACCAAGAGCCAAAGCTCGATTCCATGATGGGGAACTTGTCTTATTAAATCTTTGAATCTAATCCACGATTTATGGAAGGGTTCGTCCTTCCCTTTTCGGAAACGGAGGATCCTATCTCTAAACGCTGTGGTTTTTCCAGGTGGAAAGAACTTCTCACAGAACTTGGATATGAGTTGCTCCCATGTGAAAATAGATTCAGAAGGAAGTTTATCATACCACTCTTGGGCTTTTTCATATAGGGTGAAAGGAAAGAATCGCAATTGGGACGTGTCTCTAGTAGCCCCATCCGTATGGAGGGTGTCTACTATTTTCAAGAAGTCTTTAATGTGTTGAATTGGATCTTCCTCATCTAATCCACAAAACTTACACACACTTTGGACAAGCCAAACATCGTTCGCATGCAAGACCTCATTGGTGTGTTCGTTTGGGTAGACAATGGCATTTGAGAAGCCACGAGGGGTTGGGAAGGAGTAGTCCTTAAGGCGCTTAGGGATAGGAGTTGCGGGGGTACTCATCTCGTTGTTGGGTTGGGAGCTAGGGGTTGTAACGTGATTTTCTGAATTTTCTTCAGAAAGGGGTGCATCAAAATCGATGGCAACGCTAGATGGTTTAGGAGTTGAGTGAGATTGTCTTAATCTACGCATTTCTCTTTCGGGTTCTGCATAAGGCAAGACAAGGTTTCTAGTGGAACTACGACTCCTAGTGATCCTAAGGTTAGAGGATTCATCGGTTGCCATGACGGCAGGTGGTGAAAAGTTACGAACAAAAACACAAAGAAATAAGATAGACTAATGAGAACCTAAAAATAAAAATAAAATCTTACAAGAAAGGAATCTAGCAAGTAGACCTAATAAAAAGAGATTCTAACCTAGACAATAACTATTCCCCGGGTTGCGGCGCCAAAAACTTGATGCGTAGGGATTGCACCAGGCTTTACCTCTCAAGGGATCTTGAGAAGCTTACAACCCCCACCAGGCAGTGTACCTGATCGTTGTAGTATAGTATAGTGACAAGCATCAGGGGATTGATCATTCAGCTAGGAATAGTGTCGCTAGGATTAGAAAACCTAAATACTAGTTCTAGAGGTGAAGGATGATTATTTTTGTATTTTTATATTTTTTAGAAAGCAAGTAAAAATCTCGGGTTTGAAGGATTTGGGTGGAATTAGTTGCTAGTCAACTAACCCAATACTAAAGATGCAATCAAAATAAAATACTAGAAATGAAAAAAAATTAACTAAGGTTGTGAGCAATAAGTGGAAAAATTGTGTTTACTTAGATTTCACTACTCCCTAGATATCTTTTACACGTTAGTTACTTGTTATAGTTGCGTGGATGACGGATTGTATTCCTTAATACCATTCATGGGGTGGCGCACTTAATTCCCCAATCCTATGAGTGCCTACTTCACTCCTATGTCGAGCCGGCTAAGAAGCTCCTAACATGGGATCATTAGAATTTACTCATGCATTAAATACAACCAATAAAACCTAGTGCACGTCAGTTCATGTTTCCTAAGACGTTCAAGCATGTTACCATTTGGAGATCTGCCAGTTTTCTTAAGCCTAACATCGAAATCATTCATCCAATACAACCATAAACAAGTAATCAACACATAATCAACATCTAGGTTTCATTAGATCTAAGCAAACACAAGATAAATCTAGCCTAGCATGGTGGAATTAAGACAAGCACAAGATATAGACAACCAACACATAGACATATTGATTGAATTAGAAGAACACTTATCTCAATTACACATGTAAGGGTTCAAGGGCTGAAAACCCTTGAAAAACCTGTAAAAATCGTATATGGTTCGGCCTTAGGGTTTCTCCAAACTTGTTCCTCCCAATGAATGAAAATTAGAAAACTATATATAGAAAACTGAGGCTGACGGTGTCAAGACCATATAGGTGACGCCGTTATCTCGCCGCCAAAAGAATTCTCAGACTGCCTTGATCTACATCTGACGCCGTCACGTTATAACTTTTTCCAGGCCGTCACGTATTTTACTCTTGACGCTCTTCCTTGTGACGCCTTCATTTCTGTACTGGGTCGTCATGAAATTTACTCTTGACGCCGTCAGGATGTTACTCTTGACGCCGTCACCTACTGTTCCCAGCTTGGAAAATTAAGTCTTTGGCATTTTCTTCACTTTTATGCTCCAAAAACGTCCGAATTGCTTCCTTTTCCAGATTTCACTCCCAAAGTACCTAAAATCACAAAAGGAACGATTTAGGGGAATATTTGATCAAATAAATTCAATTCCGGGCTTAAACGACCCCCTAAAAGTGGTTCATTTTTTGCCTCATCAAACATCTGGAAGTGTGGCTTTGAAAGTTCGGGTACTTCGGGCTTTGGAGCAACAGGAACCACAGTCTTTGGAACCTCGGGAATTGTGGGCTTCGGGAGCTCTGGTACTTCGGGCTTTGGAATCACTGGAACCTCAGGTTCTGGAATATCAGGAACTGCAGGCTTTGGAAGATCTGGTACTTCAGGCTTAGGAATCATGGGAACCTAGGGAACAGTGAGCTTTGGAAGCTCTGGTTCTTCGGGTTTTGGAATCACAGGAACCTCAGGTTTTAAAACCTTAGGAAATGTGGGCTTTTGAAGCTTTGGAACTAAATGTTTTGGAATCTCGGGGAGTGTAGGCTTTGTAAGATTTGGTACTTCAGGCTTTGGAATCACAGGAATCTCAGGCTTTGGTACAACAGGAAGTGTGGGCTTAGAAATTTTGGGAAGTTCAGGCTTCAGAATATTAGGAAGTGTGGGTTTTGGGATGTCCTTTGGAAGCTCTGGAATTTCAGGCTTTGGAACCTCGGGTACGTCCAAAAGTTTA
The DNA here is from genome assembly GCA_030686995.1 of Artemisia argyi. Taxonomy (NCBI): domain Eukaryota; kingdom Viridiplantae; phylum Streptophyta; class Magnoliopsida; order Asterales; family Asteraceae; genus Artemisia; species Artemisia argyi. The sequence goes on from CM060692.1 coordinate 126,812,123, forward strand.
CGTGCATCAGCAATCCCTCCACCAAGTGACGCTATAGTGATGGAAATTAGTATCACTAAGAGCATGTTGAAGTTGTAATGTGCCATTGATATAGTAGAGAATGAACTAGAACCTAAGAAAGTGTTTTGAGTTGAGTGAGTTGAGATTGATGTGCTAATTCAAATTTATATGGAAGACATGAAATGTGATAAATAGTTATAAGTTGATAAGTTAGTAGGAATTATGGAGATTTTGGGAATGTTAGCTCAACTTCTCATCTGCACATGGGATTATATTGATCCTACTTTTTTGATTATTTAGTGATGATCAGGCTTGGCAACCTGCCACGACATGGATGTTAATAAGTAATGCAAATTTGTTTATTCGTTTGACTAGGGACTTTATTAGTACTCCGTCGTAGTACGTTATTAGTATCTTATGTTACAAATTCGAACAATATCTATAAATTATTATTGTACTATTTACACAAGTTATTTGCTATACAATGGATGGCTAGTGCGCAATTCTTGAAAACATTTAAGTATTAGCTTTATCATTTCTATTTTGATACCACTTCATATTAGCTGGCTCTACCAGTTTTGTTATACCTATTATATGATTTCCTTAGTTAAAACACTTTTTTGCAATTTGACCAAGTGTTACAAGTCATAGGTATGTTTGGCATCAAGCATTTTTTTGCGTTGGAAGCAATTAGCGACAAACAACTAGCGGTTTAATTATAAAGCTTGTTTGGTAACAAACAATTAGCATTTGTATTTTATGTAACCACTCCCATTCAAAATGCTTCATGAAAAACATTTGATCTTGCCGCTAGCGTTATGGTTTGTAAATTACAGCTACACCTTTAAAAAAATAATGTTCCTAAATATTCAAATCTAAACCAAAACATAAATAAACTGTTAAAAGAAAATATTGTTCCTGACAAACAAAACTCTAATATTTTTGTATCCCTTGCCTTTTTAATGTTGTCAAAAAATACAAATTATGAATGCAAGTTATATATAGATGGTATGCACGTCGTGGATAATTTATAACTAGCGTATCATAGTGTTTATGTAGTGCCATATATGTAAAAGTAACGGGAATATAAAAAATGATAACTTTAATATTTAAATTCCTAGTGTATATATATATATATATATATATATATATATATATATATATATATATATATATATATATATATATATTAGTGTTTTATATATCCTTTTAGGTCTTTTTTACACTTTATAATTGCAGTTACAACTATATTACCAAACACTTGATAAAGCAAACAGCTATTGCTAACTGCTATTGCTTACTGCTACTACTACGTTTCGCCAAAAATAGTCATAATATTAACGATTAACAAGTTATTATATTAACTATTATCTCACACTTTTTCAATTTGACCAAGCCACAAAAACGTACATTTTTCTAGTTTTGCATATATGATTATGTTAGAGAATATGAAATGTTTTACTCAATATTTAAAAGACACATGAATGCAAATGTAAACTTTGTTTCCGTAGGATCGTATAGTCAAGTATAATCAAATTATTATTTAGAAAGAGAGGCAGCGATAAACATGAGAGAGAACATTTAAAAAAAATGTTTATTTATTATGAAAAAGTCCAACATCAACTAGTGAGGTGATGGGATATCTATACCCCTTACATATTCAGTCACGTGACTCAACAATAGTCACAAGACAAGGAACCAAATGTTTACTTAAATGCAACATAAACCTACATCTAGACCATTAACTATTACATTTATTACTGATAAAACCCTAGACAATGATTGGTAACGCACAAATTTTATAAGCGTTATTTTGGTCTTTTTGGATGAATCCTGGCTATTCTTATATTTAGTAAGGGAAAATTGTAAATTCAGATTCACGGAAGGCCATATTGAAGAAATGAAGTATATTATACGAAAATAAAGACAAAACAGATGTTCATACATGTATTAGTCATTTCCAAGCATGCTTGTTGAAGAACTGTAGTGGCGGGGGGGGGGGGGGGGGGGGGGACTGTGAATACGGTCTTTGGTGTATTTACAGTTTAACAACTTTAAGTCTCTAAGAGCGTGCTGGTGAATATGCACGACAATAACCAAACACCACAGTATAGAGATAGTAGAGAGAAAGAAATAGACCCCGAAATATATTGATTTGGGATGGGGTTTATACCATTTGTACTCCCAGTTGCGAATCTGTTGGTCCAGAATAACTTGAGTAACTCATGAATTGAAAAGATAAACATAAACACGTGGCGTTTTGACATGGAACATATAACGAGTTTATGATTCATGATACAGCGGAATTACAATGGTTACTCAAGAACCCACTTTGACACACTAATAACTTGGTTGGCTTTTCAGCAGGGATACTGCTTGCAGATGATATCCTCGACGAGAGATAAATTAAGGGACATTGAGAAGCAGGCTAGACAAGGCTTGGGTGTTTAGTGTATTGAGAATACTAACACTCTAACTATGCTAAGATATTCTCATTTTTTAATCTCTTTGAAAGCGCACATTCATCATTGGTTGGAACGGGTTTATATAGCGGTGAGATTACTATTGCTTTACGTAGGAATAGTGATCTTGCCAACTGTTCGTAGATAGTCACGTGCCTAGAAATATAGCCTTGATGTCCTTTTGGTTTTTTAGAGTTGACAGCACCGATTTCCCATGAGCTTCTTTTGTTATTGGGAAGGAACATATATTTATCTTCCCAAGAGTTTTCCCGCTTAAACTCTGTTGACTCACCTACTTCCTTGGTCTTGATTCAGGGAACTGAGATGCCATCAAGGTATTCCTGCCCTGGCGTGCCCTGGTGTATCTCTGGTCTTGAGCTAGAGTCTTTACATGCAAATTAGCTGATCAGCACTTAGTACATTTACACAACTCCAGGTTCGGAACTTCACTGGTTCTCTATGTCTCTGAATCACTGAGTGTTGGTAAAGTTATGTTGATCACCACAGCTTTACGATCAGTTATATTGGTGGTTGGTGATGTGGTCATTAACAATGAAAGATAAGGTCCTCAAGGTTAAAGAGACATTTGTCAGAGCTTAGTGTCCCTCATGCCACTCAAATACCTTAATCACTCAACTGCAACAGTGACTAAAGCGCATCTTCGGTTGATTTTATTTCCAATTCTTGAATAATGCCATTGAGTTTCTCCCCTGAAGCAAGGGGAATACATGCTCACTGATCATCAGTGTGTTAGAATTATCACTGATATTTGTCAGTGAGTGTCTGGTGCTATTTTTATGTTCAAATCTTTGTCCGAGACAATTAGGTCAGTTGTTGGACCTAACAAAATCCACGACACCTATATAATTCCACTAGTATAATCCTTTTGGTGGATTATAAATCGTTTACCACTTCACTCCACCTATATGCACAAAGATCGGCGCTCACAAGGAAAAGCTACTCCCAACGGTATTCCTCCCTCAAAAACTACCTACAAGAATCTCGTGATTCGACTTTCCACAAAGACCAGAAAGAAATTTCCCACGGAAGTATCAAGCCCCAACTAGATCTTCACCCGATCTAGTCTTACCCACCAAGGTACAAGACTTTATACACCCTTACAAATGATTTTGAGTTTGAAAGTATTTGATTCCTAACTTATCCTAGAGACTCAATCTTAATAGAAATGGTATAGAGAAGAAGACCCTCGACACAACACACAAGAGTGGATTAGGTTCTTGTATGGCGGACGAAGTGTTCTTTCAATAGAAGATAAGAGAAGAAGTTAGAACAAAATAAGATTGGTAGACTTAGAGCGTAGAGAAAAGAAAAATAAGAGGGATCAAATGATTGGCAATAGGTGAGGAAACAACTAGATAGAATGAATGATTAGCATGCGAGAGTCTGTCCTGACTCTTGGCTTTCTTAAAAATTCCCACTATTTTTAAACCCCTAAGTGCACTTCACCTTATAATTTTCCAATGACATTTCAACACTCAAAGTAATATAAGGTCAACCAACTCCATTAGCCAAGGATTAGATGAGTAAAAATATTTGGTAAAGTGGTGTAACCAGATAGTTAGGGTGTTTAGTCCAATATAAAAGAGAAGAAGAGGAACCACTAGACATCGTATATTGCTTAAAAACTTGCTTCCCAAATTTGAATTTCAAAATTCAAATTGAAAAACTAGTTGTTGTGAGATGAGTTATGTGATGTGAGAGGGTGTGTCATAAGATGTGTATAGAATGAGTTGTGAAGAGTTGTTATTTGAATTTCAAATTCAAATATGAATTGGTGATTGTGAGAGGATGGAGTGTTAGAGAAGCTTGGATGTGTAACACATTAAGTTGGTTAATTTAAGGTTACACAAAGGGAGGAGAGCTGTAAGAATGATCACTACACATTTCAAATTCAAATGTGTTTGTGAGAAGATGTAAGATAGAAGAGTGTTGAGAAAGCGTCATTCAAAAGTGAATAGCGATGTGAGAGTGTAGGAGATGAAGTATAGTTGGCATGTTGTCTAGTAGGGGACAAGGTGGAATATAATAATGTGTTTCAAATTCATGTGAGAGGAAATGTGTAAGAGGGTACGGTGGCTTGTTTCAAGATCACACATGAAAGAAGAGTGTGTAGAATAAGCAAGTGAGTGTAAGAGAGTGTGTGTGTGAGGGTGGCATTTTTTTATATTCATTTCAAATTTAAATTTGAATGTTGAATGTAGAGGAAGGTTGTAGGAAGCATAGGTGTGTAAGAGAATAGGGTGGACATTCCAAGTTCACATATGTAGGAGAAAAGAGTATGTAGTGAAAATAGATGAAACTTGAAGAAGAATGGTGGTGATTTTTATGTGTAGAACCGTAGAGGGGGGTGAATACGGTTTCTTCGGCCTTTTAGAACGTTTAAAAACTTTAAGCCACGAAGACAACCAAGTGGTCTAAGTAGGAACAACCACAAACACAATCACAAGTATATAAATCTAGTAAAGAACACCATGATATATACTGGTTCGGGATGGGGGTTTATACCATCCGTACGTCCAGTTGAGAATCCAAGACACGATACTATTCACTAGTATAATCCTTTCGGTGGACTACAAACCATTACAATTCACTCCACCGATATTTGCCAATATCGATGCTCAAAAAGAAGGAGTTACTCCCACGGTATTCCGCCTTCAAAAACCACCCTAAAGAATCTCGTGATTCGACTTACACTTGGTCACCTAGACCACAACCAAAACTTCCACCCGGAAGTATCAAACCCCAACTAGATCCCCAATGATCTAGGCTTGGTCACAAAGACACAAGAATTCCCTTACAAACAATAGAATGAATAAGAGATTGTTTGTTCAATCAAGCCCTAACCTAACCTAGTGACTCGATTCTAATAGAAAGGGTATAGATAAGAAGACCCTCGACACAATCACAAGAGTGGATTAGGTTCTTGTGACTCTTCCCTTGCAAGGAGATGTGTTCTTTCAAAGAATGTTAGTGTGTTTAACTAAGAACACAAGAGAGATAGAGAGACTAGAGAGAAAGAATAATGGCAGGGGGTGAGGAATACAAGAGGCAAGGGGGTTATTTATAGGCCAAGACCCAAACTTGGGAAAAATTTACTGAGGCCGGCGCGTCACCCGCGCGTCAACGCGCTAACAGCGCGCCAGGACTCTGATGAGGTGAAAAATGATCCATTTTTAGGGGGTCATTTAAGCCCAAATCCGAATTTATTTGATCAAATATTGCCCTAAATCGTTCCTTTTGTGACTTTAGGTACTTTAGGAGAGAAATCTGGAAAAGGAAGCAATTCGGACGTTTTTAGAGCATAAAAGTGAAGAAAACGCCAAAGTCTTAATTTTCCATGCTGGGAACAGTAGGTGACGGCGTCAAGAGCAATACCTTGACGGCGTCAAGAGCAATACCTTGACGGCGTCAAGAGCAAATTTCATGAATTTCCATGAAGACCCAGAACAGATTTGACGGCGTCACGTAGGAAGGGCATCAAGAGTAAAAGAGTCATGACGGCCTGGAAGTGTATATGTCTTGACGGCGTCAGAAGTAGAACTAGGCAGTTCGAGAAGAGTTTTGGCGGCGAGGTGACGGTGTCATAGTGTTTGTCTTGACGCCGTCAAACCTATTTTTCTATATATAGTTTTCTAATTTTCACACAATAGGGGGAGAAGTTTGGGGAGAAACCCTAAGTACGATTTTGGTGTAACTTTACAGGTTTTTCAAGGGTTACAACCCCTTGATACCTTGCATGATTAATCAAGATAAGTGTTCTTCTAATTCAATCAATATGTCTATGTGTTGGTTGTCTATATCATGTTCTTGTCTTAATTCTATCATGCTAGGCTAGATCTATCTTGTGTTTGCTTAGATCTAATGAAACCTAGATGTTAATTATGTGTTGATTACTTGTTTATTCTTGTCTTGGATGAATGATTTATATGTTAGGCTTAAGAAAACTGGCAGATCTCCATTTGCTAACATGCTTGAACGTCTTAAGAAACATGAACCGAGGCGCACTAGGTCTTTATTGGTTGTATTTAATGCATGAGCCACTGTTTACAATCCCTATAGTTGTGCTGGGCATGGTGTAGGAGGAGATAAGAGCTCATAGAATTGGGGAGTTATGTGTGCCACCCCATGAATGGTATTAAGGAATACAATCCGTCATCCATGCAATTATAACAAGTAATTAACGTGTAAAAGATGTCTAGGGAGTAGTGAAATCTAAGTAAACACATTTTCTCCAATTACTGCTCACAACCTTAGTATAATTATTTTATTTTCATTTCTAGTATTTTATTTTGATTGCATCTTAGTATTGGGTAAGTTGATTAGCAACTAATTCCGCCCAAATCCTTCAAACCCGAGATTTTAAATTGCTTTCCATAAAATATAAAAACACAAAAATAATCATCCCTCACCTTTAGAACTAGTATTTAGGCTTTCTAATCTTAGCGACACTATTCCTAAGCTGAACGATCAATCCCCCGGTACTTGTCACTATACAATACTACAACGATCAGGTACACTGCCTGGTGTGGGTTGTAAGCTTCTCGAGATCCCTCGAGAGGTAAAGCCTGTTGCGATTCCTGATGAGGCAAAAAATGATCCATTTTTAGGGGGTCATTTAAGCCCGAATCCGACTTTATTTGATCAAATATTGCCTTAAATCGTTCCTTTTGTGATTTTAGTTGTTTGGAGAGTGAATTCTGGAAAAGAAGCCATTTTGGACGTTTTTGGAGCATAAAAGTGAAGAAAACGGCAAAGTATCAATTTTCCATGCTGAAGACACTAGGGACGGCGTCAAGAGTTACACCCTGACGGCGTCAGACATCAAGAATAAAACACCGTAGTTGATGACGGCGTCAAAATCCATCCTGACGGCGTCAAAGTCCCAAGAATAAAATACCGTAGGTGGTGACGGCGTCACATAGGCCGTTATAAGTAGATCAAGGCCGTCTGAGGAAGTATTTGGCGGCGAGGTGATGGCGTCACATGCTTGTCTTGACGCCGTCATCCTAGTTTTCCTATATATAGTTTTCTAGTTTTTACATTAAAAAAGAGAGAAGTTTTGGTGAAACCCTAAAGACGAATTTGGTGCCTCTTTTACAGGTTTTTCAAGGGTTCCAAACCCTTGATACCTTGCATTGTAATTGAGATAATTGTTCTTCTAATTCAATCAATATGTCTATGTGTTGGTTGTTTATATCTTGTTCTTGTCTCAATTCAATTATGCTAGGCTAGATCTCTCTTGTGTTTGCTTAGATCTAATGAAACCTAGATGTTGATTATGTGTTGATTACTTGTTTATTCTTGTTCTTGGATGAATGATTTATATGTTAGGCTTAAGAAAACTGGCAGATCTCCAAATGGTAACATGCTTGAACATCTTAAGAAACATGAACCGAGGCGTACTAGGTCTTTATTGGTTGTATTTAATGCATGAGCCACTGTTTACAATCCCTATAGTTGTGCTGGGTCATGGTGTAGGAGGAGATAAGAGCTCATAGAGTTGGGGAGTTATGTATGCCACCCCACGAATGGTATTAAGGAATACAATCCGTCATCCATACAAGTATAACAAGTAATTAACGTGTAAAAGATATCTAGGGAGTAGTGAAGTCTAAGTAAACACAATTTCTCCAATTACTGCTCACAACCTTAGTATAATTAGTTTGTTTTCATTTTTATTATTTTATTTTGATTGAATTTTAGTTTTGGGTTAGTTGAATAGCAACTAATTCCGCCCACTCTTCCAAAACCCGAGATTTTAATTGCTTTCATAAAAATATAAAAATACAAAAATAATCATCCCTCATCTTTAGAACTAGTAATTAGGTTTTCTAATCCTAGCGACACTATTCCTAAGCTGAACGATCAATCCCCTGGTACTTGTCACTATACTATACTACAACGATCAGGTACACTGCCTGGTGGGGGTTGTAAGCTTCTCGAGATCCCTCGAGAGGTAAAGCAAGGTGCGATTCCCACGCATCAAGTTTTTGGCGCCGCAGCCCGGGGAATAGTTATTGTCTAGGTTAGGATTTCTTTTTATTAGGTCTACTTGCTAGATTCCTTTCTAGTAAGATTTTTATTTTTATTTTTAGGTCTTCTTTAGTCTATCTAATTTCTTTGTGCCTTTGTTAGTAAATTAACCTCATTGACTATTCCGTTGACCATTATGGAAAACGCGAATCCACCCCTTTCCCCTGAAGAAGTGGCTGTGTTACGTGAACAGATTGAGAGTGAGATTAGGGAGCTTAGAGAGCTTAATAGGTTGGTTAAGATTGAACTCGAACATACATTTAGTGACCTAGCAACCGCCTTGTATTCAAATAAGGACCTAGGGCCTAATGACTTTATGAATATTGTTGAGAGACTAGAAGAGGAAGCAATGGATCCGAAGCTTAACGACTACTTTAATCTATACCCCACTAAGGAGGAGATTGCATATTATAATAATCTTATTGATAACCCGCGATCTCCCTTCACCATAATTGAACCTAAGATCAAGAGAGGCGATCCTAAGAATGCTAAGATACCATGTATGATTGGATATAGGCACATTAGCAATGCTTACATTGACTTTAAATCTCCAATCAACATTATGTCCTCAACGGTTTATAATGATATAGTGGAAACAAGACTTGAACCTAGAAGGGATCCCAAGTACCCCGGTGGAGTTTGTAACTTTGTCGGGAGAGTTAAAGGTTTACGTGTCTTTGTTGGTAATTTCACTTTTGTCACCGACTTTATGATTGTGGAGGATCTTGCTAATGTTATTGATTGTCGATTATCTAATGTTGTGTTTGGCAAACCATTTGTGGAGGAGTCTAAGTTGGAATACGATGAGGTAGAAGGTACGATCCGATTTGTAAGTAACACCGATTGTATCACGTATAGGATGCCCAATAGGATGAAAGAATTTCGCTTTATATCTCGTTTTGATATGGACAACGTTGGTGCTTTTGAGGATATTGATGAGAAGGATAAGAAAAAGGGCATGGACTATGTATGGGAAAAAGGAGCCTTTACTACAAAGATTGCTTGGCCCTTGGACCAAGGTATAAAGTCGATGAAGAATTTGCCCAAATGATTATGGGAGCGATTGAGAAAAAGGTGATTGGTTTCTACAAGGAATATCTACAATCGGAGAGTGGAACCAATGATGAGATCACGTGATAGCCCATGACTTTGAGTCTAGCTACAAGACTCGTAAATAAAGAAAAGCGCTTCTTGGGAGGCAACCCATGTTTTGTGTGATTTTATTTGTTTGATTGTTATTTGCTTCCGTATGCATGTTTTATTTTTATTGCTGGATGATCATGTTTCTCAATTAAAATGTGGAAATACTTTACTATGTTGTTTGGCCTAGTCTTAACTCCAACCTAAAAGTATTTTTGCAAAAGATAAGTGTCAGGGGAAACCCCAAATATGTTTTTAAGAAACAACCGATCATGATTCTCCACAATATTAAATGAACATGTATATTCGTATTCGATAGAGTCAAATGCTTGTATTGAGTCATAATGAAGTTTTGCAGGATTTTCCAGGAAGTAGGACCAAGTTTTTCCAGAAATTTTCCGGAAACTTAACATAAGAATTTCTGCAGGTTCATTCTGACGGCGTCACGAGTTTACTCTTGACGGCGTCACGAGTTAAAAATCTGGAAATTTTACCGGTTTTGTTTTTCTAACGGAGTCTTATGGTTTTTGTGAATTATTAAGTTTTATAATCTCCAGGAAATCTGCAAACTTCATTCCACAAGCATTATATCTTACTTTGTTTTCTAGGATTTAGTAACTTATATAGGATGCCGCCGATTTTACGCGAGGTTGTCTTGTCTATTTTGTCAGGTTCTACAGGTTATGTTTGACAAGGAGATGATTTATATTCTGGAAGGGAAGCTTTGATTGTTCGTTTTCTTGGAAGAAGATTTAACCTGGCCAACCTAAAATCCATACCGAGTGAATCAGGGGAGTATTTGATTTCATTCTCTTTACTTTTTCACTTTTACATTCTTTACTTGAACATTGGGGACAATGTTCATCTTAAGTGTAAGGGGAGGGTAAAAAGATGATACCTTACATATGCACTTTCCCTTGAGTTTGTTTTGTTTGATGGTGGATGTGTAATAAAACTACGAGAAATACTTGTTAGTGTAATTTTAGCGCCCAATTTAAAATTTTTTACAACATTTAGGAGTGAAACTTTAGCCATAGCAAGCGTCTCATGGATAGGAGATTGTATGACTAGCACATAACCGTATATTCAGAAAAATTTTCCACCCAAAAAAGTGAGGCTCACCTTTAGATTTGATAGGAAAAGCATTCATTATTAGTGCTTATGAGTGTACCGGTAGCATTTAGATTCTAGAACTTGCGTTAGTGATGCATCCCGAGACCGCTAGTGAGACTACATTCGTGTGGTAGGATTTACTACATGATAAGAGGCATTAGGATCACCCTTGTGTTAAACCCGTATTATGATTACTTGACCATTTAAGTCATATTACTTGGCTAGTTAAGTCAACTAATTGTTGCCACACCCTTAGCGTTGTACTCATTTTTAGTACACGAAACCCCTAGTACACCCCTCCGAGCCTATCTTTTCGTTTCTAACTTTAAGCATCTTACTTAAAGGAAGAATTTGTTACACCCCACTTAAATGTACAACCAAATCGCCTTAGCCTTCCGTGTATGCGCTCATTTTTAGTGCATTATTGTTATTTGTTAAACCCTAAGTTAACTATCTAATTGATTACATGGTTGCTAAGTCGAGTCGTATCCTTGTACATATTGTTTTGTGACGATTGGGACTCATGGGTAAGTACTTATTTTATGGAGTAATGGGGAAGAACATCATTTATTACCCCCATATATACGTTAATCTTAAAAGTGCTCCAAGTGTTTTAATTTTCTTAATTCGAGTCATTAGAATAGTTTAATGTAAAGTATGTAAAGATTCAAGTGTAAGGGGAATGTTCAATCCCCTATGATGTATTATTTTGGATGGTAGGGTAAGAGTGTATGCAAAAAAAAAAAAAAACGAAAAAATCAAGAAAAAGAAAAAAAATAGAAAAAGGAAAAAGAGAAAAAAACATACGGACTACCATCCCGTTTTTATTCTATGTTCATTTTATGTTTTTGTTATTTCTCATTTGTTAGCTTAAGTCGAGTCTAGTCTTGGCTTAGCAACGCCATATTGTACATGTAATTAACCAAGATTGTTAACTCGCCACCAGTAAAAGTTCCTTTATCCAACAAAACCGTGTAATTCATATCCCTATACCTAACATTACAACCCTTTAAAAGACCTCTTTGATAGTTTATCCTAGGTGCTTACGCCATGTGGTGGAGGTTTGATCCTTTCCCAAGCCTATGGTAATCTATTTTGCTATGACAGGTAGTGAGAGATATCTTCCATTTCCATAATGTTATATTACTTTATTACACCCGAGAGATGTGAGTATCTAAACACTATTTGTGAGGTGCTTGTGTATGACCTCCGTGCTTGTCTATTGGTCTTTAGTGGAATGATTATTTGTTGTAATTACTTTTATATTAGTGTTAAATGACCCCTAACTTGTCTTTTGAGTAGAATAAAAGCTCATTTCCTTGAGGACAAGCAAATCTCAAGTGTAAGGGTATATGATGAGGCGAAAAATGATCCGTTTTTAGGGGGTCATTTAAGCCCGAATCCGACTTTATTTGATCAAATATTGCCCTAAATCGTTCCTTTTGTGATTTTAGGTGTTTGGAGAGTGAATTCTGGAAAAGAAGCAATTTTGGACGTTTTTGGAGCATAAAAGTGAAGAAAACGGCAAAGTATCAATTTTCCATGCTGAAGACACTAGGTGACGGCGTCAAGAGTTACACCCTGACGGCGTCAGACATCAAGAATAAAACACCGTAGTTGATGACGGCGTCAAAATCTATCCTGACGGCGTCAAAGTCCCAAGAATAAAATACCGTAGGTGGTGACGGCGTCACATAGGCCGTCATAAGTAGATCAAGGCCGTCCGAGGAAGTATTTGGTGGCGAGGTGACGGCGTCACATGCTTGTCTTGACGCCGTCAGTCTAGTTTTCCTATATATAGTTTTCTAGTTTTTACATTAAAAAAGAGAGAAGTTTTGGTGAAACCCTAAAGACGAATTTGGTGCCTCTTTTACAGGTTTTTCAAGGGTTCCAAACCCTTGATACCTTGCATTGTAATTGAGATAAGTGTTCTTCTAATTCAATCAATATGTCTATGTGTTGGTTGTTTATATCTTGTTCTTGTCTCAATTCAATTATGCTAGGCTAGATCTCTCTTGTGTTTGCTTAGATCTAATGAAACCTAGATGTTGATTTTGTGTTGATTACTTGTTTATTCTTGTTCTTGGATGAATGATTTATATGTTAGGCTTAAGAAAACTGGCAGATCTCCAAATGGTAACATGCTTGAACGTCTTAAGAAACATGAACCGAGGCGTACTAGGTCTTTATTGGTTGTATTTAATGCATGAGCCACTGTTTACAATCGCTATAGTTGTACTGGGTCATGGTGTAGGAGGAGATAAGAGCTCATAGAGTTGGGGAGTTATGTATGCCACCCCACGAATGGTATTAAGGAATACAATCCGTCATCCATACAAGTATAACAAGTAATTAACGTGTAAAAGATATCTAGGGAGTAGTGAAGTCTAAGTAAACACAATTTCTCCAATTACTGCTCACAACCTTAGTATAATTAGTTTGTTTTCATTTTTATTATTTTATTTTGATTGAATCTTAGTTTTTGGTTAGTTGAATAGCAACTAATTCCGCCCACTCTTCCAAAACCCGAGATTTTAATTGCTTTCATAAAAATATAAAAATACAAAAATAATCATTCCTCATCTTTAGAACTAGTAATTAGGTTTTCTAATCCTAACAAAGCTGTTGGCCCGGACCAAATACCCATAGAAGCCTGGAGGAGCCTAGGAGATGAGGGGGTAATATGGTTGACTTGTCTCTTCAACAAGATATTCTCCGGCGCAAAGATGCCAGATGAATGGAGACTCAGCGAAGTCATCCCCATCTTCAAGAACAAGGGAGACGCTCAAGTGTGTAGCAACTATAGGGGTATTAAGCTACTTAGTCACACCATGAAGCTCTGGGAGAGAGTTATAGAGAGAAGGTTAAGAAGGGAGACGAGGGTGTCAGAAAACCAATTCGGATTTATGCCAGGGAGGTCCTCGGTCGAGGCTATCCACCTCCTTAGAAGTCTTATGGAGAAGTATAGAGAAAGACAGAGAGATTTGCATATGGCCTTCATTGACCTAGAAAAGGCATACGATAGTGTCCCACGAGAGTTGATATGGAGGACTCTAATAGAAAAAGGGACCCCAAGGAGATACTTAAAAGTCATTAGGGATATGTACGATGGGGCGAAGACCCGCGTACGGTGCACGGTGGGGTGCACTGAGTTTTTCCCGGTGAAAGTTGGACTACACCAAGGATCAGCCATTAGCCCTTACCTTTTCGCCTTGATTCTCGATGAGATATCCCGAGGGATACAAGAGGGCATCCCTTGGAGCATGATATTCGCAGACGATATTGTGTTGGTTGCAGAATCGGCCGAAGGGTTAAACTACAGACTGGAACACTGGCGCGAGGCTTTGGAAGACAAGGGGCTTCGGGTGAGCAGAGAGAAGACGGAATACATGAGATGTGATTTTGGTAGCTACGAGATCGGCCGAAACGAGGAGGAAGTTCGTATCGGAGACCAGTTTCTTCAACCTAAGGAGTCTTTTAGGTATTTGGGTTCGGTGATACACAAATCAGGAAGGATAGACGAGGACGTTACCCACCGTATTAGAGCAGGTTGGGCGAAATGGAGGGCGTCGTCAGGAGTACTCTGTGATAAGAAAGTCCCCCTTAAGCTTAAGGGAAAATTTTATAAGGTGGCAATCAGACCGGCTATCTTGTACGGGTCAGAATGTTGGCCTATCACAAAAGCTCAAGCTGACAGAGTGGAAGTGGCAGAACTGAGGATGCTTAGGTGGATTTGTGGTAAGACCAGGCTTGACATGATCCCGAGCGGAGTTTTCAGAGCAGAACTTGAAGTTGAAACTATAATCTCGAAGATGCGAGAAGGAAGGTTGAGGTGGTTCGGTCATGTCAAGAGGAGGCCACAAACCGCACCGGTTAAGAGAGTCGAAGCGCTGATGGTCGACGGTTTGAGGAGGAGGGGAAGACCTAAGCTCAGGTGGGAGGATCGACTTAGGTTAGACATGAAGGAGCTTCTCTTGTCCGAGGACATGATCTCAGATAGGAATGTGTGGAGAGCTAGGATTAGGTCTTGCGGGTAGTGTCGGATGGGTTGTAGGTGCTTGCCTTTGCGTTTCTCTTCCCTTTGTTGCCCTGCCCCTTTGCCTTTTAGGTTTAGTTTGTCCTTTGCACGTTAGGTTTAGTGGCCCCGTTGCTCTTCCCTTTTTAGGTTTGTAGTAGGCTAGTGGTGCCTCTTTTCCCTTTGCTTTGCCTTAGCTTTAGCCCCCTGCGTTGCCTTGCTTTGTTGTTGTGGTGCTCTTCTTGCCTTTTGCCCGCTTGCTTTTGCGTCCTTGCTTTGTTGTGTTTGTTTTTGGCTTTTCTTTTGCTCTCTTTCTTTTGCCCTTCTTGCTTTGTTTGCATGTTTTGTTTGTCTTGCCCCTGGTTTGTTGTTTGTTTGTTGTTTTGGTGCTCTGCTTGTTTGCATGTTTATTTGTTGTCTTTTGTACTAGGCCCCTTGTTGGTTGGTTGCTTGCTTCTATTTGCTTTTACCTGTTGCTCTTTTACTACTTTCATCTTTTATTTCTATATCACTCGCACTGGTGCACGTGCCGGAGGTCTCACTGGAAGCAGTCTCTCTACTCCTAGGTTTTACCTGGGGTAGGGGTAGGACCTGTCTACATTTCTACCTCCCCCATACCTCGCCTTCGCGGGATTGGGTATGTTGTTGTTGTTGTTGTTGTTGTTGTAATTAGGTTTTCTAATCCTAGCGACACTATTCCTAAGCTAAACGATCAATCCCCCGGTACTTGTCACTATACTATACTACAACGATCAGGTACACTGCCTGGTGGGGGTTGTAAGCTTCTCGAGATCCCTCGAGAGGTAAAGCAAGGTGCGATTCCCACGCATCAATTCCCATGCATCAAGTTTTTGGCGCCGCAGCCCGGGAAATAGTTATTGTCTAGGTTAGAATTTCTTTTTATTAGGTCTACTTGCTAGATTCCTTTCTAGTAAGATTTTATTTTTATTTTTAGGTTTCTTTAGTCTATCTATTTCTTTGTGCCTTTGTTCGTAACCACCCGACACCACGGACAACGGGAACATCTTTGAACCCGTCATCCCACCACAACAAAACCCACCATTAGAACCCCTTAGGCCCCGAACCTTAGGAGAGTATTCCCGACCTAGCCACCAAGGCTACCGAAACACCATTGAGCTCACCGGAGCCAATGTGACCCCTTTGCGATCCGACACCATCCGGTTGCTGCAAAGCAGATGTGCATTCCATGGACTTCGTTCTGAAGATCCAAACCAACATCTTAAGGACTTCCTCAAAATCGTAGATTCCATAGACCTAGGTGTTGAAACTAGAGAGACTACCCGATTACGCCTATTCCAATTCTCTCTACGGGATCAAGCTAGTCAATGGCTTGAGCGTTTACCCGCGGGATCCATCACCACATGGGATAATCTCGCCAATCGCTTCCTTACCCAATTCTTCCTTCCGGAAAAGACTGCAATGCTTAGAAGGGACATTTTGATGTTTGAACAACAGCGGGGTGAAACTTTCTACGAGGCTTGGGCCCGTTTTAAGGATCTCCTCCACAAGATCCCTCATCATGGCATAAACCTTTGGTTATTAGTCCAGATTTTCTACGACCATGTTGACTATCACACTAAGCGCACCATCGACAGGGCCGCGGGAGGTAAATTGCGTGATAAGAACGCCGAAGAGTCTTAGGCAATTATCGAAGAACTCGCTGTTGATAATCATGAGATGTGGGAATTTAATCATACGATAGAAGTGGCCATCAATGCAGTCTCGACATCTGGAGGAACCACCGAAATCCCCGATGAACTCCTATGCAAACTCGAGGCAAAAGTTGTCTATTTTGAGGAAAGGCAAAGGAGACCTTTAAGTCCTAGACGGGCTACTGTTAATTCTGTCTCAAAACCAACTTCGGCACCATTATCTGAGTCACCCTCTAGAGAAAACGCCGTGACTTTTCTGAACTATGCCCCACCTTGTTCCCCTCCCAAAGAGCTTAGTTCGGAGTTTGAAGCGAGGATGAGAGAATATATGGCAACTCACTCAGATCGGCTGGCTAGATTCGAGGAAGCAGTTTATAAGTAGAAAGAGGAAATGCAGGAGAAAATGAATGAGATGATGAGTCTATTAGAGGAGTATGCCAACCAGAGAACCCCCGAAACAATACTACTAAGGAAAGAAAGCGCCACTCCCACCACCCAATTTGTTAACTCCATCACCATCGTCCAAAAGGATAACGAGAAGGTAGAAACTCTTGCTAAACAGACCTTAGAAAAACCACCAAAATCCCAACCTTTGAGCTACTACCTGAAACATGATATAAACGAAAACACCATAACAAATTGGATTAATGGTGATGGGCGTAACCAACCTCCCAAACAGGGTTCTGAAAATGAGGAAGAAGTGAAAGATGAGTATGATACGCTACCTGGAGGATCAGTATTCGAAAGACTATTGGTACAAAAAGTGGCTACTAAGCAGATAGCATGTGGGAACTTTGAGATACCAACAAGCATCGGGGACTTGAAACATCTTAGTGCTTTCGCCGACCAAGGATCGGAAGTAAATCTTATGCCCCTAACTATTTACATCCAACTAACGTCAAAAATGCCAGCCCCTACTCGTGTTAGGTTATCTCTCGTTGGACACTCGTACATATATCCCCTAGGAATCGCAGAAGATGTATTAGTTAATGTCGCAGGATTCATGTACCCCGTTGATTTTATGATCATCGATGATAAAGGGGATGGATGCATGCCAATAATCCTTGGGTCACCATTCCTCACCACCGCTAAGGCTGTCATTAAGTATGAAGGTAGGAAGATCGAGCTTAAATCTGGAAAAAGAAAGATTAGCTTCCCCATGACCCCACAAAGTAAGCATGAGAATTTGAGTTGGAGAAAGATCAAAAACAACATTGACACGACACCCATTCGTGTTCAGAATAAAATTCTTGCATGGGAGGCAAGAATCAAAAGCTATAAGGAAGCCAAAAATGAGAGAAGCAAAAACAATAAGGTTCAGGTCGAATTCGAATATACTCAACCCATAGATAATCATGTACCATTTAAGGAAGGAAACTTGGTACTCTTGAGACACTTGGAAACAACAATACCACCCGATAAACCAAGTCCTTGGTAGTATGGGCCATTCACAATCGAAGGTGTGAGCCAAGATGGGGTAGCTAACTTGAGAAGCAAATTAGGTGGGAAGGTGATTGCGAGTATCGACATATTGAGGCACTACCACCATAACAGTAAGGATCGCAACTATATGGGGTATATCATTTCAAATGATGAGATCACGTAGTAACCCATGACCTTGATTCTAGCTACAAGACTCGTAAATAAAGAAAAGCGCTTCTTGGGAGGCAACCCATGTTTTGTGTGATTTTATTTTGTTTGTTTGTTATTTGCTTCCGTATGCATGCTTAATTTTTATTGTTGGTAGATCATGTTTCTCAATTAAAAAGTGGAAATACTTTACTTTGTTGTTTAGCCTAGTCTTAACTCCACCTAAAAGTATTTTTGCAAAAGATAAGTGTAAGGGGAAACCCCAAATATGTTTTTAAGAAACAAACCGATCATGATTCTCCACAATATTAAATGAACATGTGTATTCGTATTTGTTAGAGTCAAATGCTTGTATTGAGTCATAATGAAGTTTTGCAGGATTTTCCAGGAAGCAGGACCAAGTTTTTCCAGAAATTTTCCGGAAACTTAACATAAGGATTTCTGCAGGTCAATTCTGACGGCGTCAGGGGTTTACTCTTGACGGCGTCAGGAGTTAAAATCTGGAAATTTTACCGGTTTTGTTTTTCTAATGGAGTCTTATGGTTTTTGTGAATTATTAAGTTTTATAATCTCCAGGAGATCTGCAAACTTCATTCCACAAGCATTATATCTTATCTTGTTTTCTAGGATTTAGTAACTTACATAGAATGCCGCCGATTTTACGCGAGGTTGTCTTGTCTATTTTGTCAGGTTTTACAGGTAATGTATGACAAGAAGATGATTTATATTCTGGAAGGGAAGCTTTGATTGTTCATTTTCTTGGAGGAAGAGTTAACCTGGACACCTCATTATCCATACCGAGCGAATCAGGGGAGTATTTGATTTCATTCTCTTTACTTTTTCACTTTTACATTCTTTACTTGAACATTGGTGACAATGTTCATCTTAAGTGTAAGGGGAGGGTAAAAAGATGATACCTTACATATGCACTTTCGCTTGAGTTTGTTTTGTTTGATGGTAGATGTGTAATAAAACTATGAGAAATACTTGTTAGTGCAATTTTAGCGCCAAATTTAAAATTTTTGACAAGATTTAGGAGTGAAACATTAGCCATAGCAAGCGTCTCATGGATAGGAGATTGTATGACTAGCACATAACCGTATATTCAGAAAAATTTTCCACCCAAATATGTGAGGTTCGCCTTTAGATTTGATAGGAAAAGCATTTACTATTAGTGCTTATAAGTGTACCTGTAGCATTTAGATTCTAGAACTTGCGTTAGTGATGCATCCCGAGATCGCTAGTGAGACTACATTCGTGTGGTAGGATTTACTACATGATAAGAGGCATTAGGATTACCCTTGTGTTAAACCCGTATCATAATTACTTGACCATTTAAGTCATATTACTTGGCTAGTTAAGTCAACTATTTTTTCCCACACCCTTAGCGTTGTACTCATTTTTAGTACACGAAACCCCTAGTACACCCCTCCGAGCCTATCTTTTCATTTCTAACTTTAAGCATCTTACTTAAAGGAAGAATTTGTTACACCCCACTTAAATGTACAACCAAATCGCCTAAGCCTTCCGTGTATGCGCTCATTTTTAGTGCATTATTGTTATTTGTTAAACCCTAAGTTAACTTTCTAATTGATTACATGGTTGCTAAGTCGAGTCATATCCTTGTACATATTGTTTTGGGACGATTGGGACTCATGGGTAAGTACTTATTTTATGGAGTAATGGGGAAGAACATCATTTATTACCCCCATATGTACGTTAATCTTAAAAGTGCTCCAAGTGTTTTGATTTTCTTAATTCGAGTCATTAGTTTAGTTAAATGTAAAGTATGTAAAGATTCAAGTGTAAGGGAAATGTTCATTCCATATGATGTATTATTTTGGATGGTGGGGTAAGAGTGTATGCAAAAAAAAAAAAAAAAAAAAAAAAAAAAAAAAATCGAAAAATCAAAAAAGAAATATATATATATATATATATATATATATATATATATATATATATATAGAAAAAAGAAAAAAGAGAAAAAAACATACGGACTACCATCCCTTTTTATTCTATGTTCATTTTATATTTTTGTTATTTTTCATTTATTAGCTTAAGTCGAGTCTAGTCTTGGCTTAGCAACGCCACATTGTACATGTAATTGACTAAGATTGTTAACTCGCCACCAGTAAAACTTCCTTTATCCAACAAAACCGTGTATTTCATATCCCTACACCTAACGTTACAACCCTTTAAAAGACCTCTTTGATAGTTTATCCTAGGTGCTTACGCCATGTGGTGGAGGTTTGATCCTTTCCCAAGCCTATGGTAATCTATTTTGCTATGACAGGTAGTGAGAGATATCTTCCGTTTCCATATTGTAATTTACACTTTATTACACCCGAGAGATGTGAGTATCTAAACACTATTTGTGAGGTGCTAGTGTATGACCTCCGTGCTTGTCTATTGGTCTTTAGTGGAACGATTATTTGTTGTAATTACTTTTATGTTAGTGTTAAATGACCCCTAACTTGTCTTTTGAGTAGAATAAAAGCGCATTTGCTTGAGGACAAGCAAATCTCAAGTGTAAGGGTATATGATGAGGCGAAAAATGATCCATTTTTAGGGGGTCATTTAAGCCCGAATCCGAATTTATTTGATCAAATATTGCCCTAAATCGTTCCTTTTGTGATTTTAGGTACTTTGGGAGAGAAATCTGGAAAAGGAAGCAATTCGGACGTTTTTGGAGCATAAAAGTGAAGAAAACGCCAAAGTCTTAATTTTCCATGCTGGGAACAGTAGGTGACGGCGTCAAGAGCAAATTTCATGAATTTCCATGACGACCCAGAATAGATTTGACGGCGTCACGTAGGAAGGGCGTCAAGAGTAAAAGAGTCATGACGGCCTGGAAGTGTATAAGTCTTGACGGCGTCAGAAGTAGATCTAGGCAGTCCGAGAAGAGTTTTGGCGGCGAGGTAACGGCGTCACAGTGTTTGTCTTGACGCCGTCAAACCTATTTTTCTATATATAGTTTTCTAATTTTCACACAATAGGGGGAGAAGTTTGGGGAGAAACCCTAAGTACGATTTTGGTGTAACTTTACAGGTTTTTCAAGGGTTCCAACCCCTTGATACCTTGCATGATTAATCAAGATAATTGTTCTTCTAATTCAATAAATATGTCTATGTGTTGGTTGTCTATATCATGTTCTTGTCTTAATTCTATCATGCTAGGCTAGATCTATCTTGTGTTTGCTTAGATCTAATGTAACCTAGATGTTAATTATATGTTGATTACTTGTTTATTCTTGTCTTGGATGAATGATTTATATGTTAGGCTTAAGAAAACTGGCAGATCTCCATTTGGTAACATGCTTGAACGTCTTAAGAAACATGAACCGAGGCGCACTAGGTCTTTATTGGTTGTATTTAATGCATGAGCCACTGTTTACAATCCCTATAGTTGTGCTGGGCATGGTGTAGGAGGAGATAAGAGCTCATAGAATTGGGGAGTTACGTGGGCCACCCCATGAATGGTATTAAGGAATACGATCCGTCATCCATGCAATTATAACAAGTAATTAACGTGTAAAAGATGTCTAGGGAGTAGTGAAATCTAAGTAAACACATTTTCTCCAATTACTGCTCACAACCTTAGTATAATTATTTTATTTTCATTTCTAGTATTTTATTTTGATTGCATCTTAGTATTGGGTTAGTTTTTTAGCAACTAATTCCGCCCAAATCCTTCAAACCCGAGATTTCAAATTGCTTTCCCTAAAATATAAAAACACAAAAATAATCATCCCTCACCTTTAGAACTAGTATTTAGGCTTTCTAATCCTAGAGACACTATTCCTAAGCTGAACGATCAATCCCCCGGTACTTGTCACTATACTATACTACAACGATCAGGTACACTGCCTGGTGGGGGTTGTAAGCTTCTCGAGATCCCTCGAGAGGTAAAGTCTGTTGCGATTCCCACGCATCAGACTCTGTCTCAAGTTTTCCCAAAACTTGGGTGTTGGTCCTTGTAAATACCTATCCTTGCTAAACCCCCAATTGTACTTCACACTAAACCTTAACATTAATCAATCTAAGGTTTACCAACTCAAATAGCCAATTTAGAAAATGTTTTTTGAAGTGTTTATAAGAAAACCAAATACCAAGGGTAGAAAAGTAGAAGAGGTAATTTGGTAGGGGTAGATTGGGTATTCCTCAAGTGGCATAGAAAAGAGAGAAAGAATATGCCAATGTATATTCCATCCTTGGGGGGAAAGTGTAGGATGGATGGTTGAGATAAGATGGTTTGAATTGGATGGCTAAGATTATTTCCATGTGATGGAATGAAGAGAAAGAAAGAATATGCTAGTGGAATATTCCAAACATGGGGGGAAGAAATAAGATGGATGGTTGAGATGGTTTTAGTTTGAATTGAATGGTTGAGATCAAAGGGAGCCTCCTTTGGAATTCAAATTAATTGGCATGTGGGGAATATGGAGGGTTGAGATGTGTTGTAAGGGAATGGATGGTTGAGATGTAAAGTGTGTAAGGGAATATGTAAGAGCGTAAGAGATTATGTAAGAGCATATATGAGTTGGATATGGTAAGATATGGTGAGTTGGCTAGTGTGTGTAGAGAAGAGATGATTGTGAGAGTAGTGTGTGTATTTTGAAATCAAGTGTGTGTACCAAAGGTGTATAAGTGTGTGTATAGGATTGTATGGGAAGTTGGTAGATTGAGAGAATATTGTGTGGGAGTATGTGAAGGGACAAAGGTACACTTTAGTAAGAGAGTGTAAGGGAATGTTGCAAGAGAATGTTGAAGAGGGATATTTGGGAAGGATTGTGGGAGATTTGGTGTATTTCTCTTTTTGTAAAAATGAGATTAAGAGAAAGATTAAGACATAATATAATTGTCATTTAAGAAGAAAATGTTTAGACAATTAAGATTATAAGTTGAGAAATTCATAGGTTACTTCTTAGTTTAAGTAACACAACTTCGTGAATCCATAGGTTCATATCTTGTGACTTTCCATGACTCGACGTTCTCAACTAATACCTTGGTTCAAACAAATTAAGTGCTTTGCCTAGATGTAAAGCATAACCCAAGTGGGAAAGGATACGTTTACGCAAAGAGACCTTGAACTTAGTTTGACCAATAAAGGAGTAAACCCGTTACGTAATTAGAGAAGACGTAAGCACGGGATATGAGTGTAACAATTCGTAATTTCAGGTTAACTTTCATTCCCAAAAATTTCACTATTCACTTTTTACTATTCACTTTTTACTATTCACTTTTCACTATTCATCTCAAAAATTTTTATTTCATATTCTCGTAAGTTAAACTATTTTAGCGATAATCCGAGAGTTTGACGCTCGTCGGATCATTTCTGCAAAAATCACAAAGCCGTGTCCGAGATTTACTTTTAGGTTTAAACGTCCTTCCAGCATCCCGATATATCCATAAAACATTATAAACAATAGAAAAATGATTTTCTATCATTTTAGGACAATTCCAAAAGTTTCGGAATTTTACGTTTTTCAGTTCAGCGTTTTACGCGAATTACGCGTTTTAGACCCGTATTTCCAGTTTTTAGCAGGGTTTTAGCACCCGATAGAACCTACCACTCATTTTATATTTTATTATGGACTATATTGACATGTTTAACAATACTTTCAAGTTTCATATTTTTAGGATACCCGGTTTTACGTTTCGTGACTTAACAACTTACGGTTAGCAATTTACGGGTCCAAAACTAGCTACATAAGTAGGATAATACCAAGTTTTTGCATCTAGTCACCCTTATCTCTATATGAACGACTTAGGGGGGGGGGAGGATTCACACTTGTGGCATGATCTCATGACTTTAGCCATTAGATCAATACTTATTTACAACTTTGTCTCCAAGTTTAGCAAAAATATCCTAAAAACTAACCTCCTCAATGAACCTTCCTAGACACCTTCCTAACCTCCTCTTCATGCTATAAATACAAGCTCATACCTTCATCTTTTCATCACCAAAATGCCACACCATTAATTCCTAGCACCATGATCCTTTGATCTTCAAACTACAAGTTACACTACAAAGTTCAAGGTCTTAGTATTCTCTACCTAGTTCTTAAGTTTGTTTGGTGATTCCATGGTTGAATTAGGAGCTACACAAGGTTACTAGGGCTGAAGTTAAATGATTTTCACAAGGGTTAGATCAAGGCTAGCAAGGGTTACAAGAGTTGTGGTAAAGGGTTTACAAGCATAGGTTTAGTGTCCTAGTTCATACTTGACTTCCTTTCTTAAGAGAAAGCCAAAAGTTGTAAGAAATCCTATTACACTTTCTTGCTCAATATCATTTCATGCTTATTATGTTTCTTTCATGCTATATATGGTCTTTGTATTGTGTTCATGATGTTTAAAAATGGATAAAACAAGTATTGGTATACATATGTTAACTTATGACAAGCAAACAAGCAAACTAGTGATTTTTATGGAAAACCACGACCACAATAGTATAACTTTGATATTTGACACTTACTTACTGTTAAAGAGGACTTAACAAGGAAAACATAGCAATTTGAATCACCCAAAACGAGTATACGAGTCAAAAGTTATGACCGTTTGAAGTTAGCGAAACCAAAACGGCAAAACTGCCTAAATTGCATTCTGATCAAATTATGATTTTGAAAGTCCCACTTCTGGTCCGATTCATCAAAAAGTTAAAACACGAAAGTTGTCCGGAACGACGTTTTCGTTCAGGAATAAAAAAACTCGAGACCTGAAAACGCTTTCTGAGTGATAAATTTCTTCAAATTCTTAACAGCCCATTTTTAGACCAAAGTTACTATATAATCATTATAATTAGATGAGACCAAGAGGTCTAATGACCTAAAGCCGAGACCACAACCATGGCTAAAGCCAAGGTTGAGTCTCAAGATCATGGTAACAATGACCAAGGTCACGGCAAAGCCACGGCTAAAGACCATATAACTATTAAAGATCAAAAAACTTATATATATGTTATCAAATACTACAATAGTAGGGAGCCTCATGTGAGGAGTTCATTGAGTAAGCCGTCGAGACGAGTTGTGGATTTACGAGTTAAAGTGTCCTGGCTCCTCGAACGTTTACTCCATGACTTCTGAATTATGTCGGCCCGAACGGTAGTAAGAGATATACAACCTATACATGTTTCATAGGCCATTTATATTCAGACTTACACATTATACTAAAGTACTACATCATGAACATTATGCAAGACATATATAGGCAATTCGTCGTATTCTTAGACGTTACTCCAAACCTAAGTCGCAACGTTCTATTATAGGCTGTTCTTAGAGACTTTCGCGATTCGACTACCACTTTCATTTCTCATTACATAAGCTTAAGGTGAGTCATAGCCCCTACTCTTTTCGTACTTGTTTTAACTATTGGGGGGGATACATGCTCAACTACTTGTTTACTTGTACAAATACTCAAAACGTCTATACTTGACTGTGTTATACTTGATTGCTTACATACATGACTGCGTTATACTTAATTGCGTTATTCTATTTATTGACTAGTAGTTGTCTTTGGGAATTGACTCCCAGTTGTCTTTGGGAAGTGGCTCCCAGTTGTCTTTGGGAATTGACTCCCAGTTGTCTTTGATACATCCTAACATTTTTGAATGTTTGGATACATCATAAAAGTGAGGTCTTCGGAGATGAAGTAGAGACTCACTACTAATTGCTTAATTGTCTTGATGAACTTATACATGTCTTTATTATACTATATGTTAGCAGTGGGTTGTGAACACACAGGTTACAAGTCTCTTATGGCGGGACTTGTAACTGAGTGGATTCACGATGCCTTTGCTGTGTGAACATTCTTTTAAGGCTTTTCAACTGCTTTAAGACAAACTCTATGAACTCACCAACCTTTGTGTTGACACTTTAGCATGTTTATCTCAGGTTAGTAAGGCGATAGCTAGTGCATGGAACTTAGAGTCAAGCTGCATATTCTGAAGACTTACGCTTTTTATCATTTACCATTCAAAACATTTTGTATACATTTATGTATCATACTTTGGAATCTCATGTTTGTAACTTTAAATTCTTTAATCGAATGGTAACTTTTCAAACGTCTCATTTAGAGTTCGTTTTCTATACCTTGTACTTTGTATTATGAAGTAGCACCCCTGTGACACAGTCTTCCGCTGCGGTATTTTGGGGGTGTTACAGATTGGTACCAGAGCCTTGGTTATAGAGAACTAGGTTGCATTTAGTGCCTAGACTATAACTGCTATATACGTTGGGACCTTCCTCTTTATTTGCCTTACACACAATACATACACATGTGCTTTTTGGTTAGACGTTTGCTTAGTTCCACGCTGTTAGATGACGTGACTTTAGTATTATAAGGAGCCCCAGAGATTCGTCGAGTCATTAAAAACATGGAGCTCCGTAATAACTAATTAGTTAACTTGATCTTGTGACAGTTCTTGTTTGATGAGACACAAGATTTGAGTTAAATAATATTATTGCTTAGCTTTAGGGATTTGATGACTGGATTATCTTACCATCTGCCTCAGAAGGCGGATTTTGTGTCGGAAATTCTTAAGTAGGATGTTTTAGAATCTCCTTATTTAAATGGATTGGGACGCCTCTTCAGTTAAATAAAGAAATTGTAAATCACCGAACCATAAGTTTATGAGACCTTACTTACATAAATTTGGACGCTTCTTTATGTAAGTAATGTGTTATAAATAAGTGGGCTTAATTGTAGCCGATACAACTCCTTAACCAGAACCTTAGACGAATCAGAGTGAACACCACTATATTGGAAATTCCGAATTCTCTTAGACACACCGTAAGTAGTTAACATCAACAGAACTTCGGGGCGAAGTTCTCCTTAAGGGGTAGAGACTGTAACAATTCGTAATTTCAGGTTAACTTTCATTCCCAAAAATTTCACTATTCACTTTTTACTATTCACTTTTTACTATTCACTTTCACTATTCATCTCAAAAATTTTTATTTCATATTCTCGTAAGTTAAACTATTTTAGCGATAATCCGAGAGTTTGACGCTCGTCGGATCATTTCTGCAAAAATCACAAAGCCGTGTCCGAGATTTACTTTTAGGTTTAAACGTCCTTCCAGCATCCCGATATATCCATAAAACATTATAAACAATAGAAAAATGATTTTCTATCATTTTAGGACAATTCCAAAAGTTTCGGAATTTTACGTTTTTCAGTTCAGCGTTTTACGCGAATTACGCGTTTTAGACCCGTATTTCCAGTTTTTAGCAGGGTTTTAGCACCCGATAGAACCTACCACTCATTTTATATTTTATTATGGACTATATTGACATGTTTAACAATACTTTCAAGTTTCATATTTTTAGGATACCCGGTTTTACGTTTCGTGACTTAACAACTTACGGTTAGCAATTTACGGGTCCAAAACTAGCTACATAAGTAGGATAATACCAAGTTTTTGCATCTAGTCACCCTTATCTCTATATGAACGACTTAGGGGGGGGGGGAGGATTCACACTTGTGGCATGATCTCATGACTTTAGCCATTAGATCAATACTTATTTACAACTTTGTCTCCAAGTTTAGCAAAAATATCCTAAAAACTAACCTCCTCAATGAACCTTCCTAGACACCTTCCTAACCTCCTCTTCATGCTATAAATACAAGCTCATACCTTCATCTTTTCATCACCAAAATGCCACACCATTAATTCCTAGCACCATGATCCTTTGATCTTCAAACTACAAGTTACACTACAAAGTTCAAGGTCTTAGTATTCTCTACCTAGTTCTTAAGTTTGTTTGGTGATTCCATGGTTGAATTAGGAGCTACACAAGGTTACTAGGGCTGAAGTTAAATGATTTTCACAAGGGTTAGATCAAGGCTAGCAAGGGTTACAAGAGTTGTGGTAAAGGGTTTACAAGCATAGGTTTAGTGTCCTAGTTCATACTTGACTTCCTTTCTTAAGAGAAAGCCAAAAGTTGTAAGAAATCCTATTACACTTTCTTGCTCAGTATCATTTCATGCTTATTATGTTTCTTTCATGCTATATATGGTCTTTGTATTGTGTTCATGATGTTTAAAAATGGATAAAACAAGTATTGGTATACATATGTTAACTTATGACAAGCAAACAAGCAAACTAGTGATTTTTATGGAAAACCACGACCACAATAGTATAACTTTGATATTTGACACTTACTTACTGTTAAAGAGGACTTAACAAGGAAAACATAGCAATTTGAATCACCCAAAACGAGTATACGAGTCAAAAGTTATGACCGTTTGAAGTTAGCGAAACCAAAACGGCAAAACTGCCTAAATTGCATTCTGATCAAATTATGATTTTGAAAGTCCCACTTCTGTTCCGATTCATCAAAAAGTTAAAACACGAAAGTTGTCCGGAACGACGTTTTCGTTCAGGAATAAAGAAGTTCGAGACCTGAAAATGCTTTCTGAGTGATAAATTTCTTCAAATTCTTAACAGCCCATTTTTAGACCAAAGTTACTATATAATCATTATAATTAGATGAGACCAAGAGGTCTAATGACCTAAAGCCGAGACCACAACCATGGCTAAAGCCAAGGTTGAGTCTCAAGATCATGGTAACAATGACCAAGGTCACGGCAAAGCCACGGCTAAAGACCATATAACTATTAAAGATCAAAAAACTTATATATATGTTATCAAATACTACAATAGTAGGGAGCCTCATGTGAGGAGTTCATTGAGTAAGCCGTCGAGACGAGTTGTGGATTTACGAGTTAAAGTGTCCTGGCTCCTCGAACGTTTACTCCATGACTTCTGAATTATGTCGGCCCGAACAGTAGTAAGAGATATACAACCTATACATGTTTCATAGGCCATTTATATTCAGACTTACACATTATACTAAAGTACTACATCATGAACATTATGCAAGACATATATAGGCAATTCGTCGTATTCTTAGACGTTACTCCAAACCTAAGTCGCAACGTTCTATTATAGGCTGTTCTTAGAGACTTTCGCGATTCGACTACCACTTTCATTTCTCATTACATAAGCTTAAGGTGAGTCATAGCCCCTACTCTTTTCGTACTTGTTTTAACTATTGGGGGGGATACATGCTCAACTACTTGTTTACTTGTACAAATACTCAAAACGTCTATACTTGACTGTGTTATACTTGATTGCTTACATACATGACTGCGTTATACTTAATTGCGTTATTCTATTTATTGACTAGTAGTTGTCTTTGGGAATTGACTCCCAGTTGTCTTTGGGAAGTGGCTCCCAGTTGTCTTTGGGAATTGACTCCCAGTTGTCTTTGATACATCCTAACATTTTTGAATGTTTGGATACATCATAAAAGTGAGGTCTTCGGAGATGAAGTAGAGACTCACTACTAATTGCTTAATTGTCTTGATGAACTTATACATGTCTTTATTATACTATATGTTAGCAGTGGGTTGTGAACACACAGGTTACAAGTCTCTTATGGCGGGACTTGTAACTGAGTGGATTCACGATGCCTTTGCTGTGTGAACATTCTTTTAAGGCTTTTCAACTGCTTTAAGACAAACTCTATGAACTCACCAACCTTTGTGTTGACACTTTAGCATGTTTATCTCAGGTTAGTAAGGCGATAGCTAGTGCATGGAACTTAGAGTCAAGCTGCATATTCTGAAGACTTACGCTTTTTATCATTTACCATTCAAAACATTTTGTATACATTTATGTATCATACTTTGGAATCTCATGTTTGTAACTTTAAATTCTTTAATCGAATGGTAACTTTTCAAACGTCTCATTTAGAGTTCGTTTTCTATACCTTGTACTTTGTATTATGAAGTAGCACCCCTGTGACACAGTCTTCCGCTGCGGTATTTTGGGGGTGTTACAATGAGCATATGGATGCTTTCACGTGTTGTTACGTGAAATGTATAAGCTCCCTAAGTTTAGAAAAGCCTTGGCTAGAGGCAAGTGTTAGAAAATATGAGTTGGTGTTTTCCTGTAAGCGGGTGTTTTAAAAGTAGGATCTCTCAAGTCTTAAAACTCGTTTCGAGTGTTCTCAATTAAGCACATAACATATACATACCTGAATTGAAAGCCGACTTTGAAAATTCGCCTAGAGCAATACAGACTCCTGGCGCGTCACCCGTGTGTTGACGTGCGGGCAGCGCGCCAGCAGCAACTATTGGCTCCGGCGATTTTCGGCTACCGTTTGTTATTTTATGTGTTCCAAAGGTTTATTTGTCATTATCAAAACATTAGGAGATCTTGATCATGTTTCCTCAACAATCTCCCGCTTTTTGTTGATGACAAATAAAATCCGAAAGCAAATAAAATTACCAAACGTAGCGAAGACAAAGCGCGCCTTTGGTGTAGCTTACGTCTTGACCTTTGCCGTGTAACTGGGTGAAGCCTTTGTTTGTTCTTAAACTTGGTCTTCACGCTCTTGCTTTCTTTCTCCCCCTTTTGTCGAATCAAAATGCGGGACTTCCATTTGAATGGGTAAGTAGCTTGTACCAATAGCACCCGAACGTGCTCCCCCTTGAACATAGCTCCCCCTAGATCGTTGCTCCTCCTTGTTTCAAGGCGGGGATCCATGGGTCAAGAGCCTCACCTTTGCGGTGGCCTAGCTACACATAGAAATCACAACATGCAACAAACGAGAAATCCTCACATGTTAAAGTTCCAAAAATGGGTTAGGTTACCATTTCGAAACTTGCAACATGGGTTAATCCACAATAATATGACAAATTATATAAGTTCCACAAGATTGCATTTCATTCCAAGCATACATAAACAAAATAAGCTTCAAATTTTATTATACAAGAACTATCCTAGTACTTTATTCATACGTGGGAATCGCACCAGGCTTTACCTCTCAAGGGATCTCGAGAAGCTTACAACCCCCACCAGGCAGTATACCTGATCGTTGTAGTATAGTATAGTGACAAGTACCAGGGGATTGATCGTTCAACTCAGGAATAGTGTCGCTAGGATTAGAAAGCCTAAGAACTAGGTCTAGAGGTGAGGGATGATTCTTTTTGTATTTTTATATTTTTATAAAGCAAGTAAAAATCTCGGTTTTTGGAAGAGTGGGCGGAATTAGTTTCAAATCAACTAACCGAATAACTAAGATGCAATCAAAATAAAATAACAAAAATGAAATGAAATCTAATTAAACTAGTGGTGTGAACAATAATAGGGAGAGTTGTGTTTACTTAGGTTTCATTACTCCCTAGATATCTTTTACAGGTTGATAGTTTGTTACAATTGCATGGATGACGGGTCGTATTCCTTAATACTAGTCGTAGGGCCGTGTACAATATTCCCTAACTCTATAGGATCCTACTTCACTCCTATGTTGAGCCGTTAGAAGCTCCTAACATGGGATCATTAGAATTCTCCTACGCATTAAATACAACCAAAAATCATAGTACACCTCTGATCATGTTTCTTAAGACGTTCAAGCATGTCACCAATGGAAGTCTGCCAGTTTTCTTAAGCCTAACATCGAATACAATTATCCGTAACAACTATAAACAAACAATCAACCCATAATTAACATCTAGGTTTCACTACATCTAAGCAAACACACAAGAGATCTAGCCAAGCATGTTAAATTCAAGACAAGTGTAAGATATATTCAAACAACATATAGACATATTGAATGAATTGAAAGAGTACTTATCTCAATTGAACATGAAAGGTTTCAAAGGGTAAAAACCCTTGAAAAAGCTGTAATATTCGGACTAGGGTTTTTCTCCAAAGTTACACCCTAATTGTTCCTCTCTAATGAATGAAAATTGCAAAACTATATATAGATTTTACAAGGTGACGGCGTCAAGGAAATTCTGACGCCGTCAACTCGCCGCCCATAATGAAATCGGATTGCCTAGATCCACTTTTGATGCCGTCATGTGCAATTCTACTCTGGGCCGTCACTCACATTTGGACCATGACGGCCTATGGTGACGCCGTCATGTCCATTGTGCAAAACTCTTCTGGATCGTCACGGACTTTATCCACTTCCGCCTCTTGTAATACTCTTGACGCCGTCACTTAAGAACTCTTGACGCCGTCGGGTACTGTTCCCAGCAAGGAAAATTAAGACTTTGCCGTTTTCTTCACTTTTATGCTCCAAAAACGTCCAAAATGCTTCCTTTTCCAGAATTCACTCCAAAAGTACCTAAAATGACAAAAGGAACGATTTAGGGCATTATTTGATCAAATAAATTTGAATCCGGGCTAAAATGACCCCCTAAAAACGGTTCATTTTTCGCCACATCAATTACCCTTACACTTGAGATTCGCTTGTCATCAAGCAAATGCGCTTTTATTCTAATCAAAAGACAAGTTAGGGGTCATTTAACACTAATATAAAAGTAATTACAACAAATAATCATTCCACCAAAGACCAAAGACAAGCACGGAGGTTGTATACTAGCACCTCACAAATAGTGTTTAGATACTCACATCTCTCGGGTGTAATAAAGTATATATCACAATATGGATATGGAAAACATCTCTCACTACCTGTCATAGCAAAATAGATTACCATAGGCTTGGGAAAGGATGAAACCTCCACCACATGGCGTAAGCACCTAGGCTAAACTATCAAAGAGGTCTTTTAAAGGGTTATAACGTTAGGTGTAGGGATATGGAATACACGGTTTTGTTGGATAAAGGCAATCTTTACTGGTGGCGAGTTAATCATCTTGGTTAATTACATGTACAATATGGCGTTGCTAAGCCAAGACTAGATTCGACTTAAGCTAATAAATCAAAAATAACAAAAACATAAAACAAACATAGAATAAAACGGGATGGTAGTCCGTATGTTTTTTCTCTTTTCTTTTTCTATTTTTTTTTCTTTTTCTTAAATTTTTTTCGATTTTTTTCGATTTTTTTTTTTTTTTTTTTTTTTTTGCATACACTCTTACCCTACCATCCAAAATAATACATCATAGGGAATGAACATTCCCCTTACACTTGAATTTTTACATAGTTTACAATAAACTAATCTAATGACTCGAATTAAGATAATCAAAACACTTGGAGTACTTTTAAGATTAACGCACCTATGGGGGTAATAATATGATGTTCTTCCCCATTAATCCATAACATAAGTACTTTACCCATGAGTCCCAATCGTCCCAAAACAATATGTACAAGGATATGACTCGACTTAGCAACCATGTAATCAATTAGATAATTAACTAAGGGTTTAAACAAATAACAATAATGCACTAAAGATGAGTGCATACACGGAAGGCTAAGGCGATTTGGGTGTACATTTAAGTGGGTTGTAACAAATTCTCCCTTTAAGTAAGATGCTTAAAGTTAGAAACGAAAAGATAGGCTCGGAGGGGTGTACTAGGGGTTTCGTGTACTAAAAATGAGTACAACGCTAAGGTGTGGGAAAAATTAATTGACTTTACTAGCCAAGTAATATGACTTAAATGGTCAAGTAATTATGATATGGGTTTAACACAAGGGTGATCCTAATGCCTCTTATCATGTAGTAAATCCTACTATACGAATGTAATCTCACTAGCGGTCTCGGGATGCATCACTAACGCAAGTTCTAGAATCTAAATGCTACTGGTACACTCATAAGCACTAATAATGAATGCTTTTCCTATCAAATCTAAAGGCTAACCTCACATATTTGGGTGGAAAATTTTTCTGAATGGTACGGTTTTGTGCTAGTCATACAACTCCTTTTCATGAGACGCTTGCTAAGGCTAAAGTTTCACTCCTAAATGTTGTAAAAAATTTTAAATTTGGCGCTAAAATTACACTAACAAGTATTTCTCTTAGTTTTATTACACACCTACCATCGAAAAACAAACTCAAGTGCAAGTGTATCCTATAAGGTATCATCATTTACCCTCCCCTTACACTTAGGATGAACATTGTCCCCAATGTTCAATTAAAGAATGTAAAAGTAAAACAGGTAAAAGAATGAAATCAAATACTCCCCTGATTCGTTCGGTGTTGATAGTGTGGTAACAAGGTTAGATGTTCCTCCAAGAAAATGAACAATCAAAGCTTCCCTTCCAGAAAAATAAATCATCTTCTTGTCATACATAACCTGTTAAACCTGAGAAAACAAACAAGACAACCTCGCGTAATATCGGCGGCAATCTATATATACTAACAAATCCTAGAAAACAATGTAAGATATAATGCTTGTGGAATGAATGTTTGCAGATTTCCTGGAGTTTATAAAACTAAAGAATTAACAAAAACTCTAAGACTCCGTTAGAAAAACAAAACTAGCAAAATTTCCAGAATTTTACACATGACACTGTCAGGAATTAATTCTTGACGCCGTCAGAAGTGACCTCCAGAAATCTTTACGTTAAGTTTCCGGAAAATTTCTGGAAAAACTTATGTCCTACTTCCTGGAAAATCATGCAAAACATCATTATGACTCGATACAAGCATTTGACTCTAACAAATACTAATACTGATGCGTGGGAATCGCACCTTGCTTTACCTCTCGAGGGATCTCGAGAAGTTTACAACCCTCACCAGGCAGTGTACCTGATCGTTGTAGTATAGTATAGTGACAAGTACCGGGGGATTGATCGTTCAGCTTAGGAATAGTGTCGCTAGGATTAAAAAACCTAATTAATAGTTCTAGAGGTGAGAGATGATTATTTTTGTATTTTTATATTTTTATGAAAGCAATTAAAATCTCGGTTTTTGAAGGAGTGGGCGGAATTAGTTGCTAGTCAACTAACCCAAAACTAATATATAATCAAAATAAAATAATAAAAATGAAATTAAACTAAATTATACTAAGGTTGTGAGCAGTAATTGGAGAAATTGTGTTTACTTAGACTTCACTACTCCCTAGATATCTTTTACATGTTAATTACCTGTTATACTTGTATGGATGACGGATTGTATTCCTTAATACCATTCG
This sequence comes from Artemisia argyi, assembly GCA_030686995.1. NCBI lineage: Eukaryota > Viridiplantae > Streptophyta > Magnoliopsida > Asterales > Asteraceae > Artemisia > Artemisia argyi. The sequence continues at coordinate 126,847,058 of CM060692.1, forward strand.
TGGGGTGGCATACATAACTCCCCAACTCTATGAGCTCTTATCTCCTCCTACACCATGACCCAGCACAACTATAGGGATTGTAAACAGTGGCTCATGCATTAAATACAACCAATAAAGACCTAGTACGCCTCGGTTCATGTTTCTTAAGACGTTCAAGCATGTTACCATTTGGAGATCTGCCAGTTTTCTTAAGCCTAACATATAAATCATTCATCCAAGAACAAGAATAAACAAGTAATCAACACATAATCAACATCTAGGTTTCATTAGATCTAAGCAAACACAAGAGAGATCTAGCCTAGCATAATTGAATTGAGACAAGAACAAGATATAAACAACCAACACATAGACATATTGATTGAATTAGAAGAACACTTATCTCAATTACAATGCAAGGTATTAAGGGTTTGGAACCCTTGAAAAACCTGTAAAAGAGGCACCAAATTCGTCTTTAGGGTTTCACCAAAACTTCTCCCTTTTAATGAAAAAACTAGAAAACTATATATAGGAAAAGTAGGCTGACGGCGTCAAGAGTTACATGTGACGCCGTCACCTCGCCGCCATATACTTCCTCGGACGGCCTTGATCTACTTATGACGTCCTATGTGACGCCGTCACCGACCACGGTATTTTATTCTTGCCACTTTGACGCCGTCATGAAGGCGTTTGACGCCGTCACCACCTTCGGTATTTTAATCTTCATGTCTGACGCCGTCAAGATATTACTCTTGACGCCGTCACCTTGTATCTTCAGCATGGAATTTTGGTACTTTGCCGTTTTCTTCACTTTTATGCTCCAAAAACGTCCAAAATGGCTTCTTTTACAGAATTCACTCTCCAAACACCTAAAATCACAAAAGGAACGATTTAGGGCAATATTTGATCAAATAAATTCGGATTCGGGCTTAAATAACCCCCTAAAAACGGATCATTTTTCGCCTCATCATATACCCTTACACTTGAGATTTGCTTGTCCTCAAGCAAATGCGCTTTTATTCTACTCGAAAGACAAGTTAGGGGTCATTTAACACTAATATAAAAGTAATTACAACAATTAATCGTTCCACTAAAGACCAATAGACAAGCACGGAGGTCATACACTAGCACCTCACAAATAGTGTTTAGATACTCACATCTCTCGGGTGTAATAAAGTAATATAACATTATGGAAATGGAAGATATCTCTCACTACCTGTCATAGCAAAATAGATTACCATAGGCTTGGGAAAGGATCAAACCTCCACAACATGGCGTAAGCACCTAGGATAAACTATCAAAGAGGTCTTTTAAAGGGTTGTAACGTTAGGTATAGGGATATGAATTACACGGTTTTGTTGGATAAAGGAAGTTCTACTGGTGGCGAGTTAACAATCTTGGTTAATTACATGTACAATATGGCGTTGCTAAGCCAAGACTAGACTCGACTTAAGATAATAAATGAAAAATAACAAAAACATAAAATAAACATAGAATAAAAACGGGATGGTAGTCCGTATGTTTTTTTTTTTTTTTTTTTTTTTTTTCTTTTTCTTGTCTTTTTTCCATTTTTTTTTTTTTTTTTTTTTTTTTTTGCATACACTCTTACCCTACCATCCGAAATAATACATCATAGGGGATGAGAATTCCCCTTACACTTGAATCTTTACATACTTTACATTTAACTAATCTAATGACTCGAATTAAGAAAATCAAAACACTTGGAGCACTTTTAAGATTAACGTACATATGGGGGTAATAAATGATGTTCTTCCCCATTACTCCATAAAATAAGTACTTACCCATGAGTCCCAATAGTCCCAAAACAATATGTACAATGATATGACTCGACTTAGCAACCATGTAATCAATTAGAAAGTTAACTTAGGGTTTAACAAATAACAATAATGCACTAAAAATGAGCGCATACACGGAAGGCTAAGGCAATTTGGTTGTACATTTAAGTGGGGTGTAACAAATTCTTCCTTTAAGTAAGATGCTTAAAGTTAGAAACGAAAAGATAGGCTCGGAGGGGTGTACTAGGGGTATCGTGTACTAAAAATGAGTACAACGCAAAGGGTGTGGGAAAAATTAATTGACTTAACTTGCCAAGTAATATGACTTAAATGGTCAAGTAATTGTAATACGGGTTTAACACAAGGGTGATCCTAATGCCTCTTATCATGTAGTAAATCCTACCACGCGAATGTAGTCTCACTAGCGGTCTCGGGATGCATCACTAACGCAAGTTCTAGAATCTAAATGCTACCGGTACACTCATAAGCACTAATAGTAAATGCTTTTCCTATCAAATCTAAAGGCGAACCTCACATTTTTGGGTGGAAAATTTTTCTGAATATACGGTTATGTGCTAGTCATACAACCTCCTATCCATGAGACGCTTGCTATGGCTAAAGTTTCACTCCTAAATGTTGTAAAAAATTTTAAATTTGGCGTTAAAATTTCACTAACAAGTATTTCTCATAGTTTTATTACACATCTACTATCAAACAAAACAAACTCAAGCGAAAGTGCATATGTAAGGTATCATCTTTTTACCCTCCCCTTACACTTAAGATGAACATTGTCCCCAATGTTCAAGTAAAGAATGTAAAAGTGAAAAAGTAAAGAGAATGAAATCAAATACTCCCCTGATTCGCTCGGTATGGATTATAGGTTGACCAGGTTAAATCCTCTTCCAAGAAAACGAACAATCAAAGCTTCCCTTCCAGAGTATAAATCATCTTCTTGTCATAAATAACCTGTAAATCTTGACAACAATAGACAAAGCAACCTCGCGTAAAATCGGCGGCATCCTATATAAGTTACTAAATCCTAGAAAACAAGATAAGATATAATGCTTGTGGAATGAAGTTTGCAGATTTCCTGGAGATTATAAAACTTAATAATTCACAAAAACCATAAGACTCCATTAGAAAAACAAAACCGGTAAAATTTCCAGATTTTTAACTCCTGACGCCGTCAAGAGCAATACTCTGACGCCGTCAGAATGGACCTGCAGAAATTCTTATGTTAAGTTTCCGGAAAATTTCTGGAAAAACTTGGTCCTACTTCCTGGAAAATCCTGCAAAACTTCATTATGACTCAATACAAGCATTTGACTCTAACAAATACGAATATACATGTTCATTTAAAATTGTGGAGAATCATGATCGGTTTGTTTCTTGAAAACATATTTGGGGTTTCCCCTTACACTTATCTTTTGCAAAAATACTTTTAGGTTGGAGTTAAGACTAGGCCAAACAACATAATAAAGTATTTCCACATTTTAATTGAGAAACATGATCAACCAACAATAAAAATAAAACATGCATACGGAAGCAAATAACAATCAAACAAATAAAATCACACAAAACATAGGGTTGCCTCCCAAGAAGCGCTTTTCTTTATTTACGAGTCTTGTAGCTAGACTCAAAGTCATGAGTTATCACGTGATCTCATCATTTGAAATGATGTACCCCATATAGTTGCGATCATTACTGTTATGGTGGTAGTGCCTCAATCTGTCGGTACTCGCAATCACCTTCCCACCTAATTTGCTTCTCAAGTTAGCTACCCCATCTTGGCTCAATCCTTCGATTGTGAATGGCCCATACCACCAAGGACTTGGTTTATCGGGTGGTATTGTTGTTTCCGAGTGTCTCAAGAGTACCAAGTTCCCTTCCTCAAAAGGTGTATGATTTTCTTCATGTCGAGTATGTTCGAGTTCAATCGGAACCTTATTGCTTTTTCTTCTTTCATCCTTAGCTTTCTTATAGCTTTTGATCCTTGCCTCCCATGCAAGAATCTTATTCTGAACACGAATGGGTGTCGTGCCATTGTTATTTTTGATCATTCTCCAACTCAAATTCTCATGCCCACTTCGCTGGGTCATGGGGAAACTAATCTTTCTTTTTCCAGATTTAAGCTCAATCTTCCTACCTTCATACTTAATGACAGCCCTAGCGGTGGTGAGGAATGATGCCCCGAGGATTATTGGCATGCATCCATCCCCTTTATCATCGATGATCATAAAATCAACGGGGTACATGAATCCTGCAACATTAACCAATACATCTTCTGCGCTTCCTAAGGGGTATACGTACGAGTGTCCAACAAGGGATAACCTAACACGAGTAGGTGCTGGCACTTTTGACGTTAGTTGGATGTAGGTAGTTAGGGGCATAAGATTTACTTCCGATCCTTGATCGGCGAAAGCACTAAGATGTTTCAAGTCCCCGATGCTCATTGGTATTTCAAAGTTCCCACATGCTACCTGCTTAGTAGCCACCTTCTGTACCAGTAACCTCTCGAATACTGATCCTCCAGGAAGCGTATCATACTCATCTTCCTCTTCTTCCTCTTTCTTAGGAACCTGTCCGGAGGATTGGTTACGCCCATCACCCTTAATCCAGTTTGTTATGGTGTTTTCGTTTATATCATGTTTCAGGTAGTAACTCAAAGGTTGGGACTCTGGTTGTTTTTCTAAGGTTTGTTTAGCAGGAGTTTCTACCTTCTCGTTATCATTATGGACAATGGTGATGGAGTTAACGAATTGGGTGGTGGGAGTGGCGCTTTCTTTCCTTAGTAGTATTCGTTCGGGGGTTTTCTGATTGGCATACTCCTCCAATAGACTCAACACCTCGTTCATTTTCTCCTGCATTTCTTCTTTCTGCTTATAAACTGCTTCTTCGAATCTAGCAAGCCGATCTGAGTGAGTTGCCATATATTCTCTCATCCTAGCCTCAAATTCCGAGCTAAGCTCCTTGGGAGGGGAACAAGGTGGGGCATAGTTCTGAAAAGTCTCGGCGTTTTCCCTAGAGGGTGATTCAGATAATGGTGCCGAAGTTGTTTTTGAGACAAAATTGACAGTAGCCCGTCTAGGACTCAAAGGTCGCCTTTGCCTTTCCTCAAAATAGTCAACCTTTGCCTCAAGTTCGCATAAGAGTTCATCGGGTACTTCGGTGGTTCCTCCAGATGTCGAGACTGCATTGATGGCCGCTTCTATCGTATGTTTAAACTCCCACAATTCCTGATTGTCAGTGGCGAGCTCCTCGATAATTGCCCAAGACTCCTCAGCATTCTTATCACGCAGTTTACCTCCCGCGGCCCTGTCGATGGTGCGCTTAGTGTGATAGTCAACATGGTCGTAGAAAATCTGGACTAACAACCAAAGGTTTATGCCATGATGAGGGAGCTTGTGGAGGAGATCCTTAAAACGGGCCCAAGCTTCGTAGAAAGTTTCACCCCGCTATTGCTCAAACCACAAAATGTTCCTTCTGAGCATTGCAGTCTTTTCCGGCGGAAAGAATTGGGTAAGGAAGCGATTGGCGAGATTGTCCCATGTGGTGATGGATCCCGCGGGTAACCGCTCAAGCCATTGATTAGCTTGATCCCTTAGAGAGAATTGGAATAGGCGTAAACGGGTAGTCTCCCTAGTTTCAACATCTGGGTCTATGGAATCTACGATTTTGAGAAAGTCCTTAAGATGTTGGTTTGGGTCTTCGGAACGAAGTCCATGGAATGCACATCCGCTTTGCACCAACCGGATGGTGTCGGATCGCAAGGGGGTCACATTGGCTCCGGTGAGCTCAATGGTGTTTCGGTAGCCTTGATGGCTAGGTCGGGAGTACTCTCCTAAGGTTCGGGGCCTAAGGGGTTCTAGTGGTGGGTTTTGTTGTGGTGGGATGATGGGTTCAAAGATGTTACCACCTTCCATGATGTCGGATGGTAAAGAGTTACGAACAAAGGCACGAAGAAATAAGATAGACTAAAGAAGACCTAAAAATAAAAATAAAAATCCTACTAGAAAGGAATCTAGCAAGTAGACCTAATAAAAAGAAATCCTAACCTAGACAATAACTATTCCCCAGGCTGCGGCGCCAAAAACTTGATGCGTGGGAATCGCACCTTGCTTTACCTCTCGAGGGATCTCGAGAAGCTTACAACCCCCACCAGGCAGTGTACCTGATCGTTGTAGTATAGTATAGTGACAAGTACCGGGGGATTGATCGTTCAGCTTAGGAATAGTGTCGCTAGGATTAGAAAACCTAATTAATAGTTCTAGAGGTGAGAGATGATTATTTTTGTATTTTTATATTTTTATGAAAGCAATTAAAATCTCGGTTTTTGAAGGAGTGGGCGGAATTAGTTGCTAGTCAACTAACCCAAAACTAATATATAATCAAAATAAAATAATAAGAATGAAATTAAACTAAATTATACTAAGGTTGTGAGCAGTAATTGGAGAAATTGTGTTTACATAGACTTCACTACTCCCTAGATATCTTTTACATGTTAATTACTTGTTATACTTGTATGGATGACAGATTGTATTCCTTAATACCATTCGTGGGGTGGCATACATAACTCCCCAACTCTATGAGCTCTTATCTCCTCCTACACCATGACCCAGCACAACTATAGGGATTGTAAACAGTGGCTCATGCATTAAATACAACCAATAAAGACCTAGTACGCCTCGGTTCATGTTTCTTAAGACGTTCAAGCATGTTACCATTTGGAGATCTGCCAGTTTTCTTAAGCCTAACATATAAATCATTCATAATTGAATTGAGACAAGAACAAGATATAAACAACCAACACATAGACATATTGATTGAATTAGAAGAACACTTATCTCAATTACAATGCAAGGTATCAAGGGTTTGGAACCCTTGAAAAACCTGTAAAAGAGGCACCAAATTCGTCTTTAGGGTTTCACCAAAACTTCTCCCTTTTAATGAAAAAACTAGAAAACTCTATATAGGAAAAGTAGGCTGACGGCGTCAAGAGTTACATGTGACGCCGTTACCTCGCCGCCATATACTTCCTCGGACGGCCTTGATCTACTTATGACGGCCTATGTGACGCCGTCACCTACCACGGTATTTTATTCTTGCCACTTTGACGCCGTCATGAAGGCGTTTGACGCCGTCACCACCTTCGGTATTTTAATCTTCATGTCTGACGCCGTCAAGATATTACTCTTGACGCCGTCACCTTGTATCTTCAGCATGGAATTTTGGTACTTTGCCGTTTTCTTCACTTTTATGCTCCAAAAACGTCCAAAATGGCTTCTTTTCCAGAATTCACTATCCAAACACCTAAAATCACAAAAGGAACGATTTAGGGCAATATTTGATCAAATAAATTCGGATTCGGGCTTAAATGACCCCCTAAAAATGGATCATTTTTCGCCTCATCAAATACACATGTTCATTTAATATTGTGGAGAATCATGATTAATTTCGTTTCTTAAAAACATATTTGGGGTTTCCCCTTACACTTATCTTTTGCGAAATACCTTTGTATGAAGTTAAGACGAAGTTAAACGACAAAATAAAGCGTTTTCACAATTTTAGTTTTGAAACATGATCTACCAACAATAAAATAAAGCATGCATACGGAAGCAAATAACAATCAAACAAAATAAAATCACACCAAACATGGGTTGCCTCCCAAGAAGCGCTTTTCTTTATTTTACGAGTCTTGTAGCTAGACTCAAGGTCATGGGCAATTACTTGACCTCATCTCTCGAGATGACGTATCCCATATAATGATGATCCTCACTATTGTGGTTATGGTGTTTCAATCTATCGATACTAGCAGTCACCTGCCCTCCTCCTTTACTGCTCAAGTTAGCTATCCCATCTTGGCCTATGCCTTCAATTGTGAATGGTCTATACCACCAGGGACTTGGTTTATCGGGAGGCACTGTTACCTCTGAGTGTGTTAAGAGTACCAAGTCTCCTTTCACGAATGGTACATGATTCTTCGTTGGTTGACTACATTCAAACTTGTCATGAACTTTGTTGCAGCCTTTGTTTCCTTCATGCTCAGTTTCTTTGTAACTGTTGATTCTTGCTTCCCATGCAAGAATCTTTTCCTGAACACGATTAGGCGATGTGTCAATGTTGTTTTTGAGCTTTCTCTTCATCAAGCTTTCTTGTGCACCTCGCGGGGTCATGGGAAAGTTAATCTTTCTTTTTCTTGACTTAAGCTCAATTTCCCTTTTTTCATACCTAATAACAGCTTGTACGGTGGTAAGGAACGGTGCTCCAAGGATTATTGGCATGCATCCACCTCCTTTATCATCGATGATCATGAAATCAATGGGATACATGAATCCTGCAACATTGACAAGCACATCCTCTGCAATTCCCAAAGGGTACACATAAGAGTGTCCAGCGATGGATAGCCTAACACGGGTGGTGGCTGGCATTTATGATGTTAGTTGGGTGTAGACAGTTAGGGGCATAAGATTTAGTTCTGATCCTTGGTCGGCGAAAGCATGCAGACATTGCAGATTCCCAATGCTGGCTAGTATCTCAAAGTTCCCACAAGCCATTTGCTTAGTAGCTACTTTCTTTACAAGTAGTTTTTCAAATACCGGTCCCCCAGGTAATGTATCATACTCATCTTCCCCCTCTTTCTCCTTCTTTGAAACCTGTTGGGAGAATTGGTTACGCCCGTCACCCTTTATCCAATTTGTTATGGTGTTCTCATTTATATCATGTTTCAGGTAGTAACCTAATGATTGGGATTCTGGCGGTTCCTCAATGGTTTTTTCACTAGGGGTTTCTTTTTCCTCATTATCCTTGTGGACAATTGTGATGGAATTAACAAACCGGGTAGTGGGGGTAGCACTTTCTTTCCTTAGTAACATCATTTATGGGTTTTTCTGGTTTGCGTACTCCTCCACTAGGCTCATCATCTCCTTCATTTTCTTTTGCATCTCCTCCTTTTATTTATAAACTGCTTCCTCGAATCTAGCGAGCCACTCAGAATGGGTTGCCATATATTCTCTCATTCGAGCTTCGAATTCCGGGCTAAGGTTTTCAGGAGGGGAATAAGGTGGGGCATAATTTTGAAAGGTTTCAACATTCTCTCTAGAAGGTGACTCAGACAATGGCTTTGGAATCATTTTTGAAACAGAATTGACAGCTGCCCGTCTAGGACTTAAAGGTCTCTTTTGTTTTTCCTCGAGATAGTCCACCTTTGCCTCAAGCTTGCAAAGGAGTTCTTTGGAGATTTGATTAGTCTCTCCAGGTGTCGAGATTGCGTTGATGGCCGCTTTTATAGCATGATTAAATTCCCATAATTCTTGATTATCGGCGGCAAGTTCGTCAATAATTTCCCAAGATTCCTCAGCGTTCCTATCACGTAATCTACCTCCGGCACCTCGATCAATGGTACGTTTGGTGTGAAAGTCGACATAGTCATAAAAGATTTCAACTAATAACCAAAGATTTATACCATGATGAGGGACTTTTTGGAGTAAGTCCTTGAAACGAGCCCATGCTTCGTAGAAAGTTTTACCTTGACGTTGTTGGAACATCAAGTTATCATTTCTAAGCATCGCAGTTTTCCCGGGTGGGAAAAATTGAGCAAGGAAACGAGTGGTGAGATCATCCCATGAGGTGATGGATCCCGCGGGTAAACGTTCAAGCCATTGACTAGCTTGATCACGTAGAGAGAATTGGAATAGGTGTAATCGGGTCGAATCTCTAGTTGTAACATCAAGGTCTATAGAATCTACAATTTTAAGGAAATCCTTGAGATGTTGATTAGGATCTTCGGAACGAAGTCCATGGAATGCACATTCGCTTTGCACCAACCGGATGGTGTCGGATCGCAAGGGGGACACATTGGCTCCTTGAGTGAGCTCAATAGTGTTTCGATAGCCTTGGTGGCTAGGACGGGAATACTCTCCTAGGGTTCGGGGCCTAAGAGGTTGGTTTGCTAGTGGTGGGTTTTGTGGGTGGTTTTGTTGTGGTGGGTTGATGGGTTCAAAGATGTTACCACCTTCCATGATGTCAGATGGTAAAGGTCACGAACAAAGACACGAAGAAAAAGATAGACTAAAGAAAACCTAAACATAAAAATAAAATCTTGCTAGAAAGGAATCTAGCAAGTAGACCTAATAAAAAGAAATCATAACCTAGACAATAACCATTCCCCGGTCTGCGGTGCCAAAAACTTGATGCGTGGGAATCGCACCAGGCTTTACCTCTCGAGGGATCTCGAGAAGCTTACAACCCCCACCAGGCAGTGTACCTGATCGTTGTAGTATAGTATAGTGACAAGTACCGGGGGATTGATCATTCAACTCAGGAATAGTGTCGCTAGGATTAGAAAGCCTAAGAACTAGGTCTAGAGGTGAGGGATGATTCTTTTTGTATTTTTATATTTTTATATTTTTATAAAGCAAGTAAAAATCTCGGTTTTTGGAAGAGTTGGCGGAATTAGTTGCTAATCAACTAACCCAATAACTAAGATACAATCAAAATAAAATAACAAAAATGAAATGAAATCTAATTAAACTAGTGGTGTGAACAATAATAGGGAGAGTTGTGTTTACTTAGGTTTCATTACTCCCTAGATATCTTTTACAGGTTGATAGTTTGTTACAATTGCATGGATGACGGGTCGTATTCCTTAATACTAGTCGTAGGGTCGTGTACAATATTCCCTAACTCTATAGGATCCTACTTCACTCCTATGTTGAGCCGTTAGAAGCTCCTAACATGGGATCATTAGAATTCTCCTACGCATTAAATACAACCAAAAATCATAGTACACCTCTGATCATGTTTCTTAAGACGTTCAAGCATGTCACCAATGGAAGTCTGCCAGTTTTCTTAAGCCTAACATCGAATACAATCATCCGTAACAACTATAAACAAACAATCAACCCATAATTAACATCTAGGTTTCACTACATCTAAGCAAACACACAAGAGATCTAGCCAAGCATGTTAAATTCAAGACAAGTGTAAGATATATTCAAACAACACATAGACATAATGAATGAATTAAAAGAGTAATTATCTCAATTGAACATGAAAGGTTTCAAAGGGTAAAAACCCTTGAAAAAGCTGTAATATTTGGACTAGGGTTTCTCTCCAAAGTTACACCCTAATTGTTCCTCTCTAAAGAATGAAAATTGCAAAACTATATATAGATTTTACAGGGTGATGGCGTCAAGAAGGAAATTCTGACGCTGTCAACTCGCCGCCCATAATGAAATCGGATTGTCTAGATCCACTTTTCACGCCGTCATGTGCAATT